>OZ018329.1:42342431-42942431 GCA_963969495.1 Ceratothoa steindachneri
TTCGTTCCATGCCCTACAAGGATACTCCCTTGAACCGCCACTCGAGGCCCCTCCCCCCTACTTAAAAAATCGTAAGCCTATTACATTTTCTCGATCACCGTCGAAGAGGCGTGATGCTTTCTGACTACGAAGCTTCACCTACAAATCTCCTCTCGTTTTCGCTCGGGTAAATATTGTGCTACTAATAGCTCGTGCTGAAGAATTTCATTGTAAATTATTTCCTTTGCTGAACGATTAGTTAGCCCATAGTGTATAAATTATTGTTAAATTTTGTTATTTGATTGTATAATAGTAAAGATAATTTTTGTTTCTCTTGTTTAAATCCCAGAACCACATAAAAAGCCATTGATCTATTTTCTAAGTCGGTCAAGGAATACTCGCACTCGAATATCCCCATACTTAAAATGGACCACTCTCTCCCCGCCCCGCGTCTAGGGCGGGCAAGCGAAGGTCAGTAAAATCTACCTGACCAACGACACACGCTTTTGGATTTTACTGATCGAAAATGTTGGAAATTATTAGAAAATTATAACTGACTCATACGATGCGGAATAATGATCTCTCCTGAACTTACTCTTTGGGGAGGATAATTTTTGCCTCAAACGAGAGGTGACAAAGCAGTAGCCACTATTTGCACATATAAGGAAGGTATTGGAGCAATGGGTACCGTTGAGACAAAAGCCTCACGTGCGGCAGATGACTGTTGATCAGAAGATTTGAGAGAAATGACCACGAGTGAGATAATATTTTCTAGAGCGATGTAAGGCTTGATCGAGTTTTTACTGAGGGTTATCAGTGATATATATATATATAATATATATATATATATATATATATATATATATATATATATATATATATATTCAGTTGAGTGTTCTGGTTGTCTAAGTAAATATTACGACAAACAGGTAAACAACTTTCTGTTCGAATAAATCAACATAAATATAATGTCCGACGAGGGAAAGATAACAGTGCTTTCTTTGTCCATATGGTCAGATAAGAACCATTTAATTAACTGGAACTCGGCCAAATTTATTTATCGTTCCAATGACCATATAAAAAGGAACATCATTGAATGTGCTTTTATAAGCCAATGTGATAATTTTAACCTTTCCCCTGGTTTATATAAAATAGATGCTATAATTAAAAGATTAATACTCAAAGAAATTGGTTTTGTCTTGCGTTCCTAGTGTTTTTTTTTTTATATACATTCTTCAGTTATGTGGCGCCTATTTTTTTTTTTTTTTATTATTCATTTTTTTTTTTTAATTGTCACTGCTCTGTTTTGTACATTGTATTTTTCCCCCTTTTGCTCATCGTGTCTTATAATCTCCCTCGTTAGTCTATCTCCATTTCTTTAAATCTGTTACCCTTTCGTCTTCTTAGTTTGACCTTACTCCTTGCTTCTTGTAATTCTTAATGTGAATCTTTACCTTCCCCCTTCCGTCTTCCTCATTGGTGATTTCTTGTTTTTGAGGCGGTCTTTCATACTTTTCTTTCGTATATATACCTCTAATATAATACTATTTCTTGTAGTTGTCCTTGATGAGGAACTTAATAAAGTTCGAAAGTACTTGGAAACACCTTTTCATTTTTTCCTGCAGGATATTGCATTCATTTGCCACCCTCACGTGATACTTTGTGAGTTTTTCATTTCATATATATATATATATATATATATATATATATATATATATATATATATATATATATATATATATATATATATATATATATATATATATATATATATATATATTATATATATATAGATATATATATATATATATATATATATATATATATATATATATATATATATATATATATATAGAGAGAGAGAGAGAGAGAGAGAGAGTATGTCCCCAAAATTATTATAAAATGCTACTGGTAGCCCAAAAACATGATTGAAGTGTAAAGACAATATAGAAGTCATTTTCACAATGATCCACCAACGCGACTCATCATTGCTCGCTTCAGAGATAAGATTGAAGTAGCGGAAACTGTGCATAATATCCATAAGTAACCTTCAGGAAGACCATGGTCATCAACCAACCCGCACAGAAGAACGATTGCTGTAAACCTTCCTCCAATCCCCACTGAAATCTCTACGAAAAAGGGCTTGTGAGACAAGAAGCCCAAATCAACTGTTCATCGCATTTTGAAACGAGTTCATTAGAAATGTTCCATTTCAACATTAATCCATGCTCTGAATGAGGACTTGAATATTGTGAATGGTAGCTAGGCTAACGAGCAGACGCTGCAGCATCTCCATCCAAAAGTTTTGGAGTAATGAGGTCAGCTTTAAATTAAATGGTTTAATTAACAGACACAGTGTCACTTATTAAGGTCCCCAAAATCCTTTTCGCCCAGACTGTTATTGGGGATGTTTACCTAGACTTGCTGCAGAAATTCGTCGTTCCAAGCATCGATGAGTTGCTTGGTGGCTTTCATATAACGGGCACCTCTCCGCCACTATCGTGATGTAAAGGCCTCTTTCGATGCAGGCCTTCTGAACAGATGGATTGGGCGAAGAGGTTGTGTTGAATTGCCTGCACGTTCCCCAGACTTTGTACCAATGAGATTCTTTTATGGGAATATCTCAAAACTAAGATTTACGCCTCAAAACCAGCAACAATCGATGAGTAATAGGAGTAAATTAAAAAATAATGCCTCGCACTTTCAATTGAAATGATCGTGACGTTGTTGAATCCATTGGACCCCATTATCGGCTGTGCTCGTAAGATGGTGGGCGTCAATTTGAGCATTTGTAAACACGCATTTAACTACCTTCTTCGTCAATAAATAATGCATATATATATATATATATATATATATATATATATATATATATATATATATATATATATGTATATATATATATATATATATATTTATAGTCACTAAATACAGTTAAAGAGATCTCGAGCTGCTAAGCTCAAAGCTCAGTTGTCTTCCAACAGACGAGTGATGCGTGGTGCGAGCGGAGAAAGAAGAAGGGATGATTCTCGGTGCCAAGGCACTCAACTAAATAGGCACAGGTAGCCCGTGGTTGCAAGAAATCATTAGTTGCATAATTACTCTGCACTTTTATAAATGTAATCAAATTTATATCTTAAAAATCTGGGTAATCTTCCAATATTCGCTCTACCTAAAAAGTGTGATTTATGTACCAGACTACATTACGTGCTCTACCGTAAAAATCTAAGCTAAACATTAGCAAATAAATTTCTGAATAAACTCATTTTTATTATAGGTATAACAAGTAAACAAAAAATATAAGTTAATGAAAAGTAATGTAAAAATATCTTAAATTTATCTAAATAAACAATAAAGTTAATATCATTTTCAAAAATTGGTAACCTAAGTTAATAAATGCTAATAGTGAAGAATACGAAAAAATATCTTATATACAAGGTTTTCAGGTAAATAAATACAACTTGTACACGAGAAAATTTGTGTATAAAACGAAGGAATATCTTCTTATCAGAATGTACACAGAAATAGAACGATATCTTTAGTTGTGAAATCATTCAAAAAAGCCAACGTCGTCGTCCTTCACGACCTTCTTTCTTCAAGAGGGATTGAACTCGTTGCATGACCTGGTTAGGGAGTTCTTGTCGACGGAAGACACTGGCGCCACAATGGCGGCTCTCATAAATTCTAAAGTGTCGTGAGCAGCCTCGTTGGGATCCTTCTCAATCATGCCCTATACGAAATAATCAATGGGGTCTCCTTCGGGGAAGCTGGGCTGCCACAAGTCTTGGGAACAGTGATGCGGGACGTAGTTGAACAACCATATCTGTGTTTTCCTGGCCCTTGGTGTGGGAATAGAGTCCTATTGGAAGACGTAAGGCCTTACCACGGCTACTTAGTCCATCTAAGGCGTGGCTAAAGTCCCCAGCACATCAATTAAACGTCCGCATTGTCCTTATAAACGACCTTCCTCGGGTGGTTACACAAATTCACAATCTCCTTCACCCTTCTCCCGCCGCGAGTATGGCGTGCCGTGTTTTGATTTCAGATGGTATTCTCAGAAGAAACCGCTTTCTGAGCGTGTCCAAGGTCAACTAACCTAGAATGGTGGGGTCATTAGCCCTTAGGCACACTTTAAACTTTGTATCGATTTACTTGAAAAGCTCTGTAGATATAATTTCAGAAATTTATAATTCGAGGAATCGCTGTTAATCGAAAAATTCACTGATAACTATATTAATCACTGTTAATCCGAATAATACTAAGATACTGCACTTATTCAAATTTCCATTTTATGGTAGAACACATATTGAGATGGCACCAAAATTTTTATATATGTTCCTCTGTTTTATCGAAATTCAATTTTATTTCAGAGAAAAAACAAAATATTAGAAGGCTTTTAAATTGTAAAAATTAAACTGCCCCCTTCCCTGTATTTTGTTATCCTTTAAGCTCTAAAAACAGAACGAGGATAAATTATTCATAGCATCTTCAATATTTTAACCGTTTCGCTACCACAGGGTCTGTTTTTATAAGAAAGACAGACAAGTTTTATGGTTCGTTATATCTTTGACTCGATATGGATTTATACAACAATTTCAGATCGAAAAAGGACAAAATTAGAGCTAAGCTTTAAGACAATTCTGTCAATTCTTTTTGAGTAGCTGATGACTTATGGGTATCCATCAGAATCTGTGCTGCCCCTCGAAACGAAATGTGCGACAGTGGATTATAAGTTTAACGTCGTGTTTATAGTCTCGCTAGCATGCAAGCGGTCGGATGGTGTGGCACGGGCAATACCCCAGATACAAATGAAACCTGGAGGAACGGAACATCTTTCCTGCCACAGACAGCAGTTGTGCACCCTCCCGTCCCCAATGGTTGCAGGGGGACTTATGGCTATTCATCTTCCACACATTTTTACATGTTCTAGCTCCACCACTTTTTTACAGGTTTCTCCTTACATCACTGCGTGATACGGCATCGTTGCTCAGGCGCTTTAAATTAGAGTGCGAAAAATAGAGCCTCGTAAATATCTGACCGGTATTCATTACATAAAGATCGGCGTCCAATTCTATGGATTCATTTCAGTCTTCTAAGAGGCCTGAGATTGTGTTGGTGGGATTTCGTGAACAATTGGTTATGTTGCTGCTGAGTTGAAGAGTACTTGTTTCCTAGTTCATGGGCGAAACCACCTCGTACGTATATAAAGACAATATTGCTAAGGTCTGTTCTACAGTCATGGGCAAAGCTTTTGAGTGTAGTATATGTTTTTAGTTATTTCCTTCGTTTTTTTTTTAATTTCCGCGATAGGAAACATTATTCTAATATTTAATTTGTTGCAGGTAGAGCAAAAGGTCAGCATTCGAAAAAGGGCATTCCGTTGTTGAATCCAAAATCATGCTTTGATCCTGTTCCTGCAGGAGGTGAGTTTCAGTCCCTGGAGCTTTTCTATCGGATCCAAAGGGTAAAATGAGGAATAACTATGGGTTACATTAATGATGCTGTGTAATTATAATCTATTTCGTAATATTTTTTCTGAAAAATAAAGGTTGGAATTATTTTCAATTTTAGAATAGTTCTTTCTAAAGAAAAGCGGTCAACCATTGTTGCTCTGAACCAAAGTGACCTTAAATGCAAGGAGATTGTTGCTAAGGGCATTGCATCATGGAGGATCATTTTTACCATTAATGTATTTAAAATGATTGGTTACACTTCTGTAAAGAAGTCTTCTGGACGCAAAAGAGCTTTAAATGAAAATTTTATCGTCTCCTGGTAAGGTCTCAGCTAAGGAATCGGGTTGCCTCCAATGCCAAATTTACTTACGATTGGAAAGAAGCAGGTGTGAACACTTTAGCGCGCACAGTTAAGCAGAGACTATTTGACAGAGACTTCAAGTCGAAAAGAGCTGCGAAGAAGCCTCATCTCACCAATTACAACCTTACATATAGGCTCCACCTTGTTGAATGGAGGGTTGAAAAATGGGGCAAAATGATATTCGCTAAAGAAGTTCCCTTCCACTTGTTTAAAATTTTCTGCAAGATCTCTAGAAGAATAGCGAAGCACTTTCACGAGTCTTGTGTCGTACCTAAAGTGAAGCAGCTACAAATCTTTTCAAGCTTGGGCCTGGTTCTTATCTAAGGGAACTGGAACATTAACAATTTATCCCAAGAACACTGACATGAAATATAAATGGTATCAAACGTGTTTCATCAGCATCTTTACTCAATAGTTCAGGACTAATATATTGATGATAACTGTATAGTTCAGCATGATGATGCACATTTTTATAAAACAAAAGCAATACAAGTTCTTTGGCTGAAAATAATATCAAACTTTGTGGAACCTGCTCGGGAATTCACCAGATTTAAACCCAATACAGAATTTGTAAGCGATAATCAAACTAGTGATAGAACGGTCTGAGGCCGCTTTAATTCAGCCTCTATCACATGTTAACCATGCTTACCCACATGCTCACCCACGTGTATCCTGCAAGAGGAAGCAAAAAGCGTTATCTCCCCTCATAGCCAATGTTTAATCAAGGAGGTTCACTCCCCCGTTTTGCCTCCATACATTGATCCGCCAGATTGAATTAAGCTTATTTGCAGATAAGGTATTTTACCAGGCACCACCGGGACATTCCCCCGCAGTCCCCCACTCAATTATCACCTCCGCCATAGAGATGGCGCCGTACATTTATACCATAGCTTTTCCCAATTGAAGCAGATCAAGATTATCTTCGCGAGGCAAAGATAAGGAGAAATCCAACGATAAGAAAGAGAAAGAGAAATCCAACGAGAAGAAAGAGAAAGAGAAATCTAACGAGAAGAAAGAGAGGAACGGAAAAGACAAGCTGAGCTTCACCATGAGCTTGAAATGGCTCGCGTACATGCTGAAACCCAATCGGTAAGTTCACGTTCTGAAGCCCCGTCCAATCTCCCACTTAAGCTCCCTAATTTCAAGGATGGAGAGGATTTTGGAGCATTTTTAGCACACTTCGAAAAGATCCTCTAAATCAATAACCTGAATCTGGAGGCTAAAGGCGTAGTAAGATTACTTCCCCTTTTAAGTTGTAAAATGCGCGAAATTTTCAAATCATTACTATCTGAGTGTACAATTGACTAGAGCACCTTAAAAGATGAGTTATTGGCCGCTCATAATATGACTCCCGATTTTTACTGACAAGAATTTCGAGGAGGTCGTATTAAACCCGGACAGACGTTCCGTCAATTTGGATACATTCTTCAGAGGAATTTTAAACTCTGGTTAGAATCCTCAAAGGTTGATCCTAACTACGAGTCCTTAACAGACTTCGTGTTGCGGGATCAATTTTTGGCGTCTCTCCCGACGGAGATCCGCGCGTTCGTCAAGGATCGTCAGTCTTAGACCTTTAAAGAGTGTACCGAAGAAGCGGATGTCTATGTCGCAAGCCATAATTAATACCCCAAGTAGAATTGAAATTCTCACCAATCCCCCTACCAGGAAAGAAGGAAGGATTCGCGCCCCTTCACAGGAAAGCCGACGAAGTTTCCGGGCCCTGTAAAACCCCAAAACTTCTTCCCCCCCAAACCAACAACGGAACATCAAACCTCCCGTTAAGATTTCTCCACCATCACTCTTCCCGAAGCGACCAATCATATGCTTCACCTGTGGTGTGGAAAACCACATGAGCTGGAATTGCCCCCCAAATTCTAGGCTTAAAAGCGGACCAGCCCACCAAGTTCACCAGATTAATGCCACTCTGGCTTCCCCGGTGGTGCTGCCGTGTATCTACTCTTGTCAGGGACACAGGGTGCACGTGTTCCATCGTGTCCAACGAGCTCCTCCTCCCAATGGACCCTAACCACGAAAAATTTGCGGTAGTACATGACTACCTTGGGCGGGCGAATGGATTCCCCATCGTTAGATGTTACCTGCAGTGTCAGTATTATGATGGCTGGGCTCAAGTCATTTCAGCACCCATAAAATTTTGTTCCGTACTTATAGGACAGAGCCCTCAAGTAAGCTCCGATCCTGTATGCCAGGCCGCCCTTACTCGAAGCCGAGCTAAGAAGGAAGCCCAGGAGCCCGTCCCCCTCAGAACCCCGATACCGTCCGAATTCTCGGAGATCCTTAACCAGGATTTTAGGTCCGAACATCAGAAATTTCAGCCCGGTGATGAAGTACTCCTGCATCTTCTACAGCGAGTAATAAATTACTGAGCCAATGGAAAGGTCCGTACTCAGTCCGCGAGGTACGAGGACCGGTAGATTATCTCATTGGTACCCCAGCAGGCGATAACCTCTACCACGTCAACTTGTTGAAAAAGTACCACCGACGCGCCCATGGAGATACGTTCGTAGCACTGGACGAAACATCGGCGCTTGAAGAAGATTAACCCACAGAGTCCCTTAATGTCATACAGACAGTGTGCATCCAACCTGATGTCGATTACCCTCTTCCTTCCCTGCAAGGCGAGTCTTTTGAACCCTCTGACCTGGATATCGATGCGCAGCTGACACCACATCAAAAGAGTCAGCTACAAGAATTATTATGTCGGTTCAACGACGTTATTTCAGAGAAGCCTGGATGCGCTTCTAGTTTCGAGCATGATATTAAATTAACGACCTTAGAACCTGTCCGTTTAAAACCCTATCCAATGCCGATTCATTTACGCCAAGCTTTAACGCCGAAGTCAATAATTTGATTAGTTTAGATATAATAGAACCTTCCACCTCTAGTTATTGTTCCCCAATCGTCATGGTTAAGAAACCTGATGGCTCTTATCGGATGTGCATAGACTTCTGCAAGTTAAATTCCGCAACTGTGTTCGACGCCCAGCCCATCCCGTTAATAGATCAAAACCTCCACCTTTTTGAAGATGCCAAGTTCATCTCAGAACCTGATTTTTGCAAGGCGTATTACCAAATTCTCCTCCTGCCCGATGTGAAAGCATATACCGCCTTTGCAACTGAGAAAAGCCTAATGCAATTTAAGCGCCTTCCTTTTGGCCTCGTGACCGCTTGCAGTAACTATAACCGTCTCATGAGAAGGTTGTTAGATGGACTTCCGAATGTATCCTTTTATTCGATAACGTCTACGTCGCTACTCGTGAATGGAGTCATCATTTAACCACCCTATTAGCTCTCTTCGAGCGACTGCGCGAAAATGGCCTTACCATTGGCCCATCGAATACCATTTTGCTCACGAAACCATAAAATACTTGGGTTTTAAAATAGGACAAAGCCAGTTAGGTCCACAGGAGGACAAGATTAAGGCAATCGCCGACATGCCCCATCCGGAATACTATGAAGCAATTAAAATCATTCCTAGGATCAGCTTCTTACTATCGGCGAATTGTCCCGAATTTCGCTTCCATTTCGGCGCACCTCAGCTCCCTTTTAAAAAAGAATTCCCCCGATCAACTACGTTGGAATGATGTCGCTGTTTCTCATTTTAACCAGCTCAAGAGTAAGCTCATTTCTGCCTCCATTTTGAAGTTGCCCAACCCGGAAAAATCCTTTGAGATTAAGACCGACGCGAGCAACGAGGACATTGGAGATGTCCTTCTTCAATATGAGGTTGACGGAACAATTCATCTAGTTGCATACGCTAGTCGCCAGTTATTACCCCGCGAAAAGAGATATGCCACTATAGAGAAGGAAGCTCTAGCTATTATTTGGGTTATTGACAAGTTTAAGACGTATTTGTTAGGAAAAGAATTTCAGATAGGAACTGACCACCGCCCTTTGGCCTATATTCGGAATGTACGACACTCCAAAGGCCAAATTTTTCGCTGGAGTCTACTCTTGTAAGAGTACCAATTTAAGATAAATTACATAAAAGGTTCCGATAATCAGGTCGCTGACGCAGTCAGTAGGAATGCGTTACCAAATAGTGTAGATTAATTTGTAATTCGTAGGATTAGGATCTCCATGTATGTATATACCGTCTTGTACGACTTCAAATAGATTTTCCTGAAATATAATTAGTTAATGTATATGTCTGAATTTTGTGGCTCAATGTCTATTTTTTTCGTATGTATATATATTTGTGCCCATTAATTTACGTATGAATTTTTTTGTCCCATATGTACTAATTTTATATTATTTCATTGTTCCATGTCTCTTTTATTGTTAAGTTTGTATTAAAGGTTAGTTTCCCCTATAATCAAATGATCAACATAATCATATATATTGAGGTAATACTAGCTAGGTGCATGAAGGTACGGTCGGTGCAAGAAAGTAAGTTCTCCAAAACGGAACTCTATGGTTGTCCCTTCTCTCTTTTTTTTGAAGTGACAACTTCCCCTGGAATGGAGGGATGGGATAGAACGGTCTGAGGGCACTTTAATTAAGTCTCTATCACATGTTAACTATACTTACCCACATGTTTACCTACGTGTATCCTGCGAGAGAAAGCAGAAGCGCGTTATTTCCCATCATGGCCAATGTTTAATCAAGGAGGTTCACTCCCCCGTTTCGCCTCCATACGTCGATCGCGCCAGATTGAATTAGGCTTATGGGCAGATAAGGTATTTTCCCAGGCGCCACCAGGACATTGCCCCGAACTCCTCCACTCAATTATCCCCTCCGCCATGGAGATAGCGCTGGCTATTTATACCATAGCCTTTCCCAATTGAAGCAGATCCAGATTATCTTCGCGAGACATCAAGCCGATCCGGTCTCCCTTGTGCACCTAGGAACTCTGCCGAGAAACCCTGTATTGTCCAGAAGAGGACAATATCCCTCGAGTGCTAAGGTTTGTGCCCTTCGAGACGCCAAGTCAACAAGGCCCCCCCTGTTGTTCAGAAAGAGAACAACGTTAGAACAGCCATTGTTCTTTGAGCCCGTTTGACAAGAAACGGTTATCACCCGCCTCCCCCCTGTTGTTCAGAAAGAGAACAACGTAAGAACAGCCATTGTTCTTCAAGCCCGTTCGTCAAGAAACGGTTCTCGTTTTCAAGACATCACGTCCAGATAATTTAATTCTCCCCTTTTTAACGTTCTTCGAGAGAACGCTTGGTTACAACAATAACCTCCATTGTTCATCTAGAACATCTCCGATTTGCTGTCACAAGGATCGCTCGTACTTCCGAGCCCCACCTTGCTCTCACTCCTCGAATACAGTCCTTCCCCCTCGTTAAGGACAACTCCCCGAAGAACCCTTCTGCTGGAAATCACCAGTTGGACCGAAGATTCCTTCGCATCGTCTTCCTCTGCACAACAACTTTGTAATTACGTAAGCTAAGCATTACCTTTAATCATTTAAACTTTTGTCAACGCAACCCTGTGCTTTGAATGGTTTAGCGAACCATTCCCCCCTTTTTTTTGTTTGTCTACCGTTTTAAATCTCTCCAAATCTTAATCCTCAGATTAGTCAGATATTCCCACTCCCCTTTTCATTCCTCGTTTATGTAACCATTTTTTTGTGTGTTGTTGATACTTTAATTAATAAAACTCTATTTTATTAATGGTAGCCATATTATTTATCCTTGTGCTCCTTTCCACTTCTTAAGCATATTGAAGATAAATAAGCCTCTCCAGGCCTTCCCCCCTTTTTGAACTAACCTCGGTCAATCAGATTACCACGCACTCGAAATATAGAATTATTCATTTAACGAATAGTTATATATGGTATATCGTCGGGAGCCTATTCTGCGACAAAACTTGTAGTTGATAAACAGAAGCCATCAAAATTTGAGCAGTTTTGGGTGCTTAGTGAAAAAAAAGGAGCCGTATTAGTCAAGTTATTATTACAAATTTGGTCTTCAGCATGCCAAAACGAATTGAAGCAGTCGTGAAGAAAAAGGAACATCATTGTAGATTTTGACTGCCTTTGTTAATTGACTGTATTTATTAATATTATGGGTTTGAGCTCTAAATTTGTATATTTCTGGAATTGAAAAAGATTCAAACTATATTTTTTACAAAATTATTACGAAATAGATTATAATTACATATCATTCATTTAACGGATATTTATCATTACTTTACCCTTTTGATCTGCTCGCAAAGCTCCAGGGACTAAAACTCGCTTCAACAGGAACAGAACCAGCACACGATTTTGGATCCACCGAACAAATGCACATTTCTTAAATTATTTTTGAAATGCTGAATTTTTAATAAACCTGCAATAATTTAAATATTAGAATAATTATTCCTACTTCGTAAATTTTAAAAACAAATGAAAAAATATATATGTCTCAAAACCTTTGGTCATAACTAATATACCTATTTGCTTCCTATAGTAGAGCAATGGTATGGTTTTAATCTTTAAAACTTTTCAAAAATTCTATTGATTTCTAGGGAATCCTTAACTAATGGAAGAGGTTTACCTAATGTTTTTGCTACTCAGAGTGCAAGAGTGTAATTTGATTCTTAAGTTTCCTAGATTCACTAGAACATTACGTTCATCTTTGATTTAGTACTTTGAAAATCACTACTAAAGATTTAAGTTTAGTTTATCAGACCTTCTTTTATCAAAAAGACAGAGCGTTCACTTGGAATGTAGTCTGCCGCTCAAATTTAAGAATTTTTTTAACCTTTATATTTGTTTAGATTATATATTGCGGGTTTTTTTCATTATATCATTTTATATAGTAAAAGTTTTTGTAACATATTTCAAAAATGTCTTAACCGGCTATAATATTTTTTCCATCTGGCGCTTGGTTACCCAGAACAAGACCTTAAAGAAACTTTTTATGGAGTCCGTTTACTTAGTGTTACCCTTCTTAATTGGTTAATATATATCGCTCACCCTTTCTTTAATTTTAGTTTATTAAATCCTTTGGCATTTCAGAAAATTTAGTTTCACATTCGCCAATTTGCTTGCTTTAGCAGTTTTCCGTGAAGCGATTGAGTTGTGGAAGTAACTTGTGGGAATTGAGAATTGTGTAACCATCTGGGAGAGCTTATTATACCTAATAAATTGCTTTGCTTATTTTAAATATTGTTTTATTGGAAGGTTTATTAAATTCTTATCTGAAATGATGGTAGGAGGACCATTTTCCAAAAATGCGGAACTATTCTACAGTTGTTTTTTTTTAGTCTTAATCAAACCGAATGGGGTGTGAAGTGAAAGAATCCATAGGATCCACTTAAGCATTTGTGTATTCGCTCGTAATTCTGTCCAGATTTCACGGGTTTCTGCCCAATATGAGCCTTCGTGATGAAAGGCTGGTCCCCAAGTTCACTATTTTCTTTGTAGTTATTAAGGTATTGTGATGTTTATTAATATTTTAGTACCAAACTTACGTTGTCTTGTGAAAGGTTGTATTAATAACCATTCAACTTCAGTTTGTTTAATATTCGTGTTTAAGTTAAGTATAATTATTTATTTATAAAACTGTAGTTTGTTAGAAGTTTAAGTTCTGGACTTAACACCTTAAGGGTTAATGGAATTTTCCCGAAACTCTTTCCTGGCCCTGTGTTTTTGATACTATTTCATCTATATTAATATTTGGCCATTGCCGAACTTAATAAATTAATACTAAAGTGGAAAGGACTCCGCATTAGTTTCATGAGACTATAACATCCTTTTCTGAGTGTTTTCTCATCCAATCCTCTTTCTTCTGAGACCCAAGAGTTAACGGAAATCTTCTAGGGCCTTAAGTGCAAATTCGATAAATTTAATGAGGAAATACAAGAACTTCTTCTCTCAGTCGAAGAAGAGTACTTAAAGGACTATATGGAGGTCACATAAAGAAAAATGAGCTTAAATAATCTACGAGCGCTGGTGATGGTGATTCATCGAATTGATATTGATAACAGAGCCAGGTCCGAGGCTGAAGTATGGCAACATATTTTTGAGCAAATGGTCAGCCAAATACTTTGATCTGGGGAGGTAGAATTATGTGGGTGTTAAAATAACCTATTATTTATTTGCACATCGTTGAGAAGATCCTTTAAAAGGGAATACGTTTTGTGAGGACTTCCTGTATTTGCTTCACAAGCGGGACAATATTTGCAACTAAAATCTGTAGATCTACGAAGTCCGCTTTGTTGAGAATGATAAAGCCTTGTTTAGTGATTTAACACGAGTAACCTTTTCTGTGAGAATGCGTATGATATCCTTCAAAGGAATTATGGTCGACCATCTGTCATTATTAGGGCTTACATACATTAAACGTAAAGAAACCTAAGCGGAGATAGGTTGGGTTAACTGCTCCTGCCATTAACAGTGAAAATATTAGCGCTGACCTGCTAATAGTATGCGAGTATTTTTTACAAATGTATAAAGATTTTAGGATTCGAGTACGGTATCTACACCATGCAAACTCCTTTTCTAGCATTAATTACGGGGCGTTGATTCTAAGGGGCCCTTACATGACCATGCCTACCATACTCAATGTTCCATTGAGGTATTCCATTGTGGAACTCCACATAATTTGAAAAACACTATCTTGCCTTTGACATTGAGAGCCTGCGCGAATCAGAACAATGTCCCTAACGAGATGATTTAATTGCCGAGAGAGAATTCTCACGTTAATAAGCATCGTTCCCACGTTGCACTCTAGGCTACTGTCTTGTCTGAAATTGCGATCGGGATACAATGTTGTCCGACAGTGCGTTCGGGGGTACGGCTTTTTTCTGATTTGTGCTGATGTGTACCGTGTTGACCGATAATGCGCTCGGGATACCGTGCTGTCAGACATTGCGCTCGCAGGTTCAAGTGTTGACTAACATCGCACCGTGTTGTGAGACTGCATTTAGCGATACCGTGTTGTAAGACTGCATTTAGCGGTACCATGTTGACCATTGTTACATTCAAGGGGTACATTGTTGACTAATTTCACTGGGGTACTGCGTCTGATATTGTACGTGGTAGGACTATTGACCAACATTGAATTCGGTAGTACTTTGTCGGAATTTGTGCTTGGGGGTACCTTCTTGTCAGATATTGTATTTAGCGGTACCGTGTTTAGAATATTGCACGCAAGGAGTACAGTGTTGACCGATTGCACTCGGTGATAGTGATATCCAACAAAGCACTCGGTAGTCTTGTTGTCCTAAATTGCGTTCAGTGGTATTGTATGCGACATTGCGCTCGGGGAATATTCCTCATTTCTATCAGTGGTTCGATTGTCTGATATTTAGCACGGTTATACTGTACTTCAACATTGCGCTCGCAGGCGTTGTTTTCGACATAGCGCTCAGTAGTATTGTGTGTGACAATGCTCTCGATTGTAGTGTGTCCAACACTGCACTCAATGTCAATGTCCAACATTGCACTCGGCACTATTGCTGGCTGACTTTGCATTCGTTGGTTCCATGCTGATACATGTGATCGTTCATTGTATGTATACATTTTAATTTTTTCTGTCGGTTATATGTCTGAATTTTTTAAAGTTCTGAAGTCTGAAAAAAATATGCAACAAAAGGAAGTTTTGGAAAAATATTGAAGTTTTCCATAGAAATGACCACAAAACAAGATCTGGTGACAAAAAAGTCGTGTGCGCTTACTTGTTCTGATTTATGACCTTATGACCTTCAAAAATTTGAATAATTCCTTGATTAACTTTGGTAATTATATCATTCGAAAGAGGGTGCAAAACAACATATGTGTTTCAAATTTCGTTAGAATCAGCAGAATAGTTATGAGGTGTTTGCCAAAACAAAATACATAATTCCCGGGCTAACCTTGGGAGGACCTTGACAAGTATATCATTTGATAGAGACTGTAAAACAACATAATAATTTCAAATTTCGTTAGAGTCGGCCAATATTCATAATGTTATTGCCAAATAATTCCTTAGCTAACCTAGGAAGGACTTTAATAATTACATCTTTTGAAAGAGAATGTAAAATAACATATGGGATTTAAATTTTGTTAGAATGGGCCAAGGAGTTATGATGTTATTGCCAAAGCAAAATAATTCCCAGGATAGCCATAGGAGGACTTTGGCAATTACATCATTCGAAAGAGAATTTGAAACAACATAAGGGTTTCAAACTTTGTTATGATTGGCGAATAGTTATAATTTATTGCCAAAACAAAATATTTCACGGGCTAAACTTGGGAGGACCTTCTAATTATATTGTTAAAAAAGAGAATGTAAAACAACATAACTGTTTAAAATTTCGTTAGAATCGGCCGAATAGTTATGACTTCATTGCCAAATTAAAATAATTCCCGAGGTAACCTTGGCAGTACTTTGCCAATTATATCACTCCAAGGAGAATGTAAAGCAACATAAGGGTTTCAAATTTGGTTAGAATCAGCCTAATAGTTACAATGTTATTACAAAAACACAAAAAAGCAAAACTAGGGCCGACCGACCGATTTACATAGTGAGATGTACAGTAGCCCGCGACTAAAACTATCGCCCCCCCTCCACCTTTCCTTGCTTCATACCAAAACGTGTGCTTGGGGAAGAACGCAGAGATATAGGTAAATCGTAAAAGGAAAACTTGGATTTCATTGATTCATTCTTGTTCCGAACACAAGCCTACCAGTGCGGTTGAGGTACCTTGTTTTGATTATACTCATTCCGAATTCATCACGTATTGTTTGGCGACCATTCCGCTCCATTATTAGGAGATTCTATTCGAACTACATAATAAGTTTAAGCCATCAGCTTAAATTAGTATAATTTGAGGCCCTTAACCTAATTTGATATTTCCTAGTAAGAATTTAGCAACTAAGTTAATCATTAGTTTCATTTTATTTTTTACATTTTAAGTTTAATGAATATATTAATTTTTGTATCTTCTTCGTAAGGTTACAGAGTATTGCACTCATAATCAAGTATGTTTTTTAGAGTTATTAGTCCAGTCGTTAGCATTTGATTAATGACCCCCCTGATATTAATGCTATTAATGGCCATCGCCAGATGGGTACCTTAAAATAATCCTGATATTAATGCGAACACATTGTTCGACTAATGCCATATTTCAAAACATCTTTCCCACCAAGCCCCACTATAACTTTCCAGGCAAACATATGATCTACCAGTGGTTAAAATAAAGTAAAAAAATATGCGTATTTTTAATAATGTAATTTCAATTATTGCGTACAAAAGAATCTAACTGACATACATATATATTGATCACAAAAAAAACCCAGAAAATACGACGATGTCAATTATAATTAGTCACAAATGGCAAACACAAGCAAGTTGAAGCGACTGAGCTAAAGCAGCCAATGGTCAAAATTTTATCTCACGTTCATATATCTGTTGGTTGCCAAATTGCCATTTAGAAAAATTATAAAGAAAAACAAATGGCTGATAATTTGTCAGAAAGTATGTTTGGATCTCGCAGATTTCACAGAATGTATCTGAAAATTTATGCCGGTCTCTGAATGCCATTTCTCTTCTGATGGGTTCAGTATGGTAGCTCGAGCTGAAATGATAGTTTATCTGTGAATCCATGTAGAAAATACCTTTAGAAGTGCTATTCGAGATGGTTCTAAAAGTTTTCATTGGTGTGTTCTGCTAAGTTCGGAAACATTCTTGAAAATTCATAAAATTATACTAAATTCCGGAAATTTCTCATTGAATCTAGAGTGTTTTGGAAGATTTCTTAAAAAACAAAGATTTACAAATGGATACCATGCTTTGTAAAAAATTAAAGCCTACAGCCATTTCTATAGTCTCAATTTTGTCCAAAATTAATATACACTAGCGGTATTTTGAAAATGTGCAAATTTAGAAATTTAGAACCTTACCTACAAAAGCAAAGGCTAAAGAAACAAAATACACCTTTTTTTATTTACTTTATGCCAAACAACTTTGAAATTACACTTTTAATCAAGGAACAATAAAAAAGTTAGATTTTATTATTATTTGTTATTATTCCTCTCTCCGCCTTTGGTTAATATACCTCTTCCCTACTTTGGTTAATACGTATACCTCTCTTTCCCCTTTATTTACTTTTATTTATTCCCGCTTTTACATTTGAGAAATCTTTTCTCCGATGAGTTAATTTGTTTGGCTTATATTTTTGTGCTCGTTAATATATGGTGTTTATTGCGAAGGATTGAGAATTTTATAGCCATTTTGGTGAGCCTCAGTTGCCGTGTAAATTACCTTGATTATTTTGACTATTGTGTTTTTGAGGGATGTACATATTAAACCCTTGTCTTTACTAACAGTACATTGAATACCATTTTTTCACAAATGCTGAACTATTTTACGGGTTTTGTCGCTTAATATAATTAATTGGTGTTTTGAAAGACAAGAATATCGAGATCCAGTTCGACGTTTATTTATTCTTACGTAGTTCTGTTCCGGTTTCACGATTTTCTGTTAAATATGAACCAAGGTCCCCCAGTTGGTCCCCCAGTTGGCCCCCCAGTTCATTTTTTTCATTGTAGTTTATTAAGGTATTAGCGTGTTTATTAATATTTTTGTACTCTCCTTAGAATTAGTTGGTTTATTTTTATATTTAAGTTAAGCAAAATTATTTTTAGGCGACTCAGTAGTTTATTATAATTTCGACTTTGGCCTTTACCCCAAAATAGGTTAGGTTAGGTTAAGTAAATCTTTAGGTCACTTTCGAGAATTTCAGAAGAGAATTAGTAGTGACTGAGGCAAATTGGGGCAGAAGAATCCTTATATGGTATTTTGTATCGAGGACACCAATCGAACTTAAAGTCCACGCTAAGGTCTTTTACCCAGTCCATTCCTCTGTCGTAGGACGTAGCACCTTTGAATTTTTGGTTACATGGCCATTTTTAGGGTCTCCTCCTTTTCGGGGTCTTCACACCCGAGGATCCCGACGGGGTAAAGAACCCTGGGGGAATAAATTTTAAAAGGAATTTTCTAGATGTCTAACTGTGGCCTAGCTTTGTGGTTTAAACATTTAGAAAAGTTTCTACAATAACATCACTATCATTCCCTTACCGTCTTCATAGCACAACTCACCCACTCTCTTCTGAAAGACAACCGATGGAGTACTATTGTTCGATATAGGGGTATTCATATCCACATAGCGTTGAGGCGAAACCACGATAGGTTGTACGATATCTGGTTGTTGGTACAACACAAAACTACCCGACACTCCCCCCCCTCCCAACGAGGATTACCCCCTGGTGCCTTTGTGCCCACCGGTGTCATTCTGATCTTTATTTGCATCGAATTATCCGGTCGGAAGATCAAGTCTACGATTCGAGGGATGGATTCGACTTCATCATATATATCTTTAATGAAAAACGAATCTAAAGAATGTTTTTAAAAGCCAATCTTAAAAAGTTCTAAAAAGCGAATCGAAAAAGTTCTAAAAATCGAATCGAAAAAGTTCTAAAAATAGAATATAAAAGTTCTAAAAATCGAATCTAAAAAAAAGTTTTAACGAGCGAATCTAGATTCGATTCCATTGGCTTAGTGTAAGTTGTTATGTGGAAAAGGGAAAAAATGTGTGGCGAAAGGAGAAAAATGTGTAAGATTCGCAAAGAGATGCTATGCGCCTGAAAGACAGGCTGATCTCTAGGGGAGACAACTTCCTCTCTTTTCATTAAGGGATGTATGTGAAAAAGGAACTTTCTCCACCTATCGGCAATCGACCCATTTGAGAGGAACTACTTATCCTTTCAGCAAGCAACCCATTTAAAAGACAAAGGACCCAATTCGATTTCAAAATTAGTGGATAATTATTTTCCTCCGTGCATTATCTAAAGACTTGCCCTCTTGCTCAAATAGGTTTAGGAAATTCTCTTAAAGAATTAAATGAATGAAGGAAATTGATTTCTGCTTTCCCTTCCCACACATTGAAAACTTGCTTAAGATCCTTCAAACTTGAATATGTTAGATGAACTTTTTTTCATTCGAAATATTTTTTCACGAGGATTACACTTCATTCGTATACTACTTATGTGGCCCTTTGCCATTTTGTACTCCGGGAGTGACACATAGATTATAATATCTCTATATACTTAGTGAATTTCCACCACTTCAGGCAAAGCAAACATACTATCAAAGTCGTTCTAATGAAGAAACAGCATAATTCCAAACAAGCCAGATATCACTATTGTATGATAGTCAACAAAAAAAGAATATAGGCCCATACAGATCGTCCAGAAAAAGTAGCTGTTAATCAGGCAAATAAAGCGAGAAGCAACGAAGTAAAATATTAACCGTAAATCAACACATCCTCAAGACATAAGCAAACAAGGCCTAGCACTGTCCAAGCTAGACCACATTATACCAAAAGCGGGAAAGCCACTAACTCTCTTGATACTTCATATTAAGAAAGTGTAATCTCATTATCACTTGCGAAGTGTATCCAATTTTAAACCTTTACCGCGCCTACAATGTTCACAAAAGGCGAATTGGACTCAAGGACACATACCTAGACCTTTTAAATCCAATGATAGTTTTCTTTCCTTATAAAAATCACTTATAATAACCAATTCAGAGTATGCGGTGCAATTCTGGTCCTTAGAGTCAGAAGGTTTTTTGGAACGCGTCCAGCGTCGAGCGACGAAATGAATATCAAAACATAGAAGTAGATCGCACGAAGATAAACGAAATACTTCAATTTAGTTATACTGGAAGATCGGCATCCTCACAGCCAACTTATTGGCCTTTACAATTACAAACTGTTTCACTCATATAAATCATTCAATCAATTAATCAATAAATCATTATTTGAAATAGATAACCAGCGCCCAAAAGAAATAAAAGATTCCATCTCGTCTGTTTTATAAAATAAAACAGGCTTGGAATCGTTTTCCCGCGGAGTGGGGTGGATGTTTTAGCAAGAGTAATGTCCCTGCTACAACAGAATCTTGTAAGAATGCCGCACCTTCTGGCCTCAGTACCCCTAGTTGTGCACCTTTCCGGCCTCAAAAGCCTGCAAAAGATCTTTTGCCTACATAACTTCCACTATTTTTCTCTCTTCTTCCTTCATTCCTTTTTTACAGATTCCCCCTTAGTAACTTTCTGCATGATATGGCTTCGTTGTTATTGCGCGTTAAATTATCGTTGAAATCACTCCAGTAAATTTGCTTAAGAATAGAATTGATAAATATTAATTCAAATACGAGCTGGCAGGAAAAGGCGTTGCGAAACTAATTGTCCCTACCTTCTGTCCGTTCAACTGTCCTTCACCACTGACGCCATCCTTTCCCTACTTTCTTGACCTAACCTCGTGTGGATCTTAAGGTCTTTGAAGATTCGTAATTCTGGGATTCTTCTGTAATAGCAAGAGCGATCAAAGAAACAAGCTTTAACACTACGAAATAGCAAAGGACATTTAAACTTCCATCCAATATTACGTCCAAAAACTAAATGACTACGACTTTTAAATCCACCGCTCATTATAAAAATATAGCAAAATAAAATTAAAAACACTGGATACAAATAAAAATAAAATCACAAATAGAAATATCCATTATGAGAATTACTTGGTAAACATAAAAACTAAAGAAACAACATAAAATTAGAACAAACAAAATGAAAATTACCCTAATTGTTGATTCCAGCAAACAAGTGGAACATTATAAGGTTTCAAAGAATTGAGAAAAATGCTTACGAGTGGGAGTTGTTTATAGAATGGACAAATTTAAAGATTAAGTCTTATTATTTAAGTTTGGTTATGGTATTTAATACAAAGGAATCGCTTAATGCGGAATATGGATGTATATTTATAAAATTTTAAAATATTAACATTTAAAGTTACATGATAAATACATTCAAGAGGCTTCGTGATAAAAGCCTATTTATTTTTTAGGTAATTTCTTTCCTTTATTTATCCTAAAGCCAATGTGGGACCAACATCTTGCCTAGGGTGTCTCATGAAGACAATTTAGAATTATTTGTTTTATATTCTTTCAATATTTGATCAAATTTGCTTTTGTTAAACAATTCCCAAGAGAGAGAACCAATCAACCGGTTTTCTGTATATTCCTACATAAATTGACTATATTTCCCTTATTCTTTGATATTACATAGCGCAGTATTTAGCTAAATAGTATATCGCCATATTGAGGGTGTTGGACTGGGGTGCCCAATTAGACCGATCTTTGTAAATATTTTGATGTCCGACTTTGAAGGGATGGGGGCTTTTCGTGTTCCTTTTGGGGTTTCTTATTTTGGTCTAAAAAGGAAATATGATGAAACTCTTAGTTTTTTCCTCCCAAAACTTGTCTTTTGGAAACTTCTTTCACTGGGTAGGGTACAAATTTCTTCAGCTTTCGTGATGCACAAAATTAATGTTATTCAAACTCTTCATTTTAGAGACTACGACTTGTCTTCCATTTTTTCAATTTTTAGAATTTAATTTCTAATGGATCATCTTCATCTTAATTAAATATATGTCAGAAAATGAGGTCAGCGCGCCTTAACGCCATTAAAACAAATCCTCCCATCCTCCTTATATCCTGTAGAGCACAAGGCCTGGAACTAGTTCAATCCCTGGCCAGAAGGATCCCAGCACCCACCCCCACAAATCCTATGCTAAACACTATGATGCACCATATCACCCACTTTCTCCTCTCGCAAACCCACATTCACATAATCAACCTTAGTTTAGCACCCCCTATTTCCACTCGCAATTATTGATAACATTCAATATAATGAGTCTTTTTTTCTTTAATTCTTTATTTTTACTTTTGTACATTATATAATCCTTAAGCTTAATGTCAGTAGTCATCCCCTAGTTTATAAAAAAATCCATGTATAAAACTGTACTCTGCACAGTTCTAGCAACGCAGTGTTTGGCTGTTATGCGCATGCTCACATGTCCAAGATAGGAAGCTGCCCGCTAGGGAGAGAGAGCACTGTGACTCACTCAGTGCCGACTCTGGGTTGCTGGTGGATGGTAGTGTTTCTTTTTGACTGCGTGTGTTGTGCTTAAAAACGTGTTTATATTCTTGAATGTGATAAAGTGTAGAATTTAATTCATTTTTTTCGGTTCTTTTTTTAATTCATTAATTGAGCTGCTGAAATTTATCTTAGAAAATAATCTAGATGGTGTTCTTAGTGAAATTACGAAAATGATAAAAATCCTATTGACGATTCCCAATTACTACATCAGAGGCAGAAGGCTGCTTTCCAACACTGAAAGGAATAATAACTTTTCTAAGTAGCACTATGAATTCTGAAAGATAAAATGCACTTGCAGTGATTTCAATAAGGAAATAATTCCTCAGTAGTCATCTAGAGATCAAAACGAGAATAATTCATCTTTTCGCTCAAATTAAAACAAGAATGGATTTCATTTTTAAATCAATGGATCAAGTTGAACTGTAAGAATTTAGGCATTTCTTAAGTAAAAAAAAATGTTTGATTAAGTTTTGTTTAGGATTTTATAAAGTCTATCTATAAATTTTCTTTTTATATGTTTATTTCCTTTTACACAATATTAAAACAATGCTAAAAAAATTATGATGCAGCACCCCTAATAATTGTAGCTACGAGGCAACACTGATTTCACTACTTTTAAGTCATCTTCCACCCTTGCTTACTCCCTGACATTTACTCTCTATTTACAATAATTCTTCTTAACACCGTTACTCATATCTAAATATCTCTTACCCAGTCGTTTTTTCATTGTTACCACCTTTTTCACACCAGCTATCTCTCTCAAGTTATCCATTTGCACTGTTCTCACCCGACATCTTCCTTCTCCTTACATACTAAAATTAAACTCCCATACATTTCATGCAGCTACCTGGCAAATTCTCTACTCAAATACTTAACACTCTATAATACTCTAATCTCGCCAGAGAACTTCCTACCATTTAACCCTTGTGGTCACCATTTGCTTCATCTGTATCACTATCATTTAAACTTCATCCTAGATAATTCAAACTTTTCACTCTATCAAGGGTGACACTGCAGTCTCTGATATCACCCCCTCTCCCCCGCCACCATAGTCAATGTCCAAATATCATTATCTTTCCCTTTACTGCAATTATTTTTATCCTTTTTCTTTCACACCCTCTGTCAAAAGATTCGATCATCATTTGAGTTGTTTCCCCCCTGTTTGAAGGGACGCCCGCGCCAAAATAAAAAATGCGAGAAAACGCGCTAAAATTTCACAAAAATTCCAACATCCATAACTCTCTTAAACTCCTTGCTAGAGCTTTAAATTTGGTCTCTTAATATCTGTGAGACGTTGAAAATATTAGAGTGACCAAAGAATTTGGATACCTTAACACTAAAAATAGGAGGAACCCAAAATGTTGCACGTTTTGTTATGATTTTGGAAGTTACACCGAATTCTGAATGGGTTTTCCTTGAATACTGCGCATTGTAATGTTATTTCTTGAATTGTGATACAGATAAACACAAAAATAACATAATATTAACAACAAAATATGTAAAAAAGGTTTGGAAAATGTTTGAGAATGCTAAGGGACGCTCGCTTCACCGCACTCCTCCCAGCCAGCCACTAGCCAGGCAACCAGGCAACCGGGCATTTTCTGTCATCCTTTGGAGAATTACTTTTCTTCATTACTATTATGTTAATATTTTTTTAGGTTAACAAGAATCGTTTGAGGATACGAATAGTTAATGCACTTTACTTTGTATACTCAAATACCAATAGTCAGACATACTAATATTTATAGTTAATACAATAATCAGCCCCGCACTGTGTAGACAGGTTGGGCACCCCTTCTAATGTGGAATACGGTTCTCAAAACAAGATGCTTCAAGCATATAGAGTCAAGATGACCTTTCCCCGTAAATAGATTTTCAGTCCTGCATACAGTGGAGGAAAGGATGTTCATCTACTCGCAGCGAAAGTAGACAAGTCGATGAAGTGTTATACCCAACATCTCTATTTTTGCTAAGGTGGCGCGACCGCCCTTCAAATGCGGAGGGCCTCAGTTACAAATCTCACGCTCTCAGGCACCACCAACATAAATACGAGGGGCGGTCAATAATTTTCGCAATTCGGATATAAGGAAACGAGATATGAGAAAAGTGTTTTATTATGTATTGTTTAATATAACTAACCTCGACTTCAATGCACTTGCGCCACTTGTCCCTGAGGCTTCGAATTCCCGACAACCAGAAATCTGCCGACTGCTGTTCAATCCACTCCTGGACGGCGAGCTGGACATCTTCATCGTCCTCAAACCGGTGTCCACGCAGTGAAGCCTTGAGCTGGCGGAATAAAAAGTAGTTGCTATGGGCCAGATTTGGACTGTAGGGGTGATGGTTGAGCTCCTCGAATCTGCACTCGTGCAGGGCAGCTTGTGCAACTCTGGCCTTGTGGAGAGGGGCATTGTCGTGGAGGAGCAGATCACCGCGTGTCAACTTGCCGCGGCGCTTCTGACGGATATTGGCCTGCGATGGTCCTTCCACGAGTCGCATAGTCAAACATTAAAACTCCTTCAGAATCCCAGAAGATGGTGGCCATGATCTTCCCGGCTGAGGGTTGGGTCCGGAACTTGATAGGGGTAGGAGAGCACCTGTGCTTCCAGGCCATGCTTTCGAGCTTGGTCTCGAGGTCCCAGTGATGGACCCACGTTTCCATATGTCACTATGCGTGACTCGAATCCCGCGGGGTCTTGGTTGTACATGAGCAGCAACTCCTCAGAACTTTGACGACATTGAAGTCGATGATGGAGCGTGAGGTTTCGTAAGATTTCTAGGGACCCAACGGGCAGAGACCTTGGTCAGAGCCAAATTGTTGTGGATGATGTTAAGAACACTTCCATGCGATATTCCAAGTTCTCGCTCGATTTCTTCGACCTTCACCCGTCGATTTTCGAGGATCATTCTCTCCACACAGGCCACATTGTCCTCGTTGGTCACGTCCGACGGGCGTCCTAGACGGGGGTCATATTCAAGCGACTCACGACCATGGCGGAACTCCATATTCCAGCGAGCAATGGTTGCATAGGAAAAGGCGGTGTCGGTGTACACTGCAACCATGCGTTCATGGATCCCTTTTGCATTCTTGCCTTCCTTGGTCAAAGATTTGATCATTGCGCGGCGCTCTACCTTCTCCATTGTTGAAAAATTTGTGACTGACGATCTGCGATCAGCTAATGCTTCTTAAATAAACGAGGCAGGAGCGTGCGGCTGCAGGTCCTGACTTGTAATAAGTTGTCCTAACACCCCCTAAAACAGCCATCCCTCTTCCTCTGTTTTGCCTTACCGATTCGCAAAACTTATTGACCGCCCCTCGTAGAACCCATCCATCCCCATTCTCCACTAATCTCCAATCCCTTTCCATCAGTCTCATTCTAACGTTTTTTAACAGCCATGGTGTTGTCACACACCCTTGTCTTATCCTCCTAACCTCCCACGAATGGCAAATCACTCGATCGTTAATCTTTCGCCCTAACACAGGCATAGGTTTAAACATATTATTCTTAACACGAGACAATAGTTTAACACTCATCCATACTTTCTTAAGCCTTAACTTAATTCTTTTCTATCTATATGATCATAAGAGCTTTCTCATGAACCAATGAACAATCATACAACCCTGACCAAAGGAATAAACATAAAACAGATTTATATATTTAACATATTTAATCAAACTTTCTAGAATTTATCACATCATTCATTAAATTGTAGTTATAGGCAAAGGTTTTGAGACCATTATAGTTTTTCCCTATTAGAAAACTAATAGAACTAATAAAACGTTGAATCTTGGTTTGTATGTTTGTTAGGCTCAACACATTTTATGAATGAATACAGTCACTTAATGCGTGCAATCAATATTTATAATGATATCATTTATTTTTCAGAGGTGATTCGATTTGTTTGGCATACTGGTGACAAGATTTGTGTTAATATCTTGACTGATCTTGCTCTATTTTAGTTCAATGAGCACCAGCAACTGATCAGAATTGTCTTTTTTATCAACTGCCAGTCTCATTATCGTCAAGAATTTAACTATTTCGTTCAAATCTGGCGAATTCCCGGGCCAAAATGTGCCATCAAGATGAAAAACGCAGTTTTCATGCCCAAATTTGTCCTGAAACGTTGGGAAAAGTAGCTGATGAAGCTTGTTTTGGTACGACACAGGTAAAATTGGTCCTCTTTTTTCCTCATACAAGGAATCTTTCAGAAGCTCCAAACAAGCTAAAGTTAGCTCTATCAGGTAATATCACGTTGCTCCACTCTTCAACTGTCCAGTCTTTAATGAGATGAGGCTTTTTCGGAGCTCTTCTCGATTTAAGACCTTTTTCGAAATCTTTACGTCTTACAGTGCGTCCTGAAGTGTTCCAATAATGAGCAAGCGTAAGCTTGGTACTTGAGACAACCCGATTCTTGAACTGGGACCTTACCTTAGGCGATCTTGCCGTTCACTCGAAGATCTTAGGCGTTCAGAATACTTCTTCGCAGGAGTGTAACCAGTCTTTTTAAAGCCATTAGTGATCGTAAAAATGTCCACAACTGAAAAAGATTCAAACCTTTATTTAAAAAATAAATATATTACAAATTAGATTATAATTACAGGACATTAATTATTCATTTAATCCCTATTTCTCATCATTTTACCCCTTTAATCAAATAACAGAGCACCGGGGATTGAAACTTACTTCCTAATGGAACAGGAACAGAGCGCGATTTTGGATTCAGTGAAAAAATGCAGTTTTATATTTTTATTTTTGAAATACTGTCTTTTAAATAAATCTGCAATATTTTATATATTAGAATAATTATGGTTATCAAGTAAATTTGAAAAAAACAATGAAAAGAATAAAAATATATATTAGACTCCAAACCTTTGACTGTCTGTAGATTTTATCTCTATTCCTCGAGTGGAATGTGACTCACCGAATATTTCTTGATTCGTATTGATTGTTCCTGAAATCATCTATTTCTCTCCCTACTCATTTGTACTCCTGAATCCTCGTGAGATACCTCTAATTATTGATTTCTATTTGAACCAATTGTTTCTATCCTTGAAACCTCGAGTGATCCTCGAATAAACATTGACACTGAATAATCGAATTTTCTTAGATCTTTTTCAAAAACTCCAGTGGTCCTTGAACACCTTAATGATACTTGAACAATCGAATTCACTTTGATTTATATTGATAACTCGTTGAATCTGCGAGTACTACTTGAGTTATCAAGCTCTCATTCATTACTCAAGTGGTTTTTACATATAGGAGTACTACTTAAAACATAATTTTTCTTGACTCTTCTTGATTGATCCTCGAATCCTCGATTGCTTCATAAGTCATGGATTTCCGTATGATTCCACTTGACTGCTCATTTAATGCCCGAGTGCTACTTGAATCATCAATATTTTTATCCCTATTGATTACTCATTGATTCCTTGAGTGTGCTACTTGAATCTGTTAATTCCTATTGTTTGCTTCTCAAATTCTTGAGTTCTCCTCAACTCTTTGCGTGCTATTTACTCTTCGATTGGCACCTGAATCATCGCATTTTCAATGATCCTAATTAATTGCTTCTCAATTCGTCGAGTGCAACTTAAATCAACGAGTTATTATCTATTTCTTTTAGGTATTTCTTGAATACCTCGTTATACTTGAATATTCTATTCTCCTTGATTTCTACTGATTGCTCCTTGATTTCTCTAGTGATTCTCAGAGCATCGAGTGGTACTTGAATCATCGAAATCTCGTTGATCCTGCCTGAATGTTCTATCATTACTCGATCGTTACTTGAATCATTGAGTTCTCCTTCATTCTTATTAATTTGTCCTAGAATACAAGACTGATGCTTGAATCATCAAGTTCTTTTTGATTCATATTGATTGATCTCGAATACTCGGGTGCTACTTGTATCATTAATTTCTCTTTCATTATTATTGATTGCCCGTTGAATACACTATTGTGATTCCAATAATTTAATTAACCTTGATTCCCTCTTATTGCTCCTCAATTCCCTGAGTGCTCTTCAACTCTCCGAGTACTACTTAAATCATCGAGTTCCCCTTGACCTCTCTTGTGTGTCCATTGAATAATCTAGTGCTGCTTCAATCATAAGATTCTCCTTGGTTCATATTAATTGAATACCCGAGTGCTACTTAAATAAGCGAATTCTTCTTGATTCCTATTTAGTGTTCGTGGAATATTTCAGTCAACTAGAATCAAAGATTGCTCATCGAATTCCCTAGTGTTATTTGAATAATTGAGTTCTTCTTGATCTATATTGATTACCGCTTTAATCATCAATTGCTACTCGAATCATCGTATTTTCTTTGAGTCTTATGGTTTGCT
The DNA here is from genome assembly GCA_963969495.1 of Ceratothoa steindachneri. NCBI lineage: Eukaryota > Metazoa > Arthropoda > Malacostraca > Isopoda > Cymothoidae > Ceratothoa > Ceratothoa steindachneri. Next base: position 42,371,496 of record OZ018329.1, read on the forward strand.
CTTGAAAAGGACGGATGCTTCTTGAATCATGTAGTTCTCTAAGATTGCATTTCATTCGTCATTGAATAATAAATTACTATTCGAAACATTTAAATCTTGATTACTCTTGATTACCCTTCGAATTGTCAAGAGCTCCTCTAACTCTCGAGTGTTTCTCTAATCCTTAAGTGCTACTTGAATCAGCAAATTCTCCTTATCTCCCATTTATTGCTTTTTGAATCATCGAGTGTTAATTATGATTTCTCCTCAAATCCTCCAATGATATTTGAATCATAGGATACTCCTTAATTTCATAAGTGCTATTCGAATCATCCTGGTCTCCTTGATTACCCTTTTGTGTTACTTAATACTAGAATGCTAGTTGAATTTCGAATTCTAGTTGAATCCTTGAATTCTATTTGGTTGCTTAAATTCTCGAAGTATACTTGAATCATCGTGTTCTCTTTGATTCATCATGAGTGTTTATTGAATACTCGAGTGGGACTTGAGTCCTCTAATTCTTCTCCATTTCTCTTAAGTGCTCTTTGAATATTATCGTACTACTTTTATCATATAGTGTTTCTCGAATCCCTGAGTACTAATTTAGTCATTGAGTTCTCCTTGATTCCTATTAATTGGTCCTCGTATCCTCAAGGTTTCATCGAATCTTCGAGTTTTCATTAACTCTCAATGAATACTCCTCGAATTCTTGAGTGTTACCTGAATTAACAAATCCTCTTTTATTCTTATAAATTGTTCATGGAATCCTCGAGTGTTACTTGAACTTTCGAATCCTCTATGATTCATATTGATTGCTCCTCGTAACCTCGATTACTCCGCCAATCCTTTTGCGATACTTGAATCATCGAATATTCCTTGATTCCATTTGATTGCTTCTTGTATCCTTGAATGTTACATGAATCTTTCACTTGATTCCTTGACTGTTAGTTGAATCCTCTTGGGGTCCATTTTCGACATTCTTGTTCGGACAAAGTCCAACTGTTAATTTTTGTTTGCAGATCATTATCATTATGTATTGTTAGATTTATTGTGGGTATATTTAACATATTTATTATTGCTCTTTCTCATTTCTCCTATTTTTCTCAATTTCTTCTGAGATCAGATCCCAGAGAGTTGCGCACCCGCTCTTTTTAAAGCGTACCTAGTATTTTCATCCTTAAACAATTTCTGGCATTATGAATAAATCAGGCATTGCAACTCCCACCCCTCTCTTAATTTGTTACTTTCCCCTCACAAACAATGAATAAGAAATGCCTAAGTTGGTTTTTGTTCTTTTTAATAAATGAAATACTTCTCAGCACCTGGGTAGACCCGAAAGAGGAGGGGAAAGAGGGCATTTGGGCATCCGATGTGCTGAGAGCGGCAAATGTCTTCTTTGTTTCATAAAGACAAATATGGCAGCGAAACACAAAGAGGCGCCCATCTCGCCTTTGTCCGAGGGAGCGAGAAGGGAACTTTCGCACGAGACAAAGACTTCACGGCTCCAGTACGAGGAAGAAAGACTGGCTGTCGTTATTCTTTGTACCGCAAGATGAGTCCAAGTGAGACGCTATTAAAAAAGTAGTCTCTGCTCAATAAAGGGGCTTAACTCTTGAGGCGTGTAATAATATACTTATTATTTCTTGGAAAAATTGAATATAATATTATGTTCTTAAATTTATTTAATACATGCATTTTAGTATTACGCATTAAATAATAATAATAATTATTTTTTTAGACTTTATGGTGTGTGGTAAGCGAGCACGAACTACCGTTCTTGGGTCAGTTAATACCCATTTTGAAACATGGCTTATGGCACTCATGGCTGGCGTGGAGCCACAGTAAGCCAAATATCAGCCTTCAGCGACAGCCACATGGTGTAGCTTAGGAACAACCTTCAAAGAACAGAGGAATCTATTCTTTCGTGCCTTTTGTCCATAGGGTTGCTACTTGAAACGTCCATCCGCATTGTTAGGTTGGTGCATTTTCTCTCAAAGCGCGAAAAACTGGCTGTAATTAGTTAGTTAGTCGACGCTAATCCTTCTTTTATCCAGGAGGATCCCACACCGGATAATGAGAGCTACATAAAGGTCAGTATGACAATCGCTGGTCTGCCCGAGGACACCAGGAGCCGGTCCTTTTGGGGGATAGGTGTCAGTAAGTATTATGTTTTGACACCAAAAAGCGTTCAGGGGGAACCTTCTTCGTCCCGGGGCAGAGGGACCTGTTCCGCGTCAGAGGTATGTGGATATAGAAACACATCGGCAGAATTCCTTGGAACAGAGAGTGTGTGTATTGTGCTGTGAAGACTGGAGAGGAGAGAAAGCATTGTTGTAATTGGCTATGTGTGTGGTGAGAAGTGTAAGGTCTACCCACCCCCAATACAGGGGTGGGCACAGCGCGTTACCAGTGGGTAGCCAGATCTCTACGTGCGTTGACGTTTGTGTCCGCTCATGCCGGGATTCGGAATCGAACCCGGTACCGCGGCGTAAGGAGACCAACGCCGTATCCACTCGGCTAGCATGAGCTTTAGAACTGACTATATCGCTTTATAGTCTATTGTTTACCATTTCAAGGACGAAATCGGCTGTATCTTTACTCCATATCTTGGTCTTTTGATACGGTAACCAACAACAAAATCGGGAAAACGCGTCTAGCTCAGTAATTTTGCGTTTTAGGAACCTGAGTATTTGCCTTTTGATCGTTACTATATGACTGGCATCCTTGTTTATAGTGCTTTAATATTTTCGGATCACCTCATGTAGTCATTTCAATCCATTATTTTTATAATAATTAGGCTTGTTACTTAACTATTACCGTCATCTTTGACGACTCGTATATACCATTTAGACAGTGTGTCAAAACGATGTATACATTTTTTAAAGTTATAATGACTAATCCACTAAAAAGATCAGATGAGTTTTATTTCCTTTTTTGGCCTATATATTTGGTTGCCAAACCCATGCTCGCCACCGAAATGAGGGTCGTGATGGTTATTCTAAAGGTTGCTGGACTGTCTACTTATGTACTCCATTTTCCACACATTTCTGTGTCTATCGCATATACGTCTGTTTCCACTATATACTAACACAGTATTTATTAATTAGTTCAGAAGTGGGTATTTTGTGTAACACGATTTTTGTTCCCTGATAATAGTTGTTACTTCCTGAATGCGAATAACTCAGTAATACTAAACATTTCTATTATTATAGGATGAAAATCCTTTTAAGGTTGTATGTGTTGGGGGCCAGATATTTGGGAGGGTGGGGATCCCTGCTCCCATCTCCTTCGCCTTGGGCCTCGAGTGACTGCGAGTTGTCACTTCGGACCAAGTAGACTCGGTTGTCATCTAGGCTGGGCTACAATTCAGAGCCTTGCTCTCTACATTCGTGCATTCTCTCGATGGTAGTCGAGGTGTCTGAGGGTGTACATAAGCGAATCCATTAATGGGGGCTGATCGCCCCATTTTCCTCTCTTTCTACCCGATCTCTGTGGTTCACTACAGTCTCCACTCTGGTTTTCTTTCTATTCACATAATGACATGGGGGAATTCAGTTCGAGTTTATTTTGTAGAGCACTACGAAGAACCCCAGAGTACGTTCGCCTTAACAGATTCGCATGCATCGTACTTGTTTGTTTTTGTTTTTTTACCCCACTCGCTTAGCTCACGAGAGGACGCGGGCTCGAATCTCGAGCGGAGTAGGAAAAATCATGGGAAAATTACCCCTATACCAGTGATGCCCCTCTACTCCCAGCAGGGAGTGGGTGCCGGGTGACAGTCATGGGAAGCGACCTGCTCCCCGAGTAGATAAACTGTGTGATCTGGATTTCATACTGGCCCTAGATCCGAGGCAACGGGATCCTATCCACAAAGACTCAAACGCCGATTATTAATAGTAAATTGGGCCCATACACATGCGCCCATTTTACTATTATTAATTGCCATTAAATCCCTTTTAGTACATGTGAGAAAGTAAGAAAGCAAATGAATTAGTGCTTCAGTGAATTGGGTGAGTTTATGAAGGAGTGTTTTTTGTGCATGTCTTTGTGCGACTTTTTTATGTCTGAAGTCATGTAATTGTAACTCTTATGAGGTTATTTAATCATGTAATTGTAATCAATTACATTATTGTGTAAATAGGGTTTATGGGAAATTTTTTTTTCATTTTTCAGAGTTTGTATTTTCTCATTAACTTTAATTTTAATAAAAGAGTAACTTTTAGAAGTTTTCTGGGATGTTTTCTAAAAATGCTTTGTCTTACTCCTTTTTCATACCAGATCTGATGTTTAATGAGGCCACTAGAAAATGGTCTAACGCAAAACATAAATGCATTCATTATAAGCCTGAATTGGGAAAATATGCAGGGAACGTCCGAATCCCGTTTGTTCAGTGCCTGTAAGTCCTCGCCAATAATTCTATGAAGGAGAATAAGTTGAAGTGTGATTTGCCAAAAAACAACTGCGTTACTCGAAGGGCAAAAAAACAGGTAAAATGTAGTCTGTTTGATGCTATCTCGAGTTCAGCCTTTTCTCTGCAGAAAGCTTCCTTGGCATCATTTGTTGTGGTATGCATAATGGAGATGCAAATAAAGCTCAAAATGATGGAGAGTTGTTGGTTACGTCGGCAGCAGAGGCATTGATAAAAACTGTTGATGGAACAGATATTGGAAAAAAAATTGAATCAGCAGCACTTTCTGACAATAACATTAAAAGTAAAATAGATATCATTTCAGGGAATATTTTGGCTCAACTGATTGTGGCTCTCAAACAAAGCAGGAAAAATTTATTTGTAGACGGATACTGCAGGTGACCCTCAACTGATAGTTTTGGAAATGTGCATATGAAAGGATTACATCCTAGAGTAGTTCCTCTTCTGCAATGCCCTTTCAAGCACTACCACTGAAGAAGACCTCCTTAATATGATCAATATTTATTCCAAGAAACATGATCTAGGCTGGGTGAATTATTTGGCCGTGTGTACTGATGGAGCTGCATTAATGGAGGAAAGTTGTATGGGTTTTGTTGCCCTCATAAATGCAAAATAAAACCTGAGGTCATAATAATGCACCGCTCTGTACATCGAGAAAAACCTTACTTATCATTATTTCTATACAAACACCCCTCAGTTCTAAATGAATTTGTGAATTTCGCCAAGGACCTGGCTTTAAACTCACGTAATTTCCATCAAACGTGTAAATGTGATCAGATCATGAAGACTTGCTGTTCCACTTCAATGCCTGCTGCCTATCTCCAGGACAAATTCTCGGAAGAGATTTGAACCTTAAATCTGATATTACGATATTTCTGCACAGGAACAAAAACATGCACTGGCAAAATGCTTTAAAGATGTTGCTTGGCTGGCATACCTTGCTTATTTGTGCGATATTTGTATGTACCTAAATGAATGTGAATTCAGACATACGGAGCTTAAATAATACCATGGTGAATAACGATGAAAATATTGTCTCATTCAAGAAAACTTGCTGTTTGGCAAGAAAAATCAGCTAAAGGAAAAACTACAGCTTTTTCAGAACTAAATGCTATGCTGGAACGTTTGTCATAAATATCCTTTGCTGATCTCAAAAATTTATACTGTCTTATTTTAAAGCTGAGAAGATATCCAATGGAGACACAATTCTCGAACTAATCCTGGTATGGCTTTCTTCCAAAGCTTTAGGTTGATTTATTCTTTTTTGTACAGTTACCGGTTATAACTACTTCTAAATGCTTCGGGGAAAATCTTTCCTGCAATTCATCACTTACATGGTGATGAGGACATTTTCTTTCAACAAGATGGAGAACTTCATCATTACCATCACGATATTAAAAGCTACTATGATTAAACATTTCATAACACTAGCCAAAAGATTTTAACTTTGTTTCTGCTACTTAAGTAAATGTTGTTGTAAGTAAGTAACTTTGGTGCGCTGATTCCAAATCTGTGATCAGACTTGTCCTAGCCCGTAAGGTTCCTGAGTTATGCAACTATGCTATATGGCTCACTTTGTCACCTCGGTTCAATTAATGATATAATTATTACGAGTTTGAGAAGAATGAGACGTTTCTGGGCAAAGGTTTGGAATCGAGTCACCCTATTTGGCATTATGTACGTCCTTTTGCAGAACAAGACAAGATATGTGTTACATATAAAAGAGGTAGTACTCACTTAACTATAAATTACTTCAAAGATGTTTAAGACTCTTGCTCTTGCGCTTTCACGTGGATATAGGATCCTCCCGTTGTAGGAACCAGCAGTAATCACCCATTATGTTTTCGTTGAAGCGGCCTTGATACCTGCTTTCCATCATCGCGATATCTCGGTGGAACCTGTCCCCATGTTCGTCACTAATATCACCCATATTAGATGGAAAGAAATCTAGATGCGAATGCAGAAATGCATATTAAGATACATCCGACACCCCATTCATTGATAGGCCTTTAGCATGTTGTCCACTAGTTCTTCATAGTTTTCAGCCATATGATTACCAAGGAAGTTCTGCACTACATGGACAAATGAATCCCATGCTGCCAACTCAAGTGGAGTTAGTTTATTTCTGAACTTCCTGTCACGTATCAATTCTCTGATCTCCAGCCCTACAAAAATGCCAGCTTTAAGTTTAGCATCGGTTTTCTTTGCACCAAATTTCTCTTAGAGATACTGAAATCCATCAGAATCATGGGCCATTGCTTTAACAAAATTCGTAATAAGGCCAAGTTTGATATGAAGTGGTGGAAGGTAGATCTTCTCTGGATGTACCGAAGGCATGTGCTTCACATTGTATGGGCCAACTATGTATTCTTCTCTTTCGGGCCACATTTTGACAATATAATGATTCCTGTCGTTACGGCTGTTCCATAGGCATGAGAAGCACATATTCTTTGTATATCCCAGCTGCAGTCCAAGAAATAAAGTAAAGAAATTGCCTTTAGATAACCACAGATATTCCACTTATGATGCGAGTAATGACACCTTCCGAAACAAATTTCATTGAGTCATATGTCTCTATCATCCCAACAATAAGTGCGACAGGAATTGAAGGTTTTATGTTACTATTGTGTAACGACACAGATTTGGGGCTAGCAGTGCTTGCATTGATGAATAGTCTCCATTCATCAGGTAAATGCTCGTTTCCTAGCTGATTCATGAGGCCATTAACATCAGTAAAGAAACAATCACCATCTTCTTCTTTATAGAAGGCAGTTAAGGCCTCATGGCGTTTACGGAAAGTAGATATTTTTGCACCGTCCTCTAGAATATTCCATTGCTGTAGTCTAGAGCCCAACAGTTCGGTGTTTCCGTTTGGCAATGACAAATCCCTCACTAAATCATTCAATCTTTCTTGATTTATCAACTGGATCTTATTTTCCTTAAAATCATCCTCGGGTATTTCATCGTTATTGTTATCCTCCTCTTCAGGCGATGAATCATCTTCTTTAACTGCACTAGCTGATGGAGGAACTGGGCTTGGCATCTCCATACTATGGGGGATTGGTTTTATAGCTGACTTATAATCTGGATATACAATTTTTGACTTGTTCTTATTTGAGAATCCCGCAACATTTGTCATACCAAAGTAGAAATTAAAAACACGATTTTTTGGCTCATGCCACACTATTGATACAGCAATAGGTATACCCTTCCGTTTGCTATTTAACCATTGTGTGAGCCCCGTATAACACACAGTACAAGATTTTTGAGGTGCCCAGGGCTTGTCTTGGTCACCAACTTTACAACCAAAGTAAGAATTGTATGCAGTTTTCACTCTTTTAGCTAAATTTTTCCGCTGGTTGCTTAGAGTATATCTTCCGCAGATATAACAAAGGTTGTCTAGGCTATTTATACATCCTCACCGATTCATGTTTTCAACTTAGTTTGTATATATCCTGTCATATACTTTTGTACAATCTTATTTCATTTACAAATTAAATGAGACATAAATCTGAAAGAAAATGCAATTAATCACTGTATGTAAATACCGTTTCAACACCACTACTATAATGGTTAAATTTGACAACGTAATAAATCGGGAGTGTAACGCAGGAACCAAACACACACAACACATCCTCTCACTACAGTAGCCGAAGCAACATTGCCCATATGTATAACTAAAGAGTATGTGTGTAACTCAGGAACCTTACGTGCTAGAACAATTCTGATTACAGATTCGGAATCAGCATACTCGATTTAGTATAAATCGCAAGCTAATAACCAAGTAGCAAAATCATTATTGACTAGTGTAATTGGTGGATCGGACTCTAAGGTGGTATCGAGTATCCATCGCATTTACCAGATTTGAACCCAAAACTTTTTAGGGGATCATTTGAAGAATGAAGTATGCAAATAAAGAGCACATTTCAAAAAGCATGTATAAATATCCTTACAAATATTTTTGTTGATGTCTGCCAATCAGTGAATCAAACAGTGCAGTGGTACATTGATCCTAATGGTAGACTGTTCGAACACGTACATGGTTAAAACAAATTAAACTCCCTTTTATTTTGATATATATTTTTGCTATAAAATAAATAAAAATCATCTGAATCCATATTGGGTTCGCCTGTTATGTATTTTTTATGTATACATGATTTGCGGTCACTGTATATTTAAAGGCTACACTCGACAGCTTTTTTGATTTTAGACGGTTTGGACGTTTCTATATAGATTTAAATACAAGTTGTATATATGATTCAAATAACAACAAGATGGATTTCCCATTATGAACCTCCCTTCCTCACCTAACACCATTTGTCGGTTTCAACCACAACTTGCTTCGTTTGATTCGACTTTGCCATCTGGTGTTCAATGGATACCCTTTCTGCATCCCCTTAGTTGAAAGAATAGTTAGTGACATTTCCCTAATCCAAAGGATTTCCTGCTCGGTGTAATTCATACAGTTCCAGGCGCCATGTTTAGTAGGAAACGGGGACGCAATCTTTCATTACTGGATTCTCAAACTCCTCGGAGCTTCACTGCCAATGATCTTTCTGGAATTTTCCTCTATTCACTTGGTCGATGTGAGAAACGTCTGCGTGGATGAGGAACACGCCTCCACATTATCATATTCGGCAGCAATAGCAAAAGGAGCAACCTGGTTCATCGCACTGCCGCACAAAGGCCTTTGCAATAAGCTTCCACCGATCACGGTCTAGGGTAAGAGTTATCCTCGTCACTCCCGCCATTAAGCGACTTTCCCCCTCTGGAAGTTCCTCTTCTAAGCCTCTTTATGTATAAAGATGTCCCATATAGAATATCTTTGCTCTAACTTTTATCTAGTCTTCTAGCAATTTCTCATATATTTTATTAATTTTACTCCGCCATCTGTGTTTCTCTCATACAATTATGTATTTTTCATTTCATCGTGCTATTTCTAATATTATATTCCTAGTTTGTTTTATTTGTCCTCAGATTATGCATGATGTTTTTTTGTCTCTGTTACACAAATGTGCTCTCAGATATATTGGCTATCGCCAAACTTCAAAAGCTTCCTTTAACATCCCAAATGCTTATGCTCTTTGAGTGTTTATTTATTTTTAAAAAATCATTTCTTTTACATCATTTCGACGACGAATGCGCACAGGCAAACAAATATATTTTTTTTAAATCTTCTCCTTTGCGTTATTAAATCCCTTTGAACCTATCTTCAGAGAAACGAAAAAGACATCGGGTCTCATTAACGATAATTTCAGAGGTTTAGTTTCTCTATTCGCTCCACGAAAGGGAGATAATTGATTAAAAGCATGAAAAGGGATAGTTATTTGATCTCTTGGGTTCGTTTCACGACGCAGAACTACAGAGAGATGGTCCCTTCGCTCTAGTGTGTCTCTAGTTCGGTTTTTCTTGCTTTGAGGTTTTTAGATGCCCTTTTTTCTTAATACTTTTATTTTGTAGAGATAGTTAATCAAAGTATAAATAATCTGCCATTATAATAATTTTGCCAGTTTTAAGCACCTAAATTTTCGATTTATATACGTGTTTTTTTTAAAGCACAAATTTAGGCTACTATAAAAAGAATCTAATAAGAGAAACTGTTAAAAAAGGTGTTTTTAAGTGATTCTACTATTACTTCTGCAGTCATGTCGCAGCCATTATTCATTAATCCACGTTGCGAAAACAACACAATGTGGTGAAGGAGTTGGTTTAATTAACAATCCAATCATCGCCTAATTTCTCATTGTAATAAACTCCCGCAAAATTTACGAAGTTCTACTTGACTTTACACGAAGTGTAAAGTGCCATTTCCAACGATTCCCCGGCAATCGTTGGGTCGGCAGTTCGAATGTCCGTCCGGAGTCTTTTTAAAGCTGACACTATTTACTAGGGAGGTTGCTTCCATGGCTGTGTATCACGATGGAAACTGGTAGGTGGAGCTTGTAGCCATGGCAGGCCGTCCACCTAAGAGAAGGATAACTGATTTCAAAACCCAATGATGATCCGGGTCTCAAAGGCTGAACAGCCTCCTACTCGGGTTTCTCCTCTGGATAACTGTAAAATCATTTTGAATATGTTGACATATGTTAACCTATGAAGACGATTCTAAGACACGACATAAAATAAGTCGTTCCGGTGACTTCTCTGACGGCATCTTTGATGATTTGGGTGATTTTTTTAACTCATCTGTATTCCTGTTTATTCTGCGCGATTTCAACACTCCCATCATACTCCTTCCATACTTCTCAATGTTTTTAAAATTTCCCTCTCTATTTGTCTTTTCCTCCCTCCCACACACATATGTGGAACAAGCATAGGTACCCGGCGGTGCCCCGACATAAAAAGTCCTGTCGCAAATAATACAGACGTAAATTATTTGAATTTCATTATTTGGGCACAAAAATATCGTTACTTGAGAATATATTAATTTTAATAACCATTTATAGAACCATAAAGTGGGGGGGTATACCCCAAACGCTGGTGGAGAAGATAAGGAGGTGGGATAAAGGGGCAGACACGGCTGTGCCCCGATCATATGACGACTGGATTCTCGCCGTGAGATAATTTATAGAAAAAAACTGCATACTTTTACTTACTCATAATTGATTTATAAATAGATTTTATATATAATTAGCTATAATTCCACATGCAAGAAAGGAAGATAGAAAGTAAGAAAGGGATAAGCAAAAAGAATGATAGCAATATTCTTTCACCTTTTTTAAGGTATATCTTTCATCTTTTAATTCCCTAATTAGGCTTAAACTTCTGTAAAGATTTCTTGTACGGGGGCTCTATGTATTCTGCTCCGAATGGGCATGTAAACCAAAATCATGTGCATGAACTCGATAAAGCTACACGCTCATGTCGTTGAAATTTCACGATCGGCGCCGGCATTCTTGATATACCACTTCACGTAACACACTAACGTTAAAAAAGTCTAATTGTATTGAGAAATGGTAGGGAATGGTGTGTTTGGTACGTAATTACTTCATGAGTGAGTATTTGTTCGGGGCGTTGATGCGCACTGACACAGCTTTGTGAGTTCGGATTCCACGTTAATCAGTAGGACTTCCTGCTGACAAATAATCGACTGTTGGAAGCGATCGTGATTATAAAACCAAAGGTATCCAAGGCACGGAAACGAGGGAAATAAATCTTGTATTTCTTATTGTCTTCCGGATCATTTTTTCTCTGTGTGTATGAAATGCACTTTCGCCTTAGCTTCCCCTCGTGTATGAAATACACTCTTCAAGCTTTTTTCTCCGGGGGGGGGAGGGATAATGTTTTTTCGCTTTTCTCCTCCATTACTCTTCGATCAGCCATTTTCCCTCATCTAGGAGAATTACGCCCCCTCGCAATGTCTAATCTTCCGAGTTGTTCGTCGGGTCTGCTTTCCTTTTATATATTTTAATCACCCCCAACTTCACCCATTTTACATTCCACTAAATTCTATCAGCAACTTTTCCCCTATAAGTGTTTTAGCAGCAATTTCCGCGCACCGTCACCCTTATTCAGGGACAAGTGGTTGTTTTTCATATCTTAGGGTACAGCTGACTCCCAACACTCCGTTTTGGTCAGGTTACTTTCTTATTGATTTTTTTCCCTATCATCAACTTCTTATCGGCGTTAACGGAAAGTTTATTAGAAATAATAGCGAAATAAGTAATAGAAATATGAACAAAAGGCGGATCTTACTACCATAATAATCTACATACGAGGGGCGGTCAATAAGTTTTGCGAATCGGTAGGGCAAAACAGAGGAAGGGGGGTGGCTGTTTGTGGGGGTGTTAGGACAAGTTATGACAAGTCAGGACCTGCAGCCGCACGCTCCTGCCTTGTCTATTTAAGAACCAGTAGCTGATCGCAGATCGTCAGTCACAAATGTTTCAACAATGGAGAAGGTTGAGCACCGCGCAGTGATCAACTTTTGACAAAGGAAGGCAAGAATGCAAAAGAGATCCATGAACGCATGGCTGCAGTGTACACCGACACCGCCACTTCCTATGCAGCCATTGCTCGCTCGAATAGGGAGTTCCGCCATGGTCGTGAGTCCCTTGAAGATGACCCCCGTCAGACGTGACCAACGAGTACAATGTGGCCCGTGTGGAGAGGATAATCCTCGAAAATCAACGGGTGAAGGTCGAAGAAATCGAGCGAGAACTTGGAATATGGCATGGAAGTGTTATCAACATCATCCACGACAATTTGGCCATGACCAAGGTCTCTGCCCGTTGTGTCCCTAGAAACCTCACGCCCCATGATCGACTTCAACTTCGTCAAAGTCCACAAAGTCAGAATTGCACAAGCTGCCGTGCGCGGGTGCGGATTCAAGGAGCTCAACCACTATCCCCTACAGTCCAGATCTTGCCCCTAGCGACTACTTTTTATTCCGCCAGCTCAAGGCTGCACTGCGTGGACGCCGGTTTGAAGACGAGGAAGATGTCCAGCTCGCCGTCCAGGAGTGGATTGAACTGCAGTCGGGAGATCTCTGGTTGTCGGGAATTCGAAGCCTCAGGGACAAGTGGTGCAAGTGCATTGAAGTTGAGGGTAGTTATATTGAAAAATAATAAAACACTTTTCCTCATATCTCGTTTCTTTATATCTGAATTGCGAAACATATTGACCGCCCCTCGTATAAAAGCTTCAACAATTATTCGATTTTATAAAATAATCGTCAAAAAGTAAATAGAAAACTGTTAATTATGGTCTGTTTCAGTCAAAAATATACGTGTTTGTACGATTAATAAATGTGAAACGAAATAACGATGGAAACAACAAATATAAACCTAAAATATTTGGCGTCGATTAATTATGGTATTCGAAAAAAAATCTATTAATTATAGGGATTTAATTAGGCAGAAAAATAACATATTCTTAGAATGGAGAAAACTTACAGTTTTATATGATTTATATATCTTTATTTTATGCTACACTATGAATATACAAAGACTAATGATTATAATAAATTTTCCCCCTCATTTCAAAACTCGATTGAATCTGAGTTTCTGAAACGATGAGAAACTCCCAAAATTATATGAATATTTTAATTGCGATGAAAATCACATAAATGATAAATTTATAGAGTGGAAAAATTATATTTTATATTTTACAAATACAAGAATTATTTGTATAAAATAAAAAGGCTATGAATGATAAAATTTTCCTTGGGGGACTTATAGTTAATGGACATCTTTACTAGCTCGAACAGTGCAATTATTCTTATGTTCTAACGTAAGTAAACATTTAAAATATATCGAGTTTTACACCAATTAACTTGAAAGGGGATGGTTTCAGGGTAATATGGAAATATGATGGGGTAAAATTATTGGAAGGGGTAATAATGAAAGAAGACCTTGGAGCATAAATATTCAAAATGGGTAAAATTATGTATACGATGTACAATTTGAATAAGGATCGGAGTATCATTCAGCGATGGGAAGTAATTAAATCAAGTTAGGTAGAGAGCAACAGGGAAAGTAGAGATGTGCAGTGAGAGAAATGTGAGGGTACAAAAAACGTATCGATATAAACAGAGGAAAAGTGAGTAGAAACACTAAGGTCGTGAAGATCCGAAACTTAGAGTTTGAAACAAAGAAGTGAACATGAAAATAAACAGTGAAATAGGTAGATATATATAGAGAACAAGATATAAAAATAGACAGAAAGTGAGAGACAATTCCATGTTGGAGAAAATAGATACAGAGCATAAACATAGACATCTGGCATGAGCAGAAGAGACATATGAAGAACACTGGAAACACGGAAGGAAAGACAAGCAAAGCTTCTTCTAGAGACTAGATATTAAACGGATTGTCCGAGGTCGGTCACGTGGAGACTGCCTGATGTTGTAGATGTTGGGTCAGTGGTTGCAGATATAAGTGATACTTCCAGCGAAAGAACACGATCAGAAGGAGTAGCGACAGTATTCGGTTATCATCCAGATGCATTCCACCGTTTGTCGAAGAGTGACCTAGAAGGAGATGCGACAAGAGAGAACACTAAAACAGACACAAGAGCTCTTCTGCATACCCATTAACTTAAAACCCACACGGCTTCAGTCACTAGATACGAGTTTCATGCAACTTCCTCGTGTAATATCCCTGCTAAAACACCACTACCATGATTATTAAACCAGATAGATAAGTGGGAAAGTTTGCTGAATAAGAGTTCTGTATACCTGCAAAGGTAGCCCGCTCCTCGGGGTCCACGATAGGCACGTTAAAAATCAGTTTCTCGTGGAGGTTCAAGGACCCGACCTGCGAGGAGCAGATGATAGTGAGACGACCGTGGATGAAGTGACTCTCGGTAACCACGAATGCGAGTGAGAGACGGCTTTGCTCGAGAACCCCGTCCACTATCGAGGACTCACGTACGACCTGGTCTGCGGAGGCCTGTAAAGAGGATAAGAGGTAATTGGCAGTCTAGAATGAGAAAGGTTAGAATAGGTCGACTCATCAGGAACACTGTGTTGTATATACGTAAAGGGGTAATTTAAATACATAGGTAAAAAAATAATTATTTCCATTTTATCTTTTCAATGTTGTCCATTGCTCCCCAGGAGCAGATGATCTCTGCTCCCTCCGATGGAAGATAACATAGGAACGAAGGAACAAACATTCCAATTAAAATAATACACACTAACATGCGCTTATGATAATGAAGGAATGTTATGTTGTATGTACTTTAATTATGCGGCTTTGAACAGTAGAATTTCTTATTGTCGTGTTGTCTAACCTCGTAAGGCATTGAGATGGTAGCCGTATGGATCTCTCAAGTTGTAGTGGGATCAAAGTTTTTTTTACAAAGACCGCGCTTTGATCACCTAAAGTGGTGCATAACCAAATTACGAATGTCCTATAGTACATAGAAGGAACTCGCGCCTTCTACGTGATCCATTGTTGATTCGAAGACGTAGGGATTTTTGGTAGATTGGAGACTAAGTTGGCGTCGCGTGTCATACCCCATGTGAAGAATATATGTTGAAGACACCATATGGGGTAGCCTGGACTGCGTTGAGAAGCGATTGTGGTTACCAACTACACTCTCATTGATTTTATAACATGAGACACAATGGCGTGAACATATGCATCAATAAAAGGGCGTACAGAGCATTGATCTTAAAGAATCTGTAAAGGTACCTAAGAATGTTATTTTGTGATTGCCTTTAGGATAAGGGAAAGAAAGATGCTCGTCTTAGATGCTGTTAAGCCAAGTTTGATGACTTATGATTAGCTGTAGATTAAAGGAGCCACCATTTGAATTAACAAAAGCAGGAGACCCAAAGGACAAAAGATAAAGGAAAAGGAAAAGTGCGAAGACATGGAACTGACTTTTAGACGCCTGCTTGCCATCGCAAAATTATATCTTTGTTGAGGTCAAGAAAACAGAGAATGCACCCAGTGGGACACGAGTGAAGAAAAGGGGACAGGGATGAAGTAAAGAAGTAAAAGGATGAATAGAAAGACATTAATAAAACGGATTAAGAATGGCAAAGAATATAATAGTCGGTTATACCGATATATAAAAGTCAATGTGCTAACAAACTCATACTGTTGAGCCAGAATATCCAAGTACACCGATCCGAACACTTTTGGGAGCCACGCCTAAGAATAAGGCCCACATTAATCTAATATATCTCCTTTCGGGTGAAATATGGCCCCCTGAGAGAAAGAGGAGCCTGCCTCTGGCCGTCTGCGTCAAATGAAAGAGAGAAGTGAAATAGAATATAATAACACCGGGGCGGTTCGAACTGTGGTACATTATAACTCTCCAAACCATCTCATGCAAGCGGACAGGAACCTGCTATTTCCGACAAGGCCTGAGAGATCTAAGAGAAAAATTGGACACCCCAGTAGGAAAATAAGTGAATGATACATAATTATAACATTCTCATAACATCAACTGATGAAGGCAATGCATGATGAGGACAATCGATTGTCTCTTGGACGTAATTAATCGCCTTCTGGTTAGGGCAATCTTTCTGCCACCTTAATTGAAGATGAGGAACCTGGAATAAATCATGGGACTTCAAGACACGTGCTCACCTAACCTTCACATTCCACACGTCATTACCCCTGTGGCCAGTGGTGTTTATGAACGTCATTACCCCTGTGGCCAGTGGTGTTTATGAAATATGCAGAGCAAAATCATATCACGTGATGATGATGCATATAATCTATGATAATGGAGTTCAAAATGATTTTTTTACCAGGTACAGCAACCAAGATGTTTTTGTTATTCCTCTCAAATGGAAAACAAAGAGAGTTCAGCATTATACCAAGAATTGTGGTATGCTACGAAGTATGTTGAGAAGTTTCCCAAATTTGTCAGTACAAAATATGTAACAACAAATATTACAACATATTCTAGTTCAGAGCAATTTAATAATCATTGTAGCATTAATATACCCAAGGATTTAAATATTTTATTGAGATTTAATGTATACAAGTGGTAAAATTGATTGAAATGGCTTAGGAGGTTATATTAAGAGATATTAGAAGCCTCTTGGTAGCCAGGTACTTAGAAAATTTGGACACTGTTCTTTCAGTATTGAGCTAAAATTACAACTACGTCCGGCTTATGGTTTTTGCGAACCTTTTGACTACTCCTTTTATTTGGTTCGTAACTTTACAAATGGATCCTGCCAAAAGTATTTTTTATTACCCATTTTCTCAATACAAATATAAATCAAAAAGTTTTGAATCCATCCCGAAAACATCACTAAAGTAGATGAAGATTTCTATAGCAACCTTGCTCCTTTTTTATCTTCCCTTTGTGTATATTGTTTATATAGATTAACCACTCTAATGTTAAAGGTGGTCATTGAACACCTACGAGCCCATCCCCCTCCCAAATTTGCATACGTAGTGGAGAACATGAATACGTGTATATGTATTATGACCGAAACAGATACACATCTGACATGTTCGGATCAATTTCATTCAATTGTAGAAACTGAAATGCAATGCCATCTAGAAAGCCAATATGGCAGTAGATTAGGAGAAAACAAAATAAAATAGAAATAATAATAACATTAGCAGTTAATAAAAGAGTCGAATAATAAGTAGGGACAATCCCTGGGAGTCACTCCTTGAACTCAGTGTACTTGTGAGAACCACCTTAGAAAAGTACAAACCATGCTGATCACGGTCATTGTAAGTGGTCCAAGGTCCAAGAATTCTTTATGCATTCGGTCCATCCGACTACTGCCAATAGGCCCAATTATTTCACTCTACCGGAATTGTCCCTTAATTAGGGACATAATAGGGAATTTGTGTAATACAACAAGGAAATATTCGATGAAATGAAAGAAATCAGAAATAATAAATTACCGAAGTTAAACTTGATCTTACCTAATCCACTTACGCGAGGATAACTAAATCTAATCTAACTTAAATAAATCGGATCTTTCCTAGATCACGAACCCAGGGAAATATATTTCCTAGATCACCACTACCAACCACTCTATTCTAGATTATAAAAAGAAACATAAAATAACAATTAAAACCAGACAAAGTACACTTAAAAATAATAATTTATTAATAAGCAATACAAAACAAGTATAAACAACTAAACACGAAATAAGTATAAACACGAAACATTACTACTACTATTTCAGTTAAAGTGGTATAAAATGGGTTGTGATCTAGGAAAGATCCAATAAATCTAACCGAATCTAACTTAACCTAACCTAAAATGATCAAATATAATCTAACATATCTAAAGAGTAATTCAATTCAATCTAATCTGATCTAATCTAAAAAGATCTCCCTTAAGCTGACCTAAGATCTCCTAATCTAACCTAACCTAAGTCAACTTATCCTATCCTAACCTAACTTAGGAATAAATTGGATAACTTGAATATCCTCCCCGGATTGGTCATTTGAATCTTACCTAATCTAGGTAAGGTTAATTTATAAATTAACATCGGGGGATCTCAACCTCCATCTCCCTCTAATATAATCTAAGATGAAGTTTTCAATTTTGAAAAGGTAAAAGCTAATTTCAGGCAATTGACCCCAGCCCTCCGCCACCTGTACTAGGTTTAGAACATTGAGCCTCCTTCCCTTAAGTACAACCTTGAGCTTCCTTTGAGAGCAAATTACCAGAGAATGTTCGAGGATGAAGATTATAAACGGCTTCAAAATTACTTCCTAGCTATCATTTACTCAGGCAAGAAGTCTACTTAAAATGCGCCTAACATACAATGCACCTTCCCGAGTTAGTCAGCCTAGCATGTCCATTCTTCTTGACTGGCTTTTATATTTCATACTAATATAATCTAGATTATATGACCCTAGCATCTGAAAAACCAATATCATAAAGTGATGACGTCAGAATCCACATACGAGGGGCGGTCAATAAGTTTTGCAAATCGGTAGGGCAAAATATAAGAAGGGGGATGGCTGTTAGTGAGGGTGTTAGGACAAGTTATGACAAGTCAGGACCTGCAGCCGCACGCTCCTGCCTTGTCTATTTAAGAAGCAGTAGCTGATCGCAGATCGTCAGTCACAAGTTTTTCAACAATGGAGAAGGTTGAGCACCACGCAGGGATCAAATCTTTGATCAAGGAAGGAAAGAATGCAAAAGAGATCCATGAACGCATGGTTGCAGTGTTCACCGACACCGCCCCTTCCTATGCAACCATTGCTCGCTCGAATAGGGAGTTCCGCCATGGTCGTGAGTCGCTTGAAGATGACCCCCGTCCAGGAGTCCCGTTAGACGTGACCAACGAACACAATGTGGCCCGTGTGGAGAGGATCATCCTCCAAAATCGAAGGGTGAAGGTCGAAGAAATCGAGCGAAAACTTGGAATATCACATGAAAGTGTTATCAACATCATCCACGACAATTTGGCCATGACCAAGGTCTCTGCCGGTTGGGTCTATAGCAACCTCACGCCCCTTGATTGACTTAAACGTCGTCAAAGTCCACAAGGTCAGATTTGCACAAGCTGCCCTGCGCGAGTGCGGATTCGAGGAGCTCAACCCTCCCCCCTACAGTCCAGATCTGGCCCCTAGCGACTACTTTTTATTCCGCCAGCTCAAGGCTGCACTGCGTGGACGCCGGTTTGGGGACGATGAAGATGTCCAGCTCGCCGTCCAAGAGTGGATTGAGCAGCAGTCAGGAGATTTCTGGTTGTCGGGAATTCGAAGCCTCAGGGACAATTGGCGCAAGTGCATTGAAGTCGAGGATAGTTTTATTGAAAAATAATAAAACACTTTTCCTCATATCTCGTTTCTTTATATCCGAATTGCAAAACTTATTGACAGCCCCTCGTATATCCGTGAAATATTCATAGGTACGATATATATGTCAGAAGCCTACTTGGCTCTTGGTCTTAAAAACAAAATTTGTCCCCAAAGATCAATTTATGCGGTTACGAAAATCAAGAATATATAATAGATTTCATTGTTTAGGAGATAAATTTGTTAGCAGTACGCCTAGGGCAATATTAGGCCTTCAAAGCGGAGGAATTGCTTTAGCTATTTACATCGATGTGTGAAATTTGAAGATGAGGGAAGTATTTTTGCGGGAAGTTTAGCATTTACATCGATGCTATCCATTTAGCAACGACACACGACCGGAAATCTGTGCTGGTTTTAATGGAAGCAAAATTTCTCCGTTTCAATAAAATTTATATTCCGTATGTTCAAATCTAAGCAATAATGAATAATGTATGGTATATTAATATCTCCACTGCATATTTGAATCTCATTGCTGTTTATGTCAAGTTCAATACTGTTAATTTTTTTTAAGTTATCCAATTTATTTTAATTTTGCCTTGTATTACATGAATAAATTAGCTACTGCTATCTATAATGTTAATCAACCTAGATCAATAGAGAGACCCCTGGATATATGTGTATATAAAAATCAAAATTTGTAACAATGGAAAAATTCTCTAATTATATGGCCAGCCTAAGAAATAACAAAAAATTATTAATAATTAATAATATTGACAGTAATATTATTACTACTAATATTAATATTACTACAATACTAATGATAATAATAAAATAATATCATTATTATTATAATCTTAAGTAGGGACAAACAAGAGAAAAATGTAAATGATGAGAAAGAGCGAGAAAGGTTAATTTAGACATGAACTTCAATGGTCGCCCTTTTTAACCGTAAAGCATGGGGGGGGGAGAGAGAAAGAGAGAGGAGAGAGAGACTCTATCTCTCTCTCTCTCTCTCTCTCTCTCTCTCTCTCTCTCTCTCTCTCTCTCTCTCTCTCTCTCTCTCTCTCTCTCTCTATAGCGTATTACAAACTTTCAGAGTAACTCCATACAAGAACTACTGGTACTTAAATGTAGAACATAAATCGCATAGCCAAGGACATACATAGTTCATCTGGACTTATAGTATGAAGAATCGAATTCAGGAAATTGTTTTTCTGTACTTAGAGTGACATGAATAGATCAGTGGACAGTTTTGGATTAAGCCAATCCCTTATTTAAAACTATTAATTAGCAATGTTCTTTCCCTCGTAAAGTAGACAGATTACTTTAGAAATACCTTGCAAGTAAGTGTCAAAGGATCGTAACTAACAGCTGACCCTTTGAGAAGGTTGTAAAGAGAGGCAGAGTCAGTGTCCTGAAAAATCTTTTGAATTCTTTCTTTGGCGGCACAAATTGGGCGAAAACTTTACTTTATGTATCAGTATGTGATTTCTTTCGGTAGGGATATAATAAAAAATGGACTAAGAGATAAGTACAGTCACATTCTAAAAATGAATTAATTATTCAAATGGATATAGAAGACATTCCTGAACTTAACGATGAACAAGTGAAAATAAATAACAAATGATCTTCAAGTTCATTAGGTACTCGCAGACTACCATTCAACTACAGGTGTAAATATTACTCGGTACCTTAAATCTTGACAGATTGTAACCTACAGCTAAAGAATAATCAAAACTATTACTGGCCTTTTCAGTAAGTACAGAGGGAGGCAATACTTGTTCTTTAAACATAACCCTCCCAAGAAAAATTAAATATATGCAGGTTAAGAAGTAATTCTCCTAAACCCGCAAAGGATAGTCCTTTATTTTACCCTGTTTTATGAAATGGTTGTGTATGTTACATTTAAAAAAAAAAAACAGTAGGATTTTAATACCGTTCTTCCTTCTTTTGTGACCTTTTGTTTGCTAAATGGTGACATTTTAATTTGGTATAAAAAAGAACAAAACACTACAGCGTATGACAGCACCATTGACTTATTAATGACGTTTTTTTAACAGCGGGTATGTATAATGACGGAGAGGTCAGGGTTCAACAATTCCAGGCATGACCAGAAAGCAATGGTGGTACTCTAGTTTGTGGTCTACAAATTTTAGTGAAATCTAAAATGAATTAACTTTTAAAAATAAAGCGGATTTCGAAGGTGATTACTGATTAACTTCAGGGATAAGGAGCACCTAGGACACGAAAAATTGTTTGAATTATTAAAGAGTTACCCTCCATTATTTCTATAATGTCTAAAGAATTGATTTGCTTCGGTTAAAACAAAGCTAACCTAAATTCTGAAAATTTGATTTGTCATCTCTTCAGGCGAATGGCCTGCATTTAAGAGCACCGGATATTCTCAGGCGACAACCAACCGTCCAGACTTCATTTATTGAACAGGGTTCTATCAGGCGCGCATACGTAAGCCATTCAGCGCCGGAGACTGGACGCCAAAGTAACTACATTAGTCGCTGGCTGATTAAAATAGGACTTGCAAATAATGAGCATAAAAAGCGTTAAATGGAGATTTCTAGAAGTAGAAAAAAGTCCATTTAGGTTCAATCTAGCTTCAAATTACTAGATGAAATGAGGGCGGGATGGGGGACTTCGAGTTTAGTTTGATTTTTTTTCTCGTAATTTGCCCATCTTTTACCGATATATATATATATATATATATATATATATATATATATATATATATATATATACCAGGCAATGGCTTCACCACTTCCCCCTACGGGGAAAGCTTGCGCTTCGCTACTAAGATTAAAATCTAAAATAAACCAACCATGGTTGAATTTTTATAAATTTTCTGAACTCCGCCAATTATAATAATTTTAAAAATGAACTTTAAACTATTTCTTCTCTTTAAAAAAATCACGTTGTTAAAATATAGTTATAGATAAAAAAAAAAGCCACCTTACTTAAATTTTAATAAATTTTCTGAACTTTACCGAGTCTAATTTATTTTCTTTTAAAACATTATAAAGCATTGGATAATCATATTTATTTTTTCTGAACTAAACTATTTTGTTTTTTCAAAGAAAATAAATTCTTAGAAATTACATTAATAAAAAATTTAAATTATACTTAAGTCATAACCAAACTAAGATGAAATTACTATTCAAATACTCCAAAAAATCCCCTTCTTAAATTATAGAGTTAGTGATTTTAATTTTAGCAGACAAAAAGCTCCTGGCCCCTAAAAAGGAGGAAACTAAATGAAATTATTAAAGTAAATTTTGATGGGAAAAAAAAGGAGTCGTAAAGATTATTTATCTGTATTTCAAAAGAATTAAAATCATAAGGAGCGGGGGGGGGGTGCAGAAAGGCCTAGGAAATAAGCATTGATGTGAACAAAGATAGACCAAAAGTAAATGATTTGAAGATATGTCCTGGAAGTCTTGTAATCTTTTAGACCACAACTCCGTTGCCAGAGCTAGATGGACGTAGGCCACAGACCGGAGATCTGGCTGCGAAGGGCAAGCTACTCCTGTAAGGAGGTTTGGTGACGCCGCTCCTCTTGTATATTCTTTATATAGTTTGGATCAGCTTGCTTTACTCTGGGTAGTCCATCGAGTTCGATAATGACGGATGCCCTCATACTGAGGACATCAACCTGCACTAGATTTAAACGGGTAGGAATGTGTGCAACTTCGGACCTGTATCTTGACCGAGGGGAAAAGGACCCTGGTGGCAGGAGAGGCTCGAGACGAGCAGGCTTCATCCTCGGCTGCAGGGAGTTGCCGAGACACTGGTATGGTGGTGCTCGCCTATAGGCACTCCCGATCCTGGTATGTGATCAAGGTATCCTTCCTCTAGCCTTTGCCTAAAAAGGCAGAATCCTCAAGAGAGTGGAGATGTGCAGTGGTCGGTAGGCTCGTGAAACGGGAGGGAGTAAGTCGGATTTAGGGTTTTGTATGTGGTTTTCTTGGGAATTTGGGGAACCTTTAACTTTGCCGTTTAGTTGACTGCTACGTGTTTTCTATTTGCTGGTATTTTGTATCGGATCTTTTGACGTTTGACGTTTAGAGCAGCACTTTATATATGTACACTCTCACATGAATTTTTTAACTCTTTACTCTCTAAATACTTGCATAACTTTGTTTACATACACAAAAAAATTAGAAAAATCGATACCTTATCACACGACCTTTGTTAGCAACTACAAATGTTTATAATCTTTTAAGTTAATTATCTGTAATTAAGAAGCAATAACCATCGAGGGAATCTTCCCCAGAGGTTTGTGATGAGAAGGTCTCAAAGTGAATTTAAGAGAACGTAAAATTATTCTGAGAAAGTTCGAGTGCCCGCTTACTCTAAAGAGGAGACTACTCGGTACTCGGAGCTACGTTGAAACACAACTCTCCGGAACCTGCTTATACTCCTGCCAGATAGACCTGATGGGGTAGGGCTGGAAGGCACGAACTCTTTGAGATGTTAGCTTCAATATGATTATCTATCAGCCTATATTTTGAAGGTTTGGTATGCTTGAGAGAGTTGCGCGCCCACCGCGTATTCTCTTCTTGAGGTATCTTCACAAAATTCACTTCTCAGGACTGCGCAAAATGTCACACCTAAATTCTTTCTCACAAACTCATGCCCATGTTGGTTTTCGATTCTTAGTTTGAAAAATAATGTAACTGGAATTACCAGAGCGTCATTTTGACGTCCCCTAACTTTCCCACTTGGCCCACATTACATCCATCCTGACAAATTCATACCATCGTTGATTTTGCTTCTTAGAAAATAAGAAATTCGGCCTCGTTAAAGACCGCATCAAAAATTATTCGTCCAAACTCCTGCCAGGAAAGCTTGCTTGGAGGAAATAACTTAAATATAAGAACGGCAGTGCCTTCTTTATACATCGTTGCCAGAACAGTAGCGACTTCTTTTTACATCGTCGCCAGAAAACAGCACCTTCTTTTGTACATCATTCCGAGATCAGCAACGCCTTCCTTTTACATCGTTGCCAAAACAGTAGCGCCTTTTCTTTACATCGTTGCCAGAACAGCAGCGACTTCTTTTTACATCTTAGCCAGAGCAGAAATGTCTTCTTTTTACATCGATGCAAGAAAAACGACGCCTTCTTTTCACATCGTTGCAAGAAAAACGGCGCCTTCTTTTCAAATCGTTGCAAGAAAAACAGCGCAGGCTTTTTACATCGTTTCCGGAACAGCAACGCTTTCTTTTTACATCGTTGCCAAAAGAAAGCGCTTTCTTTTTACATCGTTGCCTGAAGAAAGCGCTTTCTTTTTACATCGTTGCTAGAAGGAACATTAGATGTAGTTCTTAGGACAAATTCGCAATTATTAATTGCTTTATTTTGTCACTTTTTTCATCATAATTATTCCATTGGCTGGTTTTTAAATTTCCTTAATAATTCTTCCCATTTTCTCTTGTCATGTTTTGCCTCTGAAATTTTCTTCTTTATGTGGTTGGCCATTTTTTCATCCGATTTACATTTTCTTCTTCTTTGCTCTGTCTTTCCATCGATATAACATTTTCTTCCTTTTTTCTTTGTTTTTTTTTTCATTATAGGACTATTTTATTCTTTTGCGAAGGATGTTGTGGAGTTCATTCAGTTGATTTTCTTCTTTTCTTTATTTCTCTTTTTCATTCTGGCGATATATGTTGCTTTTCTTTCTCATTTTTTGTTATTTTCTTGTCTTATTTGTTTTCTTTGTTTCTGAATGTGTTTACAAGGGAGCTTTTTACGAACTTGTTATTAAGGATCAACCTCCAACTTAAACTTTATGGTCGTTGAGGCGCGCGATCAGGGATTTTCCTTCTTTGTCCTTGTCATTATCCCCGTGTTTCCTTCTTCCCTCTCCTTATTTCTCGAGGGTAAGAAAATGCCTTCATTGTTTGCGCTAGTTTCTCTTTTTTCCGCAAGAGGACAGACCTTCTCTACGGAGAGTTGTGCGACTTCCCGAGCCCTTACACCTCCCCCAGTAGTCTCCTCTCAAAAGAACTCCCCCCCTATATCCCTTCCACACCTTTTCACTTTTCCGATCTTCACCACAGCACGGAGCTCTTTACCAGAACCATGACGAAAATGCTCCCCCGCCGTTGGATTACTCTCATTAAATAGAAAATCATCATTGAACAGCCCCGCAATTGAATTACCTCGTTGTTATTGATGTACCAGAGGAGCTTCGCCTTGGGTCGGGACGGCGGCGCGAGGCAGGTCAGGCTGACCTTCTCTCCGAGCCTGTACTGGTCCAGTTCTCCCGAGATGGTAGGCTTCTCGTCCGGCAGGACTGTGAAAAGGTAAGGATAAACCCTCAATTAATAGAGAACACTCGGGGGGAATAAGAACAAACCGTTAATTATTGGGGCAAGGAAGGAACGTGCTATAAATTACTAGGACGAGGTAAGAACAGAATGTAAAATAACGGGGAAGGACGAAGACATACCTTAGCAAATGGAGGGGGGGAGGGGCGAAGAGCAGACAATACGTTACTGGGGGAAGGTATGAACATAGTGTGACTTACATCAACGCTAAAGCACTATGGACACCCAGACTCGGTATGTAAAGCGTTTGCAACATTCTCCACTGTGATCTTCCTGATCACGCTCTGTCACTTCTATCATTCTTATTCACAGTATTACTTTTTAGTCTTAGAAACTTTCATTCAATTAATAAAAATCGTTATTATTGGAAATATAATGGAAAAAAACAGCCCGAAAACCAAAGCGTCGGAATGTCAATTACAAAAGAGCTGCCTTCGGTGCATCTAATTTCCAAAATGAATCATTCAACCGGATTTTATACAAGTTTTGCCCAATAAATAAAGGAGCTTCACCAAAACAATTAATATTCAATGGTAAAAAGACCATAGACGTCTCATAACTACGAGAAGGCCTTTTTTCACCGGAAGAATTTGGTGGTAGATTAAAATAAGTATAAACAAGACATTTGAAAATATGATTATGTCCTCGTGCATAAAAGGTACAAACCGGACGGCCTGAATGGGGTCCGAGACAGGCCCACTCATCACCGCTAGTGAGTACCGAACTCACAGGAAGAAAATTTGGGTAGCAACCTATACAGGGCAAGGTCCCTAACCAGGTTTAGCCGCTTTTTATATAACGTGGAAAACACTAAATATTAAAGATCTAAATAATCCGTCTAAACCTTTAGAGAAATGGATATTTGACTAGAATGCTAAAAAAAAACTAATTTTCCTTCTGGAGTCAATGAATTCGCATCTGCACTTTCATGCCGACCACATCCCCAAACTCTCACTTTAACTAACCCTCGCCCACCAGAACGGCTGAAAGCTATTTTCTTTTGACCTTTCATAAACCCTTAAATGCCCTTATCCTCTACTTATACCCTATAAGGTCTGTAAATTACCCATTTCTCATACTTTACCCCTCCTTTCATACCCCCCTCCCCCTGCCCTTAAATTAACTTTTCTTTTTATTTTATGTCGGGTCAGCAATTTTCAATTTTCGCGTCAGCAAATAGTTACGACGTCCGCTTGAGTGGCCCGGCAAAGACGAGGCCGGACGCATAGGATTTATTGTTTATTAAATTGAAAATTGACCTCATTCCGCTTCAAGAAGGTGAGTTTGGTCTTGCAATAATTTATTGGTTATTAAACTTAATTCCATTTTTGAGTCATTGGAAAGACGAGATTTATTTCCTATTTTCACCGCCAGAGGATCACTCGCCATTCTTCACTCAAAACAAAGATGGCGACTGACTGCCAAGCCCCACCTCCCCTTCCTTTATATACAGTTTTAATCCCCCTAAAATGGGTACCAACTGTAGCCTGGGCAACCCAACTGCAGATGACATCTGTAGAGTTGTGTGCCCTCTAGACACCAGCTTCCTTAGTTTTCTCTCCCATCATCAATGCATGCAGAATTGTAGGCAACTATACTTCATCTCGACCGCACATTTTTACGTACTCCAACTTCACTTTTTTAGACCTTCTACAAAATTTCCTCGGGTGATGCTCTCGTTGGTATTTCCTTTAAATTGGAATAAAACGTCTTGGTTCCTGCTTACCATTATAATTACTAGCCATTATATGCCCAGGCCTACCATCACTTAGAATAATAACATTTCTCGACTCAAACCTAACAACATATTGACTAATCTCTCTGTCTCCCAGACTATCCTCAAACTGACTACCTTCTTTCTACCCAGGCCTATCCTCAAACTGACTACCATCTTTATACCCTGCCCTATCCTCAAACTGACTACCCTCTTTCTACCACGGCCTATCCTCAAACTGATTACCATCTTTCTTCCAAGGCCTATCCTCAAACTGACTACCTTCTTTCTACCACGCCCTATCCTCAAACTGACTACTCTCTTTCTACCACGGCCTATCCTCAAACTGACTACCATCTTTCTACCCCGGCCAATCCTCAAACTGACTATCGTCTTTCTACCCCGGCCTATACTCAAACTGACTACTATCTTTCTACCACGGCCTATCCTCTAACTGACTACCCTCTTTCTACCACGGCCTATCCTCAAACTGACTACCATCTTTATACCATGGCCTATCCTCAAACTGACTACTCTCTTTCTACCACAGCCTATCCTTAAACTGACCTCCCTCTTTCTACCAAGGCCTATCCTCAAACTGACTAGCCTCTTTCTACCACGGCCTATCCTCAAATTGACTACCATCTTTATACCCCGACCTATCCTCAAACTGACCTCCCTCTTTCTACCAAGGCTTATCCCCAAACTGACTACACTCTTTCTACCACGGCATATCCTCAAACTGACTACCATCTTTCTACCCCGGCCAATCCTCAAACTGACTGCCATCTTTCTACCCCGGCCTATCCTCAAACTGACTACTATGTTCCATTTATCGTTTATTTATCATCAATCTGTCTAAAACTTCTCCTTTCAGACCAATCATCATCTTGGCTGCTCTTCTCTGTTTGGTCTTATCATCAAAGTAACTACTCTTTCTTCCAACCTTTCCTCTGGCCTTCTTCCGAGCCTACTTCTATACCACAGTCCTCTCATTATTAGGCCTCCTCCTAAATTGGAGGCCATTTTCGCCACCATTTTTGATAGGGGATGTAATGATGGCTGTTAATTAAATGCAGTTTTCTTTGGCTTTCTAAATAACTTTACTTCCAAGCGAAATTACCTCAAGTTCAACACGAATGAAGCTTTAAAGGAACGTGGAACGTTGTGGAAGGAGGATTGATGGCCATTACACAGAATGTCAGCGAGGTCATTTGTTTGGGTGAAATGCCATCGTTTCAGCTCGCCCCTGGGTCTAATTGAAAGGGAAGGGGAGATAAGAGAGAAAGATAGAGGAAGGAAAGATAAAAAAATAGGAGAGAAAGAGAAAGGAAAGAGAGATGAGAGAAAGAGGTGTGTGTGTGTGTGAGAGAGAGAGAATTATTTGAGAATTGGACATTCTGTCACATGGATTTTTGAAAGAAGCAATTTGTTCGTATTTTCGATCCCACGGGTTTTGAGCTACGAAGTCGCCGCATCTTTGGCGCGCTAAGTAGTTTACTTTTTCGGTTACTCGGGTTAGGGATATTCCGCGAATTTTCACTTCGCCTAACTTCACCATACGATGAAACTCATCTCAAGAATATTTTTTTCGGAGATGTTTTATTTAATTTTAAATGAATTCCATGTCTCTCACAACCATTTACACACAACCTACCTTCTAAACCCTCTCTTAACGCGTTAAACCAAGTTACCTCAGCTACCACACGCTACCTTACCTACAACTGATAAGAAGTTACTTCTGTCCGCGGTGTAGTAGTGGGGCCACTCCGTGCTGACCTCGCACTTGTACCGGCCTTCACTCTCGAGGGTCAATCCCTGTAAGACCAGGATTCGCCCGTTTGACTTCGCCGCCTGGCCGCCCACCAAGCAGAAAAAGAGAAAAGAAGCAACTTCAGTCTTGGTCTTAATATGGATCTTCGGCCTAGCATCTAAAAAATAGAACCATTATAACTAAAATGTCATGTACCACAACTACACATACCTAATAATGAATGATCTAGCCGAATAAATCAACATTTTGTACATGGTAGACTCATACTTAAATATGACTGAAACATTTAAACTTTTCAAGAGGCGGGGAAGCAAAGAAAAGGACTCAGAAAATGGTAAAACAAGGAGTTGTTAAAATTTTATGCGGTAGGGATTCATAATAATAACAATAGTATAGGGGGGGGGAGGGGTTATTCTGTCGATTGTGCCGTTTGCCCTAAGCAATACTTTAGGCAAACCTGTAAATCATTAAGTGTCCGCTTGACCCAACATAAATACAATATTAGAAGAGCTGAAAGTAATAGTGCCTCCTTTGTCCATTTTTCTGAAAATAGTGACCCTATTAATTGGAATTCGGCTAAATCTATTTACAAATCTGATTACTATGTAAAAGAAATATTACGGAATTCTCATTCATTAACTCCTCGCCTAATTTTAATAGATCCCCCGGTCTGTTTAAACTGGACCCTGTAATTAAAAGGCGTATTTGTAAAGAAATTGTCCATTTTATATCTTAACCTTTTGATTTGATAAATTATTTATGTTTCTTTTATTTATTTCAATGTATTTATAATTGCATGTGAATGTACTCTTAGTTTTTTGACCTAAATGTCTACATTATTTTCTCATAGTTGGAACTTTCGGAAGTAAACCTTTATCTATATGACTTTACCCCTCTTATCCGGTATTTAATCCCGTCTTCGATAATATTTATCTATTATGTGTCCTTTTGCTGTATTTGGATAGGACACCACTCTGTTGTCTTTTAAAATAATTCGTTATTTCTTGAGAATGAACTGAACAAGTTCGAAAGTACTTGGAATCCGCCTCATATTTTCCTGTTAGATTTTTTCATTAATTGCTCTACACACGCGCTACCTTGTGAGTTTCACACACACACACACACACACATATATATATATATATATATATATATATATATATATATATATATATATATATCTATAATGAAAAAACTCACAAAGTAGCACGTGAGGAAAGCAATAATATGAAAATTTACGGATAGGAAAATGAAAAGATGAATCCAAGCACTTTCGAACTATATTTGCAAGTTCATTTTTAAGGAATAGCATGAAAATGGAGAAGACAACCTTATATAGGGTACAAAGATACGAAGGGAACGCCCATCACATAGTACAAACCAATGGAAAAAAAACACAAAAACAAGACATAAAAATACCAAGAAAAAGAACAATAGGTAACTAATAGCAGACATATGCATCCCTAAAACGATATACACACAACAACGCCGTGTATATGAATGGAATATGGTGGGGAAAAAAAACAGTTTAAAGGATTATCCTTAAAATGTTGAGCCAATCAGAATCGTGTTTCCGAAGAACAGGTCTATGCATTTTCGAAATTGGGAGAAGTATCGCTTTGTCTCCAATTAATCCGGTTTGTCCATCTCAAGTTATGAATTGAATGGGTGTATTTAATGTCACAAACATATTTTAAAGGGAAATTAGGACAATGTAGTAAATGTATTAGAAGGAGAATGCAAATGTTTGCATTATTCTAGACAAACATTGGGCAGAACGGATAGTCGATATTTGAAATAGAGAAAACGGAGTGCAATCTGGTGGAGTCGTTTAGATCGTTAGTGAGTGAGGAGTGGCATAATACAAGAGTCGAGGATGAATAAGTGAAGACAAGAAGTCAAGTTGAGATTTATATAGGTTAAACTGTGTATAGTGATACGATCTTGCAATGGTATAAGTAGGGATGGGAAAAGAGAAGTTTTGAAATGATTTGGAACAAGTATTATGGGATATGAATAAATGTTAAGATAATAGAAGGAATAACGGGAGATTAAGAAGATAGAATTACATGGGCTTTTGGTATCAGCCAAAAATTGGACCAGAAAGAAAGATTAATAGATTTCTATACTGAAGAATATTTGTGTCGAAAACATGTGTTTTTTTTCACCAGAATAATAACAACACATGATATTAGCCAAAGAAAGAGGTGGAATTAAGAGTATGATTAGTATTATTCAGTAAGATTCAAAATCTTCACTGGTTTGATATGATCGCATAGGCATACACGAATATGGCCACATGCTTTTGATATGCCAGGTAAATTTGCTCTATATTTGGTTGAAACTTGTGAGTAAGTTTTCACTAATGGATGAATCAGAAGTAAAAGACTATTGGATGATGGAGAGAGTGGAGAGTTGTGGTTGTTGAAAACTAGAGGGGAAAGACCCTCCAATGACTTGCGGCGTTTTGTGATGAGATGATAAATGGTTTCCCATGGTTCAAATCACTTACAAGTTCCTTTGTATGGCTAAATGGCTAAAGAAGGCTTCTGCCACTAAATGGCGCCTTCCAGCGCCAAATACGATGGCAGCTTTGAAATTTCCAAGGTCAATAACCCTATGTCCCATGGTCATATGAGTCATTTCATGGCTCTAAATGGGTACAATTGAACTTTAGTCCTTTTGAAAAGAATGCGATGCCTTGACCTGGCGCTTCACCGCAGGTAACTAGAGAATGGAAATAATTGTAAATTTGCAGTTATAATAAACGCGAAACAGGTTAAAATAAATGGTAATGGGCGTTCCAAAGGTTCTAAATGGACGAGCTAGAGAAAGAGAACTGTTGAGTGTGGCATATGAAAAACAGTTAAGAGGACGCATAACCATTCTTGCAGACACTTTATCGTGTAAATAAATAAGAGGTTGCATATGAAATTATACACTGATATTAAAAGATGAATAAAGCAATCAAGGAGGGCAGAAATGAAACAATTGGAAAGAGGATGGATGATGATCTTCTGGAAACAGTTTGTGAATTTTGAAGGATGGAGCAAGAGAGAAGTGAAGTGAAGAATTGATGTGCAAGTGATGGGAAAATAAAGAATACTTGTAGCAATAAGCAATAAAAAGACCCAAAGTAGATTATGAGAGTACATTGAGGAGTAATTATGCAATGTTGGTATGTAGTAAGTTGGAGGCATGAAAAGGATTGTCTCGAGGGTGCAATATAGGGTGACAATAGCTGATAGAATTTGAAATTCAAGGAAAATTAAAGTTTATTTCTCCATCAGTGCTAATCTATGTGAAAATACTTTACAATAACTGATTGAAATCAATTTGGTGTTCTCCGTCTTGTCTGACGCAACTGTCCGTCTTGTCTGACGCAACTCTCCCTCTTGTCTGACGCAACTCTCATTCTACTGTGACGCAACTCTCATTCTACTGTGACGCAACTCTCATTCTACTGTGACGCAACTCTCATTCTACTCTGACGCAACTCTCTTCTACTCTGACGCAACTCTCCTTCTTGTCTGACGCAACCTTTAAGTTCGTTATTTCAAGAAGAGGAAGATGAGACAATTGCGAGACACGGATTGCTTCAGGGATCATTCGATTCTCGCAGGCCCCCTCTGTGGCATAGGGGCCGAGCCAGCGGAAGGAGAATGGGATATTATCTTTGTATAGGGTCAAAAGGGAAAAGTTTATTGCAAGATTTAAAAGGATGTAGGTCCATGGAGGGTCATGAGGAAGGTAAAGTACCAAATTTTATTTATTTATTCATGTAAAGACGATTGCATGAGGAGTGTTAAGGAGAATAATAATAAAGACTTTCATGGATGTAACTTTATTTCTCAAGTATTTTTGTGTAGGTACATGGAAGAGAAAGTATGGGTATAGGATGTAAGGTATAGGCTAGCTTATATATTTAGTGAAAGCCTATAATCGTGTTTTTATAGAAAAGACAAGCCGCTGTTCTCTTCCTTAACAGGAAGAGCTTGGTTACACAGGCACCCCTGTGGGGTGTGGCCTACGGCCTTATTTGCTAATCTTAACCGCCTTTTTTAATCCCCTTTATAGACTCTTTTTTTCTAACACCATGAACTCCCTTTTCTTCTTCTTCTTCTTCTTCTTCTTCTTGTCCTTCTTTTCTTCTTCTTCTTCTTCTTTTCTTCTTCTTCTTCTTCATGATCTTTTTAGATATTTTAATCCTTTCATTTTCCAAAACACATGAAGTCATTTGTCAACTAAGCAAAGAAACACATTTGTAAATTTTAAAAAAATCCCCATCTCAAATTATAGAGTTATGGATATTTTCAGGTACCAATAATGAGGATTTTCAAAGAAGATATATGGCAGGTACCAATAATGAAAGATTTTCATGATTAGAGCATTTCTGATCCAGTATTTCTGTTTAGGTAAATGGCAGAGAAGGTATGGGTATGGGATGTAAAGTACCTGCTAGATTATAGAATTGGAGAAAGCCTATAATCGTGTTTTTTAGAGAAGAGTTATGGCAGGTACCAATAATTTATTGTTTATATGATAAAGTTACAGAATATATAAAATAAAATATATAAAATGTTAGAAGTAAGGCTTGTACATGGCCAAAATATGAACTGTGTAAATGGTTTAATATAGGTCGAAGAGTTAAACATGGTGTGTTGTATTGGCATGGTTTTTATATATTTATTCACTTTGTGGTAAGAGAAGTATTCGCTGGAATGATCGACAGTAAAGTGAGATTGAAGAGTAATGGTCAGGATTGTGTTTTCCGTATTGTTGATTTGGTGTTTTGTGCTCTCTCTTTCTCTCTCTCTCTCTCTCTCTCTCTCTCTCTCTCTCTCTCTCTCTCTCTCTCTCTCTCTCTCTCTTTCTCTCTCCTTCTCTCTCTGGTCTACCTAGACTTTCAGAAAGCCTTTGATAAGGTACCACACCGTCGCCTTCTCCGGAAAGTGCGAGCGCTTGGCATAGACGGAAAGGTAGCCGGCTGGATCGAGAACTGGCTAAGTGGCAGACGGCAACGTGTGGTGGTGAATGGACAGTCTTCTAAGTGGGTGCCCGTTACTAGCGATGTGCCTCAAGGTTCTGTCCTGGGACCACTACTATTCATCATCTACGTCAACGACATGGACGGTGACATGGTTGAGAAGATTTCCAAATTTGCCGACGATACCAAGCTTGGTATGAACGTTGCAAAGGATAGGAATACTGCCCGCCTGCAGGAAGATCTTGGGAAGATTGGGGAGTGGTCGGACACGTGGCAAATGCCTTTCAACGTAGGGAAATGCAAAGTGATGCATATCGGCCACAGAAACCCCTAATCTCATATATCCTTAAGGGCACTGCTATTAAATCCACCGACACTGAGAAGGACTTGGGTGTAACATCACTAGTGACCTCAAGTTCTCGAAACAGTGCATTGAGGCGGAGAAAAAGGCCCAAAGGATGCTAAGCTATATTATGCGCCAGTTTGGTTATCGGAATCAGGAGATTGTACTGTGCCTATACAACTCACTTGTCCGACCACACCTGGAGTATGTCGTACAATTTTGGAGTCCTTCATTGCGAAAGGACATCGCGAGATTGGAACGCGTACAAGCCAGGGCAACCAAGCTGATTCCCTCTATCCGACATAAAAGTTATGAGGATAGACTAAGGGAATTAGATCTGTTCTCGCTGGAAACCCGTAGACTGCGTGGTCAGCTCATCGAAGTTTTCAAAATACTTCGAGGGTTCGACAATGTTGACTACCGGGATATTTTCACACTGAGTTAGAACAGAACGCGCAATCACGGCTTCAAACTTGAACTGAAGCGTTACAACCGCAATCTGTGTGGAAATTTTTTTCACTTACAGTATCTGCGGTATGTAGAACGCACTTCCAGTTGAAGTTGTCAACAGTGAATCTGTTGACCAGTTCAAGTCAAGACTAGACAAGGTCTTGAAAAGTGGCCGTTTAGGGACGCAAAACAATTGAGCAGCCATGTGCCCGCTCGATTGCTAGTCCAAAGGTACCCTCCTTGAATGGACCGTAAGGTCTCTTAGGGTACCTTCTTTCCTTGTTGTTACTCCTTGTTGTTACTCTCTCTTTTTTTTTCTCTCTCTCTCTCAAATTAGCAACAGCGACCACAACCTAATAGAATAAATCATTACTGGTTACATCTCACCTGATGCTGAGAGCAAATGGACAAAAAATAAACTCTGGGTTGTTTGTTGATGAAAATAAGGTGGTCTCAAATTAGATTCCACGGCTGGTGCTTCAAAGAAATGCAATGTTTAAAGTATCTCTATTTGTTGTGATTGACAGTTGTTCGGATGAGATGGAAAGAGATATTATGGTTGCGCAATGTAGAAGAGACTCAGATGTAAACTCATTGAATGTGGAATGAGGCATAATGTTGTGTGAGAGTAGGCTGCTCTAAATGGATTATTGAAGACTGAGGGTACAGTGTGGAATCAAATAAGAAGTTAAGGAAAACAAGAGAGTAAATGGATAATTCGAGGAGAGCATTGGGTAAAGAGGAATAGAGTTATGAAGATGATGAGAATTGAATTGCAACTATGAATATTTGGAGGTGGCATTGGCACGTAAAAAGAACGATTTTAAATGATATATTGGGATTAAATATGAAAAAATATAATATATATATATATATATATTATTTATCTACAAAAAGAGCGGCTTCTCCAATCCTCCTTACAAGATGAGCTTGAGCTTCGCAGGCAGACCTTCGGTCTGTGTCCTACGGCCTATCTCGCTGCCGTAAAGGGTTTTGGTCTAATAAAAATAAAAATATTTCCATTACATATTCCTAATAATTTTCTCTTGATCTATTTTTTTCATTTACAGGGTGGCCCATAAGTGCCATGACACTACAGTTACATAAGAAAATTACATCTGTTTTCGGTTAATAACATCTTTACACAAAAAGTTGTACGTGGAGTATTCTGCAACTTATGGGCCACCCTGTACATAATTATTTCCTAGCCTTAAATTCAACAGTGTTTTTTTTATTTGGATTCTTTTCATATAACGTAAAAAGAATCTCACCTCTTCTTTTTTCATCAAACTTTCATTTATATAGGTACTAAAAATATACCCCCCAAACCCGCTATGCCTTAATTGTAACTGGTAACTCTTAGAAATTACTTGAATAAAACCTTCAAATATACGAGAAACCAGCCCTAAGGTCTGTTTTTTCAAAATCTAAATCAACTTTTAACCATAACTTTAATAAAAGCTTTGAATTTAACAAAAGAACAGCCCTGCGCTGCAACTTTTGATCATCATCATCAATAACTCTAAAATTTAAAAAGGGGATCTTAGTTTGGTTATGACTTATGTTTTTTTATCAAAGTTATTTATAATAATTCTTTTTATAACACCAAAAAACAAAATGGTGAAGTTCAGAAATAAATATAAGTATCGAAATTTTGTGAAATTTTTAAAACCCAAAGAATTACAAATGGTGAAGTTCAGAAAATTTATTTTTATATATCTTCTATAGCTCTATATTTTATTAGCGTCATATTTTGAAAGGGGGAAATTTTTGCTTAGAGTTCCTTTTTAAAATTAATCTTAGTAGCGAAGCACAAGCTCCCCTCTTTGGGAGGAGTGGCAAAGCCATTGCCTGGTCGATCTATAAATAAGCTCAAAGAAATAATTTGTATAAAAACATTTAATATACGAACAAACCATCTATTGTCCTCCATAACTCTCTATTTTTAAAACGGGATTTTGTGGAAATCAGTGAAAAAATGGAAATTTTCTTTTTTGCTTCGTTAATAAGTGACCTGGTAAGTTTTCGCATTTTTCTAAAGCCAAGATATTATTATTATTATTATTATTATTATTATTATTATTATTATTATAATTGGTGAAGTTCAGAAAATTTATAGAAATTTAACTATGATTACTTTTTTATTTTATTTTTTGGTCTATTCGAAATTTTTATCGAAATTATTTCTAAAAAAGATTTTAAATTTTAATCTTTATCAGGAGGAAATAACTACTGGCACCTAAAAACGGGTAGAGCTAATTGAGGAGGGGAGAAGTCGCTCCTTTTGTTTCTATCAATATATTTTAAGAACGGGAATTTGGGGATGGGTTAAATAGAAAGAAATGCATAAGAAGAATAAAAGTAGAATAATAAGAAGAGAAGGAAGGTGAGGAAGGGTAGGAAAAGAAGAATGAGGAAAAAAGAAGAAGAGAAAAAAAGTGAAAAAAGAAGAAGAGGCAGAGTAGACGGAGAAGTTGAAGAAAAGGATGAAGTTAAGGAGAATAAGAAGAATAGGAAGAGTAGGCGAAGAAGAAGAGACGTAAGAAGAAGAAGAAGAGAAGTAGAAGAGGAAGGAAGAAGCATAAAAGAAATAGGAGGAGGAGAAGAAAAAATTTAAGAGCAGAAGAAGAAAAGAAAAAATAAAGGATGAGTATAAGAAAAAATAGTAGTTTAGAATGAGAGGAATAGGAGATCGATACGAAAAAGAAAAAAGTGGATGAAAGAAGAGGGAGACAAAAAGAAAGAATGAAATGGATGAGACGTAATAAAATGTATAGGAGCAGGAGGAGAAGAGGAAGAGAATGAGGAACAGAAGAAGATGGAGAGAAGGGAAAATAACAAAAGAAGAAGAAGTAGAAGAAAAAGAAGAAGAAGAAGAAGAAGAAGAAGAAGAAGAAGAAGAAGAAGAAGAAGAAGAAGAAGAAGAAAAGAGAAGAAGAATAAGAAAAATGAAAGAATTCCAAGTTATTAAAAGAAAGAAACGGTTTGAAGAAAGAAATTCAGAATGAACTAATTATTGTCGTGTGTGGCTTAATTATAATCAACAAATAAAGTATTTATTGTTTTATATTTTTTGCTTTTCTTTTACTGTAAAAGGGATTCTTTTGGCGTTTACACAAAGAGTAATGATTGTGGTCAGGGAAATAGAAGAGGACAAACTGATAGCGAAGAGAGACAGGGTGTGGTAGGCAAAGGGATGAGATGCGAGGGTATTCAGGCTAAAAGAGATGCCCCAGAAGAGATGCGAGGGTATTCAGGCTAAAAGAGATGCCCCGAAAGAGATGGGAGGGTATTCAGGCGTAAAGAGATGCCCCAGAAGTGATATGAGGGTATTCAGGCTAAAAGAGATGCCCACGAAGAGATGCGAGGATATTCAGGCTAAAAGAGATGCCCACGAAGAGATGCGAGGGTATTCAGGCAAAAAGAGATGCCCCAGAAGAGATGTGAGAGTATTCAGGCTAAAAGAAATGCCCCAGAAGAGATGTGAGGGTATTCAGGCTAAAAGAGATGCTCCAGAAGAGATGCGATGGTATTCAGGCTAAAAGAGATGCCCCAGAAGAGATGTGAGGGGATTCATGCTAAAAGAGATGCCCCAGAAGAGATACGAGGGTATTTAGGCTAAAAGAGATTCTCCAAAGAGATGCGAGGGTATTCAGGCTAAAAGAGATGCCCCAGAAGAGATGTGAGGGTATTCAGGCTAAAAGAGATGACCCAGAAGAGATGCGAGGGTATTCAGGCAAGAAGAGATGCCCTAGAAGAGATGCGAGGGTATTCAGGCTAAAAGAGATGCCCCAGAAGAAGTGCGGTGGTGTTCAGGCTAAAAGAGATGCCCCAGAAAAAGTGCGGTGGTGTTCAGGCTACAAGAGATGCCCCAGAAGAGGTGCGAGGGTGTTCAGGCTACAAGAGATGCCCTAGAAGAGATACGAGGGTATTCAGGCTAAAAGAGATGCCTAAGAAGAGATGTGAGGGTATTCAGGCTAAAAGAGATGCTCCAGAAGAGATGCGATGGTATTCAGGCTAAAAGAGATGCCCCAGAAGAGATGTAAGGGGATTCATGCTAAAAGAGATGCCCCAGAAGAGATGCAAGGGTATTTAGGCTAAAAGAGATTCTCCAAAGAGATGCGAGGGTATTCAGGCTAAAAACGATGCCCTAGAAGAGATGTGAGGGTATTCAGGCTAAAAGAGATGCCCCAGAAGAGATGTGAGAAAAATCAGGCTAAAAAAGATGCCCCCGTAGAGGTGCGAGGGTATTCAGGCTACAAGAGATGCCCCAGAAGAGATGCGAGGGTATTCAGGCTAAAAGAGATGCCCCACAAGAGATGTGAGGGTATTCAGGCTGAAAGAGATGCCACAGAAGAGATGCGAGTGTATTCAGGCTAAAAGAGATGCCTCAGAAGAGATGTGAGGGTATTCAAGCTAAAAGAGATGCCTAAGAAGAGATGTGAGGGTATTCAGGCTAAAAGAGATGCCCCAGAAGAGATGTGAGGGTATTCAGGCTAAAAGAGATGCCCTAAAAGAGATGCGAGGGTATTCAGGCTAAAAGAGATGCCCCAGAAGAGATGTGAGAGAAATCAGGCTAAGAGAGATGCCCCAGAAGAGATGTGAGGGTTTCAGGCTAAAAGAGATGCCCCAGAAAATATGTGAGGGTATTCAGGCTAAAAGAGATGCCCCACAAGAGATGTGAGGGTATTCAGGCTGAAAGAGATGCTACAGAAGAGATGCGAGGGTATTCAGGCTAAAAGAGATGCCTCAGAAGAGATGCGAGGGTATTCAGGCTAAAAGAGATGCCTAAGAAGAGATGTGAGGGTAGTCAGGCTAAAAGAGATGCCTCAGAAGAGATGTGAGGGTATTCAGGCTAAAAAAGATGCCCCAGAAGAGATGTGAGAGTATTCAGGCTAAAAGAGATGCCTCAGAAGAGATGTGAGGGTATTCAAGGTAAAATAGATGTCCCACAAGAGATGTGAGGGTATTCAGGCTAAAAGAGATGCTCCAGAAGAGATGTGAGGGTATTCATGCTAAAAGAGATGCCCCAGAAGAGATGTGAGGGTATTCAGGCTAAAAGAGATGCTCCAGAAGAGATGCGAGGGTATTCAAGCTAAAAGAGATGCCTCAGAAGAGATATGAGGGTATTCAGGCTAAAAGAGATGCCCACAAAGAGATGCGAGGATATTCAGGCCAAAAGAGATGCCCCAGAAGAGAGGCGAGGGTATTCAGGCTACAAGGGATGCCCCAGAAGAGATGCGAGATATTCAGGCTAAAAAAGATGCCCCAGAAGAGATGTGAGAGTATTCAGGCTAAAAGAGATGCCTCAGAAGAGATTTGAGGGTATTCAAGCTAAAAGAGATGTCCAACAAGAGATATGAGGGTATTCAGGTTAAATTAGATGCGCCAGAAGAGATGCGAGGGTATTCAGGCTAAAAGAGATGCCATAGAAGAGATGCGAGGGTATTCAGGTTAAAAGAAATGCCTAAAAAGAGATGTAAGAATATTCAGGCTAAAAGAGATGCCCCAGAAGAGATGCGATGGTATTTAGGCTTAAAGAGATGCACCAGAAGGGATGCGAGGGTATTCAGGCTAAAAGAAATGCCCTAGAAGAGATGTGAGGGTATTCAGGCTAAAAGAGATGCTCCAAAAGAGATGCGATGGTATTCAGGCTAAAAGAGATGCCCCAGAAGAGATGTGAGGGGATTCATGCTAAAAGAGATGCCCCAGAAGAGATGCGAGGGTATTTAGGCTAAAAGAGATTCTCCAAAGAAATGCGAGGGTATTCAGGCTAAAAGAGATGCCCCAGAAGAGATGTGAGGGTATTCAGGCTAAAAGAGATGCCCCAGAAGAGATGCGAGGGTATTCAGGCAAGAAGAGATCTGAGGGTATTCAGGGCTAAAAGAGATCCCCAGAAGAGATGCGAGGGTATTCAGGCTAAAAGAGATGCTCCAAAAGGAGTGCGGTGGTGTTCAGGCTACAAGAGATGCCCCCGAAGAGGTGCGAGGGTGTTCAGGCTACAAGAGATGCCCTAGAAGAGATGCGAGGGTATTCAGGCTAAGAGAGATGCCTAAGAAGAGATGTGAGGGTATTCAGGCTAAAAGAGATGCTCCAGAAGAGATGCGATGGTATTCAGGCTCAAAGAGATGCCCCAGAAGAGATGTGAGGGGATTTATGCTAAAAGAGATGCCCCAGAAGAGATGCGAGGGTATTTAGGCTAAAAGAGATTCTCCAAAGAGATGCGAGGGTATTCAGGCTAAAAGAGATGCCATAGAAGAGATGTGAGGGTATTCAAGCTAAAAGAGATGCCCCAGAAGAGATGTGAGAGAAATCAGGCTAAAAGAGATGCCCCAGAAGAGATGTGAGGGTATTCAGGCTAAAAGAGATGCTCCAGAAAATATGTGAGGGTATTCAGGCTAAAAGAGATGCCCCACAAGAGATGTGAGGGTATTCAGGCTAAAAAAGATGCCACAGAAGAGATGCGAGTGTATTCAGGCTAAAGGAGATGCCCCAGAAGAGATGCGAGGGTATTCAGGATAAAAGAGATGCCTAAGAAGAGATGTGAGAGTATTCAGGCTAAAAACGATGCCCCAGAAGAAATGTGAGGGTATTCAGGCTAAAAGAGTTGCCCTAAAAGAGATGCGAGGGTATTCAGGATAAAAGAGATGCCCCAGAAGAGATGCGAGTGTATTCAGGCTAAAGGAGATGCCCCAGAAGAGATGCGAGGGTATTCAGGATAAAAGAGATGCCCCAGAAGAGATGTGAGAGTATTCAGGCTAAAAACGATGCCCCAGAAGAAATGTGAGGGTATTCAGGCTAAAAGAGTTGCCCTAAAAGAGATGCGAGGGTATTCAGGCTAAAAGAGATGCCCCAGAAGAGATGTGAGAGAAATCAGGCTAAAAGAGATGCCCCAGAAGAGATGTGAGGGTATTCAGGCTAAAAGAGATGCCCCAGAAAATATGTGAGGGTATTCAGGGTAAAAGAGATGCCCCACAAGAGATGTAAGGGTATTCTGCCTGAAAGAGATGCCACAGAAGAGATGCGAGGGTATTCAGGCTAAAAGAGATGCCCCAGAAGAGATGCGAGGGTATTCAGGCTAAAAGAGATGCCTAAGAAGAGATGTGAGGGTATTCAGGCTAAAAGAGATGCCTCAGAAGAGATGTGAGGGTATTTAGGCTAAAAGAGATGCGAGGGTATTCAGGCTAAAATAGATGCCTCAGAAGAGGTGCGATGGTATTCAGGCTAGAAGAGATGCCTCGGAAGAGGTGCCAGGGTATTCAGGCTAAAAGAATGCCCCAGAAGAGATGCGAGGGTATTCAGGCTAAAAATGATGCCCTAGAAGAGATTCGAGGGTATTCAGGCTAAAAGAGATGCCATAGAAGAGATTCTAGTGTATTCAGGCTAAGAAAGATGCCCTAGAAGAGATGCGAGGGTATTCAGGCTAAAAAGATGCCCCAGAAGAGATTTGAGGGTATGCAGGCTAAAAGAGATGCCCCCAAAGAAATGCGAGTGTATTTAGGCTAAAAGAGATGCCCCAGAAGAGATGCGAGGGTATTCAGGCAAAAATAGATGCCCCAGAAGAGATGTGAGGGTATTCAGGCTAAATGAAATGCCCGAGAAGAGATGTGAGGGTATTCAGGCTAAAAGAGATGCGAGGTTATTCAGGCTAAAAGAGATGCCCCAGAAAAGGTGCGAGGGTATTCAGGCTAAAAGAGATGCCCCAGAAGAGGTGCGAGGGTATTCAGGCTAAAAGAGATGCCCCAGAAGAGATGTGAGGGTTTCAGGCTAAAAGAGATGCCCCAGAAGAGATGCGAGGGTATTCAGGCTAAAAGAGATGCCCCAGAAGTGATGCGAGGGTATTTTAGGCTAAAAGAGATGCCACAGAAGAGATGTGAGGGGATTCATGCTAAAAGAGAT
This sequence comes from Ceratothoa steindachneri, assembly GCA_963969495.1. NCBI lineage: Eukaryota > Metazoa > Arthropoda > Malacostraca > Isopoda > Cymothoidae > Ceratothoa > Ceratothoa steindachneri. Next base: position 42,414,601 of record OZ018329.1, read on the forward strand.
GCCCTAGAAGAGATGCGAGGCTCTTCAGGCTAAAAGAGATGCCCCAAAAGAGATGTGAGGGTATTCAGGCTAAAAAAGATGCCCCCGAAGAGGTGCGAGGGTATTCAGGCTACAAGAGATGCCCCAGAAGAGATGCGAGGGTATTCAGGCTAAAAGAGATGCCCCAGAAGAGATGTGAGGGTATTCAGGCTAAAAGAGAATCCACATAAGAGGTGCGAGGGTATTCAGGCTACAAGAGATGTCCCAGAAGAGGTGCGAGGGTATTCAGGCTTTAAAGAGATGCTTTAGAAGAGATGTGAGAGTATTTAGGCTAAAGGAGATGCCCCAGAAGAGATGCGAGGGTATTCAGGCCAAAGGAGATGCCCCAGAAGAGATGCGAGGGTATTCAGGCTAAAAGAGATGCCCCAGAAGAGGTGCGAGGGTATTCAGGCTAAAAGAGATGCCCCAGAAGAGATGCGAGGGTATTCAGGCTAAAAGAGATGCCCCAGAAGGAGAGGAGCACTGAGTTGTCTCTATTCCAATGCTCGTAATCTTGGAAATAAGAAGAGTGAGTTATTGGAACTTTAAAAGCAGAGGTGTCGGTTTGATGTGAGAAAGTATTTTTTTACCAAGAGAGTGGTAGATTAGTGGAATGGTTTACCACAGGGAACAATAAGCAGTCCAAACATTAATGTTTTCAAGTGTAAGTTAGATGAGTATATGGGGAGGGTAACTCATCGTAGTTTTTATGTTGTATTGGGGTCAAGTCACGTATTGTAATATCAATTTTTGTATTCTTATATTCTTGGTATTTGTATTGCAGAATTTAGTTTTGTGACAAGCCATGATGGCGATAGTTTTTCAAGCATTAGCTGCCTAATTTAGTTTCTAACAACTGGTTTTTTAGCCGTTCAGACACAATTTGTAGATGCACTTTAAAGGTTGTGTGTTGACTTGGATGACTTATGAAAGGCCCTTGTTTTTTTTGTCAAACGTTGAATTATGTTATGTTATGTTATGTTATGTTATTACCTCATTAGAGATTATCTGGATTAATTTGAATGGATTCGTGATATATTCAATTTACGAGATCTCTACCATTTAAGTTCAAGTTCCTTTCGTTTTATTTGGAAAATTCATAAACAAATAGAGGAAAAAAAGTCTTTAAATATTTAGAGTTTATGAAATATATAATTGAGTGATCAACTTCGCTTCTATTTTCGTTTAATTTCTCACAATAAAAAAATGCCTCAATAAATCAAGTCATTTATCATAATTTGAATATCTTTAGGTCGGACCATTCATTTCGTGAGCAGAACTGGGAAACTTTTCTCACTGCCAGAATCCGGTTTTCAGCGAAAAAGTTATCCAGCGCCAAAATTATAGAATAACACTTGGGGAAAGTAGAAAACGATAATATTATTTCCACAAAGTTTCTTGTTTGTCTCACATTTACTCAATTCTCAAAAGTTGCGGAATTTTCTCACATTTCTTATCTATAAGATCAAGTTCAAGAATATTCACAGGTCGCTAAAGTGATATAATAGCCTCCATTTGTCGTGAGGAAAAAAAAGGTCAACCAAGAAAAATCGATTCCAATTAACGATAGAATAGAAGTTAAAGGAAAATTAGAACTCGATGCCAAGTCAGGATATAATGGCCTTCAATAAGGAAATAGAACAAAAATGAACTCTAATACCAAGTGAGAATACAAATGCAGTCCATTGAGAATTAGAACCAATCATAATTCGCTACCAATTTACCATACAATGGCAGTCCATAGAGAATTAAAACCTAAAATAGCTTGTGTACCAGGTAAGGATACAAAGGCATTCCATTGAGAATTAGAACCTATAATAACTCGCTACCAATTTACCATACAATGGCAGTCCATAGACAATTAGAACCTATAATAAATCTATAGCAATTTAGAATTCAATAGCATTTTATAGAGAATTAGAACTTCTAAGAACTCGATTATTAAGTCAGGATACAATGGCATTCTCTCGAGAATTAGAGCAATATAAATTAGCCGAGGCGGCAGGACACTAACCGCAATAGACACGTCTATTTTTAGGTAGGAAAAAGAATGAAAAATGGCACACTGTCATTCAAGAATCTGACTGCGAATATTCCTCCTTGGATTACATATAAACTTTGTCCTCTTCTGTAAGGTTTCTTTACATCTACAATAATAGTACTTTATTTATAAACTAGTAAACCATAAAAGATATCCACTAGAAATTGAGTGTAAAGAGATCTTGAAGTGACGTCAAACTGCGGTTGATAAATCGCTCGATCACTCGAAAGACGGAACTACTTGATGCACTCAATGCCCAGAAGATTCCGAGCGGCCCAAGAACAGACGCACGTTTAAAACATGAGAGAGGATCTAATTTCTGGCAGGAAGAAATCCTGTTCGGGAGAATCGTGCGCCTTTGTAGTTCTTATACCTCCAAGTAATCTTCAGTATTCCCCTCTTTTCGCTAATTGGGATATATCGTTTCCGCACATTATTACTTGTCCTAACCTCAACACTTTAGGACGCACCTCTTAAAAATAGACAATTAGAACCTATAATAAATCTATAGCAATTTAGAATTCAATAGCATTTTATAGAGAATTAGAACTTCTAAGAACTCGATTATTAAGTCAGGATACAATGGCATTCTCTCGAGAATTAGAGCAATATAAATTAGCCGAGGCGGCAGGACACTAACCGCAATAGACACGTCTATTTTTAGGTAGGAAAAAGAATGAAAAATGGCACACTGTCATTCAAGAATCTGACTGCGAATATTCCTCCTTGGATTACATATAAACTTTGTCCTCTTCTGTAAGGTTTCTTTACATCTACAATAATAGTACTTTATTTATAAACTAGTAAACCATAAAAGATATCCACTAGAAATTGAGTGTAAAGAGATCTTGAAGTGACGTCAAACTGCGGTTGATAAATCGCTCGATCACTCGAAAGACGGAACTACTTGATGCACTCAATGCCCAGAAGATTCCGAGCGGCCCAAAAACAGACGCACGTTTAAAACATGAGAGAGGATCTAATTTCTGGCAGGAAGAAATCCTGTTCGGGAGAATCGTGCGCCTTTGTAGTTCTTATACCTCCAAGTAATCTTCAGTATTCCCCTCTTTTCGCTAATTGGGATATATCGTTTCCGCACATTATTACTTGTCCTAACCTCAACACTTTAGGACGCACCTCTTAAAAATATTTCCGCAGGAAATATGAACGTTGGTCTATGGTTGATAGGGAAGTCCAAAGACTTCAGTTTTACATCAACACAAATTTTGTGGGTTTCCTATTTTTTCCGCTCAAAATGGAATGGAAGCAATTAAGGAGAGTAGCGAAGGAAACATGATTTACAGGTGGTGTTGAGGAAAAGAAGGGAAAATGCCTACTACAATTAGTGGCAAGTTTTGCAACATCTTAGGTAAGTTATTCCAACAATGTGTTATTTTATAAGCAAATAAATGAGTTGAATCGCATAGTTAAATCTTTAAATGCTTCCTAATTGCCGCTCGGTGATCTAGCTCAACTATTCAGTCATAATTGATAGTAGTAAACCTATTTACTATTTAAAATCCTTCAATAAGTTAGTCGCGTAGATGCCGATTTTTCAGAGAAAGTAGATTGAGGAACCTCAACCTTTCTTCGTAAGATCTATTTTTAAGTTCAATAACAAATCTCGTCATTTGAAAAAGGAGACGTTCCAAAATAAATAATGCCCTTTTGTTTGTAGGGAGAAAAGAATTGTATCACATACTGCAAATGAGATTAAAATAATTTAGTCCTTTTCTATATTGATTAAGTTTAAAATTTGATCATCTTTCCTACAATTTGAATAGCTACCCGAGTCTTTTTACAATGTATCACAGTCACTGTGTTATTTTTTTCATAGCGTCTAGTTTCTTATTACTAAATTTTGAAATTAACATAATTAATTCTAGTCCAAATAATTTAATCTCCAATAAAGACTAAAAGAGTTTAGCAACGACCGCTGGTAAACTCTAACTCCAGTGTAATAGCTAAATTAAGTCCAAGATATTCAGTTCGCGTGAGGGTCGTCTACTGTTTGATGTCGAAGGTTATAGTTTATAAAGGATAAAGGTCAATTCTCTAAATGGCCTCTGTTTCATTTTGAAAATTTTGGCTTACTAATTTTGTATAACTACGCCAAAAGTATTCCATAAAGAGTAATATTGTATAATTCCGTTTGCTTTGGAGGCATTTAGACAACGACAAAATTCATTTTATTAGTGTTTAACACGAATTTGATAACTAGAATTTCAGACTTAATATCTATATCGTCCCTAGTTCGTTTTTATAAATATAATAAGGTCTCCACCTTTTTTTATAGACCAGTGTTTTTTGAACTAGCGCCCTCTTTGGATACAAATACTTTTGGCATCGCCACACCTTTCAAATTAAATTTTGAATAATATACTAAATTTTCCTATGGTAGCGTGATAAAAGTTGGGTATTAGTTTAGTGCCAAAAATAATTTAAATTTAGTTTTTATTTCTATTATATTACTAGTGATGGTTGACTTACTCTCGGTGCCATGATGCTTAGAAGTAATCTCAGATCTCCTCGATTTGCAATTTTAAGGCAGTTTCTTTGTTTAGTAATAAGCTGAGCAACTGAATTAAAACCACGCTCAGCCATATAGGAATTTGGAAAAGCGATAAAAAAGGTTTGATAGTTCCCCATAGCTTTGATAACCTTTCATAAATTTGCTTTTGTAGCCAAAATTCATGATATGATTGTTTGAAGAGGGACTTTAATTCAAATTCGCTTTATAAAAAAATTAACTCCTTTTCCATCGCAAAATCGGTTTTATCTGTACAAAGATATAAAAATAATGGATATTTAGCCAGTCAGGTATTTTCATATTAATGAGATCCTGATGTCCTTGATCTAGTAGATCAAGATTTGGAAATTGAGATAGACCCCGACGACCAGAGAGTGAAATCTTGTCCATGAATGTGCAAATAACAGATTTTGCTTTGATAATATTTACATCACAACTTGCACTAGAAAATTCAGATCATTAAATATATTACATAAATCTGTTAAGTAGGCAATATCACATTTGCAAGCTAAGAGCTCATGCTCAAATAACAACTTTTATTCTCCTGAAAAAAATGGTATGATAGTGTTGGGAAGAGATTAAAATCACTTCAAACAGTTTCCTTTGGATAACCATCTCACTTCAGGATGTAAAAGTCGCCTATCAAATTCTTTATCATTGTTGTTGAAGAGTTATCGAAAGATTCAAGGATTAAGGGGAAGTCATTTTATTTTATTTCCTGTTGCGATAACAAGACCGGATTTATGAAGCCTTTACTATTGGCGCCTATCTTTTCACAATCATTAATGATTAGTGCATTTCCACTAGCCCAAATTCTGCAGATATTGTGCAACCAGACACGCGTTAATACTGTGCAAATGCCAGGTTCCTTGCTCACCTGTGTATTCAAGTTATGTATTTTCAATAAGTCTCTCCTCATACATTCACTTCATCCCATTTTTACGAGTTCAATTCCTAATATTCTGAGTAGAATTGAAGCGGCGGTTCGCTATTGTAAATTATTTTATCCACTCATCAAAGTTTGGTGAAATGGAGAGAGTTTTCATACTTTCTTCGGTCGAACGATTAAGATCAGATGAATAAAGTAGATATGGATCATTAAAAATTTTAATAGCAAAGTTTGAACAAAACCTTAATAATATGAATATTTTCTGGCATGTATTATACAAATCAATTATGCATGTTTTTTATTCAATTTTGCCTCGCCTTTCGTTAAAAATTAAAGAAATTAAATAGAAATGTTCCTCTTTCCGAAAACTGTGCAGAGAGAGTGAAAGAAAGCGAAAAATGGAAAAAAGGGCTACCCTACTATTTATCTATCGGAACCTAATCTTCCAATATACTGCTATGATGGAAGAAAATCAGTTTTTACTTAGAAGAAATTAGGACACAAAGATATTTTTACTAAAATACAATTCTTAGTGTACGAGTATTACTGTCGTTTAAAACTTTCGGTATTAGGATTTCTATAATATTTCGATAGTTTCATCAGTCATAAGTATCCAAATTCCAACGAACAAATTATATATGTCTATACGAGAAGTTAATATCGCAAAATCAGATATAATACATCAATCATATTCTTCATCATTTGTGGAGAGTAGTTGTGGGAAATAAGCAGCTGCGCTCAGGAAGTTTGTAGATGAAGCAATGGCTACCATAAGAGTTTGAAAAGGTTCCAACTACAAGAGAGGAATTTTCGCACATGTAACACAAAAACAAGGAATGAAGTAAAGTGAATAACAATTTGTGGGAAGGTCCTAACTTAATTTTAAGGAATAGATGATATAAATAATCAGATTGGCTTAAAATAATCTACGCACGTAAATTTGGAACTAATATCAAACCGTAACATCGCGTGTTTTGGTAAGAAAAAGGAGTCTTTGGTCGAGGCCGTCTGAATATCTTCAAGGGAGGAACCACTGTTAAACTCCTACCTAGGAGCTCGGTTAGAATAGTGACGGAGTGTAGCGTTAAAGAGAGTGAATGATGGTTAAAGGCATGTTAACGGATGGGTGAGAAAAGAAAAACTGGCAGTATTGAATATACAATCTCCACTCCAAGGTGAAAGTGTGAGGAGACAAGTGGCGAAAGGGACAAGTAATTATTTGCATCAGACAATAAAACTCCATGAAACCAGGTCAGCATGGTTGAATTATCTAGTTCCAGATACAAGCTTCTTAACAAGAACTTAAACCATAAAAGTTAGAACCCATTGGGGTGAAATTTGCCAACTAGTGATGTGTCTAATACAATCATCTTTAAAAAGCCGCTCCTAGAGAGTAAGTAAGTTTTTAACATTTATTTAAGTTTGCTTTACAACCCAAGTTAAAGTTATTAATATCAAATAAGCCATAATAAATAACAGTAAAACGATATTTTGAAATGTTGGATCATACCACAAGAAATTTGAGCCTGACTCATTGTTAAATATCTAAGCAGGAAAATTGATTCAAGAGCAAGAAGATTATCAAGCGAACGTGACACTGAGTGATCAAAGTGTCGCTTTGCATCGGAGACAAGCTTTGAGGGACCAAATACATAGAAGGTTTGAAAACCAAAAAAACAAAGCACAATATATTTTATAATTAAAAACAATAAATACTATATATTCTTAGAGAAAATATCAAGGAATAGCAAAATCTAAGCTATCCTTACAAGTTGTAGTGGTTATTTACCTAGAAAATTAAATCAAAATTCCGCCAAGTCTCCAACTGTTTTCCAACACCGATATGATTAGGTTAGTGAATGCGTCGCCTAATCCAGGCCTTGTTTTGTTAAAGACCCGGAAAGAGGATGGCCCCTGACTGAACGTACTTGAGGCGCGACCAATGAATTAGATAGATGAGGCCTTCACAAACGAATCATACTCTTTGATAATATTTTTAACTTTCTCCTTTGCTTCACTAATTTTCTTATTACACATTTTCGCCGGGTGAAAGGTTATGACTGAGGGTTCCAATATTAATAGTTTATTGCGGCTGAGCTTTCATACTTGTTTGACCATCTTCTGAGCTAAATTAATTTACACTGAATTCACTGCTACAGAAAAGTAGGATTCCGAAATTAAAGCAAGAAAATGAAGAATCACAGATCAATTTCAATCAACTGAATATTGAAAACCATTTGAAAACACGTATCGATACGGCATTTATCGATAATGACAACAAACAAAAAACAAGTAAAGGATAAATAAAACTAAGAAAATGAACAAACTTCACAGGGGAAATGTGTTCTTACAGGAAAATAAAAACTTTTTCAACTTACAACTTATAACTGATCAAAAGGCAGTATTCAACCTTCTACCTAACTGTCACACACAGTCAGCGTTCGACCGAACCGAAAAGAAAACTATCATTGAATTACTCTTATAAATCCCTCATCAAAACTACAAGATAAAAACAAAATTGAAATAAATCCAAATATAAAAGCAAAACTTTGGGTAGAAATAACGCAAATAAACGTAACTTTTGCTCTTTCAAGCTTATTACCCAAACAGCAGTAGAGACGTAATTAAACAACTTAAAAACAACCATGATAGTCATCCGCAAAACTGACAAATCAAAGTCTACGCTCTCCTGAACAAAGAAGATTATATTACAAAAAAAAAACAAGACATGCTGGAAAATACTTTCACATTTACATAAATCCAAAATGATATCAACCAGTTAATAACTGCAGCGAATAATGTGAATAGAGGTGTACACTTTCAGAAACTTACCGGCGAGTTCATTCCAGGATATATGTACGAATATGGTAACGTAAAAAAAACAAAAAAATAACTACCTCTTAAGACGATTAATTTTACAGGGTTCCATGCCAAAACATGATATTTCGAAAGAAATCAATAAAACCATCAGTGATTATATCTAGAATGAATATTCTATCAAATCCATGGACGAATTTGAAGATATACTAAACGCAGCCAGACCAGATGGAATCATTTCTTCATTGGATGTAGAAAACCTTTTCACCAACGTACGAAATGAGGCAACGATAAATAAAATAATTAAAGGTATTTATCATAACCCAAACAATCCTGCCCCTATCATATTAAGAAATCTTCTTTATGCGTGCACAATGGAAGCACCCTTCCGCGTGCCCAATGGAAAAATTTACAAACAAATAAATAGAGTGACAATGGGTTCACCACTAGGACTCACTTTTGCTAACTTCTACATGGGTTGATTAGAAAAATAAATATTAACGGGCAATTATTTACAGCGTTCCACCTTTTAACGTTTTGTCGACGATATATACATATCTTGTCCTCTCCATTTAGCTGCTTCTCGTGTCTCCCCTATCTTCCTCTTTAGGCTATTTCCTTTTCCGTTAAGCCTTTTATTGCCTCTGGCTTTGTTCTTTACCTTTTTTGCCACTTGGTTTTACCTTGCTACCTGCTCCTAATAATTCTTTAACTGCAGTTCCTCTCCCTCGCCTACTTCTTCATTGGCCAATTTATTGCCTTAGAGGCGGTATTTTTTATTTCTTTCTTATATAAAACCTGGTTATATTAATTTTTCTTGCAGTTATCCTTGATTAGGAACTGAATAAGTTTTAAAGTACTCGGAAATACCTTGCCTTTTTTCCTACGGGAAATTGCATTAATATATATATATATATATATATATATATATATATATATATATATATATATATATATATATATATATATATATATATATATATATATATATATATATATATACTGTTAAAGTCTAAATCAATGGCAGCGTTATTCACTCTGTCTTGTATTCTCTTTATTCTTCATAGAAGTGTTTTACTGGGTATGTGAGGCGAGAAAAAACGCTCACAGGAGACATATTTTATTCCTATTCCAAGACATCTTTCGACCGTGGCAGATCATCTTTAGGGAATGAGTGGTTCCAGGAAACTACACTATATATATGCAAAAATTGCACTTAAGTAGAATCAATTTATTACATTACAGGACTAGTTTCTGTATCTACTATCATCTTCAACTGTGCAATGAGAATACTTGACATACAAATGTTTTATATAGAGAGAGGATGAGGGAACAAGAAGGCGTAGATTAGGGATTGGAAAATTTGTGACGAGTTTCGATGCAAGTTTTAGACTTAATTATCCATTTTTGTAATAATTATCAAACTTATAGACTAGTTTGGTATTAATAAAATCAATTTGGTGATAAAAATCACTTCTTTTTTTTAACAAACTAGAATCAAAACTTCCTCTTTATATATCCCCTTCCCCCCGATGTGCATATATTCGTGTATTAAAGTTCCCAGTTTCCCTTAAATAATATTTAGTTCAATTATTACAAGGAGAAAGATAACCCCATACTTTTAATTGCATGGTTCGTTACTTGAAAAACTCTTTTTATAGTCTGGTTATATTTAAAGCCAATCGTAATATTGGTATTTGTGGCGAAATCCTTTAGATTTGAAATTTGTGGGGCTTGAGGTAATCTAATTATTGTTCGGTGGAATCATTATTGGTGTTATTATAGCAATAATACATAAATCCGTCTGGCCCTGGAGTGACATAATTCAATAAACTATAAGGGTTCCATTAAACCACTAATCGTAGAACTAATGAAGTTAAGTTCGTCTTAAAGGAGAGAATGGCTGCAAACACGATGAGTTCGTAGGATTTGTGATAAGACGACAAATTTCTTAATATGGAATGAATAAAAATGTATTTACGAATTAAATTTTTTGGTATACTGCAAATCCACAAATTCAATAACCTATAGGATTAATTAAAATCAACTACCTCTAAATAGTTAGCGATAAATTTATAATTACTAATTTCAACGAATCGTATTAATCTTAATAGATCCCGATCGATTAAGAGCATTAATGTTGGAACCATTTTAGGACCATTTATAATTGATCCTAAAAATGGGGTACAAATTTTACGGTCTCAATTAATCACGTTCCAAGGGAAATGAATGATTAAGATTAATACGCCTTTTCCAAATTGGTAATTATAAATTGATCGCTAATAATTTATAGGTAGTTGAGCGTAATTAAACTTATACATTATTGATATTTCGGTGCCTATGAAATGATAGGTCCTAGACACGAAAGAACCTTTAACATATTAATTACTGAAGCAATGGCAACGAAATTGAAATCAGTCATAGAAAAATATGTGATTAAATCAGATAATGATTTTGTGAGTAATTAAATAGATGGTTGCTATGGTAATGCTAGTGGCAAAGTGGAGGCTGAGATCCTTGGATAATTCACTGGAAGGTTAATATTTTTCTCGAGGTTATTAAGTTCTGTTTATTTTTGCAACACTATCTCTCTTTCAAATTGGATTCAGTATGGAAAGAGAATGCAAGAGAAAGAGAAAATGGTGAATATAAAGGGGTAAAGGAAAATTACCACAATGAGGAAGGGAAACAAAGGAATATTCTTTGTGATTTTCTTTCTCTTGCTCTTTTATTTTATTCTTTTTTTCCATTCTTTAGACAATATTTCCCTTTCTTAATTCTCTCACATTTCTTGCTATATATTTATCGAGTTGGCATTTATTAAGTCAGAACGGAATTGTTGTGGTGGCAAAGCCATTTAGAAATATAAAAGCTGAAATTAATTTATAAATTTATCTTTATTTTTTAAGATCTTGACTTGAGTAAAGATAAAATCTACATGGACATGAAAAATGAAAGACGCTCAAAATATTAATGTATAATATCCAACCAAATTCCTTGGCTTTTATCACAAATATTTATATAAGAATTTACCTTTCGTCTTTCCATGTCCAAAATTCAAAGTTCTAAAGCCTTTTTTGATCTTTACAGAAAACAAGATAGATAATCCAAAGGGTGAATTTTCTTAGCTACAAAAGACAAATATATTTCAATTTCTTTTGAAATGCAAACAAAATATCGTAAAACATAAAGAAAAGAAGATAATAAATATGTCTTTAGATATTCTCCTACATCAAGTAATCGCTATTCTCCGTCAATGTCTACTATAGATAACGATATAGGTACCATGTTATGCAAGAGATGTGACTTTTCTGACTACCTATACTTATATTTTAACTTCCACTCACTTCACCGCTTTCTCTATAAAAGCTATTGGATGTTATTTGTCACAAATATCCACCTATCCCTCTATTAATTAATCAAACTAACCAAATAAATTAAGTAAGCAGCAAATAAATATATGTATGGAATAAATTAACAATGAATTTCCTGTTTAACTTTCATTGTAACCACGTTTCTGTTGTAACAAAGAAATAGGTTTCAGCTTCTTCTTTATCCAGAGAGAGCCTCATTTATGAATCGCTTAACAATATTTTGTGTTTTGTCATCACAGGACGTGCAAAATCTGCAGTTGTTATGTCAGTATCATTAACTTTAGCTATGTCAATGTAGAGTTTCAATCTAATGGGGGAACATTTCAAAGGTGAAGTCAAAAATATATGAAAAAATTAACTTATATAAAATAGGCTCCTATTCATCTCCTGTCACATTCAAGTGGACTCTGAAAATTCACCTCTTTTCTCAGGCCTTTTTTTACTCGATGGAAGGTCGCCCTGCAAAAGCATTAAGGTCCTGAAGGCTGCCATATAAAACCTCTGTTATTATTACCATATGTGCCAAGATGGGAATTATCTTGCAGGAAATTAACCTAACTCTGTTCGTTCATGAAACGAAGGGAGGTTGATCAATGCCCTCCATAGAAGAGTAATCCCTTGGGGTATGTTGAACCTTATTCACATTTCTCCTCATGCTATTTCAAACGAAAAAAAATATAGCTTTGCGTCATAGAAGGGTACTAATATTGATGACCCCCCCCCCCCATGATAAGCAAACTGAGAAACTCGTCCGAAAACCCAATATTTTTCTAATAATCCTATGAAAATTATACTAACATGGCAGTGTATCGGGCACGTATTAGTACTGGCCTAATTGAAGATGGATATTCATATATTTCCCCAAATTCTATCTCCGCGTCTTCCCTTTTTCATAACCTAAGAAACTTTCATATGTGAGCCTTAATCCTATGCCGATTACTGCCATCGTAAATTCACTTCTTAATCCGTTCTTATTTTTTTGTTTTCTGATATTTACTCTTATATTCTACCAACGCCATGAATTTATTCATACGGGATACCTTTTTTTCCTGTCTCCTTCCCAATATAAAAACGGCGCTTTGTTGTTTTGGCAAGACACGGAGAAGTTCAAAAGCAGTGGCAGCCGAAAGCAGAGCGCCTTGCTTCACCTCACCGAGTATATTTAATACGGGTCTAGTTTCCCCTCGACTAATATTACCTATGGAGCAGAGGGTACGAGGAAAAGAAGTACCCTAACAGATCTTGCGCCCAAAGCGAGGTAATAACCTATCAGGAAGTGCCTAAAATACATGGTAGTAGTGAAAACATATTAAAGAGGACAACTCTTCCTGCTCATTTCTCTCCATCAGTAATATTTTTGAATGGAAAGCTGAAAAAATACTACAAAAACTTCGATAAATTATAATTTCTGGATAGTTTATTTTGCCAGCCCAAGTTTTGACTGATCAAGAGTACCTCTGTTTACTATCAAAGCAGAAAACGAACTCTAGAATTTCATTACACTCCTCCCAGCCTATTCCAGAACAGTTCAATTCCAACTTTCAACCATTGTTCCGAGTGATATTCACTTTGAAAGTGAACATCCTACAGTGACCATGCACTGTAGGATCATTTGTTTACTATGATTGAGTAATTGGAGAGGAGTTACAAAGGAAAAGGAGAAGTAAAACTGTCTAAAATGTATAAAAACCTTATATATAATTATATATTTACTATTAGTTTCATTAGGAACCACATTGATTCAAATTTGAATCAAGGTTTTATGAACGTTCTGAAAAGAATATGTCATGTAATTGTTTTTGAACTTATATGCTTTATTATTTATAGATTCATCATGTGCAAAATTGCATTTAGTAATCAGCTCTACATGTTTGCCATGTCTTCTTGTGCCTGTCCTTTAATCTTTGATAATTTCTTACTAATCAATGTTTATTCATCATGAAATAGAATCAGGATAAAGATTAAGATATCAATCTCAGAAGGATAAAAAGTTAAATTATCAGAAAAAGACTTTAACGTAACGATATCAAACCTGTACAAATAAATACGAAATGAGTATAAATTTTTTTTAAAAATACACAACATCAGCATGACAAATATAAGTCATTCTGAAGTGAGATGGCAAAGTTATGCTCACGAAATATTTCCAAATTAATTAATTCCTTTGTAAATATATTTTCATCCGAAAAATAAAATCTGATACAAATCGGAAAAAATACATGGAATTGAAACAGGGATTTGGGGAATTATCTTTCCTAAAGTATTATTGCTAGTTGTATAAGGAGGGAAATTACCTTTGTATAAAATGAGTAACATTATTAGAACGGAATTCCCGAAAAATTGATCATTTTTGAGTAGCTGAATATGTCTGGAAGGTACGAGTATATACACTAACACGATGTTCGTTGGTGTTTTATATAGAAAGTGACAGGTGACGTTTTTTAAAAGAAATGTGAAGTTGAATTTAATAAAAACTAAAGACGTCTTGATTTATTACCAAAAGGACATACTCGTAAAGGCCCCTATTTTTTCATTATCTCAATCAATATCCAGAGATTTCGGTGTTATGACCAAGAAACTCTGAGAGTTTATTCTCAACGGGGGTATTGATAATACTGCCTAAGACGCGCCCCTTCACGATAACACATTTCAACATTTGTCGCCACACTTCTTCCCCCCACCCTATGTTTTTACTGCGCCGGAGAATTAACTTTGCATTTTTTTAACCATGCATCTTGGCAGAGTAGAGTTGTCTCATGTACACAGATTGAGCCAATTCAGATGGGTAGCTACCTTTTACTTGTCAAGAGCCAGCGGAGCTCTTCTGGGTGGTGCTGCTGTCCTCCTGGCCCAGGTGTTTGCAATATAGCGCTCGGTGCTGTAGATTACGCTCCAATTTGCATAGAAGAACGTATTGTAATTTATGGATATACATACGAAGAACGCAATAAGTGTTGCTCATAGAGCATTGGAAACTACTCCCTCTCTTTTTGTAGCGTTTTGACTCCCTGGCGGAATAAAATAAGGATGATGTCAAGATTATCATCTGCTGTCTTCCGGTACATGAAAAGGTTGCTTGAAATTAATGCACTGGTAAGGGGGCCATGTATACAGCACGAGCAAGACAATCCAACTGGCGTTTCGATCGTGCCCACTCTGAATATATTACAGAGATCATCTCAACCATTCAGGCTGCATGATAAAAAAGAAGGGAAAAGGCGGTCAAAAATCTACGGTCGCGTGCATGACAGCGCACTGTTTCCATGGACTTATTCTGCAATGCCTCGACGGTATCATATCCATTTTTCTCGTCTCTGAATGGGATACAATCGCGGGACTCAACGCCATCGTATGGAGAGCTCCCGTGAACCTTTATGGGAAGATTAAATAGAACCATACAACGTAAGTCACTTTTAGATTGACTGTCCTAGTGAGGGGATCTTCGTTTGCTAAACCTATACTGGTACGCCGACGAGTAATTTGGCTATAGCTTGTTCCTGGTTCTAAAAGCTGAAACCTTATAGAGTGTTTTTGGATGGCAGGAGTCTATCATACTATCTCATTATTTCTAATTGTTTTTTTTTTATTTCTTCAGTTCCTGAAGGACCTAAACTTTTCTCTTGAATTTCCTAGTGTTGTTATTTCATGATTACTGATGTTTTATTTTCATTAATTTTTTAGATTATTGTATTATTAAGTTTTCCTTTTAAAAAGATGCAATTTTTCTATTAATCATTTTGTGGTCGTTTGTACACTCCTAGGCCTGAATGAGCTCGTTTTAACACTTCAACCTCCTACAGGTTACCACAAAGTAGAGTATCGCGCTTTAACGCAACTAAATACCTGCCATCTACCACACCCTTTATGCTCTATTTATTCCAAGGCCTGCCATCAATTTATCCACCCCGAAGAACCCCCATAGAGATGGGAGTTGCATGTACTGCGGCATCTCGTTCATGCAGTCTTCATTTCTGGCCAGGAGGTTCCGAAACTACCCAGTAACATATCCCTTCCATGGTATCCCCCAACATACAATGTACCATCCCCCTTCCCACTTTATTCAAATTCTGATTTATAACTTCAAGGCACCTAATATAAGGTCTTGGACACTTTTCACACCTTAACCAATCATTTCAGTATAATCGTACCATTTAAAATAATCTGCCTCATCTGTATATCTATCATTGACATATTCTTCACATTTAGCTTCTTCCTCACATACATCCGGCGATAATCTTTCGTCTACATTTCAAAATCCCATTCATTCAGTTAACAACAACAGGATATGAGATTATGACAATCTAATTAAAGAATTAAGAAATTATATTATTTCTCAGGGAAATTTTAAATTCATCAGACGCATCCAAAATTGATTAGGGCTCAAACAGGTTTAATGGAAACCAAACACAACCGCCACCACAAAACAATTAAAACTTCCTCTCAAAGATGTTAGAAGGAAGGCCAAGCTAGACGATCACATTTCCTATTAGTTTTTAATTATGTCTAATCAAAATAGATCTTCTTAGACTGATTTATAACCTTATGCAGGATGCTAAAAACTTCATTCAAAGACGGTATCAAATGACCAAATGAATCTGGTATAAGATAAATACAATCTGGCTTTCCATTATATATGTAAAAGAACTCAATGGTGAGTTATGGTAAATGATAGTGAAACCACTGTATAGGAGGCAAAAGTTTAATTTACGAGACTAGTTTAATTATGTAGTTTATCATACACTCTTCAGTCGTATACTGAGAATGCATTTGTTAAAAAAGTCTCTAAAGAGCGCAAAGATAAAAAAAAACATAAAGGTAAAACCACAAAGAAACACAAAACATGGGAAAAAGGTCATTAATCAGGTGGTATGAGTCTAAGATCGTTGACTAAGCTGTTTAAGATAAGGTTACGAGAATGGGGGCTGCATTTCAATTGCCCATCTGATAAATTGAAATTGGGAGTTTCTCCTCTTAATATAGATTCTACTATTTTTTTCCCAAATCCAAATACCTGTGTTTCTATCACAACGAAGTTTTCATAACATTTCCCTTAGAAAATCCAAGTTTTCCAAAAGTTATCCAAATTTCGCTTAATTATACAAAACTTTTTCGCA
Organism: Ceratothoa steindachneri; assembly: GCA_963969495.1. Lineage (NCBI taxonomy): Eukaryota > Metazoa > Arthropoda > Malacostraca > Isopoda > Cymothoidae > Ceratothoa > Ceratothoa steindachneri. Next base: position 42,431,384 of record OZ018329.1, read on the forward strand.
GATATGGAATTTACTTGCAAAATTGAAGTGTCATTTAATGATCTGAAACATTAGATTTTTAGTAGAGAGATCGCTATTGTTTGCATAGCAACTAACTTCAGTTCAATGTCGTCTACGTTAGGTTAATAGTTTGCAAATTGTTGTTCAGGTACTATATCACGCCTTCAGTCCGCGAGCTGATCGTAAAACTACGCCACTAAGATGGTCTTTCAATCGGAGCCATTGCAGAGGGGTAAACAGAATAGGATATAGCTTTCTTTTATGAAAAATCTATATTTTCGATCATTTTTTATATTTGAAACATTTTAAACCAAGTAAACTGCCGTTTGCTGCCACTTTGATTTTCGAAGTCGGTTTGGACAAATTTAGCCGTGTGTTGATTATTTTTTTAATGTGTTAATTACAAATGTTAGATTAATTTTTATAGTTAATTTCAAACTCCTCAACTCGAAAATAGAAGTAAACACTGAATATATGAGTGTAAAACAATGCAAGTGCATAGTTGAGAGATTATGAGTTGATAAATTTCCCTCGAAAACTTATGCGGTCAGAGCGAATCTAATTCGAAGTGGTAGGCTTACCCCAGATATATCTTAAACAAAGAAAATAAAGATTTATTTTATAATTCAACAAAGAGCAATATTAAAGAAGAAATGGTTAATTTCTTCTGTTTGTTTACTGCTGGCTGTGTTTGTTGCTCAACAAAACAAATGGGTAAGTGAAAGTCATCTAGTATTATGAATTTAAATAATTTGCTAACGACAATTAAAAATCACGAAATTTCTTCTATTTAAATAACATCTGCGATAGATTTAACCAGATTTAGAAAACCATGGATTGATTTTGTATTATGAACTAACATAAGAAGAATTTTCAAATTCAAAATGAAAAAGTGAAGAAGAATTTAGATTTGAAAACGATTAATAGATGTCGTTTGCTCTTTAAGATAAGCTGCTATTAGTGTTAAGAAGCCATGATGAATCAACATATTATGAATAAAGGGTAATTGTGTTAAATTGCTAATTAATCTTTAAAATGCGATTCCTTAATGGAAATGCATTTGGAGGATGAAAGCTTTTTTCTGGTGTTTCAAATGGAATCCAAAATGAATTGATTAATTGCATGGGGGAAGTTCTCTCACAAAATATTGAAAGAGAAATAGAAGAATCTTCATTTGAGGACATTATTTTAGACGAGATTATGGATGTTAAAACTGTTTCGCAACTTTTTTTTGTTGTGCGCTACCTTTTAAGACATAGTAATATATAGGAAAGATTTCTTGGTTTTATAAAAGTTCATCTGATCGGAAGGCCAAAGGTATATTAAGAATAGTTTTTAATAAAATTCGGCTATGATTTGTCACTCAAACTTTTATGGTGCAAGTGTTATGTCAAGCGAACTGAATGGACTACACAAAAGGTCAAACAAAAATATCCCACTGGTTTTAAATTCACTGTATGGCCCATAAATTAAATTTATTGCTGTCACAATTGGTTTATAAAATACAAGAATGTGATATAATCTTTTCAAAGCTCACCTCTCTGATTATTTTTTTGCGAAACCATTTAAACGCATGGATATTTTATATAGTGAAAATATAAAAAGTGATTTTCTAAAATTGCACCAATTCGCTGGAACTTTAATCAATCTCTTGTCGAGATTGTTCTCGGATACTAGGAGCAACTGTCCGAGTTATTCAAAATAATAATTGACAACTGCAACAAATGGAACACTGATAGCGACACCTATGCCAAAGCATTGTAATCCAACCTAGAAGATTTGTAATTCAACTCATTGTTAAATGTATTTGCCCATATTTATAATCACACTTATGCAGTATTTGATGTTTACAGAGTAAAACATTTGACATATCCTTTTGTATTCTCAAAGTAAATGTAATAATAAAAGTTTTACAAGATAAAAACAATAAATTTTCCAAATTTTGGTCCAAGTTGATGGCATTTATCAGAATTTTAGTTAAAACCATTTGATTAAAGCATTTATACAAACTATTTTTATGATTTAGCGTAGATAAATGTATAAATAAACCATTACCTTCTGTGCCTATTATAATATTAACCTTATATTATTTAACTCTAATGCTAAAATCTTTCGCAGATAATTCAATATAACAGTGATTAGAATCTTTCCAAATAATTTAATAATTCCATAAAATATTTATATCATTTTTGTAACTTGACAATCTACATAATTCACATTTTCTGATATGTTAATATATTATTGATATTGAACACTTTTAATGTCAGATATATTAGTAAAAGCAAATTAAAGATACTTTTCCCTTCAGTTTTTAGTGGCGTACGAGAATGGTCGCGAGCGACTTTACATCTCACTATGTCGTCGGTCCGCCATACTATACATTCTCTGCAAGGCTGGGCTAGATTATGCTAAGCTATACTAGGTAAGGCTAGGCTATACTAGCCTGGTAAGTAGGTATGGTAAGTTCTACTATAATAGAGAATCATAGGCTAGACTTGGTTAGACTAAGCTAGGCTAGGCTAGGCTAGGCTATGACATAATTTTCTCTGTTATACTATGCTGTGATATACTATGCTAGGCTAGGATTTACTATGTTAGGCAATCTAGGCTAGTCTATACTATGCTAGGCTATCCTATGCTAAGCTAGGTTTTGCCAAGCTACTATTCGAGACTATAATAGGCTATGCTATAAAATGTTATAATATTCTAGAAAATACTAGGCTATACTAAGATATGCTATGCTAAGCTATACTATGCTAGGAGATACTATACTACATATACTATACTATATTATACTTGACTATATGTACTATGTTTTACTATACTATGTTATGCTATAATATACTATGCCATGTTATTCTATGCTATAATATGATAAGCACCATTATGCAATAATATGCTATGTTATAATATGTTATACTATTCTAGACTGTTTAATTAGGGTGTGACCATTTTTTAGCCTTTCCAATTCCATAAATGAGGTGTGACAAAAGGTTAAGGCCCGCCATTTTAATTAAAAAAATATATAATTCAATATAACTTAGTTCTGCTTTATAATAAGCTTTTAGTAAGTTGCGACATTTTAGTCACGAGTGACTCTACATCTTACTATGTCGGTCGATCGGTTGGTCGGTCGGTCGATTGGTCGGTCGGTCGGTTGGTCGGTCGGTCGGTCGGTCGATTGGTCGGTCGGTCGGTTGGTCGGTCAGTCCGCGTTTTGCCTTTTTTTGAATAACATCGTAACAATTCAGCCAATTGTAACGAAATTTGAAACGATTATGTTGTTTTACATTCTCTTTCGAATGATATAATTGCCAAAGCCTCCCACGTTTAGCCAGGGAATTATTTTCTTTTGGCAATAACATCATTTCTATTCCGACCATTCTAACGAAATTTGAGACCCTTATGTTGTTTTACATTATATTTCAAATCATATAATTGCCAACGTCCTCCCAAGGTTAGCCCTGGAATTATTTTGTTTTGGCAATAACATCATAACTAGTTGGCTGATTCTAACGAAACCTAAAACCCTTATATTGTTTTGCATTCCTTTCAAATAATATAATTGCCAAAGTTACCTAAGGTTAGCCAGGCAATTAGTTTATTGGCAATAACATCATAACTATTCAGCCGATTCTAAGGATATTTGAAACACTTAAAGTGTTTACATTCTCTTTCGAATGCTAGAATTGTCAAGGTCCTCCCAAGTCGTAAGGACATAAATCAGAATAAGTGAGGGCACGCGACTTTCTGGTCAGCAGACCTTGTTTGTTAGTGCGTTTATAAAACAAGTATTTATATAATTTCGAAAAGTTGAGGGAACAAGATCTTCATATACAGAATTCCATGGACATGGAAGGGAAATTGGGTGTAAATAGGAATGCGTTATTTTGTGCTAAAAACGGTACAAAAAGTTTGTAGAAATAGAAGGTCCTTAATGCTTATGTATGAAGAATTAGAAAATAGAAAATGCTCTTTAAAATCTTGGTAGATGTATACCTTTGCCGAAGTGAAAAAGTAATTTCCTTTCCCATTTGAACTGAGCTAAGAAGCTAAGGTTAGGACTTTTTACCTGGAGAATCTCTATTGGTGGATGATGATCAAATTTCTCGAGACATGCCATTATGCCTTAATAAACTAATATACTATGAATCGATTAGTTTATTTATCCTTAATTTTCTCTATAGCTTGAAGAAAAACGACAAAATGATGATTTTCTATTACAATTGCATTTTTTTTTCGATTCAAGGTAAATGGAGTGCGAGTGATTTTCCGAGACTCATCTCAAGAGGAAAGTAGGAGAGCAATTTTTAATTAGTATTCCAATTGAGACAAAACGCTATTCAGGCTCTTGACAATATCAAGAAAGTATTTGGGTGAACACTAGTACAGTAAAAACTGCTAATCCTTAACTCAATATGTTCAGGTCAGGAAACATTGGATACCAAAATTGAAAGAAGTGGGAGTAAACCAATTTTCCGAATAATGATGAATTACCGACAGCATTGGCAAATTAGCGTAAACAGTTGATTCACCATTTCCTAAAGACTTTAGGTCTTCATCAGTCACCATATCACGTCATTCCAAGGCAATAATGAACCTAAAAAAATTTGAAAAGTTCGTTCACATAAATTGATTAAGCTCAGAAAAGGGAAAAAATGGCTCACATGAATTAATGGGGGTAAAAAATTAAGCAGAAAAATTGAAAAAGTGGATTCACATGAATTGGTTAAGCACAGAAATTGTGAAAGTGGGTTCAAATAAATTGATTAAGTTCAGAAATTGGAAAAGTAGGTTCACATAAATTGATTAAGCTCAGAAAAGGAAAAAAAATGGCACATATGAATTAATGAAGGTAAAAAATTAAGCAGAAAAGTTGGAAAAGTGGATTCACATGAATTGATTAAATTCAGAAATTGGAAAAATGGGTTTACATGAATTGGTTTCCGAAGAGAATTAGCAAATTTTGTTTAGATGAATTTATTAAGTTCATAAATTAAAAAAGTGGGCTGCATGAAGTATTTAAGTTCAGAAATTGTAAAAATGGGACCGCATGAAATATCTCAGCTCAGAAATTGGAAAAGTGGCTTCACGTGAAGTGATTAAGCTCGAAATTTTTTAAACCATAAATAGCTAAATTTTATTTAAATATTAGCTATAGTTTTTAATATGTAATTTTGAGTGAAATAACTCACATGAATTGATGAAGCTGAGAATACGAACATTCTTTTTTATGCGAATGCGATAACTTTTAATAAAACTGTAATGGCCTTTCATTTTACATCCGATCTTCAGTCAAATATTATTTTCCTAAATTATTTAAGAGAGAAATAGATTAAAATATCTAGTTAAATTATTAAAAAGCATGTAGCGCCAAATGAAATCAATAGGTGTTCTTAGCCTGGAAGTTCTAATCAGGATCCCCCGATGTTTTTCGGATTTAAAGGCGGTCTCTCGAAGGTACACTTAGGCGTTCTGGGGAAATTTTCTGGTTCTTCGGATTTAAAGGCGGTCTCTCGAAGGTACACTTAGGCGTTCTTATGAAATTTTCTGGTTCTTCGGATTTAAAGGCGGTCTCTCGAAGGTACACTTAGGCGTTCTGGGGAAATTTTCTGGTTCTTCGGATTTAAAGGCGGTCTCTCGAAGGTACACTTAGGCGTTCTTGTGAAATTTTCTGGTTCTTCGGATTTAAAGGCGGTCTCTCGAAGGTACACTTAGGCGTTCTGGGGAAATTTTCTGGTTCTTCGGATTTAAAGGCGGTCTCTCGAAGGTACACTTAGGCGTTCTGGGGAAATTTTCTGGTTCTTCGGATTTAAAGGCGGTCTCTCGAAGGTAAACTTAGGCGTTCTGGGGAAATTTTCTGGTTCTTCGGATTTAAAGGCGGTCTCTCGAAGGTACACTTAGGCGTTCTTATGAAATTTTCTGGTTCTTCGGATTTAAAGGCGGTCTCTCGAAGGTACACTTAGGCGTTCTGGGGAAATTTTCTGGTTCTTCGGATTTAAAGGCGGTCTCTCGAAGGTACACTTAGGCGTTCTGGGGAAATTTTCTGTTTCTTAGGTTACGTCAGGCTCTATAAGGTTGTTTTTGTGTATTGTTTTTATTTTTTTATTGTTAGCATTTTATCGTGTGACGAGGGTTAGGTCTGACTCCTGTGATTTGTAGATTTTATTTAATGAATTGGAAGTTTTTTATATGTAACGTAGGTTGTTGTTACGTTACTTGAGTTTGTTCGTTTTGTTTGGTGGTGATGATCTGTTTGCTATGTTACATAACTTATTCCAGTATGTTCTTCCAATACTCGTTTAACGCAATGTGAGGAAGGAAGATCACTAGCAATATGTTATTCCCTTTGCTCTTTAACGTTAAACAGATCATGTTCTTCCTCTGCTTCTTTATCGCATTGTGAAGAAATAAGGATACTATCCGTTTGTTTTTCGATTCCTTTTAACATAAGCCGCAAACTGTTAATCCGCTCTTCTTTTAAGGGAAATATAATGGATTATTTGTAGCACTTTGTGTTTCCAGTGCGTATTTATCATTAATCGAAGAGTAATCTTCTACTCGTCTTTTAACGCGTTGTGAGAAAAGAGGATAACGAGAACTTTGTTATTTCAGTGCTCTTTCAACGCTAACCAGAGGGGTTTTTTTCGTCCCCTTTTATACAACAATGTGAGAAAGGAAGATAAATATCACTTTTTATTTGAGTCTTCTTTTAACTCTAACCGGAAATAGTTAAGTTAACTCTTCTTTTCCGGAAGTGTAAGGAAGTTTACTAGCACTTCGTAATTTCAGTGGTTATTTAACGTTAACCGGAGAGTTTTTTTCCACTCCTCCTTTAAGGGGAAAATTTATGTGCACTTTGTTCTTCCAGTCCTCTTTGAACGTTAACCTAAGAGTGTTCATGCATTTCTTATTTAACGCATTGTGAGGGAATAATGTCCCTAACACTCTTTTATTCCCGTCCTCTTTGACGTTAACTGGAATGTTCTTCCGCTATTCTTTTTAAGCCTTCTGTGGAAAGATTAATATTAACACTTTGTTCTTCCTGTCCACTTCTACATAAGGTTAAGCGGAGAGAGTTATTTCACTCCTTTTTAACGTATTGTGAGAAAGGAAAATTACTAGACTTTGTTATTCCAGTCCTTTTTTTATCGTTAACGGAGAGTTTTCTTTCATTCCCTTTTATCGCATTGTGAGGAACAAAGATTAATTATTAGCAGTGTTATCCACTCCTCTTATAACATTAACTGGATAGTTTTTTTTGCTACTCTTTTAACTCATTGTGAGAATGTAATATTAGTAGCACTTTGTTATTCTAGTCTGATTTTAACGTTAACCGGACTGTGTTCTTCCTATTCTCTTTTAATACATTGTGACGAATGAAGATTACTTACGCTTTGTTCTTCCATCCTCTTTAAACATTAACCGGAGAATGTTCTTCCAATCCTCTTTTAACGCATTGTGAGGAAAGAATACTTCTAGCACTTTATTATTTAATTCTTCTTTTAGCGTTAACCCGAGACTGGTCTTTCATTCTTCTTTTCACGCAATGTGAGGAATGAAGATTAATAGCATATTGTTCTTCCTGTCCTCTTTTCAATTTAGCCGGACTGTTCTTCTTTTCTTTCAAAATATTTATTCCAGTTCTCTTTTACTTTAAACCAAGGAGCCTTTTTCTCCCCCCTCCTCCAAAGTTATAATAGTAAGGAATATTAATTGCATTTCCTTCATCTAGTCCTCTTTTGCCATTAAATGGAGAGTGTTCTCATACCTTTCTTTTCACGCCTTATGAGTAATAAAGATTACTAACACTTTGTTTTCTTCCAGTTCTCTTGTAACGTTAACCAGAGACTTTTTCTTATCCTCTTTAACGCGCTTTGAGGAAGGAAGCTACTATCAATTTGCTATTCCAATCCTCTTTTAAAGTTATAAAGATCTCGTTCTTTCTCTCTTCTTTTAACGCAGTGTGAGTAAATAAGATTCCTAAAGCTTTGCTCTTCCAATCCTCTTTTAAATGTAACAGAATAGATTCTTTCACTCATATATTATCGTATTGTGAGTAAGGATGATTTCCAGCACTTTTTTTCTTCCAGTCATGCTTATTAACGTCAATTGGATAGTTTTATTCCAATCCTCTTTTAATGCATTTTAGGAAGGAGGATTACTAGCACTTTGTTCTTCAAGTCATCAATTTCTAACGTTAATCAGAGAATTGTATCCCACTCCTCTTTTAACGCCTTGTGTGGAAGGAAGATTACTAGCACTTTGATATTGCAGTCCTCTTTTTAACGTTAACCATAACGTATTCTCCATTTTCATTCCTCTTTATGCGCGTTGTGAGGAATAAAAGATTACTAACAGTTCGTCTTTCTATTCCTCTTAACCGGATCGTGTTCCTTTGTCTTCCTTTAAGGAATTGGGAGCAAGAAAGATTACTATCAATTTGTTTTTCCAATCATATTTCAAACCTAACCTAAGATTGATCTTCCTCTCCTCTTATAACACAATGTGAGGAAGGAAGATTACTATCAACTTGTTATTATATTACTCTTCTAATCTTATCCAGAGCGTGTTCTTCCTCTCCCATTTTAACGTATTGTCGGGAATGAATATTAGTAGCACTTTGTTATACCACCTCTCTTTTAACGTTAATTGGAGCGTGGACTTCTCCTCATTTCACAATTATAAGAAAGGAGGATTACTAGCACTTCCTTCTCCCGGTCGTTTTTTAACCCATTGTAGGGAAGTAAGATTACTAGCCCTTTGTTCTTCCAGTCGTCTTTTAACGCATTGTAGAGAAGTAAGATTACTAGCCCTTTGTTCTTCCAGTCGTCTTTTAACGCATTGTAGAGAAGTAAGATTACTGGCCCTTTGTTTTTCCAGTCGTCTTTTAATTTTAACCGTAGAGTGTTTTCCACTTTTTTTTAACGCTTTGATGAAGGATGATTACTATCACTTTGTTCTTCCAGTCCTATTTTTTAACGTTAAACGGAGAGTGTTATTACACTCTTCTTTTATCCCGTTGTGAGAAAGAAAGATTACTAGCATTTTGTTTTATTATTTCTCTTTTAGTTTTAACCGGAGACTGTTCTTACTCTTCCTTTTAACGAATTCTAAATTAGAGCAACTACTATCACTTTGTACTTCCAAGCCGCTTTTATCATTAACTGAAGTGTTTTGCTACTCTTCTTAACAATGTGAGGGAGGAATATTACTAGCACTTTTTCTTTCCATTCTTCTTGAAACCTTGACCAGGCGTGTTCTTCCTCAACTCTTTAACGCGTTGTGAGGAAGGAAGATTATTAACAATGTGTTATTCCAGTCCTCTTTTAACTTTAACCTGAGCGTATTCTGTATCTCCTCTTTTAACGAATTTTGAGGAAGGAATACTGCAAGCAAGTTGTTCTTCCAGTTCTATTTTAACTCATTTTGTGGCAATAAGATCACTAACGCTTAGTTCTTCGACCTTTTAATTTACATTAACTGGAGAGTGTTTGTTCAAAGTAAGGTACAAATCTTAAAGAGTTTACGTAACCTGTTGTGGATATTACCTGAGATATTGACCACACGTTGTAGACTGTTTATTACCAGGGGTGATCAGAAAGTAATGGCAGTCGGACACGTGGTAAAGAGACCATCAGTGATGGGAGGGAAGGGAGTGCGAGGCATCGAATGTTGCCTGTTGCGACGTGTTTGAACTTGTGGCCGCTTAACTGGATTACATTGTCTCGTTGCGATATGCCATTACGTCATTGTTGGTTTCACCCTCTAAGCGGAAACATGGATTTCTCGAAAGAAGGTTGTAGGTTCTACACGTTCACTGGATGGAAACTCGGGAGAAAAAAGCACCACAGATCAGAGGGAAATTATTTCAAAATTCACTGAGTCTCTTCCATCACTGGAAACGGTTTCGTGCTGGATTCGAGCTTTTGCAGCTGAAAGATGATCATCGGTCTGAACGCCCCCGGACATCCGTGACCGAGGCAACAATTGTTCGTGCCCGGGCCATCATTGAAGAATATCCAAGTCTTACTCTTCGATTCTTATCTTTGGAGCTTGGTTTCAGTTATGGGAGTGCACATAACATCGATCATTAACACTTAGGACTGAGGAAGAAGTTTGCACGATCGATACCCCATTTGCTAAAAGAAGAGCAGAAGAGCGAACGGGTGCGTATTTGTCGTCTCTGGAAGGCTGAATTCGAACCCAATGGTCTGAAACGTTTTTCAGATGTTGATACCGGAGATAAATGCTTGAGTTCTTAATCACAACCAAAGGCAAGTAGTACAACATGGTGTGGTTGAGCGATGAAACGCCTCGACCTCAGATTTTAAAGGAAGGATTTCACAGCAAGAAGCGCCCTTTCACCATCTTCAATTCTCAAGAATCATTGTGTGTGGATGTGGCGCCTCAATAGCCTACTATCACAGCCAAGTACTACACTTACCAGGTCCTTCCCTAAGTCTTGGAACATCAGGCTAGGTCCGCACCAAATCGCCGACGATCAGGCCTTTTGCTGAACCATGGCAATGCTGCTCCCCACAAAGTGCGCCTGATAGTGCAATTCCTGGAGCATCAGGGGATCACACTTTTTGCACATCCACCTTACTCACCCACCTCGCCCCCTGTGATTTTAGGTTGTTTCCAAAGATCAAGAGTGCGATGGCATGGAAGTAATTCATCGTATTAAAGACTTAGCACGAACATCCAATTGAGTGCTACGAGGTATACCAGCTTCTGAGTACCCTGACTGCTTCATGAAGTGGCAAGTTAGGATGGAGCGCTGCGTAGAAAAAGGAGGGGAGTACTTTGAAGGAATGTAGACTACTGTTTGGATTTATTTCTGTTTTACAAAAATATGGGTTGGGGAACTTTCGTCTAAAAATCTTTCGTTTAAGGAACTTTGGTCTAAAGGAACTTTGGTCTAAAGGAACTTTCGTCTAAAGGAACTTTGGTCTATAGGAATTTTAGTCTAGAGGAACTTTAGTCTAAAGGAACTTTGGTCTAAAGGAACTTTGGTCTAAAGGTCTTCCAGCTAGGTATTTTCTAGAAAAAAAATAGCATTATCTAAAATTTATTCCTTTTTAATGAAATTAACAAAGTTTCTTTATTAAAAAAACATTCAGAATGAAACCAGGTTATAAGCAATACTCCGAAGGTAATTCTCTATAGAACGATTGCTGTAGTGTGTCACAATATTCATGATTCATCTCTCTTTTCTTTGAGCTTTGGAATTTTTCTTCCTCTGACTTACTCGTATATCAAGCTGTAAAATTCTTGGCCTAATTATATTTTATTCTTTCCTTAAAGCATCAAAAACATAATATATATTTTATTTGGCTGACACTAAAACACTAAATCTTCTATTTCAAGCTTCAACAGAGTTAGTTGTACGAGGAAAACCCTGTAGAGTCAGTTGATAGACATTCCATTCGAGTGGGGAGAACAAAGGTTTAGCGCGCCTTCCATTTGTTCTAAGCTTGCCTAAAATATAAGTTTATTCAATATATTTAATCAAAGTAAGAGCTTCCTCAGGTACACTTTGTTGCAAAAGTTCAAGTCCTTTTGGTACATCAGCAACAGGCAGAAATGCTAAAGCGATAACCTTTCTGCAAAATAGGGAAAATTCCTCACCATCATTATAAAGGCTAAAGAGACCCAACTGTTGAAGTTTTCTCCAAGTAGTTTGGTAAAAATGAAAATAAAAGAAATGTATGGTGATTTCACCAAGAACACGCGAAAAAGCATTTTGCGAGCCATTTCCAAAGCAACACTTACATCTGATACTTCAATTTGCAATTCATAACGTTCAACACAATCGACAAGGGCTGAGAACATTCTAAAGTAAATTTCTTCTGTCTTGTTTGGTAAAAAATTAAAAATGAGAAGGGAAATTTCCCAATGGATTTCAGCAAAAATAGTATAGATTTGCTAAAAGATTCTAGGACATGTTTCAAACGGTCCATCAACATACCAGTGTTTAGCAAAAGCTAGTATTCGTGGAGCGGAAGGTGCTGCAAAATTTAGAAATTGTTCCTGATCATCTTTTCCGCTATCATGAATTAGCCAGTTTTCACCTTGAATAGTTGTGCTAAATCTACCTTGTAGGTCCACTTCATTAAATGTTGTAGGGAATTTAGGGAGCATTCTGTTTCTTAATTTCTTAATATTTCTAGTTATATTTCCATTTGAAGTAAGTACACTTTGAGAACACTCAGGCACTTTGCTTATTACGAGTACTTCAGAATTAATTGCAGCCGGAGGTTCAGACGTTGTTTTAGCCTCTTGTTGAATAGTGTTCATTGTTTTGAGAACATGAATTTTTGCACTACTACCTACATGAATATGGTTTGAACATTTAATTACTTTATTTTGGAGAGTTATGAATGGGAGTCGATGTAAATCAGAGGAGAAGGATTAGGAAAAGGTAGTAGGAAATTAAATTTGATTCGAATTATATGTCTTCTTTGCTCGAGGCGTTTAAATTCACAGCGGAGGCCTCCATAATGAATGCGCTGGTTCCGTCTAGTGCCATTTCGGTGGCTTAACACAAGACGCCAATAGCTTACACATTTTGTTGAATTGTTATTTTGCGTAATAATATCCATTGTGACACAATTTATCCTTTCCTCTTTTGGTTTTTAAAAAACTAATATAACAATCCATTATGGGTTAAAGAGATAATTAAATTTATAAATCAACTACTTATGGAGTAAACACAAGATTCAGATGTTATTTTGACTGAGCCTCCTGCTACTGGCGTGGACCTCGAGTGGTAGTCGACAAGATAAGAATGACACTATTAAAGAACAGGCAGGTCATTGGGCGTGCTGAACTTCCCGATAAAGAATTTTGACCGACTATACCCTTATGCTAATTACCCACTAGTGGTAATCTTCTCATAGTTGACCACTGATCTGGAAAGGGAACAGTAGCCCCTTTCCACTAATCTTTTAATTCTACTGGCTGCGTTTCAAAACTTTTTTTCAGAGGTCAAGGGTTTTCCAACTGATTGAGGGTCCTTTTTTCGTGCTGAATTGAAAAATATCATTTATTTTCTTTGATCAGGTCTGGTTTCTAAGATACACTCGATTTTTATTACAGTATATTTTTCCCAAATGGTGCTATCGTCCAAGCGTATATGGGCTTTGTTTTTGCCACAGCTGGTCATGGGTTACCTTAAATAACTAGTTATTATTTCTCTTTTCAGGTCTAGTTGTGCAGTACAATGGATCGCGAGTGTAAGAACCATCCAAACAAATGTTGTTTCATCTGCGGACACGTGGTTCTTCCTAGAGCGAATTCAGAAAATTCTTTATGTTTGATGAAGTGTCTTCACTGATCTACTGTAACAATATTAGTGAGCTGATTAAATTAAAGGGTAATGAAGTATGTTGCCATGAAATGAAGAATTTTTATTGACTCGTCTAACAGAAGTCTCAAGACAGTTCTTCTGAATAACACAAATAAGGTGTCATCAATCCCTGTTGGACACTCGGCTGAAATGAAAGAATCCCACAACACCATTTAACGTCTGTTGTCTGCTCTCAAATACCAGGAACATAAATGGTTGATTTGTGGAGATCTTAAAGTTGTTTGAATTATCTTAGGAATTTAAGATGTGTACACAAAGTATCCATGCTTTTTGTGTTCGTGGGATAGTCGAGCTGACTACCAGCATTATGTCAGACAAGAGTGGCCATCAAGACAAGAATTAGAACCCGGGTCACAAAATGTTCTATCCCACCCTCTGGTTAAACCGAGCAAGTTGTTACTTCCACCCCTACACATCAAACTAGTCCTAATGAAGAACTTTGTAAAAGACCTGGACAGGGAAGGTGGAGGATTAGCCTTTCTCCACCACAAGTTGAAACAAATCAGCATGGAAAAGCTTAAGGCAGGTATATTTGATGGTACTCAGATAAGAGAACTCATAAAAGACTCTAGTTTTGATGATTCATTAAATCCTACTAAACTCTCTGCCTGGCTGTCCCTTAAGTTAGTAATTTCAAACTTCTTTAGTAACCTCAGAAGTCCTCAGTACTAGAAGATGGTTGGTGACTTATTGGAGAATTTCCGCAAACTTGGTGCGCGTATGTCAGTGAAAATGCACTCTCTTCGGTCCCATCTGTACTATTTTCCAGAACATTGCGGAGACTTCAGTGAAGAACAGGGTGAGCGCTTCAGACAAGACATCTGTGTCATGGAGGAACGCTATCAAGGCCAATGTGATGTGAACTTTCTGGCTCACTACTGTTGGTGCCTTAAGAGGGATGTGGTGTGTGCTCGGCACAATCAGAGGTCACTGAAGAGACCATTCATCCATGAGTAGCTTACTTTGTGCATTGTACTATTCATGCTATCTAAAAAAATATTCTGTAAGCCTTCTGTGACTAAATCGGTCCAATATTTGCTATTATGTTCCATTCTCAACAAATATTTGGAAATATAGGAGTTTTTGGTATGTTCTCATATTTCAAAAACCTGACCTGATTGTGTAAAATGAGTATGATTTTCAGATTCAGTTAAAAAAACTGAACATAAAATCAGGTATTATATATTTGACCTTGAAAACAACCCAGTTCCAGTCTTGTCATCTCTTGTCTTTTAAATTGACTTGGAAATCTTCCCGGAAGGAAGTTGGATTAAAAGCTTTCTCGTAAGTCCCACCCACCCATAGAAAGGAAAAGAAAGCTCTGTTTACAATTTATAAAGATCTTCAATTTAAAATAATCCACAAATCCCACTCAGACTTCCCCATGACAGAACCCAATAAGGGGATAGTGAGGACGTAGATGGGTTTTTATGGCCTTCAAATTGGAATTACATTGATAAAACATCTACTTACATTGTACACGTATGCACGCGCATTTAAAACATGCTGTACCTACATGTATTTCACAATACATGTAAGTAAAGAATGTGTATAGAATAATTGATTACGTTAATAAAAATTTATAAAAATATATTATTATTTTGTCTGCCTATTTGATTTTTGTTTATTTATTACATTTTCTACGGATTGTTTAGTAAAGATGATATTATCCAACACCCAACGTTGCAATTTCCGAAATAGTGGCCAAAAGTAGCCCCCCTTCCCTTTTTTAAGATTTAATATCAATTAACACTGTTAAAAATAAGGGTTTGAAAATGGCTTTCTACGTGTCCTTATATGAAAACCCTTTTTTTATTGAACACATTTAAATCTTGTTCAAAGCTAATGTAATTATTATTTCATCCCAAAATGGTAAATAATGCTTAAAAAATTTATATAAAAAAATCGCACTCAAATTAAATTTATTTAAGTATTTATATATATATATATATATATATATATATATATATATACATTATGCAGAATACATACGAGTATATGCAGAAATTTACAGCTCAAGGAACATACTTTTTGACGAAAGTCGCTTCAGACCAAAGTTCTTTTAGACCAAAGTTCTTTTAGATCAAAGTTCTTTAGGCAAAAGTTCCTTAGACCAAAGGGTTTTAGTCGAAAGTGTAGTATCCCCAAAATATACGGTCTCACTCTATTACTCAATTATTTATTGGATCGTTTTAATGTGTAGAATTCTGTCTTAAACTTGCAATTTTTCATATCTAAAAAATGTAAACAAAGGTAAAGGGCGCGGAAGCCTCGCTCAGTCAAGCATTCATATACAGTTCCACACACACGCGCTCGGCATTATTTATGAACCATTTAAAAACCTAAAGATTGACTTCAGAGATAAAATATTTCCATGATATTGGGTGAGAATGTCAATCAAGTTGAATGGTGGCAGGGAGAGATAAAAGGTATGCATATATCAGCCCTTCTCTCGAGGTTAACTTATCAAGAATTAGATGATGAGGACAATTATAAGGCCACGAAAGATTCAAAGAACGACGTCTATTAACGAAAAAGACACATGAAGCAAGACAATGAATAATGGTTTGCTTTGGGCCATTCGAATGGGAGTAAGACCGTTGCAGTGATATAGATTTTTCTTTTTTTTAGAATGTTCTTTTTTAGTGAAGAGTTTGCACCACCTGACGTTCCTCTTGTTGATGAACTCAAGTTTAAGGTAAGATCGAAACCACAGGTTTCAACAGATTTGCCTCCGTATGAGGATCCGTGTCGGTCCGGCAATTAACCATACTAGAAGTGGCTTAACTTCGATCAAGTTGGAAGCGTCTATTTTACTTAGATGAACAGAAGAAAATAGATGCAAAGAATGGATTCAAACAAAGGCAGAAGAAAGAACTCACAATATATACACTGAAAAGTAAAAAAGATAAAAGTTCATAGGTGTTCGGCAATACTTTAGAATTTACCATACATATCCTCAGGTTACTTTAGTGTTTGTTGAACCAAACAACGTATGCAATAAATGAGAGACATACTAAAACTCCGGTTCGAATCCACTTAGCTATTGTTGCATCGAAGGATTGCCGTAATCCCGCCAAGTCGCGTAATTAAATGGTAATTTCCTGAATTAATTTCCTCAGATTTCTATTGGCGTCGGCGGGACTATGGGAAAAATATAGCTCCACATTTCATATTGAATCTATTCCTGCATTTAATCAAATCTTGTCTTGACTTAGTTGGAAAATTCATGTCACTCATAGATCGACGAAGGGATTCTGAAACTCAAACATTATACGAGTACTTTTGCGTTCTTATCGAACAAAGCCTACCAGCACTTTCATCGGGAGATACTCGTCGAAATGAATCATGAACCATCTCATATATACGACGGCGGGCAATAAGTTTAACAATTCGGATATAAGGAAACGAGATATTTGGAAAAGTGTTTTATTATTTTTCAATATAACTACCCTTGACTTCAATGCACTTACGCCACTTGTCCCTGAGGCTTCGAGTTTACGACAACCAGAAATCTCCCGACTGCTGTTCAATCCTCTCCTGAACGGTGAGCTGGACATCTTCATTGTTCCCAAACCGGCATCCACGCAGTCTAGCCTTGTGGCCTTTGACGACGTTGAAGTCGATCATGGGGCGTGAGGTTTCTAGGGACCCAACTGGCAGAGACCTTGTTCATGGCCAAATCGTTGTGGATGATGTTGATAACACTTCCATGTGATATTCCAAGTTCTCACTCGATTTCTTCGACCTTCACCCGTCGATATTTGAGGATCATCCTCTCCACATTTTCCTCGTTGGTCACGTCTGACGGGCGTCCTGGACGGGGATCATCTTAAAGGGTCTCATGACCATCGCGGAACTCCCTATTCCAGCGAGGAATGGTTGCATAGGAAGGGGCGATGTCAGGGTACACTGCAACCATGCGTTCATGGATCTCTTTTGCATTCTTGCCTTCCTCGGTCAAAAATTTGATCACTGCGTGGTGCTCAACCTTCTACATTGTTGAAAAATTTGTGACTGACGATCTGCGATCAGCTACTGCTTCTTAAATAGATGAGGCCGGAGCGTGTGGCTGCAGGTCCTGACTTGTCATAACTTGTCCTAACACCCACACAAATAGCCATTCCCCTTCTTTTGTTTTGCCCTACCGATTAGCAAAACTTATTGACCGCCCTTCATATATATAAGTATATATATATTAACATATGTGCCCGGCGTTGCACAGAATAAAAACCTCTGTTCCAAATAAATGCAGATATATATTGTTTGAAATTCTCCTTTTGGGGCACAAAAATATCTTTACTTGGTGATTAGTAGTAGTATTTTTAGGTTAAAAGGAAATTGGGAGAGGTTAGCACTTTCCCTAACATAAAATATGATTTAATCATCATCACTAACTCTATAATTTAAGAAGGGGATTTTTTTGAGTATTTGAATAATAATTTCATCTTAGCTTGGTTATGACTTATGATTTTTTAGCAAAGTTATTTCTAATAATTCTTTTATAATATAAAAAAAACAAATGGTGAAGTTCACAAATAAATATAAGTATCGAAATTTTGTGAATTTTTTAAAACCCAAAGAATTACAAATGGTATAGTTCAGAAAATCTATTTTTATATATCTTCTTCTATAACTCTATATTTTAGCAACGTGATATTTTGAAATGGGTGAAATTTAGAGTTCCTTTTTAAAATTCTTAGAATTGGCCAAGTTCAGAAAAATTTATAAAAAGTTAACCATGACTGATTTTTTTAGATTTTAAATTTTAATCTTAGTAGCGAAACCATTGCCTGATATCATATAATATACTTACAATGAGTAAACGTTTCACTGCACGCGCTCGGAGTTTGACACGCACACTTGAATGCCGGTTAGCTATGAGCGAACAATGTTGTGACAGCAGGAACAGATCGAGCGCCATAGAGATAGATATGAACGGGAAATCACAATAGCACCTAACTCGGTAGATGCTCAATAACTCATAGAAAATAAGTAAATAGGATATAGAAGCGATTTAGTCCTTTTATAAGACCAAAAATCATACATAGATTAAGAAAGAAGGAATAGAGAGATAGCAAATGGACTAAATAATATAAACTCTTTTTCCCGTTAAAGAACGCGAAATAATCTGTGGTTCGAACCCGGCTACCATCCAAGTGTCCATAAAGGGATATTTCAATTCAGTTTTTTTGAAGGGCAGTGTAGGTAAGTGCTTATATGTTGAAGAAGAAAGTGTTTGTAAGAATGTTCGCTGACCAATTTGACTACTTAAATATTTTTATTTTATTGTGCCTTCGTCGATGCATGAGCTGTTTGGTAGTGATCGAAATCTAGCTGTAGTATCATTTCACCATTAGGAAACGATTTGACGAGATTGAGACCCTCCTTTGTGTCAATCAAATCAACGTATTTATTTCTCAGAATTTATCATTCCAGTAACTGTGACAAAGTTCATAGGTCGAGCAAAACAAAAGAAACCGTAAAAGATTATCTTTTGGTAGATATTCAACGTTTTGTTCAATGTGGCCATCAATAGTCGGTTCATTGAGTGATCTTACATACAGACATCTTTGACCCAGCGCATCAAAATGAGATTTATCAGTGCAATATTCGCTTCTCAAACGTTCCCCTTTTCGCTTCTTACCCCATTTTGTTTCTTTTTCTTCCCCCTTGCAAGAATTTATTACAGAGTGGCTTTGTTACGAAGCGGCCAGCATCCAGAAGACATCTTCTTACAGTACTGGAACAAACATTTATCCTAGCGAATGATAGTTCGTTCTGTAGATCATCAATAATAAGTTGTTTTTTACAGTTTTTTGCAACTCTCAGTTTTTTAACGCTTTCAGCCACATCTTGTTTCCGTCTGGGATAAAATTACTCTGTTTCGCGTTATGCCTTTTCGATCTTGCTAACACTTTCCACACTTACTACACCGCTTTGCAATGTTTCTGACTCACTCCACAATTTCTGATAAATTTGAAATTCTTGAACGTTTTCTTGTCACAGTAAATTAGCAACCAATCTAACAGGTCAAACGAAAATTTAGTACCGCCTTAGAAAAATAAAATATTAATTTATTAATCAATTATATATGTAGTTAGTATTTTTTCCACAATTTTCCCCATATTTTTCTTTGAAAACTAAAACAAATCAAATTCTTGGGAAAAAAAAGAAATTCTGTTAAAAATATTTTGAGCTAACAACGCACCTCTCTCTAATGTGCGACATATGTGGAGTAGTTTGCTTAGTTAAGCTATAAACTAGGACTAGGCTAGTAATACCGGAAATATATAAACGAATTTTGACAGGAACTTAGAGGTTAGAACTTGTTAAACAATGTAGTGATTGCTTAACTAGTCTAGCCTGTCCTTTTTGTCGCTCATTAGAGATAAGTGGATAGTTAGCTAAAAAACATATTGCATAGCAATTCTTAGTATTGCCAACAACTTTTTCTATTTTTTAAACCAATTAAATAGGGAAAGATTATAGAACAAAATGATTGATTGAATTTGCTTACAAATATTTTAGTTTTCCATAGCACCAACTCTCTAGATCATCTAATACAATCCACCTACTTAATACTAGATCTAAACTCTGACTCATTTTTATTTCCCAAATAAATCTACCGGTAGTTTTCACGTATCTACTAAATATTTATTTAGTGAATACGCGCATATTATAGTGAAGCGGATATTTAAATAAAAACGCAGCACAGAAAATACTCGATTGCTTGGTGATAAATAAAGCAAAAATGTTTGTTTTAATTCATTTTCAAAAGACAGTAGGTATGAAATAAAGAAGAAGGTGAGACATATAACTGAAAATTTGGAACAATAAGTAGATAAACAGTAGATTAGGTTAATTATGGCAACGACCCAATCTCAATCATCTTCAAATCTAACTATTTGGGTCCTGCTAATGTGAAAGCCATGTTGCTAATAGGAGATGATTAAAGTCCGTAAATCTAAGCCTACCTTTCCGTCCACGAATTTCCGAAGGTTATCTCTAAGAAAGCGATTTCATCGAAAAGCCTTGAAATGGCGTTAGTTATGGGAGAGAAATACAGTCTAATAATTGATAATAAAATTAAGATCAAAAAATGAAATGAAAATGCTATGTACTTAGGATTGAATATTGTTTGTGCAATTTTTTCTTTAATAAAAGTTAATTCACCGATCATTTTTTAAATATAGCAATAAGTTTCTTAGAGTTCATCAACTATGATTGATATTTTAAGGGATCATTAATTATAAATGGTGTTTTTGGAGGTCGTTGTCTAGGATTGATCCGTTAAGGCAATTTAATTATCTTAGTGATTTTTGCTGTTTGTAATTTACATGGGTTTATTTATGTATTAAACCATAGTAACCTCGCCGCTGCCTAGTCTAAAATAATGAACATGTAAAATATAAACACTTGAAACACATAATAAACAAAAATAACGATAAAATCCCACTGATACCTTCAGTATTTCTTTTGTTAGTCTTTCCTCTATTCTAAAGCCTTGCTGGGAAAGGAGTGTTCGAAGGAGAACTCGTCCTTACGCGCGGGTGTGATTCTCGTAAAAATAAAGAAGGGGTTACTTGGACAAACTTTCTTCTTTGTAATGATCAAGAAAATTGTATTTGGTGCCGAAAGTTTCAGGAAGGATCGTCTTAGTGTGGAATGCGGAAAGAGGGACGTGCTCTTGGCTAAGATGAGAAATGCAATGAAGCGAAAGTGTTGAAACTCTCAACAGAATAATGAGTCTTGAACGCGTAATAGGTTAAGCGAGCCAGAAAATAAATGGCTTTAGTAGGAAAATAGAAGAACTGGGCGGAGGAGGAGAAGAGAATTATTTAGGGGGAGGATTGTAAATATTTTGCTTAAAATATTAAAAGCGGTAATGTGATAAACCATTAACACGACCACAAATCGGGCCGAATATAGTGCAGAGAAAGCTGAAAAAAAGTTTACTCTTGTGTAGTGAGATTTCTGATTCAAGTGTTAAAACTTTAAACTCAGCGTAGTCCGCAAAGTTCGGTACAAGAATCCTTGTTACTACCATCAGGTTTGGTAGCTTCAATCGTCAGTTAAAGTGTATTGTACGCGCAGCGGTCGTATTCGCTTATTATATCAATGGATTTAATAAAAATATATTCATATCCAATAGTATATGACTCACTTTATCATCCTACGATCGAAATATTCGTCATTGAACATTTCTCCCCACTTCAATCTTTCTGGGGACAAAGATGTTCGATTGTACAAACGGCGCTCATAAACTATGCGATCCCCAAATATACATATTTACTCTTAACAATATGTAAGTTCCATAACAGAACCTAATCTTATTTAGGGATTAAAAGCTAGTTCTATCCATGAATCTTATTTCTACATGAAAGTGTTAGAAAGTTAGAAACATAAGTTGCAAAGGTGTTTCAAGTTACATGGAGCTTATGTAGAAGGATAAACTTATTATTTATTGTTTAAACTATTTATAATCTGCGGACACTCTTTGAACGAACTACTTTTATGTGATGGTTTATGTTCCTGAGATCTATTTACGTGACGTTTGTGCTCTTTCAGGAATCTGACAGTTTTCACTCAACGATATATTTATCGCAACATTCTCTTCAAAAAATATATTGGTCCTTTTAACTTTTTAGAATAATTGGATTAATGAGAGATTGGTGCTCCCAGTAATAGTTATTAGATAGTATTCATGCTGGTGTTCGCTAATTCTGTGTCTTCTATAATTACAGTTTCGATTCATTAAATCCTACATCATTTAATTCTACTTTATGTCGTGGAGAGTCCTTTGGTATTCAATTTTTTTCACCAATCCTGTTATGTTAAGTCCATAGCCATTGTATTTGTTATTAAAGCACAATATCTGGTTTGATGACCAGGATTTATATGAAGTTGAGTGTGGCAATGATTTTTATCATAATATATGATGGTATAAATTTCTTTGCCGATGGTGTCCACTGTTTTGAAATGCATTCTAACACAGGCATATTCAGAACTCTCTGGTGTAAATACATGCATATCGCAGCATTGCTATATATAAATGGCCATCCATTTATATCTTACAAATGGAATTTTAAGCCTTTCAGCGGGAAGTTATATGTTGTAACTCGGACTACATTTCCTATTTTCTCCTGAATTCTAAATATTTATAATGGCATGAAAAATAAATTTTCCTATATTTTGCTAATGGAACATATTTATTCCATTGTAAATTTCATATTCCTCTAGTCTATATATGAAACGTTTTTCACCAATTAAAACTTGTGTGTAAATAATATATTTTATCCGGACTGATCGACTAAAATCATGAAATAAACGATGTATGTATTGTGTATTGAGCAACTTAGGCTAATGATTAAGAAAATTGAGGATCTAAAAGGGTATATTTGAATAATTATAAAATCAGTACAGTGTTATGGAGCTCGAAAGGAGCGAAGGCTTGGCGCAGGCGGGAACGAGAGGAGGTATCTGTTTTTCTCCCCTCGCGTTTGCCAGTCAAAATAATGGATAGGCGCAGAGAGGACGGTTGCCGCTGAATGGTTGCCAGCTGTTGCTTGGAAGTTCAATTCGAGATGTATATGGAATGGGTCATGAATTTGTTTTCGTGAATGATTACACCATGTTGCAATATGATAGAGAGCAGGTATGTAGGACAAGTAGATTTACTAAGGGTCGAATAAATTAATAAATCAGGTAAGGGAATATAAATATTAAGCACTTTTGGTGTGATTATTTACAATTAGTTAAAAGTATTTCATTTTATAGTTCTATATAATACTACATGAGTGCGTTAAATAATTGTGGAGTACTTTAGCGATTTATCTATCCTCACTAGCTACCATTAAGCTACCCCGCTCTATGTAAATCCATCCATTATAGTTCTGGACAATGGCTTTTTTTTATTTAGTTGAATTGGATCGCTAAAGAGAATGATCGGAGGATATAAAGCTGTGCCATGGTTCCGTTCCACATGCATTCACACATTAAAAACCCCACACAGGGAGAAGAGTAAGGAGAGGATGACGTGTATGGAAATGAGGAGAATACTGCGATTATTCTCTTTCTTATATTCTCCTTCCTTTTCTCTCTTCTTTTATACAGTTTCCTTTATTTCCCCCCTATATATTAATTTTACCGTTTCATATGGGGGAACCGAAATAGGAAAATAAAAAAAATGAATCATTTTTACCTGCTAAATCCTAGATGAAAATAATTATAAAAATAACAAGCCGCTGTTCTCTTCCTTAACAGGAAGAGCTTGGTTACACAGGCACCCCTGCGGGGGTGTGGCCTACGGCCGTATTTGCTAATCTTAACCGCCTTTTTTAATCCCCTTTATAGACTTTAATTTAACGCCCTGAACACCCTTTTTTTCTTCTTCTTCATATTCATCTTTATCTTCTTCTTCTTCTTCATCTTCTTCTTCTTCTTCATCATCTTCTTCTTCATCTTCATCTTCATCTTCATCTTCAATATTTAAATTCCTCATTTCTCCCTAGTATAAAAATTCCACACATTTAAATTTCCCTTACTACTTAATTCAAACGAAAATATTTTGATTTTATTTAAAAAAAAATTAAATCCCCATAATTTCTTTCCGATCCAATACCCTGAATCTCTCGTTGGAAATTTCAAATTTATTATATTTTTCTTCTCTGTAAAAAATAACACAATAACTATTTTTATTCACAAATTTAGACATTTTCAGCTCAAATGTCGACTACTAAACCAAATTTGTTTTCAAGCACTAGAAATATTTTTAGTTTGTCACGAAATTTTTCGCTACAGTTTTTAGAATATGAAAATGTATTTCATGCATCCGTAGATTTGCATCTCGAGCTCTGATATTTGCTTCGGAGGGGCGAGTCTGTGCACATAACTCGGTGCTTATATTATTGGAAATAAGGAAATATATGACTCCTTTCCCCTTAAAATGTATTCAATCCCAAATTGAGGTGGATAGGGCGGTAATGGGGCTTCGACAAAGAAGATTGAGGCGAAGTGTGACTTCTTGGAGTTTATTTATATATACAACGTGAGAGGCAGGTATGGCATATCCGCTAGAAACGCTGGGTCTAGGATGATGTATTCTAAACTCTGTTGATCAGATGTTTAGACACAAATAAAGGAATTATTATGGTAGTAGTAACGTGCATACCATAACATTACTATTACTCAGCTATCGGTCCACGACGATTTGTCATGCTGAGAGTATCAATGGAACTTGGAATTGTAGGCATTCGCCAGCACATTCACCAATCACCTCCACTAACAAATTAAATCTCGCCACCTAATGACCATAAATCCATTAAGAAACTGTAAGCTTAAGAGGAATGGCTTGAGAGTTGAAGAGAAAAAGAGTGTGAGAAAG
This sequence comes from Ceratothoa steindachneri, assembly GCA_963969495.1. Lineage (NCBI taxonomy): Eukaryota > Metazoa > Arthropoda > Malacostraca > Isopoda > Cymothoidae > Ceratothoa > Ceratothoa steindachneri. Next base: position 42,456,145 of record OZ018329.1, read on the forward strand.
ATGCATGGATGTAGATGGCAGGTGAAGTCGAATCAGTCCTAAGTGGCGAGGGTGGATCGTACGTCCAAGAACATGCTTGTAGAGCGCAGACTTCACTTGTCAACGAATTATTTTTGATGTAGTCCTTAATTAAACAGAAACGAAAAATAAGATTTATTATTACTACCATTATTTTCATATTATTACTACAGATCGGTGGTAAAAACAACACAAAAAAAAACAATTTCATTCCCTAAAATTGAATCTCTTCCACACGATGATAGGTGCGCATCAAAACCTTAACAAAATTCCACACCCTTCCAACCTTTTTTATCTGACTTTTCACACATTTTCCCCCTATTCCAGTGATTGGATTGGCTAACCTTTCGTTTTTCATGCATATTCAAGGTCACATATCCTCTCCCATAGTTTCGGTAGTCTACACATTTCCACTTGAGTTCGATTTTATTCAAAGTTAATTTATTTCTTCGCATCTCTAACTTGTCTGAAGCTTATTTTAAATTTGTTTTAGGCGAAAGTTAACGAAGCAATCGCGTTTTGCCTAACTTTGGATAGAATTTACATCCTGATATTCAGAAACTCTGTCAAGCCATGCCATGCATATTTCGAGCGAGAAATGCCGGTCAAGAGGAGATTCTTCAGAAATCGCTTTAACACCATATTAGTAGCAAATTTAGATTCGAAATTTTGGAAAAAATTTGATTCAACCTTAAGTAGTTTGTTGAAGTTTTCTGCATTCAGAACTGCAGCTCATCTGAACAAAAAGTAGTGGTAATTAATAAGTTTCTTTGTACCAGTTTTTGAGGGTGAGGTTTTGGAAGAATTGGTTGATTAATCTTTACTCTATGCTGGCATTTGCTACTTAAAGAAACTCATATAATTATTCAATTAAAATGTTAGTTAAGATTCTTTATTATAACACTTTGTTGGTAGCTAATTGTGAGTGGAATATTTCAAAAGAATTGTGTACAGCTTTAAAGGTTCGGTGACATTTGCCACTCTGATAACAGAAAGAGACCTATAAAGTCAGTCAATTTATTAGGGAACGGAGATAGCAAAAGAGATGAATGTGTGGAAAAATAAGATAGGTAGGGTAGGAAATATGTTGTAAAGGTGTGGCGCGTAATGTTGATGATATGGATAAGGAGAGGCGGTGATTTAGATTAGGATGATAATAATTTTCGCGTGGTTGCCTGGTAAATGTTTTCTTTTTTTTCCATTTTTTCCTTCCTTCGGTGTTTATTTTAAGTTGTATTTGCAGCATTCTACCCTCTGTTATCGTCTTTATCACCTATTTTTTGGCATATTGTATTTGTGCCTTTTTCTAGCCCATTTTTCACTTTCGTATTCTTTTTGTATTTTTCTTTTGTATGTTTTTGCTTTACTTTCTTTCCTTTTCGGGTTCTCATCATTCGAACTTTTTATGGCCTCATCGGTTATCTATTTCAGTATTCTAGTTCAGCTTTCAATCTAGTTGCCTATTTTGGTTTTCTAGTTCATTGTTTCTTTCGGTTATTTTATTCGGATTTTAGCGGTATCTAAAAATCGTTATTGATATCTGATTTGGTGGATTTCATTATCAGATAAAATAATTGTTCTTTTTCTTCTTGAAGTTGTTTCATGTAAGCTGTTCCATATTTTTTCGTGCGTTCATGTATGACTTGGTTTATTGGTTCTAATTGATGTAATTGCGCAGATGTGAGCAGATCGCTTCTTCTCTTGTTCGAGATGAATCTGGTAACCAACAACAGTATTCTCTGAGCCTTCATATTTGTGTTACTCAGTGTTTCGTGGAGATTAGCGAGTATAGCATCTTGCGGTGGACGAGGACCATGTATAGTTTTTTCATGTAACTGTTTGACAGTTTTTAGAATCTGTGCAGTGCTGTTAAGGTGGTTTTTGCTTCTAACACCTTCTGTGTTAGCTGGAAAATAAATCCTTTTGTCGCTAGTCTGAGTACTAGGTGTCGCTCTTTCGTGGTACAATGATAAGCATCTCCATTTACTCGCAATGTAGCTCTTTTCCTCCAGTTCATGGGAATTAATTTGAGCATATTCTGATTCGTTTTGTTACATCTTTCGTAGTCGTTTATGTTCTTTGTTTCTCTTGTCGTACTTTTTGCTATGTCTCTGGGGGTCTCTCTACCATTAGTAATGATTTGTGTGATGTCGTCTGCCTATTGTATCTAAATCGCACTCTCACCCGTTGGTTGATCGACTCCGGCCTTGAGGACGCTCGTTTGCAATTCTAATGCCACTCTCGTTTGACCAATTAGATATAGAGTGGCCTTTCTTTAATCCAGATAGCAACATAGTATCTAGCATAGGTTGGCATCTATATTGACGCCGCTATGTTAGCCCTCAGGCGGTGTATCCACACCTGTTCAAAAGTTATGGCAACATTGCCTATTATGACGTCCACTCTGTTGACTCGCGCTTTTTGTGTCGCGATCTTTAGTCGCGTGCGGCTCTATATCTCACTATGTCGGTCGGTCCCCGTTTTTCTTCTTCATTTTTGGCAATAAGATCATAACTATTTGGCAGATTCTAACGAAATTTGAAACCTTTATATCTTTTTACATTCTATTTAGAATGATAGAATTGCCAAGGTATTTCCAAGGTTAGTCCTGGAATTATTGAAAGTATTGAAGATGGTAAGGTCATAAATCAGAATAAACGAGAGCACGTGACTTTGGTTAGCAGACTTTGATTTTTTTTACATTACTCTGTGTCTGCACCACACCACTTTTCCTAAGCTAAACAAAACTAAGGAAAACGAAGTTAACTATATTTTAATAATTGCACGGATTTTTGTACACTTTGGTCTATCAAAATTAATATTATTATTCATAGCACTGAACACTAGATCTTTTACTGTTTGCATTTTTAAAATTAAATAGACACTTCATAAACACTGAAGGTAAATGGATGAAGGGTCGTAGAGAAGAAAGAGTGCAGTTGAATGGTTCGTAGAAGAGCTAAATTGCCCTTATATGTAACGATTTTCTCTCCTTTCTTTCCCATTAATCCAACTGCTAGTGAAAAATGTCTGGGGCAAAATTTCCTTAACTTGGAAAGCTCAAATTTGACAATGTGAATTGGGTTGGAGCTCAGCCGACAGTTTATGTTTACAGCATGAGATTTTTCTTGTTTTGAATTGGTAAAAAATGACCATAATCATCCTGCTGTTTTCTCTTTTTGTAAGAGCGCTTATTGTTAAATTTACCACTTTACAAAATTGGCAAAGACTTCTTTTCAAATATAGAAATGTATTTTTATGCAGAAAGAGAGGATAAAGTAATCCGCTGATTTAGAACCGTAAGCTTATCATAATTTGGGGGAAAGAGAAAACGTAGAAATGACGCACATTATCATGTTTGTGCATATGCGGACCTGGGGCCTAAAACAACACCTACTAAGATAAGTAGAAACTCCTTGTATTAAAAAATTCTTAATTTAAAATTTTCTTCTAACACCAATTCCCTTGACAATAAAATTATGAAAATCGAAGTTACGCAGACTGGAAGCCGAAACTAAGAAAAAACACACAGCGAAATCCGAGATGGAAAAACTCCAATAAATATTCCCAGTATATATCTCTCTCTCTCACACACACACACATATACACGTGATACCAACAATTACTAACAGTGAAGGGGAACAACATTGCAGAATGGAGCCGCTTTCCTGTGTATGCAGCTTACTTTAAAAGATGGCTTTCTCTGTCTCCATGACTATTGTATGGTCACAGTTGTATACTTTATAACAGGGATCCTCGACCAGGAACAAAAAGATTGAAGGGGACAAAACGTTTTCTAGTAAATCCTTACTGACAAAGATGACGCCTCATTTAATGGTAGAAATTAATATACAAGGCAGCCGAGCCGAAATATGAAGAACATATCAAACATTCTCTCGATAACCCACCAGAGAACTACCACATAATCAAACCTGATGCCCAAAGCCAAATTACTAGTGAAAGATAAATTCTCATCCAATCAACCAAAGAATTCTCACAAATGTGACATAATTAAGACTAACGAGATATTAATAGATGGAGGTTTATATAAATAAATGCCGGGACGATTCGAATGTAATAATCATTACAAACATGAGACCCAAATGGAAAATTGCCCTTTCAAAATAAACTATAACTTTACGAAAGAAGCAGTAAAAAACGAGATATAAAAGTTTGAGTTTTATCAATAAGAAAGATTTGTCGTAAAACTATTAGAGGAGTCAATGAGTCTTTTATAGTAATCTTGATGATTTAAATTCTTCTGGGACAAAGGAATTTGCTAAACCACTCTATCAATGGTCAATTTCTTACAAACGCTTTTGAAAAGCGAGAGGGCCATCTTTTTCTTAGGGAAAAAAAAACCTTGATGACTTAATCCAATATGTCATCATCAACAGAATCAGATGAGATTTGACAACTTTATTACACCTCGTTCTGGCGGAAAACGGAAAATTCACCAGTGGAAAGCCTGTGTAATACCAGGTTAGCCTTTTTCACCACAGCAGCATAATGGTATGCAAAGACAAAATAAATAAACCACGTAGCAAGCAAAATTTTAAAAAGAATGCAAACGTAGTCGATATATCCATGAACCCTAACAAAATCTAGACAAAAGAAGAATTTAAAAATAAGCCAACTTCAAAATTATAGGAACTGATTCAACACATAGACCCCTAAGCACGAATGGGGTGAAAATAAACATAATGCACACACTTGAAGAAAGTTTAATTCTAAAATTAGTCTACAAAACCCTACAAAACACATCTATCCCCCAGAAATCAAGTAAACTAAACACTCAAATGGAAATATCAATCTTAAAATTGGGACAATAAGAAACAAAATTTTTGGACTGCACCAAAAAGACCCAAAGAGAAACGCAAACGGAAATTAGAAGTGATTAACCTTGGTTCTATTAAAACGAACCCCTCAGGAATAGAATACTTGTTTCGAAAACAATAGGTAGGGTTATCTAATATCTTCTAGGAGGAAATCAAGGACTATGACCTGGAAATGAGACCGAGATTATGGAAGCTTTCAATAGAAACTTTCCATTAGCACATCTTTTACAAACAGTCCCTGAGAGTCAGAATTATATATACATTTATATAAGTAGCATCACATACATAGAAATAGAAAAGGTTATCAAATCATTTTGTTCCTAAGTTCCTGGTACAGAGACTTATCCCAATTATATTGCGAGAAGCGACTAACAAACCTAAGACGAAAGAGCTTTCATCATTTCAACGTATCCAGCCTTTAAACTACGATTATCATCTTCATTTCCGAACCTGGAAGATCAGAAACCTAAATAACAAATTTAAGACCCATCTCTTAATTCAGGATTTAACAAAAAGTAATGGGAAAAATAATTTTCTGACGTGCGGCTGTATATATAGAAGAAGAGGAACCATACAAACGAGAGTTAGATTACTCCGGAGAGAGAAACTGTACATTTTCCCTAGTTGCCTGAAATTCATTTAATAATGTCGGCAATACACTAAATTACAATTTAACTCAAATTGGTCTTCAGGAAAATCTGCCAGATTACTATCCAACCTTATAAGTAATATACAGGCAATTATCCTAAATGATTACTAAGGATTTATATTTTTCAAGGCATAAATTAGAGTAGCTATTTCTATAAGCCATCGATATATATGAGCTCCAGCAAAAGTCTACCAACAAAGTAGATACAATTTGGAAAAAAACGACGCAAATCGTGGTATCCCAAAACAACTCATAAATTACTGATCTTGCCGAGAGGATAGGGGAGAGGGGTAGAATGACAAGATCAATGAATCTGAACACAAATGCAAAATCGAAATAAACATTCACAAATTAAATATCATACTGTTTAACCAAAAGAAACAGAAAGATCTTCATCTGAGATCAAAGTTCAAATTACCAAAGAATAAAATTTTAAAAATCAAAATAAGAACCATGAAAAAAAACTTCGCTAAAGAACTAATTAGTTTGTCAAAGGAATGACTCCACAAAACTACAGACTCCGCGGTCTCTCTAAGAAAAACTAACGTGGTTATACTTGATTTTAATTAAATCGGCCGAAGGTAACGTAACAATCTTGTTATACACCCGATAAAATAGAATGTTACAATTAAAGCGTATCTAACACAAATTCATCTACAAATATGTAAACAAATGACGAAAGGTATTATAGTGTTATGTAGCGCTCACATTGCAAGACGGAATGGGACAATCAAAGATACCTCCAAAATGAGCACTTTAGAGTATCATGAATTCTTTTATAATGGGGTAGTTTTTACTAAATTAGCCTTTCATGTAAAGAGAATACAAATTATAAATGTTATCAGGGAGCATTTTTCCCAAATTGTAAATACCTCTGTTTTGCATTATAATCAAAATTAATCAGTCTAGTTATATTTCTCTAATTATTATAATAATGATAATTATCATTCTCTCAATCACTTACTTATTTTCGCCACTAACTTATTATTTTTATTTTCATGATATGAAGAAACTTTAAACGAATATGAGAAAATAAAAAAGAAACGAATATAGTGGAATATAGTAATTTTTGGCCAATAAATATAAAATTCATGTAAAAGTCTATAGATAATACTTTCCATCTTATCTGTTCAATATATTTAGTATAAATCGGGTTTAATTGACGAAAACAAAGAACATTTATAGTTCAGATCGCCTAAATAAGAGAAAGGGTGACATTTGGCAACAATATGAAGCAAGTTATTCTTTCGTCTTGATTTTTATGAAATTGTATTAATTCCTTGTATTATTATATAGCAATTGTAAGACTTGATAGTCATATAAGGATTGATATAATGTGTTAATGTAAGTTAAGAGAACCAATTTTATGTTATGCAAACCGATTAAATATATAAATTTGTTCAAAGTGGTTCTTAAAAGACCGCATTCATGTATTCTAACTGTTGAAGTTAAGAGGGATATGAGTGAGTTTAAGGAGGAATTCTTTTATCTAGGAAAATCCACTTCTAAAAAGAGAGTAACAATAATAAAAGTGAAGGATAGGCAAAATAAAATTAACAATAATAAAGTTGTGGCGCGCACACACACGCCAAAAAAAAATCGCATTTAAGAGTTGCAGTTCCTGCGTCCGAACGCTACAGTTATAGGGGATGGCCTGGGGTAGACTGAGGTAAGCCTTTTCGAGAGTGGTGTGATTACCAACGGGTGATTTGTCACCGAACTTTGGTACCACTCTTGGGGCAGCCAAGTGGGTTTCTTAATTCGGTTGTGCGGCTACATGGTTGCCCCCTCAGTGAATACCTTATATTCACAAAGCTATATGACTCCAAAAATAGAACGTTCTCTTCTGGTTTAGTAGACTGTTTAAATGGTGCTCAGAGATTTCCTCAAAGGTCAAAGTAATATTGAAGCTGGATTCAAAATTCTTTTTTCGGCCAGAACCTTCGGGATCGTCCTTAGATTGACTTTTCTTGACAAAAGAATTCATCCTTAACATGTTGGCTGCCGGAATCCAATATGCCCTCCTCGCCGAGGTGCCAATTTGCTTTTTTTCTTTAAAGAGGGCGTTACTATCATTTCGTTTCAGTGTCATTCAAGACTCCTTTGAGTAAGGATTAGCTAGAAGAGAAAAAAATGTGGTGATCACCAGTGATACACTGGCTCTCCACAGAACAGCTTAGGTGCCAATGTATCACCAGTTTTCACAGCTATTTCATCCCTTCAAGGCCTATTTATTATATTTCTTTCTACAAATTTATCCTTTTTCAATAAAAATGAGGTGTCTTATCCACTCTATGACCAGTGGCCTTTTCGGATTCCATTTATGGGAGTTAGATTTAGGTTTGATTAATTTATGTTAACGTAACCCCTTAAAATTGGGGGTCAGAAAAGACCACGGTTCATCGAGATGAGATGAGAAATTTTGATTTAAATTCGTAATATATTATCTAAAATTTCTATTTTTTTAGGAGCAATATTCCTTCAAATTTACTTTATAAACCTAAAACCTAAGCGAAAAGCTAAAGAAAAGCTGCAAATTTCAGAATTTAGAAGAAGGATAATAATGGAACTAACAGGACGGTGCCATAGCTACTTCTTCAGGGTTTCAATCCCCAGGAACAGCCAACAAAGTCATGTTCTTTAACAAAATTAAGATAAAACTAGCGCAAATCGAAAAAGGAGATCTAGATGTATTACTTGTTATTCTACTTTGTCGAAAGGTCATGGACCAGCTGTTGCTAGGGAAAAGGCCAGATTAGTCAGTACAAAATGTTCATTGTGTCCAAATGAGTAGTATTATTGTCTGGGGCATTTTCGAGAAACCCATAAGCAACGAAGTGGATATTTAGAACATCTATAACACTGGTCTGCGTAGTTTTCAAGGTCAAATATATAATACCTGATTTTATGTTCAGTTTTTTGCACTGAATCTGAAAATCATACTCATTTTGCCCAATAAGGCCAGGTTTTTGAAATAGGAGCACATACCAAAAACTCCTATATTTCCAAATATTTGTTGAGAAGGGAACATAATAGCAAATATTGGACCGATTTATTCACAGAAGGTTTACAGAATATTTTCAATAGATAGCATAAATAGTACAATGCACAAAGTAAGCTACTCATGGATGAATGGTCTCTTCAGTGACCTCTGATTGTGCCGAGCACACACCACATCCCTCTTAAGGCACCAACAGTAGTGAGCCAGAAAGTTCACATCACATTGACCTTGATAGCGTTCCTCCATGACACGGATGTCTTGGTGAAAGCGCTCACCCTGTTCTTCACTGAAGTCTCCGCAATTTTCTGGAAAATAGTACAGATGGGACCGAACAGAGTGCATTTTCACTGACATACGCGCACCAAGTTTTCGGAAATTCTCCATTAAGTCATCAACCATCTTCTGGTACTAAGGACTTCTGTGGTTATCAAGGAAGTTTACAATAACTAACTTAAGGGACAGCCAGGCAGAGAGTTCAGTAGGATTTAATGAATCATCAAAACTAGAGTCTTTTATGAGTTCACTTATCTGAGGATCATCAAATATACCTGCCTTAAGCTTTTCCATGCTGTGTCGTTTGAACTTGTGTTGTAGGAAGGAAAATCATCCACCTTTCCTGTCCAGGTCTTTTACAAAGTTCTTCATTAGGATGAGTTTAAATTGTAGGCGTGGAAGTAACACATCTTGTTCGGTTCAACCAGAGGGTGGGACAGAACATTGTGTGACCCGGGTTCTAATCCTTGTCTTGATGGCCACTCTTGTTTCACATAATGCTGCTTGCCAGCCCGACTGTCCCACAAGTACAAAAATCATGGATACTTTGTGCACCCACCTTGTAGTCCTAGAATGAGTCCAACAACTTAACAACCTTAAGATCTCCACAAATCAACCATTTATGTTCCTGGTAATTGAGAGCAGACAACAGACGTTCCATGTTGTTGTGGGATTCTTTCATTTCAGCCGAGTGTCCAGCAGGGATTGATGACACCTTATTTCCGTTATTCAGAGGAACTGCCTTGAGACTTCTGTTAGACGAATCAATAAAAGTCTCTATTCCATGGCAACATACTTCATACCCTTTAAATTAATCAGTTCAGCAATATTGTTACAGTAGATCAGTGAAGACACTTCATCAAACATAAAGAATTTTCTGAATTCGCTCTCGCGTTCCCGATACCAATAGAACGTTGTTCCTGCGGCAAGTAGATGTTTCTCTCAAAGACAAGAACCCAGCAGCTGGGCAGACTCCTTAGATAGGTTCCGGTCTCGTGCCAAGTCGTTGAGTTCAGCTTGGGTCAATGGCACCGATCGGTCGTCCTCTTCTGGCTCGTATGCACCACACTCACCTGTATCAGTCATGTCAGTAGATTCGGAATCAGAACTAGATTCCATGATGACATCCAGCTCAGGAACAGGAACATTTGGTCTATAGGAGATTGGCTTTATGGCCGAAGGATCATCAGGGAATTGAACATGGTGCTTGTTCTTGCGATTGATGCCTTTTTAATTTGTCATTCAGAAGCAGCAGTCGGTAACGGGATCTTTCCCTTCCGTCCACACCCTTTGGAGACAAAATGGCATGCTCTTTCTTTTCCTATTCTTTCAATCATGTAAGTTCTCCACACATGTTTTGCAGCAGACATGGGAAGAAAATGCCTTATTCTGGTCCTCTAGTTTGACGCCAAATTTAGCGTAATAAGCCTTCTTCACAAAATCCGTGATTTTCGCTTGACTGTCTAGAAGAACCACGTGTCCGCAGATGAAACAACATTTATTAGGATGGTTCTTACACTTCCGATCCATCGTACTGCACAACTAAGACCTGAAAAGAGAAATTATAACTAGGTATTTAAGGTAACTTATGACCAGCTATGGCAAAAACAAAGCCCATATACGCTTGGACGATAGCGCCATTTGGGAAAAATATGCTGTAATAAAAATCGAGTGTATCTTAGAAACCAGACCTGACCAAAGAAAATGAATGATATTTTTTAATTCACCACACAAAAAGGATCCTAAATCAGTTGGAAAACCCTTGACCTTTAAAAAAAAAGTTTCGAAATGCAGCCCAGTCATAATTAATCCAATAAATTGTGAGTATCTGTCAGAAAAAAGTTTCACTCAAATATTTTTTTCACTGTAATCGAAATTTATTTGCTCAAAAAATTGATATATTTTTTTCACAAAAGCCTAATTCCTTTTCTTTTGAATATCAATATTTTAAATTTTTTTCACTAATATTTTTCCAATGGCAATGCTTTAAAAATTCAAATTGGAATAAAAGTTTTAATTTTCATCCTTCAATTAATTTTCCCCAGTTTAACTTAAAATCAACAAGCTGTGTTACTTATAAACTTTGACCCTTCTCCAGAGGCCTATATTGAATTGAATGTCTTTAATAGAATGCCAAAGAATACAGCTTCAATTTATATATCATAGGGTTAGTGTATCACCGGTGATACATTGGCTTGATATCATTAAGGCTAAATAGATCACCACTGATACATTCGCAGCCAACGTGTTAAACTCACTCATATCCATCTTTACTTCAACGGCTAGAATACATGAATGCAGTCTTTTAAGAACCACTTTAAACAAATTTATATATTTAATCGGTTCGCATAACATAAAATTGGTTCTCTCAACTTACATTAACATATTTTATCAATTCTTATATGACTATCAAGTCTTACAATTGCTATATAATAATACAAGGAATTAATACAATTTCATAAAAATCAAGACGAAAGAATAACTTGCTTCATAGGCCTTTATTGTTGCCAAATGTCACCCTTTCTCTTATTTAGGTGATCTAAACTCTAAATCCTCTTTGTTATCATTAAGTAAACCCAATTTATATAAAATAAATTGAAAATATAAGATGGAAAGTTCTATATATAGACTTTTACATGAATTTTATATTTATTAACCAAAAATTACTACATTCCACTCTTTCCTTTTTCTTTTCTTTTCTTTAATTCGTTTAAAGTTTTTCCATATCATAGAAATAAAAATTATTTAATTAGTGTTAAAAATAGGCAAGTGATAAGAGAATGACAATAAATTAGAGAAATATAACTAGGCTGTTTAATTTTGATTATAATGCAAAAGAGAATTATTTACAATTGGGGAACAGCGCTCCCTTAACAACAAATATAATTTGTATTCCCTTCAGATGGAATGTTATTTTGGTTAAAGCTTCTCCATTATAAAAGAATTTATGAAGCTCCAAGTGCTCATTTTTTTAGTCGCGTGCGAGTCTAAACGCGGGCGACTCTACATCTCACTATGTCGGTCGGTCGGTCGGTATCCATTTTGTTTTGTTTTTTGTTTTGTGATAAAGTTGTAACAATTCAACCGATTTTAACGATATTTGAAATACTTATGTTGTTTTACATTCTATTTAGAATGATATAATTTCCAAAGTCCTCCCAAGATTAGCCATGGAATTATTTTGTTTTGGCAATAACATCATAACTATTCGGCAATTATAACGAAAACTAAAACCCTTATGTTGTTTTATATTCTCTTTTGAATGATATAAATGACAAAGTCGTCCGAAGGTTACTCCGGGTATTATTGAAACTTTTGAGGTTCGCCAGGTCATAATTCAGTATAAGTGAGAGCACGGACTTTTTAGTAAACAGACCTTGTTAGCTATCTTTGATCGTCTCATACTGCCTTTCAATGTGAACGCTACATAACGCTATAGTATAAAGAATAATAACAAAACATCTACATGCATTGCATTAGCACTTTATCACTAATCAATATTGCACTAAACAAGAGATCAAGGAGGCAGATAAAAAGCATCATTGATAGCTTAGAGTAGAAATCACCAAAAACATCAATAGTGATGAAAGAAAAACAAAACGAACAATAATCGGTTTTCAAGTAGCAAATAATATTAATATGAGAATTGTGAGTAAACTGTAATGCGCTGCCGAAGGCCCGGTTAGGCCTAAATTGGTAAGCCTTCCCCCACCCCCATCCTTCCACAAGCGGTAGCCTCGAACCGTGTCCACCACGATTCCCTTTTACACGGGCAGAATAGCCTCTGCAAGAAGATTCGAGGCCATTCGAGAGTAGAGCTGTTTTCCGCTTACCGCCGCCCAACCCGTGGGAGAGCCTCGGACATAAATAGCGCTCGATTCCCATGAAGAGACACAGAGTTGGGAAGTCTCGCCCGGACCCCAGAAGATGCCCCATAGTTCCAAGTCAGGTGATAACAACAAAGCAAAGTGACAGCTGAATTATTTTGTGTATTTGGAATTGGCCCCAGCCAGTGAGGTAATTCCACTTAACGATCGCCACCGAGTGATTTTCCGGACTTCTTTTATCAACTCCTGTTGAAGCCCTCTTTCGTTCACCCCTTATTTCGGGTGGCCGAAATACTCTCCCCTGGACCCGAAGTTACCCCCTTCCCCACCCCTGTTTTTGGAGAACCATCATCACTTCAAGTTCCCGCTCAGAAGTTCCGAGCGGCCTCACCTCACGTGTAAAAGACATCCGTAAGCCAACCCCTCTCCCCCCCTTAAGTAATCCCATTTGAGTTAATTCCCCCCCCCCACATTTGAATAGTCTCCTCCTGTAATACCTTAAGTTCTAACTTCATAGTCTCATATATAACTACAATTCCCCCCTCCGTTACTCTTGTGATTTTGCCTGTTACTTCTCTGAGGTAATTTTACCCATCAATTCTCTCATTATTTTTGTGTAAATAAGATTATATTTTTGTGTATGCCCCTTTAAATAACCTTGAGCTTTGCCATTGTCCATAATTTAGCTGACCTCGTTGCACTCTCTCTCGCTACTCAGCCCGTCTAAATTAGTGGTGTTCCGTCCCTCTGTCGGTTTGCCTGTAAGTTATCGGTCCCTTTCCCATAGATATAATATGGTATTGATGTAATATAATGTCATACCACGACAAGAATAAACTTGCCAAATTCCATGCAATTTATTATTATATGCACCAAAATAAACGGATTTTAATTTTGTTGTCAATCAATAAGTTTGATTTTAAAAGCGAGATTTAGGGCACAGTCGTGAGTCTTTTCTATTTTTCAAGGTTGGCATTACAAATTAATGAAAACTTGCTACAGTCCTCTTAAATTATCGTAGAGAAATGGTCAGTTACATACCATATCATGACTTTCACTCTAAAGAGTATTGAAGGTCTCTATCTTCTTCTATAAACGCATTCGTGACTTACTAACCCGATACGAAAGCCGCATTCTCGATCACAAACTGGACATCCGAAGTTCTGGGTCCACTATGGGAGACAAGAGACGCCTGTGTGAGGAATTGTTTAGGGTTGGAACCTGAAGCACTCTCAGAGAACCGATGATCCTCATCTAAACAGCGGTTGTTTCAGTGGCACGAAATATCAACAAGACTGAACCATTGATCTGATTGCAACCCTCGTCGGCCTTTGCGACCGTTGACCAAATCAAGTAGATTCATCCGTGCACTCCGCCGTTGGGGACTTTCTGGAGTGGCCATCTAACTAGGCCTGATCTTCGCCTCCCGTTGGCACTTCGACTCGTCGAGTGCTCGTCCGCGAGCTGAACGCTTCCGAGACGCACCTGCTGCCATGCCTCTCGGATAATAAGCAAACAAGTCAAATAGTTCTTTCTAACGCATTGTGGTTCTTCATGATCACTATTTCAGCCATTTGTACCAAAGCTAGCCTTAAACCGAGCCTTTTAGACTGCATTTGTTTCAATTCATGTTTAGATAGTTACTTTACCGTTCTGTTTGCCTCCTTTACCATTAAAATTCATTATATCTTATTCTTTTCTTTTACTTTTCATTTTAGTTCTACCTCATTTATTGTTGTTTGTAAGCTAAAGTGAATTTATTTCAGGCTATTTGTGAAGTTTTAAAACTTAATTGCACTGAATGGGCTAAAAAGCAAAAGACTTGTGTTAAAACACCCTGATAAAATTATCTTAATTTAATTAGTCTTTTGCCTTTGTAGTGTGAGTTGTACTAATATTCTCTAGGCAGTTAAAATTGGTTTCCTTCTGAATTTCAATCAATTTTTCACGCGATGAATCATGTTGTTTAAATTGAACAACAATCTCTCATTTTAAAATCACAAATCCTTTCAGATTTCAATTCTAAGCCTGTTTGAGACTAGCTAAAACGGATGTATACCCCGTTGCCACAAACAAAATCTTTTTACAAATAATTCAATTATGATGTTGGCCAAAAAAATTATATAGGTTAACACAGTGGCAAATGACAAAGGTCCATCAGGAGTGATCAGAATTCATGTATTAACCTAGAAGAATAAATCAATTTTCTGCCCCAAAGCAATGTTAAATATATAGAAAATCTAGCACCCTTAAACATATTTTTATTCACAACATTTAGTGATATCTTTAATAATCCAAAGCGATACAAAAAATTACCTCACTTCAGTAGCAGTACTGTTTTTATATTTCTTTTACAGGCCGTCTTGGTCCATAATGTTATTCATTCTCCGATTGAACATTCTCAGACTAGCGATATTACATACTTTTATCCCAAGGAGTCTGTTCCATTAACCCACGACTCTATTGCTAAATAAACACCTACGCAAATCTCACCAAAAGTTTTGCTTATTTATCTTCATATAACGAACTTTTGTGTTATTCTCTATAACGAAAAAAACTTAAGAAACCTCTAATTTATCTAGACCATGAAACATTTTATATAACTTTGTCAAATCCTCATCTAATTATCGATTTTCAACCGAGAACATATTAAGATCCTTTAACCTATTCTAGATCAGGGATCTTCTCTCCTCCCATTAGGGAAGGAGAGGGGATAGGGGCTACGGCTGATTCATCTACATATATATCCTAAAACCATTCTCTACTCAAGCTGTCTCAAAGAATTATCTTTTTAATTGCATTCTTCTGAATTGCCTGCAGGGTATCAACACCCTGTCTACAGTGGGGTGCAATTCAATAACCGATGTGAGGCCTGACATAATAATCAGATAACCTCTTTGTTTTTATAGTTAACATTTCACCAATTCCAACCAATGAATGGATAGAAATTATTATAATAATATTAGTGCCTGTTACATATTTGCTATCTTCTAAAATTTTGTAGATAATTTAAATACGAAATAATAAAAAAAAATAACAAGAAGCAAACCGAGAATATTTAGCCTCGCACAGTCTGCCTGTACATATCTGGAATGAACAAGACCACACGTCGCCCATAATGATCATTCTCTATTTAACTGGTGAAATGAAAGAATTACAAGTGTCACGCAGTTTCCTCAACAACATTTTGCAAGAAATTAAGATATTCTGATCTCATTTTGGGGCCTGCATTAATTTTAGTAATCAAGGGAATAATCATCCTTGGGTGGTTCTCCTGAAATTACCTTCGGTAGAGAGGAAAATTCTGGCCTCACACAATCTCTTCGAAACACTAAACGAGATGACTCCCTTAGGGACGGTATTTGTTGCTTTTCTTATAATCCTTAAACTTATGCTTACTCCACGTAAATGAAAATACATAAAATTCGATAAAACGAACAAAATGCAGCTTGTTATTAATCTACAGTAAAATCAAAAGCATGCTACAAAATCTGGCGTAGTAGTACATTCTTATTCATCAACAATTAGTCTCTAAGGAAACTCGCCGTAGCATAAGAATTTTGATCTCGTTAAAACAGTATTATACAGACTGTATTTATTCTTACAAATATTTTCACCAATTCTTAAATAAGTATTTTCAAATACAAATCATTTATTACCTTTCATATAAGAAGATTCATTCAAAGTAAAAGTTGAGTCTCTGATGGCAAAGTATTTACCAAACATGACCAGAAAGGATGGTTTCGTTAATCTTAATTCTTTGATGGGTTTTATTCACCTAGACGAATAATTTTGAATATTGGGAGCTCTCATAGAAGAAAAAAATCCCTCAAATAATATTAAGGCAAAATTATTTATCACCCTTCTCTATCTTATGTTCTCAAACGAAACTACAATAGATGCAGGTAGTCAAAAGGGTTACATAATTTACCGTATCACCGAGGATGGTTGAAAACTATCCTGTGTCCGGCGACGGCAAGAGCGAAGGTTCAGCTAGCCAATTGAAATTTATTTTTAGGTCTGCTAGATTGATCTAATGCAGGGACGGGCCATAATTTTAAGCAGCGAGACACTTTAGAGCTTATGTGAAGCTTTGCGGGCCGCACTTAACAGTTAGATGCAAATTTCTAATACACATAGGTTAATTGTAATTACCTTTGTGCCTTTGTGTGCATACACTACATAGTCATAGATAGAACAAGACATCAATAACTAAGGGTAATCTTTTTTTCATAGTTTCGCCGCCCCTTTTAAACTGTGGTGGTGACGACCCCGTCCCCAGCCCGACAGTGGGTCGGGGACCCGCACACCTATTCCAGTCCCCACCCCAGCTCCCCGGTTCATCGCAGGAGTAGACTCGCTGCCTCCCGGGGTCTCTCTCAGAGATCTACTGGCCCAAGTCTGTGTGTATCTGTGGGCAGTTGAAGAGATGTGTGGTGTAGTGTATCACCTTTTAAATTGTTTCCAGGCATATCAGAGTGAAGAACCTACAGCTTAACGTGGAATCCGAACCACAATTTAGACTGCTACATCATGTGATCATTACTCAGGGTTCAGGCGTCTTCCATCCAAGTCTAACCACAGTCAATGTATCTTAACTTCCGCGAGCAAAATGAGCGTGTAGATAAGAGTAATGAGGACAAGTATTTATAAAGTATCGTAATTTTTAAGAAGAAAATTTTATCTAACGTTGAAATATATTTTAAAACGATTGATTTAAGAATCTAACATTTACGCAAAAATTAATGAGATGAGATTTTGGTAAAATGTTCAATAATTAATTTCCAATATTTTATTGAATTCTGAAATGACCACAGTTTGACCACATCTGGTCTAATGGATAGAGCGCCACTTGCTTGGCGTGGAAGAGGAGCGTCCCATATTCTTGCCCGATGCAGTGACGAGAAGTCTTACCATTGCTTTACCTAGTAACTACATTCCTAGCTTCGTACATTATAGTTTAATTTAGAAATTCCTATTTAAAAATAAGACATAATTTGAGGCTTTACAATTAGATACTACCAGAGAGAATTTTTTTGTAAATCTGAATTCTTTTTGTTTACGTCTGCATGCAGGCTGACATATTTAAATACCTGACACACCCATAAAAAAACAAGGATAATAGTAAAACAAAGTTATTAACAATACTGCTGTAAAAGAAGTCATTTTTACAACTAACACCAATTTCACGCTCTGACGTCACACTTATTACCAAACACCGCCAGAGAGGTTTCTTTCACAAATCTTAATTCTTCTTTTCTCTTTTACATTCATACGTAAAGATTTGAACATATGACCCTACCATCAAAGAAAACGTTCCAAAGTATGTAGGATAAATACCATGATTTTGACTTGAAATCAATAAACTCTTTTCATAAAATTGCCAGTCAATGGCTCCGCCACTCCCCCCTTCGTGGAGAGCTTGCGCTTCGCTACTAAGGTTAAAATTAAAATCTAAAAAAAAGCAGCCAGGGTTAAATTTTTAGCAATTTTCTAAACTTTGCCAATTATAATAATTTTAAAAGGAACTCTTAACTAAATTTTCTGAACTTCACCATTTGTAATTCTTTGGGTTTTAAAAAATCCCCAAAATTTAATATTTATATTTATTTCTGAACTTCACCATTTTGTTTTTTGATATTATAAAAGAATTATAAGAAATAAATTTGATAAAAACATAATTCATAACCAAACTAAGATGAAATTATTATTCAAATACTCAAAAAAATCCCCTTCAAAAATTATAGAGTTAGTGATGAGAATGATTACCTGCCATTAGGCTGGTTGGGGAGAGTGAAAACAATAGGAAATAAAAGAGTACTGATGAGTACCATGGATAATGCCCAAATAAAACAACCACGACTCTCTGAAAGGAACCATTTGGTTAAAAAACAAGGTCAATATACCTAAGTCGCGTGTTCTCAATTATTCTGACTAATGACCATATGACCTTATGATCTTCAAAATTTTAATCAAGTGGGGCAATCCGACCCATATTTAGTTTTCTTTAATAAATGATGGACTAACCTGGGAAGGGCCTTGCCAATTATATTATTCGAACGAGAATGTACATTAACATAAATTCATTCAGATTTCATTAGAATCGGCCGAATAGTTACGATAGTATTCCCCAAAAAAACTCATAGAAAAGTAAAATGATAACCATGCGATCGACATACCTATGTTCCGACATTGTAAGGAATAGAGTCGCGTACACGCGACTAAAAATTAACTGCCTCAAATAAAACCTAGAATAAAACCGGTTTTGTCCTTTTATTACTTACGAAACGAACCTAAAAATCAAAACTATCACAAATATAACCTTTATTTCATCACTTATTTTAATAAAAATATTAACATAATTTTCTTTTTTAAAAAATTGCAAAGAAAAAGTGGTTCTTTAAAAGTTCTTAATAGAAAAATCAAGATCAGAACTTAATTGTATTTAATCATTTTCGAGTAAGAATATTTTAAATAAAATAATTAATTTATTGGAGAACAATGAACGGTTTTATCAACTTTCCTGTTCATATTTTTGTCAATAGTCCAGGAATTAGAAAATTTCCTTCCCTCTGATTCACCTCAAAGTAAATTAGCGCTTTTTTGTCTCCTCTTATTCAAGGTTGTTCCGAAATATTCGCTTGTCAAGAAAATAAGAGAATGTTTAAAAGGAAATTAAAATAATATTTAATATACAAAAAATACATTTATTCCTCAAAGTCAAACATTACAGGAGAGCATGTGAGAGAAGCATTCGTTCTGCCCGTAACTGAGGCAGGGAAATGAAACAAGCTTCTCTCGTTTATTTACTTGCAACTAACGCGTACAGAACCCTCCTGGGATCTTCCAGCGAGGCCCATACCCGTAAAATTCTTTACTATATCAAACAAAATCTTTATGCACTTTTCAAGCTCTACGCTCGTCTTTCGCCTCCTAGGCTACCACAAACAACTCCTAAATCTCCTCATCCGCCTTTTGTGCCTTTTTACCTGAAAAGTTTGTTAATATTTTATCTGGGATTCCTTTTTCGTCTGTTCCCCGTAACAATTTAACCCCGTTTATTCCACCTCCATTTTCATTTCCCACACCCCCATTCTCCCCTGAAGAGCTCGCCTCAATACTCCGCTCAACGAAAAACACCAGGTCTCCGCTTCACACTTTTCCACCCAGTCTCTATGCTCAGTTCCTATCTGTCCTCCTACCACATTTACTGGGTATCTTCAACGCCTTCCTGTTGCTAGGCCAAGTTCCTTCTGACTTTGAAAATGCTGCTTTCCGTCTTATCTTAAAGAACCAAAATCTTGATCAGAATAATCCTTCACATTTTCGACCAGTATCTCAACTTCCGTTCATATCCAAGGCTCTTGAGAGGGTAGTAGCTAATTACAATACTAAACATGATTTCTTCTCCACCATAGACGAACCTTCCATTCCGGCTCCAAGGCACGTCCCATCTCTGAATTGGCTCTCCTACATATGATTGACCGTCTCCGCCGCGAGGACGAAGCTGGTACGCCTAAAATTCTGCTTATGCTCGTTCTCTTGGCTGCATTTAGCACCGTTAATCATTCCGTTGTTCTCCATTGCCTTCGTGACTTCTTGGATATCTCTGAAACTGCACTAAACTTGTTTCGTTCTAATCAGTCATCGCGTACTCATTCTGTTCACATCGGGGGTAACATCTCTCTGCCAGTTGTTGTACACGACGGTGCTCCTCAGGGTTCTGTCCTTGGCCCGCTCCTCTTTCGTATCTACCTCCTTCATTCTGGCATTCTTATACGTCACCAAGATATAGCCTTTCATTTCTATGCTGATAATAGGGAAATATTTCTCTCCTGTTCCCTCAAAACGTTGCCCTGAGAGTCACAAATGTTTTTTCCGCATATAATACGAGTGGCTATCTTATAACTCCCTCCAATTCAACAATGACACAACTGAGGTTCTTTCTGATGGCGCCTCAGCAGATGTCCCTTGCTGTAAAATTGTAGGCATTCTCTCAATCTTGGTGACTCTCCGATCACTTCTCTAACAACGTTAGTAACCTCTAATATTATTTTAGTTTTCATCATTATTGACAATGATCTACCATCGTTTAACTAAACAGTGGATACATTTTAAATCAATTAAATCGTGTTTATTTATGAAATATATGATTTTATATCATTTACTACCTCATCTATATTAAAGTTAGCTTTGACAGTTATGTATAGGCGTTAAGTGTAAGCCAGAAGCCTAAAAAAGCTACGCTTGCCGCACATAGCTTATGAATATGTGTCGATTTGTGTCTACCTTATCGTACCAGTGGCTACAGATGTCAGTCAGTCCGTCTATGTACGGATTTAGTTTCGGACGGGGACCAAATCGGACGGAGCCTTTGGTGCGATGATGCTCTGGTTCCATCGACTGTGGAATGACGTTAAGAGGCGGTTTGAATAAACGCTGGATGGCTGCATGTGTTGTTCGTGCATGTGGATTGTTCTGTAAATAATCTCCTATAGCCTTCTTCAGGATATGACAATAAAACGTGTTTGTGAGAAAACAAAAGTTCTAGAAACACCATCTATGCTATACTACAATAACTTAGTAGTATCCTTTTTACTCTCGAATTTAAATAATCTGAATCATTTGACTAGTCTTTACAAGCAAATCATTGATGGTTTCATCAAGCTGGCAAATTTATGGTACCTTCATCAGACTAGCAAATGATTGGTTTCTTTATCAAACTGGAAAATGATTAGTTGCTTCAAAAGGCTTGCATGTGATTGATTGCATCTTGAAGGTGGCAAATATTTGTTAAATTCATCAAACTTGAAAATACTTAGTTACGTCATCAGAATGGCAAACGATTTTTTGTTTTATTAAGCAAATGATTATTTAATTAGAAACGTAGTAAATGATTGATTGTGCCATCCAGCTGGCCTGACTTCTAATGAGTATAGCTTTAAGCAATTGAAATATTGGGTAGTGATTGTTTTTATCCAGATATAGAATCCAGATTCAAATATAGAATCAGTTTCGAATCCCAGTTTCCGTTAGCTATTTTACCTATTATGTGTTTCCGAATCATCATCCCCCTCTCACTCCCCTTCTTGGGGAGTGAGAGAGTTTCGGCCGATTATATTATTAAAATGGCCGATCCAGTATTAGTTGAAAAATACGTCCTTTAGTTCCCAATAAAATGTGTATTTGAATTCACCATCATATTTATGATTGCATTCGAAGCTGGTAATGATAGTTGAGTGTCATTAGTTTTAAATAATGTAAAGGATTGTAGATTAAAGTTGCTTTGAACAGCAAGAGCAAATAATCCATCAGAGGATGTAAGCGTTCAGTTCCGATGGTACGATAAAGCAACTACTTCCTCTTAAGATGTTGATTGATTATAACTACTAAAGGCATTTGAGGTCGGCGTTCATGCAATCAAAGAGAGAGCTGAGATAGTGGCTGTGGGGCTTGGATGAGAACGAGCCAATTAACAACGGTTAATATCACATGGTAGTCTAAGCTCACTGTGTACTCATTTTGATAAACAAATAGTGCTACCACTTTGAATGCAAACACACAAAAAAGATAATATAGAAATCTCTTTTTGTATAGATTTTCTTTTTAAATATTTCTTATTGCTTTTTTTTCTTCTTCTTTTCGGCTTTTGTCTACCCGGGATCGCCGTTGTTGTAGAGTCTTTTGTCGGTCAAAGACTCATCCATTAAAGTTTTGACAGAGACTTTTCCTAAATCCAACCGTCCATTTTTATCTGAGCTTGGCACCAGCACTGAGATGGGCTGGCTTGCCCCACCAGTGGTTAGGTAAGCTTCCAATGATTTGCATATTTCCTCCTAATACCTTTACTTGAATTAGTTGTACTAATCTTGGCGACACGCTCACAATAAATTTCTAAGCAACTTATGAAGCTGTGGTGATGAAGTGTGAAGAAGCTGCTGCCCTTGGAGAAGCTGACTTCAAACTTTTTATTCTTCGTTGTTGAAGTAGACTGGATAAAACGGCGATCCTGCGATTCTCGTCGATGGATAGGAGTATGCCTTTAAGTTCTTCAGATCTTTATTTTGACAGAGCATCTCCTCACTCTTCACGAGAATATTCTGAAACTTTCTCTCCTGTTTTTTACTGGTTTCCTACTCTTAGTTTTGATTTCTTGACAGCACCCTTCACTTGACACCATTTCTGATGAGGCTTTCTTACTGAGTTTCCTATTTAATAAAAGAATAGCCCGTCTCACTTTTATTTAGATATTTAATGAATCTATTTAGCGTGAAAAATCAATACCTGTTTGTTTTTTTTATCTTCGATGGTGCTAAGACATTTCGTGCATCACTTTTAATCTTTTTCTTCCGAACAAAGTAACTCCATTAAATTTTACTTTCGGCGTATTAATTATTGAAACTCAGACCAAAAATCTCACATTAAAATTTAAATTACTCGAGAATCTCTTAATAACTTATAAAAGGTGCCATAGCGTCATAAATATAAAAAAAAATAGGAAAGAAATGAAAGTTTTAACCAAAATCAGAGAAATGCAAACTTTAGAACAAAGCATTCATCTATCTATAGCGAATGAGAAATTCCTATTTATTTTAGAAAAGATAAAGCTAAAAAAAATTAAAACCTTAATTAGATTCTAGTTTAAAGGGATTACAATAATCTATTTGAATTGGTTTTGATAAAATTTATATTTAAAACCAAGTTTTCAATCGTTAAGTCGTCGATACTACCTGACCTGCAATCTAAAATACACCTGATCGTAATGTTAGTGTGATTTAATCCTTATATATTGCCGAGAACTAAAACCAGATATGTATAATGGAGTTGAGATGTTTCGAGCTAAAAGCACTTCAAGAAGCCATTCGGGTGATGTTGCTGCCAACAAGTTCTAGACATGTCTCAGACCAGACCAAAAATCGGAAAAGAAGATAATTTGGAGCTGACAAAGTTCGACACAAGGCTATTTAGTGATTGTCCAAAATGGAATTTTAGTTTGAGTGTTTTTTATCTTTTAAGAAGAAAGAGAAAAGGAAGGTGACGCAATGGGGCATACGCAGTTAGGGGGAAAAGAACAATGAGAAAAAAACAGTTTTTTCTAGATATTTCCTTTCTTCTTTAAAACGAATATATCGAAAAGAATGGGGAGAACTACTAAATTGTTTAGATGATCATTCTCCTTTTAATTCAAAATGTGGCAAGACTTGTTACTTAGCCAAAATGTTTAATTCTAATTCTAAATACGAACGAGTTCATGGAGGAAAATGTTTAAGTGGGAGAACCAAGAGCACCAAGCAATCTTATATCGGTTGAATTCTGATTCAATACAGGCAAGACAGCTTATGAGTGGCATTCATTTAGCTACGTTATTTGGGACTTGGGATGTCATTATTTTCCGTGATTAACTGAGGCATATTTTGGTCCCAGTTTCTCTGATCTAAGAGACACCTAACATATGCATTATGAGTCGAAACGAAGAGTACTATAGATTAAAATCTATTTATGTACAAACCAGATAATGACTACACCTCAAATATTTCTCTTTATTTTATTAATAGCGAAATTAAGGAAGAGACTACAAAAAATTCAAAGTAAGCATCAACACATTTTAAATCAAATTCGCCAATGAAATGGTGGAGATTCACACCCGTACCAACAATCACTCCACGTTTCTCCGATCAGTGGTATAACCACTAGACTGCCCTATTGCGCAGATTCACTTCCCAATCATCTGATTGAAAAAGATCTAAATGATATATTCGGAAGTTTTGTTTTAGTGCAAGGGTTTATCAAATCTAGCCCACTCCAGCAAAACAATTGATTTTAGTGAAATAAAATCCTCTTTCATATGATTATTAACATGATGGAAATAATTGCATACATATCTAAGGCAAACGTGGAGCCTGAATATGTTTGTCCAGCCCACTTAAAAGAACTAATAAATAAGTTATACCCTTATATCCCAATCTTATGCCAGTTCATCGGTGATAGGATGCTTACAGTAGAATTTAAAAGGGCTAAAGTTACCCTGATAACCAAAAGTGAAAGTGTGTAATCCTGGTCACTCTATAAAAAGTGAACTATTAGCAACTATGATTAGACCGAGAGTAAATGGGTTACCTTGAGACAATTAATAAAATTAAATACAATCAACGTGGATTTAACCTTTTATGATTTAAATTGTAAAATTTAAGACTTCGCTGACGTCGTGAAATTAGAAAATAGATCCGTTTGGACAGGCAATAGAGCAAATTTACGAGACATGGAAAAAGCTTTTAATTGGAATATAAATGGAAGCTGAAGTTTGGCATGAACAAATGAAAGTCAAGCAATTGGGTTGTCTAATTTAGAGCGGATTATAAAATGAACAAACTTACTCGCGAGTCATTAGAAATGGAATCTTTGATTTTGAATAACTTTAAAAATGTATTAAAGCTTGTAAGAAATTTAGGAACAGTCTGTGGTATATGGCCCCATAATTTAGCTAATATTTTGTTCATACTTGTTCGTATATCTCATCACGATTGCACTTTTCAGCTTCGGTCGGTTTACCTGCAAAACGACGAGTCGTTACAAGAACGGGTTTACGCATAGAAAATATATTGATTTCCAACCTTTCTTAAAAAAGAAAACGGAAGGAAAAAAAGAACCGTTAATTATTTATAGTTCTAGTAGCTCGAATGGTCACTAGATAATAAGAAAGATACGAACATAAGAAAACAAGAAGTCTGAAAAGAGCTAATCAATAGCCAGTACGACGTACCTCAAGTTCCCATCAACAACCTTAGTCCCACCTATTATTATCCTCTATAAATCTATCCAATCTATTTTTAAGACCTTCAAGGGACTAAGTGGCCAAAGGAGTGAATTGCTTAAAAGAAAACATTAATATAGGCAAATAATTCAAATGGACTTTAAAACAAATATTCGCCAAAATTGGATTGAAACTGGAAAGGGTTAGAAATCAGACGAAAGTTAAACAGACTATCTTTTCAAATAATAGAAATTAGTAAAGTTAACCCGAATATTTGTGAAAATTTGACTATCACTAAAATATTTACAAGTGAGACCAGTTTTAAGGTTAGCGAGAAGACCAGGAAAGAAGATTCGAAAATGACTCCAGAGATCAGTTCTCTTCAACTCCATCTAGACAATTACTAACCATTCCACTACATTGCGTAAATATTGGAGAGCCATTTTAATTAATGTAAAGCCGCCATAAAATAGGATCGTATAATAAAAAAAGCTCGGATAACTTGAGAAACTCACTCGCTATATAACTATCGCTCTTTTTCTTAACCTTTCGGCCTGTCCAGTTCCCTATTCTGAAACTATGCAAAATCTGGGAGATATTTTTGATAGTCAACTATCTATCAAGGATCCTGTTGTTAATGTCTTCACTTCACTGTAATCTCAGCCTCAGCCGCTTCCATTATAACTACAGTAATTCCGAGATTGCCATCCACGCTTTCGTTACCTCCCACATTGACCACTGCAACTTCTCTATCGCTGGGCTCGCGCGGGTACCCGTCATTTCCCCGGATAAAAATCCTGTCGCTAAAAAATACAGATGCCCTTTAAGGAAATTCTTCTATTGTGGCACAAAAATATCTTTACTTGCTGATTATTATTATTATTTGTGCTATGAAGGCAGATTCAGGAGAGTTACGCACTCTCACTAGAATATAATATAATATACTTACAATGAGTAAACGTTTCACCTCGCGCGCCCGGCAGTTTACGCGCACGCTTGAATGACCTTTAGTTATGAGTGAACAACTTTGCGGCCACAGGAATGGGTCGCGCGTCTTATAGATACAGATCACAAGCCTCCACTCTTCTACTCAATTAACTTGTTCAAAGATTTACCGCCAAGATTCTTCTCTACCAGTGGCGTTTCTCTAAGGCATGGCCACTGCTCCGTCCGCTGCATTGGTTGCCTATTTGATCAGGTTCTGATTCTTACATATAAGATCTTAAACACGCATCACCTACAGACCTGTCTTGTTAATGGACCTTGACTCATCCCCAGAGAACCCTGCTTTGGGGGTCTGGCCGCCTCGGTTTTTTTCTTAGTAGTCGTCTCTATTGCATGGGTGATCATATCTACATGATATTTTTCCTAAGATATGAAATAATCTACCTGCTCTTATACACTCCTCTCAACTCATTGACTTCGTCAAGCGTGTCTTGAAGAACCACCTCTTCTCCCAAGCCTTCCCTTATTGAGTACACTGGAATGCCCGTGGCCTTTATTTGCTCCTTACAAAAATTCTCATTATTATTATTATTATCATTTGCTCAACTAGATGCATGTTTAGAAATATTAATCCTGGAATTCCCTAGATAATGACACCCATTCTCCTGAGTTCCTTGTCCTAGGCACCTTGAGTTTAGTTAAAGAAATGTAATACATAATTCACACTCTTAATACTGCAATTTTTAAAGAGAAGAGACGGCTAGTAGCTTCCATTTTCTGTCAGTAACTCCTTAAAAACATGGTAACTAATCTTATTCGTCCATTTGGTTTGTGAGTGATCTTGGGAAAATCAGAATCATTGATTGGCTTTATTCTCTTCTTTTTAAAAATCTGGCTATATTTCCTTCTTAATTCGCAGTGTAAAGTCCTACATTTGACTTTTGGTAAATGACTTTCTAGGGCGAGTTTTGATTTGTATTCACTACCCTACCTACCGCTTTTGGACGTTCGCTACTTCTTTCACTCTTTCTTTGGACTGAGATCCATAAAAAGACATTTGGTCGATTAAGTAAAACTTACAATGTCCATATTTTAGCATGACTTTAATAAAGGTGTCTCTTCTTTGTAAAATATATTTACCAAATAAAAACCACCCAAATACTTTCATCTTCGCTGTAATAACTTCATGGAACTAAAACTCGAAAAGTTAATTAAGCCAGTAAGGCTTAGTCAATTAAATACCTATTTATAACGAGCTTTTCTCATTGTATATAAATATATAGAGTATAACAAAAAATACCAAAGGAACAGAAGAGAAATAGTCGCTCTAATATTCGATGATATAACCATTACTGTCTTATCGTGGAAGCAAGAACATAATAAAATAAGAAAATCCTGTAGAATCTTATCTAAACTATACATACCAGGTATTGTAAAATTCCTGTTATACTCGTTACGACACTCTCAACAAGGTACAGAATATAGTTTTAAAGCATTTAGAGGTTTTTATTGTTTTAACATATAAATATAGGGTCACCCAAAAAAACCGGTCCCAAATTTCGATAGCCCTCATTTCTTAATTTTCTACAAGGATTGAATGAAACTTTAATGATAACTAGTTTATTGTGTTTAAAAACAAAATATTAAAACATGAGAGTCTTTAGACTTTTATTCTTTATTATAGAGCACGTGTTCGAGATGACCTCCATTTAGCTCTGTGCATTTCTTGAGGCACAGCACAAAGTTGTCCATGACGTCCTCACAAACCGACCAACTAATGGCTCTGATCTCTTCCTTGATGGCCTTCTTGAGTTCCGTGATTGTCATATGTCTCCCTGCGTACACTCTTTCTTTAGGGTAGCTCCAGAAAAATAAATTTGGGGCTAACGTCTGGGTTATGATGTCCCATTCAAAATCAGTCTTGAAACTGATCACACTACCACCAAAGTTTTCTTTCAGCCAATATCGAGACAGCTTTGAGTTACGAGAGCTTGCTACATCTTGCTGAAACAAGAACTAACCCATAAGCGAAGGGAACAGGGTCTGCAGCTCCCTCTTGAAGGTTTTGAGGATCTAAACTTACCGGTCCTTGGTGACTGTCACCATCGCGCCAGATTCTTCGAATAAGAATGGTCTGATGATGCCTCTGGCTGAGATTGCAGTCCATACCGTGCAACTAGGGGAGTATAGGGGCATGATAGCTACCTCATTTGACCTGGAGGTCCCCCAAAAGACATTTGTCTTTGAGTTTACCTTTCTTTCAAGATGGAAGTGAGCTTTGTCTGAGGTCCAAAGGAGGTTAAGGAAAGTTGGGGTTTCCTTAATCTTCTCTGCTCCTTGTCTGAGGCTGTAAGAGTCTGTTTCGTTTGTATTTTGTATGAGTAGGCCTTTACATCCATTACTAGCACTCTCTTACAAGTCTTCAGGGATATACCGAGGGACTGACTTCGCTTGCACGCAGTGTTTTAGACTCTGCTGAACTGACTCTCTTACGCTCTCGACCAGCTCAGCTGTAGGCTTCTTGGAGCGTCCTCAATGGCTTGGACGGTTGTTACTGGCTGCACTGAGGTTCTCCATTGTCCTATAGTTCTTTAGGTGGTCCACCCAGTCCCGAATTCTGCTCTTGGAGGGGGCTTTTTCACATTCGAACTGATGCACTAAAGTGTCCTGCACTTTCTTGAACGAGCCTGTAGTAATGTTTGACTTAGTATATTCTTGGCTTGAGCTCCCATTGAGATCTAGTTGTGTCCACAGGTGTTGCTCCTGTCATTTCCTGCAAAGTAAGGGTAATTAGTGAATGAATAAAGGATATATCACAAAAAGTGTGGGCAGGCCCGTTTTGGGGAGGGGCATATTGTATATTTTAAATTGTAATATTAATGTGGCCGCCTTTGGCGGCGATCACGCACTCCAAGCGTGACCTGAAACCCGCTCACACGTTACAGACTAAGTCCTTCCACATGCTGGCCTACAAGCGGTTGATGGGTGACTTTATCTCGTCGACTTTGCTGTGACAGACCTTGAACGCATTGCCCTAGACATACACCCAGCCGTTTCGGTAGATTTGGTTAAGGTCGAGTGACTGCAGCGGCCAAAGGCCTTTGGACAAGAAGTTTATGTTGGACAACCACTCTTCCACAGTCTTGATCGTATGGTCGGGGGCACTGCCCTGTCAAATGACGTTATACACCATTTTCGCGATTTCTCTCACCCAGGGCAGGACTTTTGTGGCAAAGATGTATCTGTAATTGGACTCGATGAACCTGTACTCGGTCGCGAAGTACACCGGCGGAATCTTCTCGACATTCGGAGCTATGACACCGAGCATCATCTCTGAAGCCAGGTGCTTAGTCATGGAAACGTAGTGGACCTCGGAAACGTCCTGGAAAAAGCTTACCACGCGTCGTTGTTTCTTGATGACCAGATCGATCGTGAAGATTTTTTCATCAGAAAAAATGAGAATTCAATTGCTATGACTTTTCACGTCGTTAAAAAGGCAACGACAGTAATTCCTACGCTGTTATCGTATACTGAGGATAAGCAGAGGCCTTTTCACACACTTAAAGTTCTTGCCGTTTTCCTCCTTGACGGCTGAGGACACCATGGCCATGAAGCATTTTCAAAGGCCTTTTTCACAGCCAAACGGTTAACAACTTGAGGTCTGTCTGAACGAGGTCAATCTTTGAGATTTTCCCTATTCTTAAGCCTCTTTACGATTATATAGACGTTTATTCGGCTGATGTTAAGTCACTTGGCGATGTCGGAGTTGCTGTGGCCCGTGCGTAGGAGAGCAGATATCTTGATTCTTTTCACTTCCATCTCGAGATAACTTCAGACAAAGGAAAAAACGTTTTAAAGACACATGCAGGAAAAGTAGAGGAGAAGTTTATTTGACGGAACTTTTTCTATCACACACGTAAACCCCTCAAAAGATTAAAAAACTGAGGGTAACAGAACTATTGCAAAACCCAGTATATTGGTCCAACTTGGACTTAAACTCCCTGGGCCAACCATCCTAGAAACCAACCACCCTTTGACGAAAATGTTCTTTCAGATATCCAACCTAAGGGTGCTTCACCATCAATTTAATATCATAACCGTGTATCCTTCTCTCACCAGATAACTCAAAGGATTCTAGGTATGTATCCTCATCCAAAAATGTGATAAGCTTGATTGCATATATTATATCCCCACTAAGCATCAACGCCTAAGAGAAAAGATTTTTAACTCTTTCTTCCTATCTTTGTATCCTAACCCAATGAGTCCTGGGATAAGCTTTCCAACCCAACAATGAATCTTTTCAATTATATGTACATAAATCTTAAATCAAGTAAGGAACCTAAACCTGCGCACAAAACTTTACAGATCTTACAATAGTATGTTAAACCACGATGTAGGTAGTCATGGTATGCGGTTATTATAACATAAATTATAAACAAATAGTTGAGATGGATCCATTAATTCTTAACCAACATGCTATAATAATCGCAAACCATTAATGTGAACATTGGACTTTACCTTACTATTGTAAGATATAGCGTGACCCCCACGGCTGGGTGAAAACGATCTCGGGTACTGCGATGACAAAAGTGATGCTAAAAGTAACTAATCTATACAGTTCCTTTGAGGGCTGTTATATTGGTCTATTGCAGGGGTCCTCACCAGGCGCCGTGTTGCCCTCCTAGGAGGATGGAAAATTTAAGGGGTGGCCACAGAAAATGTTGAGAATTTGGAAGACCATAGTAAAATGAAAGTGAGCCATAGAACTTCTTGGTATTTCTCCCTGTTACTTCTATATTTTAATTTTAATATCATTAAATTGTAATTAAGATATGTTCTGAGCTTTATTTTTTAAATTACTTAAATTTAAAAGTGAATTATCATAGTAATAAGATAATTAGCTAATATGAATTGATATTTCATCTTCATTGCTTAAGATGGCAAGGCTGAAAACATTTTCCGTCTGCCAAAAACTTTCAACTTTCACGAAGTGTCATACCCGTGATATTGTTTAGATGTTTTTCACCATTGCGCCACTAATTAAGGATGTGTGATTGCACAGCTAAGCCTATATTGCCCATGTTATTGATATTACGTGCATTATTTAAGTTTAAAATTTAAATATTACCGAAGGAAAGCAGTGTTTATGCATCATTAGTCATATATTTGAATTTAATATTCGATTAATTCATTCCAATCCCATGTAAGGTAAATTACAGTGAAACAGGATCAGAAATCAGGATCACTCAAAAGTGGGAGAAACCAATGATTAAGTTTTAACTCATATTTATTAAGTTAAAGTAAATAAAAAACTATGGTACTAATTCCAATATAACTAAACCTAGAATCTAGTAGAAATAATAAGCTTACTAATAACAAATTCATATTTTAAAACAAAGTATTAGCATTAATCTCCTTTAGTTTAACATAATGGTAATAAATAATATAAAAAGTGACAAAAAGAATACATATGCTTTGGGGTAATTAACATAAAATAAAAGTATAATTCTTCTTATAATAGATACGCTAGGAAACACAATGCAATCAAACCTAATTATATTCATTATGATTACAGGTTAATTATATATTTAAAAATGTATGTTCTCATTAATTTTTAACTCATTAATTACTTTCTTGACTAATTTGTTTTCTTTATCTTTGTTATAGAACCCATGGATTCTGTGAAGAAGAAATACCGAGAGTTTTTGTTGAAAATTTGTCTTACGGTTTTATTGCATCAACAAATAATATGACGAAGCTAATGTGTCTTTTATGTAGGTACTTACTGCTAAACGAAAGCCTGAAACTATCTAAGCTTCAAAATCATTTATATACGAAGCACAAAGAAAATAAGAACAAGCCATTCGAGTACTTTAAGAAAAAACGTGACGATTTTCAAGCAAGAAAAACGCTAGATTAGGTTTTTACCAAACAAACACAAAAAATGATAAATGTTTGGTGGCCTCTTACGAAATTTAGAAAATAATTGCCAAAGCTTCAAACCAGCATAACATAGAAGAGAGTGTCCTATAAGATTTTTTTATCCAATCTATTGATAATCTTAAAATCATTTTTTGCATTGACTTCCTTTAACCAGCTACTATTAAGATCATAACAAAAGCCATATTCACTTCACCTTATACTTACATACTTTAAATTCCATCGGCCCTCTACCCGTTTAACCTACAAGGAATGGTAAATTTTCCTGAAGATTAGCAGCCCTTCCTTTCCTTGAAACTTGGAAGTATTTTGGATCATCATCAAATTTACAAACTCTATTCTGTAATTTGTTTCCTAAATCATGAACATATAATATGAACAGCTCTGGACATAGAACAGATCCTTGAGGCACACCACTAAGAAGCGGCTCCACTTAGAATTGTGACCATTGAAAATCCGTCTTTTTTTCTCAGCCAATCCCAAATCCAACCTGAGGAAAAACGAGAGCATCTCTTTCCTTAAGTGTACTAATAAATTTTCTAGGAGGAATTCTATAGAAGGCCATAATAAAGTCTATATAATCTAAATAAACCTCCTCCCTCTTATCCAAGTTGCCAGTCACATATTCAAGGAAGCTAACAAATGAGATAAACTTGATTTACCCTTTCGAAATCCAATTTGAGATTTTTATATCAAAATATTGGTCTCCAAGAAATAACAACAAGCCTTGATGAATTTCTCCAAAATATTACTAACATCACTAGTGTTTCTTAAAAATGTTGTCGACATTGGCCAATTCTCAATCCTGTCGTACTTCGTAATAAAAATTATACTCAATGGAAAAATAATTAAGCTAATGTTTCATGATATATATAAATATATATATATATATATATATATATATATATATATATATATATATATATATATATATATATATATATATATATATATATATAAATATGCTTGAAATATCCCATACAGAATAAGCCCAAGTGCTTTCATGTTGACATTATCAGGGACAGAAGTACAATGAAATAAAGAGATAGTTAATAAACAGAGAAATGTGACGTCATTCAAACGCAGCGACGAACAAAAACAATCGTTTAGGAGAAAAACCAACTGACGAACAAATGAATAGCCCAGCCGCGGAATTACACCAAAGCGCTTGGGCTCATTCTGAGTATCATTTTCCTTTGGGATATTTCAAGCATCTTAAATCACGTGTTTTTTGGCGATTATTTTTGCATATATATATATATATATATATATATAAATGTATATATATCTCAAAGTAGCACGAGAGAATGATGAAAATGAATCCATTAAACCACATTGAAAGAGAAAACGGAATAATTTTTCCTTGCAGTAATATTTTTATTACCTTTTTTCGAAAAAATCCGTGCAGGGAAGCGATTCGAACCAGACACACTGAGGCAGCGAGCACCGCTTTGATCACAGTTAAAAGTATGCCGTTAGTACACTACGCTACGCAGAGAACCAAAAAATTCTCTGAATAGAATAGCCTTTAAGGAACACTTTCGCCAGCTCGAACAGAGACTATGAAAGAAATAGAAAATTAATTGGGAATTCAAAAAATAAATGAGGAATAGGTAAACGCGTGGCAGATATATGAAATGGATAACTCACAAAGTAGCACGTGAGGTTTGCAATGAATGCCCTGTCCCGCAGAAGATAGAATTGGAAAGGTGCTTCCAAGTACTTTCGAACTTTATTCAGTTCATTGAGAATGAACTGAATAAAGTTCGAAAGTACTTGGAAGAACCTTTCCAATTCTTCTGCGGGACAGGGCATTCATATATATATATATATATATATATATATATATATATATATATATATATATATATATATATATATATATATATATATATATATATATATATATATAATGAGGTCTTGTTGTTATATTTCAGATGCTTGACAACGTCTTTAATTCTTTCCAAGTCAAAAGTGATCCTTTCACTGAATGCTTCATTTTCAGTTTATAACCATTAAAACATACACTATTTCTTCATCTGGTGTAATTTTAGATTAATGAGCTAACCTAAAATTTATTTTTATCTCTGGTTATGTGAAATTCACCCTCTGGTATTTTGAGCAAAATAAAATAATATCGCATGTGGTCTACTTTAAAGATAAAAAGCAATCAAAGTTGCGCTAACTCTATATATCATAATTACAATAATTTATTTCGTGTTGGCTACGTTATTTTAAGATATAAGACTAAAATTAAACAATGCGAAGATCTAAGCGTCACAGAAACAACTAATCTGAAAATTCGAAGCTCACTTATACCTAGGCTTCTTCACTGCTCAATGACGTCACGCTCATTCGTAGACCCACGAAACCCTAGTAGACACCAAATTGCAACCAGCGCCCTTAATCCCCTGTCTCTCTATATAATTTTCAAAGAACTCGACGATAATTAAGCTAAATTTAATTCTTTTTGTTAACGATACCGTTTTACTACTTTTAAATTTAACATTTTACACCAGCCACTTCATAGACTTTTTTATTACCTCTCATACATACTTTTTTCTCATAAAATCTCCTTAACTATCTGTCTTTCATATCTTCTCCACCGCGAGTTAAAACGAAGGCGGCCGCATAATTCTTTAGAATGAAAATGATGATGGCTTCATAATTGCTGGTTATTGAATTAGGGCCACGAAATGCACTGGGGAGAGTGAAGGACTGTGTAGATTATTAAAGCAAGACGCATAATCAGAGAAGAGGAAATTTAATAAGAGAAATTAAGAGCTTTATCACCTGAGGCTAAGAGATGTTGAAATGAGATATGAATGTTTAGTCGGTCTGCGCGCGATTTCCTCTCATGGTTTGAATTCCAACTTCGTTTCATGTTGATTAGATTAGTGACTAGAGTGAGGGACTCAAAGTGCTCTGGTAATCTTCTAGTACTATCTCGAATAAAAGGAAGCTTAATGGCGTTTAATGCGGATAGGAAGCCTGTCTTGAATTATTAACTTGGTTTATAAGGAATAACTCTGCGCATGAAATGTAATGAGGAATAATAATCGGGTATGGAAAATAAAGATAATGCAATAAAATAGGTAATTATAAGCATGTACAGAAATACACTTGTAACTTAAATGGTTTACTGAAATTGCCATTAAGAAAAATTAGGCATCAAATTTTACGGTTTGTGCCGGAACGGTAAGTTCCTTCATATATTCTTGTTATGATGTCCATAAAGAACAAGTGTGTGATGGATTAGTAAGGAAGAACAAATTTAAACAGCAAATTGTGTGTGGAGTTGTGTTGAAAGAAGCGGTGAATCCTGGATGCTTTAGTGGTAGTTTATAAGTATCATACAAGGAACCCGACAGTGACGTTTGATTTTACCACTCAACAAAGAGAAACTGGAAAGAATAACCGTCATAGTACAAGGAAAAATTAATGTCATGAAAGTGTATGTTACGGTGTTCCGAATGTAATTCGCGTTTTTATAAAGTTAAATAAAAAAGTAGCAATTATGATTAAGCATTATAGCCCATAAATGCAATCTCTATCATTAGGGATGACGACAGCACAAATGAGTGGCTAATTTTCCACCCCTTGTTGAAGTAATTTTGTTTCCAAGGTTTTTAAGTTACTGTGTCATCTTTTATTTTGCTTCCAAATGCCCTACCATGAAATGTTCTATCGGTATAAGCAAATGTTATTACACAGTTGGTTGGTATGGTAGAACCAACCACGCCAAAAGATCCTACCTTTTTATGGATTTCTTTTCTCTTCGTAGCCATGGTATTCTCATCCTGGGGGCGAATTACACTTTTTATATTTCATAAAGCTGGGCACTTCCCTCCTACAAGATGCGGCAGGTATTTGAGAAAACAATTTTAAAGAGCCATTCATGACCAAAAGCTTTACTTCTTTTTTTTAAAAGTCAGAGATTTGAGAACACACATTTAGCGTGCCTAAAATGCCTCAAGATTTATTATGTCTCTGTTTCAGCCCAAATAGGGAAGCTTCTAATCGGGGACGAGAAATAAACAGGTATTTCGTTATCACCGCCTTAAAGAGAAACCAGGGTGATTCGGGCATTGCCAGTTGAGCGTGGCGGTCGTGTTCAATATTAACCGAGGACAAGTGAAAGAATTGTTTTCTTTGGTTAGACGTCAGCATGACAGCCGAGTTCGTCCAATAGCTCCAGGCCATCATCAACGGTGACCTCACCTAATCGAAGAGGATATAGATTAAGAGGTAGTCGAGCCCTAGGTAGGCGGGTACGCGTTCCACTAGGACTTTGATCCCTCCAACACATCCGACAGGAGCTGGAACAAGCTGCTTAAGAATTCTCACCATTATGTCACCATTAGAACGGGGCTTCGTAGTTTACTAGATAATTCAAACCCCTGAAATAATAAATGTGGAGACTTTTTGAGAGAGGGAAACTAACCAAAGGACTCTAAAGATTCGCACAAAGAAGACACCGGAGACATAGCCAACATGAATGAGAATGACATAAAATGCTATGTAATCGCCTTCGATGCCGCTTTGGGGCAGACATAGAGGCTAAAGGTTATTCTATTAAATATCATTTTAATATATGGTTCAAGAATATGCATATGAAATTCTATGGAAATGCGTTGTTCTTTTCTATTAAATATCTACCTTTTTTACAAATATGAGTTTGTACTCAAACACCTGGCACCCTGTAATCATTAATTTACACAATTGACTTTCTGGTAGTAAAAGACTGCAGTAGTGGTCTTTCACTATTAGGGTAAATTATAGTTGAGAGCAACGGTCGTATCCCAGCAGACAGATAGATAATTGTTCTTGTGTGAATTACTGGTTTTGATATCGACACCGGATTCTCAATGATCGATAACTATTGTTGTTTTGTGATTCTTTTTACGATATTTTAACCATTTTCGTCACTTGCACCAAATCGGTACAAGAAAAGAGAAGTTGAGTTTGTGGTCCAAACGAGAGTTCCTGAAGAAGCCATATTATTTCTTTATGTTCTTCTCAAGTTCTTGAGATGCTCAGTGAAGTTCAATGGAAATAGGAATATCCCCAGGGGGAAATTTCATGGAGAATATAGCCAGGCTGGTTGTTGTGAGTGACACAAAACTTTAATTCATACACCGAACCTAATCTTCATTTGTACTCGAAATCTTCGACTTGAAAATATTCACATTCTCAATTTAGAATTTTTAAGTAAAACACACTTCAACATGAACCAACATGAACGATATTATTTTCCGAACATCTTATTAATTAGGGTATAATTATAGGAACATTTTCCCAACTATAAAGGTCACAAGGATTTTTTTACACTAAAGTATTTTAAGTAGAGGAGTCCTTCACCCCTTCTTAACCCTTATGGATTGTACTCATGCGAAGTGAAGAATACGGAGAGGCGGATTGAGATAGAAGAGCAAATAAAGAGAAAAGAACAAATGAGTAAACAAAAAGATATGAGTACAAAGTGCACATGTACTCGAAACCACTGGAAGATGTGAGTACAAAGTGCACGAGTACTCGAAAACAAGATAAGTTTTCCTTTGCCAAAGGGGCAAAGGACAGGGTTCGAACTACTACTCTTTTGGGACCATTATTATGATACCACTCTCCCCACTAATGTAGTTGCACCTTTCCCAATAATGAAATATCACCTCACTTAATAATGTGATAGCAACCTCCCTTATATTTTTGCATTTCACTCTTCCCAATAATGTGAAATCTTACTGTTCCCAATAATGTGATTACTCCCCCACCGATAATAGGGCACCTTGTCTTAAAATTGGTCAGCTCTTCCTTATAACGGAGTAACCCCTATTATTGTCATAACACTCTCCCAATAATATGCGGGCCCCTCCCCAATGAAGGAATAACACCCACCTCAATAATGCAATAGCCCCATCCCCAATAATCTTATGGCACTCTTCCCCAATAATTTTATACCTCGCCCTCCCCCATAATGTGAATGACTCCATTACGATAAAATGAGAACCCTCCTTCCCTAAAATAATCCCAAATAAGGTAAAAACACACCTCCGCACAAAATGTGATTTCCTCCCTCCCCACTAATGTTCTAACCTCCAATAATGCGATATCCCCCTCTCAATTTTGTATATTGCAGCAAAAGTGTTATTTTCAACCAAAACAGAACGATACGACATAAACTCAAGAAAACACAGCTGAATCTTTCTCACAAATTACACCCTTTTCTTACGCAGCGCTCTCGAACGTCCTTCCAAGACAGCTCCGAAGCATAACTCCATTTCGCTCCCATCGAACCGGGTGAACCCAGGACTCTTTCTACCCATACCTTCCTAAAAGGGTCGGGGTTAAGGCACATTGCGTACTTTACATTAGCAACCCAACTAGTACCCTCTTCTGAATGCTCGGGCTATGCTGCTGTCACACATATTACACCCCACCCTCCCTAATTTCATCCTTAAAACCCGTATCAGAGATTCTCCAAACGCTCGGTTTTCGTTTTTATCAAAATAAATACAGATATACAAATTGAGGTAAATTGAAAAATAAATAAAAGCGTTAAAAATATCAAATAAAATCTTTATAACTAATAAAATATATCAATAAAAATAGACTCAGGAAAATGCTAAAAATTATAAATATACCAGTCAATGGCTTCATCACTCCTCCCTACGGGGGAGTTTGCGTTTTGCTACTAAGATTAATTTTAAAAAGGAACTCTAAACTAAATTTTCCCCCTTTCAAAATATCACGTTGCTAAAATATAGTTATAGAAGAAGATATATAAAAATAAATTTTCTGACCTTCACCATTTGTAATTCTTTGGGTTTTAAAAAATTCACAAAATTTCGATACTTATATTTATTTCTGAACTTCGCCATTTTGCTTTTGATATTATAAAAGAATTATTAGAAATAACTTTGCTAAAAAATGCATAAGTTAGAACCAAACTAAGATAAGATTATTATTCAAATACTCAAAAAAAATCCACTTCTTAAATTATAGAGTTAGTGATGATGATGAAGTGATGATAGAAATCAAAATATAAAAATACTAAATATAAAATAAAAAAAATGAAACGACTACCTTCAGTGTAAATCGAAATCAGTTTTCAGAAAAAAAGAGAATACAAAATAAAAAAAGAAATACCAATATTTAAAAAAATAAATGTTAAAAATAAAGTTTGGTTATTTCTTTCTGACGTTAGCAAACCAGAGTTCCAGCTGATAAGTAAATTTCATTGTTTATTATTACCAAGATAAAAATAATATTGATAACACCAATTATTGCCTAAATAAATGAACAATAAATAAATATTAAGGAAATTAATATGACAATAGTTTTTTTTCTGACTGAATAACCATCAACATTAAGAAAAATATTGAAGAGATGCAAATAATAAATTATAGTAAATAAAATAAATCATTAAAACAAAGTTATCTTCGGTGTAAATATTAATTAACTTTAACAAAACTAAATAAACAAAAAAGTGAATAAAAATTAAATAATTAATAGAAACGTAAATAAACAAGGTCTGCTAACCAAAAAGTCGCCTGCTCTCCCTTATTCTGATTCATGACCTTACTACTTTTAAAACTTTCAATAATTCCCGGACTAAACTTGGGAGGACATTGGCGATTCTATCATTCGAAAGAGAATGTAAAACAAAATAAGGGTTTCAAATTTCGTTAGAACCTAGCCTAACTTAGCCTAGCTTAGTATAATCTAGTTAGCCCAGTGTAACCTAGCATAGCATAGCCTACTTCACCCTACCTTAGCTTAGTATAGCCTAGCCCATCGTATCCTAATAGAGCGTAGCCTATCGCATACCATACCTTAGACTATAATAACCTTGCATAGCTTAGCCTATTATAGCCTTGGTTATCTAGCCTATCGTAGCCTAGCATAGTATTACCTAGCATAGCAGAGCATAGCCCTCCCTAGCCTATTATAATTTAGCTTACAGTAGCATAGCATAGTAAAGCCCTGTCTAGCCTAAAATAGCTTAGCATAGCTTAGCCTAGCTTAGTATAGCCTAGCCTAGTATAACCTAACCTAGCATTAACTATCCTAGACAAGTATAGCCTATACTATCTTATTATACCTTAGGCAAGCATAGCTTAGTATTTTCTAGCCCAACATACTATGTGCTATCCTTAGGCAAGCATAGCTTAGTATTTTCTAGCCCAACATACTATATGCTAGCCTAAATTAGCATAGTATATCTTATCCTTTTACATTATACCTTAGCATAGTATAGCCTAGCTTATAATAGCCTAACATTGTATAGCCTATTCTAGGCTTGCTTAGCAGAGTATAGCATATATAGCCTAGTCTAGTCTAGCAGAGTATCGGCCGAATAGTTATGATGTTATGGCCAAAACAAAATAATTCCAAAGTTAACCTTGGGAAGACTTTAGCAATTATACTATTCGAAAGAGAATGCAGAACAACATCAGGGTTTCAAATTTCGCTAGAGTCGGCCGAATAGTTATGATGTTATTACAAAAACAAAGAAAAGCAAAATGGGGATCAACCGACCGACATAGTGAGATGTAGAGTCACTCGCGACTAGACTCGCACGCGACTAAAAATTGAAACAATCATATTCAGTGTTAATCACAATCAAGATTCCCCCAAAATATATAAATAAGAACTAATAAATAAAAAAATTAGTTATATTTCTGTGTGAATAATATTAATTAACTCCCAACTGAAGTGACATTCGCTTGAAAACTAATCTTTTACATAATCAGAAAATGATTTATTAGAAAAATCTCGATAAAATAATCTCCCTTTAGGAACAAGTTCTTCAGGAGTGATTGGGGAAGATTTTAAAGTGGCTGGATTATTTTCATTAATAGTTTGGATGTTTCTTAGGGGCAAATTCTGACTTTTGTGTTTAAAGATATTTTTACTTTTCAGTCAAATTGTGCTGTTTTTATACATCGATAACCACTTGGAATATGCAGAACGTCTAAAAAGATCAGAACGCTTGTATTTCTATCACAACATTTTCCATAACTTTGCCAGAGAAAATCCAAGGTTTTCACAACAGTTGCATGATATCCTACAGGTATAAAATACTTAAGTGTATAAAGGTCACGCAAAATATGGATAAGCTATTTACTAGAAAAAGTGAAGTACTCAAAATTATCCTAACGACAGTGGAAATATATTTATATTAGAATATAACGATTCACTATTCAGGGGTAAACATTTGTACAAGTTATAAGTGATTAGTATGTAATGTGGAACCCTTTTCTACTCGATGATGTTTAGACATCTGCTGCCACAGAAACGAACCAACTGTTGACACTCTTGTGCAGGAATCTCTCTCCATTAACTTTGAAGAATTGAACTGTTTTCGAATTCCTCGTTTTAGGCCAATCTCCGAGTGACTTCCAAACATTTCAATGTGTTCAGGTCCGGACTCTTTGCAAACCAGTTCATATCAGTGATTTGTTTGTCGTCCAGGAAGGTCTTCACCGAATTGGCGGCGTGACAGGAGGCGTTATCCTGCATGAAAAATGTAGTTTGGGAATCGTAGACTGCGAAATGGAGCAAAGCATGGTGAGGCGGCAATACCTTGTACACTTGTGATTTTACTGTGAGCCAAAAGCGCCCAAGAGTTGTAGTGCCTTCTACCGGAATAACGTCCTAGATCATGACAATTCCTCTGCTAAACTTAAGCGTCCATACAACTGTCCCACGGACAATTGCCCCCGAAAAGTTGCTCCGTATAATTGCTTCCATAGGGCAGTGGCCTAGTAAATTAAAATTAGCATCTTTTAAACTTTACTAACATGTGGCCGAGTTTGTGCGTGCGTTCCTATCCAATAAACCCCTCTAATGGAGTTCGTAAAAGTAAACAACTCTATAATGGTCTTATGTGAAAGAGAAAGAGCTTGCTCAAAAGGTCATTTCGTAGGAATGTGAACAGCTTCGCCGGAGTAGATATAAAACTGGTTTGGTAAAGAAAAAATAGTTGGTGAAATCAATAAACACGCTGATTCCTTAGAAAACGAACCCACAAGCTATTGGGAATAGGAGAAATAATAAAGACAAGAGAAATAAGTTCCCAAAGGACGTCACAACAAATAAACATACAATTGGGGGAGGGATTATCACAAAGTTCAATAGCGAAACTACTACCTGTGCGCCACATAT
Source organism: Ceratothoa steindachneri (assembly GCA_963969495.1). Classification (NCBI taxonomy): domain Eukaryota; kingdom Metazoa; phylum Arthropoda; class Malacostraca; order Isopoda; family Cymothoidae; genus Ceratothoa; species Ceratothoa steindachneri. The sequence continues at coordinate 42,498,554 of OZ018329.1, forward strand.
ATAGCGCCCAATCAGACATCACAAACAAACAGTGAGTGCCCCACATCCAATTCAGACAAACCTTTCTCCACTAATTGTTTCAGACTAGTTAAAAAACGGCTGGTGGAGAAAATTTCATGTTGGATGAGAGTTGACTTGGTGATCGATGTATTTTAATTATTTATACAGTGCAAAACATAGCACTACTGGCGAACTCAGAAAACTGGTTTGTTTATGGAACTTTCAAAGTAGCGCTTAATTTGTTTTATGAACGTGACAGCGTTCAACCTTTGGTTTCCAAAAGAATAATCTCTTGTGTGTATTCGTTTTTATCAAACAAGCAACATTCCACTTGCAAATATCTCTTTGAAAAACTCCTGACTATCAAACTACGGCTTTACCTAAAATTTCACTTATAAATTAATGAAGAAACGGCCCAAAGGGCCATTGTACAAGTTTGCTATAATATTTTAATCAAATATAGTAATCTCAAAATATACATCGAAAAGTTGAGTCTAACGGGTTACAAGAAAAATACCAGAGCCAGGTTGATTTCTCCTTAAAGGTTTGTATGATACCTGCACTGGTATTCATCTCACTAAATAAACCTGTTAACGTGTTTGAAGTAATGCCAAATGAGGTTGAAATTAATCTAGACTACTTTAAATATAACTACATTGTAGGAAGGAGAAAACTTAGTAGACGATCTCCTCGATTTTCCATTGAAATGTGGAATATGTATGACCGAGCTATATATAGATGAGCTCCCGTGAGCAAATAACTCAATAGAAGGATGGCCTAATCGCATGCAAGAGTCACGTTTTTGTACCCAAATATCTTGAATTATTTTACATTTTTAAAGAGAGAGAAGAGGCTTTTAAATGACGTAATGATTCAGCAGAAGGTTGCCGGGCATGTACGAAGATTCTTCTAGAAGAATACGAAATAACGTTGAAGAGTGAATATCGCAGTATCACCGATTTCTTTAGAGGTATAGGCTATAACTTGAAACTTTAATTTTTCAATACTTGAAATTTTTTACAATTCTCTTTTTTTTGTAATTTCAATAAATTGTGTTCAGTAACATTTTTTTTATTTTCATCTTTTAAAGAGGCAGTTATACTACGAACTAAGTTGTCGTAAATGGACAATTGTTCCAACATCTAAACTTCTCATTCTTTTTGGTGCAATTGAAAGATACTTTCCCATGCTCGACGATGAATGAATCTCCTACCATCGGATCCAAACAAATTTAACTTAGATTGGTCACTGAATTAGGCTTGGCTCCTGCCATCCGATCCGAACAAATTTAACTTAGATTGGTCACTGCATATTTTGCTATAAGTTGACAGAATATTATGGAATACACTTTTGGAGTGTTTCACAGTCTCTGCAATGGCTCCAAATTGAAATATTATCTTGAGGACAGCTTTTCGATCAACACGGGGACAGAGAAAGTTATGACAAATTTTTATTAGACGTTACTTTGGCGACGGTTGGTAAAAGAAGGACCTAACGTACACGAGATTGAAAAATTAGTCGCTAAGTAAACAATACCAGGTCTCTCTAAAAGAAACCTTTAGCGTTCAGATCACTTTGGGACACTTTAATTTTTCTATTTAAATTGCTTATCTGATGATAACGTTTGCCTTAATTATCCAAATTCGCATAACCAATACCCAAACGTAGTTTATACCTGTAAGTTAGCGTACACAAACTTTGGAAACCTGTCCACAAAAGGTAATATGTGAATACATAAAAAATATATTTAAGTGAGGATGAAATACTGTTATGGGATTTGAACAGTAAATTAAAATTCTTATACTTAAGTGAGAAAAGTAAAAATTTGTGATTCATTTAATATCAGAACTTAAGGACCTAATATAAATAGTCTCAAAACGTTGCATACAATATATGTATTTCTTATAAACTGTTAACAGGCGAACCCGCAGTTGATTTTTATAACCTAAAAGCCTAAGGAGATACAACAGCGGAATTGTGTACAGCCTTAGATCGCCTAAGGAGATACAATAGTGAAATTGTTAACAGCCTTGCCTAGGCTAAAGAGTTACAACAACGGAATTGTTAACAGCCTTGCCTAGCCTAGGGAGATACAACTGCGGAATTGTTAGCACCCTTCCCTCACCTAAGGTGATACAGCAGCGGAATTGTCAATGGCCTTGCCTACCCTAAATAGATACAACAGCAGAATTGTTAGCAGCCTTCCCTCGCCTGAGGAGATATAACAGCGGAATTGTTAACAGCCTTTCCTCGCCTAAGGAGATATAACAGCGTAATTGTTAACAGCCTTGCCTAGGCTAAAGAGTTACGACAACGGAATTGATGAAGTCCTATGTGCTCGCTAAACTGGAAAATGTAAGACAAGGGTCCACACACCTGAAGAATGCTAAATGGAAATCTAACATCCCGAGATTATTACAGCCTTGATTCCAGTTTGGTGAATGGTTTCAAGTAAAAAACACAGAAGCTAAGTAATTTAGGAACAAAATTGTGTGGTCAGAGCGGCTATATTTAAGTTGAATGATATAATTAACCCTCATACCTGCATTAAACATACTCTTCACAATAAAATTCACACATTTATATGAAATGACATGTAAGTCTACCCGGTATAACTATCTGGGGTGTTTTTTCTTCGAAAGGTTTAGTTGGTTCATTCTTTTTCGATGGTATAATTAGCGGTTAAAACTACCTCGAAATGCTTCAGGGGAAAGGTTTTCTTGATATTCATTAGTTATTCGGAGATGAGGACATTTTCTTTCAACAAGATGGAGCACTTTCTCATTACAATCACGAATTAACTACATTGATGTAATATTTCGTATTTGGTGGACTGGATGACAAAGTAGCATCGAGTCTCCATCAAGTTCACCCACTTGACTTTTTATGGGGTCATTTCAACAATGAAGTATACAGTAGGAGACCCGCCTCACTTAAACAATTAAAGAGCACATTTGAAGAAGAGTTAAGAAATATCTCTACAAGATTTTTTGTTGAACTCTCTCAATAAGTAAAGTAAAAGGTTCAATGGTGCATTGATCTCAAAGGTCGACAGTTTAAAGAAGTAGGTACGTGTTTAAAACAAATTAAACCAGCAGTCGCCACCTGGTGGTCCGGAAAAAAAATTATGGTCCGAAGAAAAATTGGGACATTATTTTCAATTTTTATTTTTTGTTAACCCTCTTCGGGCAAACCTGATACAAATTGCACAGAAGCCAGAGAGCCAGACAGCAGAGAAAGAAAGAGAGAGAGAGAGAGAGAGAGAGAGAGAAAACTACAGAACTACAGAAATAGGAACCAGCAAAGACCCTAAGGTCCACTCAAAGCCAGTCCGCTTACACATTCTAACGTTAGTGTATCATGCTCTTTTTTCATGCTGTTTTTTTTGTTTTATATATATATATATTTTTTTAAACTATTTCAACTCTACGGTACACACTTATCTACATGTGTACCCTTGACATGCAGGTTTAGCTATCCCTCAAATACACTAACATAACACGCTTTTTCGAACCAGGGGGGGAAGAGGGTGATAGGACAGTACTCTCTTCTCCCGCAGGCGTCGCCTGCTAGTGATGAAAATTATATACTTATAGGACAGACAGAAAAAGAAAAGGGGAATTCACATTCACTCCATGAATGGAGGCGTCGCTGGCATCTTTCTATTCATCATTTCATTTTAATCCTCAACTCCTTATAATATATGACGTTTTAATCTGTGCCCCTACTACGTTATATTTACGCTATTGAAGTACTGATCAAGTCGGTTTTTGAACATATTAACTGACGTGCTTTCAACTACATGGTTGGGAAAGCCATTCCACGTTTGCATGATTTTAAACGTGAAGTAATTTGGGGCTATAGTAGAGTTAAAACGCTTGTTCACTAATTTTAAACCATTTTGGCGTGTGTTGGTCCTTTCGTCCAGCTCGAACAATAGTCTGTAATCAGTATTAGTAAATCCTTTTAAGATTTTGAATAATTTTATCAATTGTCCACGTAATCGTCTACTTTCAAGTGATAGTAGGTTTAATAAGCGTAGTCTATCTTCGTACGGTTTGTTTCGGATTTCAGGAATTAGTTTCGTAGCCCGACGTTGCACTCTTTCTAACTGCGCTATATCCTTATTTAGGGAGGGACACCAAAATTGGACAGCGTATTCGAGATGTGGGCGCACGAGCGATTTGTATATTGGCATGATTATATCTTTCGATTTGAAAGTAAAATTCCGAGCAATACGAGGGGGAGTCAAAAAGTTCTCAGATAAATGGCATAAAATTTTTATTTGTAATAATACTGTAATCATTTTTCTACATAAGCTCCATTAACATCTATACACTTTCTTAATCTATGAATCCAACGGTAAAGACCATCTTTGTAGAATTCACGGGGTTGTCTCTGGCACCAAGTAATGACCTGCTTTTTTGCTTCATCTAATGATTGAAACCGGGTTCCTTTTAGGTGTCCCTTTAAATTTGGAAACAGAAAAAAGTCAGAGGGTGCTAAATCAGGGCTATAAGGGGGATGAGCAAGAGTTTCTCATCGAAATTCCCGTAGCTGAGATCTCACAGCTTTGGACGAATGTGCAGGGGCATTGTCATGGTGGAACAAGATTTGCTTGTGGAGCTTTCCTCGTCGTTTTTTGGCTATTGAAGTTTTCAGCTTCCTTAAAACTCCTTCGTAATAGCTGGATGTAACAGTTTTTTGTCCTTCTAAGAAGTCTATTAAAATAATTCCCTCCGAATCCCCAAAAACTGTAGCCATTATCTTCTTAACGGACCTCTCTGTCTTGAACTTGATAGGCCCTGCTGCCCCCCTTGGGTGCCACTCTTTTAATTGATTTTTACTTTCAGGATCAAACTGATACACCCAAGTTTCATCTCCCGTTACGAGGCGCTCAAAAAAACTATCCTCGTTTGCTTCAATCTTGGTCAAAATAGGCAAAGAAAGGTTGGCCCTATGATTCAGCTGGTCTTCTCGCAACGCTTTTGGGACCCAACGTGCTGAAAGCTTGCTCAGGCCAAGATTTTCAGTTAGAATTCCAAATGCTGAGCCATGAGAGATTTCACATGCATTGGCAACTTCAACAATAGTAATACGGCGATCTTTATCCACTAGATTCCTCACAAGCTCGACATTTTCTGGGTTAATGGAGGTGGAGGGTCTCCCTTCACGTGGATCATCTTCAACTTCTTCTCTGCCCCCCTTGAAGCGCTTAATCCAGTCGTAAACTACCGCTCTACATGGCGAAGAGTCACCATAAACCTGTTGTAGAGCGTCAATAATCTTAACAGGCTTCCAATCAAGTTTAGTCAGGAATTTAATGTTCGCTCTTATCTCAAAATTTGCCATTTTATGGGTTCAAAAAAGTAACCTTTTTGAAGCACATCTAATACAAAGAGTCTCGACAAATTGAATGACGAATTTTGTAGGAATTGTTCAGAAAACATGAAAGTCGTGTTTGACCCTGTATTTACTTGTACAAAATCGAACATTTCAATAATCTGGCATTTGTCTGAGAACTTTTTGACTCACCTACGTATATCCTAGCATTCGGTTTGCTTTTTTGCAAGCTTTTGCGCATTGCTTTGATACTTTAAGGTCCTCCGAGATTAAAATCCCTAAGTCTTTTTCTAAGTTAACGGATTCAAGAATTTGGTCTTTCATATGGTATTCTACTTTTAAGTTCTGACATCCTAAATGCATGACCTTGTATTTACCTATGTTGAAGCCCATTTGCCATTTATCCGCCCATTCCACAATTTTATTAAGGTCCCTTTGCATTTGCTCTACATCGGGTCTCGCAAGGGCACGGCTTCCTAGCTTTGTGTCATCTGCAAATTTAGAGATCCTACTAAACACTCCATTATCCAAGTCATTAATGTAAACAATAAATAATAATGGGCCCAGGACTGACCCCTGTGGTACCCTGCTGGTGACTGGGGCCCAGTCTGAACACGCCTCATTTACAACAACCCGCTGTGAACGATTTGATAGCTAGTTTCTAATCCATTTAAGTATGTTGCCCCTCACCCCAATTGCTCTAATTTTCATCAATAGCCTTTCGTGCGGGACTGTATCAAAGGCCTTTTTAAATTCAAGGTAAATTATATCCGCCGCTTTAGTTTCATCATAGATGCAAATCCTGTTATGAAAGAATTCGAGTAAATTGGTTAGGCACGAGCGCCCCCGTCTAAATCCATGCTGGGAGTCTGCAATTAAATTATTTGTTTCACAATGGCTCATCAACCTATCTCTAATTATCGATTCTAAGAGTTTTCCAATTACAGAAGTTAGACTGATGGGACGGAAATTAGTAGGCTCAGTTTTATCCCCTTTTTTGAATATCGGCGTAACATTAGCACGCTTGAACTCTAATGGAACTAGGCCTTCCTCTATTGATCGATTGAAAATCGTGCAGAGCGGTCTTGCTAATTCATTTTTTAGTTCTTTAAGATGTGTTGGGTACACCCCATCGGGCCCGGGTGACTTCGACTTTTTCATTTTATTAATATATGAGAGAATCTCCCCTTCATTCATATTTATATTGGATAGGGTATTTTGCCTTTCAAAATTTATGTCCTCGCCTAGTGTTTCTAATTGCGTCACGTCTTCAATAGTAAAAACGCCTGAGAAGTGCTCATTTAATATTTTAGCAAATTGTTCTGGGACGTCCGTTATAACACCATCTCTACCTCTGATCGGCCCTATTGAACCCTTTATGGGCTTTCTACTTTTAACGTAACTGTAAAACCCTTTTGGTTCAGGTTTCGAATTTATAGCAAGGTATTTTTCATATTTCAACTTAGATTCTCTAATGGCCCGCTTTACCAGCCTTCGAGCGTCTACGTATTTTTCCCGATTTGTTGTCGTTTCGTTTTTTTTTAAACTTTGATAGTATTTATTACGCTCCCGAATTAAGTTAATTATTAAAGGGCTAACCCAAGGTGATCTCTTTGACTTTCCATTATTTCGACGAACGTACTTAACTAACTCGGAATCCACCGTGAGCACATTTTGCTGTAGCTCCGAGTACATTCCTTGTACTGTCTTATTATCAAAACATCTCCCCCAGTCTATCCTTTTAATCCGGTTACGGAAAGTTTCAAAACTTAACTCCCATTTCCTGACATAAACGTTTGAGACATTCATTAGTGTAAATTGACCTTGACCGCATTCTCAGAGTCGCTCTTAATCTTGGAATTATCCCAATTACCCCAACTCTATTCGCCTTCGCTTTGGCCGCTATAATTAGGTCCCTTGCTCGATGAACAATCTCGGTAGTCGAGCTGTCAAAACGGTGTACGTCATTTCCGCCCGCGAGTGTGAGGATAGCTCGATCTTCACATGGCTCGTTCAATCTTTTAATTTCATTAACCACGTGGTTTATTCTCCCCCCCGGTAGGCAGATTTTCTTTCGCTTAGCTGCATTTCTTGCTTCGAATTCAGAATCCTGGTTCTTTATTAAAGAGTCACCGATTAGAATACTCTCTGTTTCCCCCCTCGATTGGAGTTAATAAGGCAAATTTATTAGAGCACGTAATTTCAAAACGGTGAGATGTTCTCGTTGGTCTAGCCCCGTTTCTAACCGGCCTAAATTGAGGTTCGGGCGGTCTATACGAGTTTAAGATACGCGCTTGTTCATTTATAATAAATTGCGGGTCACTCTTCTCTATACGGCTCGATCGGCGGCTCTGAGGGCGATTTTCGCTTCTCCGAGGCTTATCGAAAGATGCCCGCACGCCGCTGGCCAGTTCGTCAATCTTACGGTTCGTTTCTTCTACCTCTCTCGCGACAGAGTTAACCTCTGATCTAACTTCACGAATCGCGTTGGTCAGTTTTAGCTCGAATGCCTCATTTAGCAGACAAAACCGACATATTCTAACGTTATTAGTATTTGAGGGAGCGTATATTTCGTTATTAAATGAAGCATTGTAAAACACTAAGATTGTTTAAAATGAATTAAAATTTATGGATCTAATGGAATATAACCGACACTAAATGTAGTTTTCATCTCTTTAATTTTGCGACACGAAGTTTAGGCACAGACGAAGTAAATTTTTTTTTTTTAGGAGCACAGTGATAACACGTCTTAGCAGGAGAAGGGCTTGGCGGAGAGTGAGAGAGAGAGAGAGAGAGAGAGTAACAACAAGGAATGAAGGTACCCTAGGAGACCTTACGGTCCATTCAAGGAGGGTACCTTTGGACTAGCAATCGAGCGGGCACATGACTGCTCAATTGTTTTGCGTCCCTAAACGGCCACTTTTCAAGACCTTGTCTAGTCTTGACTTGAACTGGTCAACAGATTCACTGTTGACAACTTCCACTGGAAGTGCGTTCCATATACCGCAGATACTGTAATTGAAAAAATTTCCACACATATTGCGGTTGTAACGCTTCAGTTCAAGTTTGAAGCCGTGATTGCGCGTTCTGTTCTCACTCAGTGTGAAAATATCCCGGTAGTCAACATTGTCGAACCCTCGAAGTATTTTGAAAACTTCGATGAGCTGACCACGCAGTCTACGGGTTTCAGGCGAGAACAGATCTAATTCCCTTAGTCTATCCTCATAACTTTTATGTCGGATAGAGGGAATCAGCTTGGTTGCCCTGGCTTGTACGCGTTCCAATCTCGCGATGTCCTTTCGCAATGAAGGACTCCAAAATTGTACGGCATACTCCAGGTGCGGTCGGACAAGTGAGTTGTACAGGCACAGTACAATCTCCTGGTTCCCATAACCAAACTGGCGCTTAATATAGCCTAGCATCCTTTGGGCATTTTTCTCTGCCTCGATGCACTGTTTCGAGAACTTGAGGTAACTAGTGATTGTTACACCCAAGTCCTTCTCAGTGTCAGTGGATTCAATAGCAGTGCCCTTAAGGATATACCGAGATTGGGGGTTTCTGTGGCCGATATGCATCACTTTGCATTTCCCCACGTTAAAAGGCATTTGCCACGTGTCCGACCACTCCCCAATCTTCCCAAGATATTCCTGCAGGCGGGCAGTATTTCTATCCTTTGCAACGTTTATACCAAGCTTGGTATCGTCGGCAAATTTGGAAATCTTCGCAACCATGTCACCGTTGATGTCGTTGACGTAGATGATGAATAGTAGTGGTCCCAGGACAGAACCTTGAGGCACCCCGCTAGTAACGGGCACTTACTTAGAAGACTGTCCATTCACCACCACCCGTTGCCGTCTGCCACTTAGCCAGTTCTCGATCCAGCCGGCTACCTTTCCGTCTATGCCAAGCGCTCGCACTTTCCGGAGAAGGCGGCGGTGTGGTACCTTATCAAAGGCTTTCTGAAAGTCTAGGTAGACCACATCCACCGCCTTGTCCCGATCGTGCTCACTGAAAACGAAGTGGAAGAATTCTACAAGGTTCGTCAGGCATGACCGTTGCCTTCGGAAGCCGTGCTGGGAACTCCTCAGTAGCAGGTTTGACTCTAAATACGACGTAATTTTGTCCACCATGATGCTTTCCATGAGTTTACCGACTATCGAAGTCAGACTGATAGGTCGGTAGTTTGACGGATGGCTGGGGTCTCCTTTCTTGAAGATCGGAGTCACCTCCGCCTCACGCCAGTCTCTAGGAACGCATCCGGTCCGGATTGACATGTTAAAGATAGCGCACAGATGTCGTGATACTTCATCGCACACTTCCTTCAACACCTTGGGTAGAAACCCGTCCGGTCCAGGGGACTTATTCGTCTTTAGATCAGCGATCTTTTTCTTTATTTCTCCTTCGGTGAAGTCCATTGCCTCCAGCTTTTCCCCCGAGTAGGAATCCGTCGGCTGGGGGATGGGACCACATTCTTCAGTAAACACTGAAGAGAAGTAGTCGTTGAGGAGGTTAGCATTTTCTGCATCTGAATGCTTTAATGTCCCCTCCTCGTTTCTCAAAGGGCCAATCGTTCGACGGATTGGTTTACGGCTGTTTACATATCCAAAGAACTCCTTGGGATTCTCTTTACACAGTCTCGCCACTCGGAGTTCCTCAGACCGCTTAGCCGCCCTCATGCTGGACTTCACTCTCTTGGCTAGCCTCCGGTATTTGTCAAAGTCACCCGAGATCTTCGATTCCCGGTACACAGTCCTCTTCTCCCTAAGCAGTTGGCCGATTTCTCGATTAAACCACTTAGGTTGAACAGAAGACAGACGGAGGCATTTCAGAGGGATGAAACGCGATTGAAGACTCATGAATGTGGTTTTGAAACTATTCCACGAGTCTTCAACAGCATCGCACACTTCTAGCCTCACGTCAGTCAGTCCAGCTCGAAGGCTTGCAAAGTCTGCTCTTCTCAAGTCAAGTTTCTTTGATTGACTGGCAACAGACCTTACCTTCGGGATCTTGACGCTAAATCTAACTAGCTGGTGATCACTGCCACCGAGCTCTTCGCCCACAGAGAGATCCTCAACGATATCATCCTCAGAGGTGAAGACCAAGTCGAGGATATTGTCTCCTCTCGTCGGTTCTCTGACCCATTGAGTGAGGAACTCGTTGTTGGCGAACTCCAAGAGTAGCGCGCTCTCGCCACAGGCTGCTCTGGTTTCCCAGTCAACTTGGCTGTTGAAATCGCCCATAACGATGCACACTCTGCCTTGAACCAGCTCACCCAGCAGCTGGTACAGTTCCTTGTCCTTCTCAACGGGTTGGGAAGGGGGTCTGTAAAGCACCAGGGTCCTGTATCTGACAGGACTGATCTCTAGGTCAACGCCTAGAAGCTCGTGGTCGGATATAACGTTGGAGTTCGTAGATTTGATTGTATCCTTGACATACAACATTACACCGCCACCCTCTCTGTCTGGCCTATCTTTGTGGATGAGTTGGTAGCCAGGAACCGTGAATTCACCTTCAAAGTCTCGGTTTGAGGTTTTTATCCACGATTCTGTTATGGCTACCATTTCGGGTTCTTCCGTCGCTGCAAGGCCACGGAGCTGAGGAAACTTGTTCCTGATTGACCTCGCATTGAACAGAGGAACTTTCAAGGAGTCCCCTAATGTAGGACTCCCTATACTCTTCCGTTTCCCGGCTTCTTGTTTGTGGCGGTGGCACCATTTTTGACAACCTCCGAGAAGGTTGTTTGGGGAGTGACTCGGGCGTACTGGCGTACGTCCGCCTTCCCAATGAAAGGGATACTTCTTTGGGTGCGCTCCACGACATCCTGGATGAGGTTGGCTAGGAACGCCTTGCCCTTAAAGGAGAGGTGCACCCCGTCTCTTTGGTAGAGGTCTTTTCTACCATAGAATACGGCGTACGGGTCCACAAAAAAGACACCCTCCGCCGTACAGAGGTCTGCAAGGCGCCTGCTTAGCGACATGTTCCTCAAGTGGGCAGTCCGGCTTGGACCCCACCTTGGAAGCATCCCCACCACGACGCATCTGCGGGTTTTCAATCCACAGTCGTCGACAGCGCCCATAACTGTCCTCATAATCTTACCTGTAGGGCCTACCATACCTCCTCTGAGGGAGAGGTCGTTGCCACTTACCATAAGGGCAACGACTGAAGTCTCTGAAATTTGAGACTTCTCGGCCTCAGCTCTTACCTGCTTATTGCCACAGCCTGGGAGGCAGCTCACCTTAACGCTTGTGCGAAGGCGGGCCGCTAGCAGGGGCTTCAGACCCCCTGCTTGAGAATCACCAATAAGGGTGACTCTTGCGCATTTGTCTGCGGACGACTTAGTCTTTCCTTTCGGAGGCGACTTGCCGCTTTCCTCTTGTATATCTAATTTTTTTTTCTTCTTCTTCTTATTCTTCCTCTTATTCTTCTTCTTGACTTCCTTTGTTATCTCTTCTTTTGTTTCCCGTTTCTCTTCTTCTGCTTCTACTTTCTCTTCCTCTGTTTCCACTTTTTTTTCTTCTCTTTCTACTTTCTCTTCTTCTCTTTCTACTTTCTCTTCTTCTCTTTCTACTTTCTCTTCTTCTTTTTCTACTTTCTCTTCTTCTATTTCTACTTTCTCTTCTTTCTTCTTTCTTTTCTTCTTTTTGGCTCGTTAAGGAAGCCCTTCAGCAGAAGAAATCGGCTGTTGTACGTCAGGAGCCTTCTCGCCTGAGCATCTGCATCTCTCTGTTTTTAAGAGTTGAACTTCCCTTTTAAGGAGGGAGTTCTCCTCTCTCAGTTGAGCGATGCTCTCGCCCAGGCGCTTCTCGAGTTCGCAGAAGTTGCAGGCACTGACGCCATCTGTGAGTTCCTTGCAACTCCTGCCCCCGAAGTCTTCACTCCATCTGTAGACTTTGCATATTTTGCAGGTTAGCTTTCGAAACGGAGAGAGAGAAAGCTGTCAGTTGTTGCTAAGCAGTCCTTGAGGGTGTGTGCGTGACATAAAACAGTCGGCTGTGTGTGTATGTTAATTCGGCTTATAAATCACTTAACACGTTGACTGCTACCCGATTTTTTTAAATTTTAATTATTTCCCTTGTAATTAATAAGAAAGTTATTCAGCAAAACATCCTTATTTGATGATAAATTTCATTTTAATTACAAAAATGGTTTGCTTTCCTCAATTCAGGACAAAGACGCGCATCCATGGCTATGAGTGTTAATTTTGTAACCCTAATACCGCATGACCCGAAAGTGCGTCACAAATTTTGGTAAATGTGTTTGTATAGGTTTATTGTGCAATAGCATACATTTATACATGATCTAATACAAATAAAATAAAAATATGATATAATAATATATAAATACACATAATATAAGCGTACACATTACACAAAGCGGGGAGCCCGCCAGTGTTGGCGTGCAGTAAGACGCGGCGGAGTGTCCCACGCGTGTCTTATCTGCTGCAAGTGGGTGGCGGCGGTCCTCACCACCCGTCGCCCGGCTGGGCGCGGGCGGCGATCAGCGGGAAGGGGGTGCTGTTCTCAGCACCTCCAACAGCTCGTTTGTTGGGGTGTGGCGGACCACCTGGGCGGCTCTTGCCTCTCGCGCCCTCAGTAGGGCGCCTCTTACAGGGGGAGGGGCAGGCGCTTGCTCTGTCCTGAGGCGGGCGGTGGCTGGGCAGGAGAGGAGGTAGTGCACCAGTGGGCGCCGGGAGCGGCCGCCGCAGTGTTCGCACCACCTTGCCACAAAGTCGGCGTGCAGCTGTTCCCGGGTGGAGTAGCCCAGCCTCACACGCTGTAGCAGCACGCCGTTCGCTCTGGGCTGCTGGAAGGATGCGTTCAGTGGGCGATAGGCTGTGGCTGTAGCATACCACGCCGCTTGCCTCTTAGTTGCTTCAGGTAAATGTGGAGATTAGGGCTGATTCCTATTATTTTTTGTGTGTGATTCTAGTGTTTTCCTATAGTTTTTGTGTTGATTTATTTGATTCTGACCTTCGTCTCCGTCGTAAATTACTTGATTGGCCATTATTCCCCATCAGAAGTTCGAGGGTGAACGGTAACCAAACAAGCATTTTGCGACGAAAACGGACGTCAAAATCGAACAAATCAAAACAAAAATAACCTAACCTAACATAACTAACCTAACCTGAAAAAATGTTTCGTTAATGAATAAAAAATATCAACATATTCCTTTTATTTTTAAATGGGGCTTACCTCTCATAATTACGCCATCTAGCGACAGCTGGCTACGAGTTCAGATCCCCACAGGGGATCTTATTCTGGATAGTTTAACAAATCCTTTGGTGTATAATTTATAAGTGAGGCTTATCAAACGCGATGCGCAACTGTTGTTTAAGTTACCAATACCTCCTTTTTGTGGTTTTAAAATTTAAATGGAATAGGTAATAGACCCATAATGAGTGAGAAAAAGCAAGCGAATATTTTGCATTTTTTTAGTAAAACCAAAGATAATATAACTAATGATAATAGTAATACTTCACTTAACTGTGAGCTGATCAATGAATCAGAGCCTCCACAGTCCTCGCCAGGCACCATTAGAAAGAACATTCTAACTGGAGGCGAAAACAAAAAACTCAAAGTATCAAGGAAATATGATTCGAACTACTTCTGAATCCACGGCTGATTTGTATTGTGTGTTCTGAGAGTTTATCCAATGATGCTATGAAAACCTTCGAAACTCGGAAGACACTTGCAATCAAAACACCCAGATTTAGCTAAGAAACCACTTGAATATTTTCCAAGAATGCGTGAAAAATATGCAAAAGCAAGTAGGTGCTTTAAAAAAAATGTCTGTTGAAGATAAGTCCTTATTAAAGGCTTCTTATCGGATTCCACTTCAAATCGCGAAAAATAAAAAGCCGTATACGAGTGGAGAAGAATTAATCAAGCCTGGCAAGTTACAAGCCTGTGAAGTAATTCCTATATCTGCTAACACTGCCAAACGCAGAATTGAAGACATGGCTGAAGATATTGAAAATAAAGTTATAAAAATGGTAAAAATTTCACCATTTTATTCATTTAACTTGACGAATCAACGGACGTAAGTATTGGGTTGAGGAATAAGTTATTGCGGTTTTATCAAAATTATTCATTACCACTAACAATTTTAGAAAAATTTCATTTTTAATTGATAACAATATGCAATTTAATCAATAATGTATTCTCCCTTGTTATTTACGACTTCTTCCCAACGTTCAACTAGTTTATGATGCCTCTGCAATAAAAATCTCTGGATTTTGAATCGAAAAATTCGTTTAACCAGGTTCTTAATTCCACATCAGTATTGAACGAAACGCCGTGCAAATTGTTGGAGAGCGATCGGAACATATGGAAATCCGATGGAGCCAAGTCTGGCAAATATGGGGGATGCAGTAGGATTTCCTAATTAAGCGTTTGGATAGCGTCTTTTATCATATTGGCAATGTGAGGACGAGCATTGTCGTGTTGCAGAAGGACTCCATAACGTCGATGAGGTCGCTTTTCATGAATAGCTTCGGCGAGTCGATACATTTGTTGAACGTAGAGTTTTGCATTGACAATCTCGTTGCTCGCAAGGAGCTCATAAAGAATGATGCCTTCACAATCCCGCCACACACATAACATCGTCTTTCGTGGATGAAGTCCTTGCTTTAACCGCGGAAGTGGTTTTTTATTGGGGCTGAGCCATTGTTTTCGATGGTTCATGTTGTCATAAACACACCACTTTTCGTCGCCAGTCATTGTGCGGTGAAGAAATCTGTCCTTATATCCACGAGTAGCCTTGTGACGAGCAAGCAAACCTGCGGCAATCGTGGAGAGTTGAAGTTTGTTGCTTTCGCTCAAAGCGCGCGGAACCCATGCACCGAGTTTTGGAACTTTCCCCATCGAATGAAGGTGATTCACTACAGTTTTCTGATCACACACCAATTGTACAGCCAATTCTCTAGTCAAATGACGAGGATTTTCATGAAGAAGGTCGTTCAATCGGTCTTCATCGAACTTAATGGGGCGCCTAGAACGTTCTTCGCCATTAAGATTGAAATGGCCGTTTTTGAAACGTGAAAACCACCATTGAGCTGTCCTTTCTAATAAAGCATTTTCTCTGTACACAGCACAAATATCGCGACGAGCTTTGGCTGCGTTTGCATTGTTCCCGTCTCGATTGAAAATGAATAACAACAAGTGCCGAAAATGCGCCTTTCTACATGACATTCCATTTTGAGGGTACAGAACAAAAATTAAATTTACACAACTTTTAAATAAACCGCAATGACTTATTACTCAACTTCAAGACGTAGCCTAAGCAAAAGACTAATAGTCTACGATGTTAAGAGACGTAGCCTAACCTTTGCAAATTTTGCTCTCATTATTTATTATTGTTTCTTAATATGTGCACAAATCACGTCAACAAAGCTTAAATCAACACAACATAAAAAAAACGCAAGAACTTATTCTTCAACCTAATAACAAGGCACTTCTCCTTTGTTTTGTGAGGATTGAGTGTAAAGGAGAGTTACAGGAAGAACTACTTTGTTCACCCAATTTTCCGGGTAGAACAACTAGCTCCGAGATTTTTGAAACACTTGAGAGTTATTTCCTAGAACACGGAATTGAATGGAAAAAATGTATTCGGATATGTACAGACGGTGCCACCAAAATGGCTGGACATCGTTCAGGGAATTGTTGCAAAGGTGATAAATATTGGTCACCCAGACATTCTGTCTACACACTGCATTATACATCGTGAACAACTTGTGACGAAAAAAGTGTCTCCACAACAACTACACGAAGTATTATCAGATGTTATTAAAATTATAAATGAAATTTGACACTAAACGCTCAATTCTCGAATATTTGAAGCACTTTGTGAAGAAATGGGTTCCCAATATACTCACCTTCTTCTTCAGGCTGAGCTGGATGGCTTTCGAGGGGCAAAATACTAACCTGACTGTTCGTCCTGCGCGAAGAAATCAAAGTATTTTTTCCAGCAGCAAAATAATCCGAAATTACAAGAAATCTTTTCCGACAATGAGTGGGTAGCCAAGCTTGCATACCTGGCAGATATTTTTAAGCTGTTAAATGAACTAAATATATCCTTGCAAGAACAACTTAAGGACGTGTTCACACTACGAGGTAAAATAGATGCTTTTCAAAAGAAAATATCCCTGGCAAGCGCGGTTGGCTGAAGAAGATCTGCAAATGTTTCTAACAGCACTTACAGTCACTGACAGAATTTTGGGGTTGTTATTACCCAAAGGAAGAAGATCCCAGGCATGGGACTATGTGGATAAGAGATCCATTTTCAACAAACATTGAAGATAGCAATTTAAGCCTGAATGAAAAAGAAAGACTCATCGATCGATCATGCGACGACAGTCGCAAAGATAAATTCCAGTCATCCTTATCAAGACCTCATTTTTGGCTCTCCATAAAAAGTGAATACCAATCACTGAGTGAAAAAGCAATGAAAATTTTGATTCAATTTTCAAAGACATATTTGTCCGAAAAGACATTTTCATCTGTCATAGCAATTAAGACTCGGTACCTGCGTCAGCTTGAAATAAAAACGGCTCTCCGTCTTGCAGTAACGTCATTGGAGCCCAAAATCCACAATCTTATTTCAAACAAGCAGGAACAAAAAATATGACACTAAAAATGTGTAATATTTAAATAAATTCAATTATTTTGTAATAATTAAACTATAAATTTATTATATTTAATAGGTGCATTTTATATTAATAAAATAAAAGTTCTCTGATTATTATTTAATAAATGTATTTCCCTTTTTTAAAAAATTAATATTAGTTGTGCGCTAGATTTAAAATTATAAATTTAGTGGTCCGTGAAGTCCGAAAGGTTGGCGACCACTGAATTAAACTATCTATTCTTTCGAAGTCTAATTTCCCTATAAAAATAAACCAGGCAATGGCTTATCCACTTCCCTTACAGGGGGAGCTTGCGCTTCGCTACTAAGATTAAAATTTAAAATCTAAAAAAAGCAGCCATAGGTAAATTTTTATAAATTTTCTGAAATTCGCCAATTACAATAATTTTAAAAAGGAACTCTAAACTATTTTTTCCCTTTCAAAATATCACGTTGCTAAAATATAGTTATAGATATAGAAGATATATAAAAATAATTTTTTTTAACTTCAGCATTTGTAATTCTTTGGGTTTTAAAAAATTCCCAAAATTTCGATACCTATATTTATTTCTGAACTTTGATAAAAAAACCATAAGTCATAACCAAACTAAGATGAAATTATTATTCAAATACTAAAAAAAATACCCTTCTTAAATTATAGTTAGTGATGATGATGATGATGATGATGATAGCAATCATCTGAATCCGTTAATGGGCTTGCCAGTTATGTTTTAAAAATTTTATAGATGGTTTGGGGTTACACTTTATAATGTACATACAAGAAAAAGCAACATGTACAGGTCTGCAGATGGTAACCAATAGTTTATTTCTGCCTTTCATTTTTTTTTAAAGTAGAAAATAAGATACTACAGAAATCATGTAGTTGCAGGATATATATATATATATATATATATATATATATATATATATATATATATATATATATATATATATATATATATATATATATATATGTATATATATATATATATATATATATATATATATATATATATATATATATATATATATATATATATATATATATATATATATATATATTTTTTTTTTTTTAAAGAGAAGAGAAAATAATTAAAGGTGAATGAGTGCATGATACTAAAAACCGGGATTTGAAGGCAATAGAAAGCAACCGTAGAAAATCAAAGATCAAGGAAAGCAAAGAACAGCTCAATCAAGGCAAATCATATCTCCTCTTTCCTTTAAATCTTCGGTTTCATATATCAAACGCCCATTCACATCCGATTAGATTAATCATCACTTTCTTATTCCTATGAAAATTAAAAAATAAAACATAATTAGTTGAATACTGTTGTGATTTTTTAACACCAGAATTCATATTGCAAATTAAATGAAGGAGTTTAGCTTATTATTTATTGAGTGTAACGTATTTTTCTATTTATTTATCATTTAATAGATTATTTAATTTCATTTTTACAATACTTTCCTTTGTGTTTTACGATTTGTAAGATTTTTTCAAGATATCAGACATCTTAAAGCATCAATTAATAAATGAAAACTTAGAGACGTAAAAACAAAAGAATAAAGTCAAAGCAACATTGATTGACTGAGGCTCAAAATGCGGCCCGTATAGAAAAGGACGAACGATTTACGGCCCATATATGTACAATTATATGGGAATGTTCCTGTGTGTATTTCATCTATATAGGTGCATATATATATATATATATATATATATATATATATATATATATATATATATATATATATATATATATATATATATATATGTACATAGCAAATATAAAAGAGATCAAACTTTAGACATTATCGCAAACTAACATTAAGTAAAATCAAAACAAGCTTAGTTTTTGATATTTAATTAGAATATTGCACAAATCACCTATAAATATATATTTAAACAGGTTTTCAGGATTGTTGCATTAGCCTGTTGGTAGAGCCAATTAACATACTACTTTATACGATTGTTGGATTGGTTTGTTAGGTAGAGTCAATTAAAACCATTCTGTCTGGAACTGTTAAATTTGCATAATGGGTACAGTCACTCGATAGATTTCAACAGATGTTGTTATGGCCTATTGGATACAGTCAACTAAAAATAGTTCTTTCAAGCACTGCCTGGTTAACCTTTCGAAATTAGATGGAAATAATTATTTCTAGTTGTGGTTTATTGAGTCAAAGGAATAAGGTACAGGCAATAGAACCACTTATTTTTTATGAGTAGTGGATTGGCTTAGAAAGTTACATTCCCGGGAAAATGTGTTTTCCAAAGCTGAGGATACAATCACTTGAAACGGTACTTATCAGGCCTGTTGAGTCAGATTGTTGCTAGACAGTTGAAAAGTTCTTTTTACGTCCGTTGGATTGACCTAATTGCTACAGTAACTTGAAACGGTGCTGTCGAGGGTTGTTGGATTGGCCTGTTGGATACAATCACTTGAAACTGTATTTTCTGAGGGTTGTTGGATTGGCCTGTTGGATATAATCACTTGAAACTGTATTTTCTAAGGCTGTTGGGTTGGATTTTTACTAGACACTTGAATGACTTATTTCTACGCTCATTGGATTGACCAAATGGTTACAATATCTTAAAAGAATGCTTTAGCGAGTTGTTGGATTGGTTCGTTGTATACAATCAATTTAAACAGTACTTTCTAGGTATGTTTAATGGGATTGTTGATAGATATTTGAAAGACTTCTTACTACGCCCGTTGGATTTACCTAATTATTACAATAACCTGAAACGGTGCTATCGATGTTATTGAATTGTTCTGTTAGATACAATAACTTTAAACGGTACCCCTTCAGGGCTGTTGGATTGCTTTGTTACTAGGCAATTCAAGTTAATGGTTACATTAACTTGAAACGGTGCTTTCGAGGGCTGTTGAATTGGTCTGTTGGATACCATAACTTGAAACAGTACTATCCAGATCTTGTTGGGTCGGATTGTTGGTAGTCACTTGAAAGACTTCTTTCTATGCCCATTGGATTGACCTACTGGTTACAATGACTTAAAATGGTTCTTTTGAGAGTTGTTTGGATTTGCCTGTTGGATACAATAACTTTAAACAGTACTTTTTTGTGCTATTTGATCGGATTGTTTGCTTGATACTTGAAACAGTACTTTACTGTGCTATTTAATCAGATTGTTTGCTAGATACTTGAAAGACTTCTTTCGACCCACGTTAGTTTGACCTAATGCATTCAATAACTGAAACAGTGCTTTTGAGTGTTGCTGGATTGGTATATTTGTAGGTCATTAATGCGAGGTGACATTAATTTACACCTTCCATGTTAATTCGTTCGTCTTGAAATGATTCTACCTAAGATCTCCTCGAATGGAGGAGATTATTTACCTTTTATTTTAGTTGTTTTACAAAAGATCAAAATCAACGAGGGCACCTCAGTGAGAACGATTTTAAAATAGGCTGGTTAAGTAAATAGTGAGGTTAGAGGAAATGAAAATGTATGGAAGTGGATTGAGTAGCCAAAATAAGCAACCTATGAGGGGTTAAGAAACGGGTTTGAATGTGGGGGATTTTCCTACTTTTGACCCCATTTCACATATAAGGGGTAATGTGGAATGCCGTATTTAAGATATTTTACATTATGAATAAGAAAGAATGTTTTCTCAATTACTGGTTTGCATCTCCAGTAACATTAAACATCAACATATGAGCCCAAACATAGTTTTACGCGCTATATTTCTCGGCTCATCCCGAAAATACCATACTTTCTTCTAATTTGGTTATTACTACACCATCATCTTGCATAGTAGTATCTTTTCCTACTGCTATTATAATGAAATTTTGTTTCATTACTACCTAATAAATTCCCTCGAAACATTTGTTATGCATTAAAGATTTGTTCTAAGTCCAACTACCTTTGAAATCCTTCTGAAATTACTCGTACAGATAAAACCATGTGTTTGCTGGTATGTGGTTTTCTGGTGCATGTCTTTAAAGAGGGGGGTCACTGATCTGGGACACTACTACCACGAAATCTCTGTCTTAGCAACCACACCATTGCATTCCATAAAGAAGAGATGGAGCACTTATCTGGTCATGGCAAAATTCGAGTTGACGTACGTCTTTTGCTTTCAATGTTCATTCAAAGTCTACGTCACCATAGATTAAAAGAGATTTTCCGGACCCTTAAACAGAATACCTTCCTTGATACTTTTTAGCTCACAAAGTTAATCAGGTTTGAAAAAGAGATAGACTTCCCC
The DNA here is from genome assembly GCA_963969495.1 of Ceratothoa steindachneri. Taxonomy (NCBI): domain Eukaryota; kingdom Metazoa; phylum Arthropoda; class Malacostraca; order Isopoda; family Cymothoidae; genus Ceratothoa; species Ceratothoa steindachneri. The sequence goes on from OZ018329.1 coordinate 42,519,747, forward strand.
TTTCTTGAGAGATGTGCAATAGCCCATTAGTTAACGCACATAAAACCTCAATAACAATATATCTCCGAAATAAGGCGGCGAACCTCCCAGAAGTGATGGGGAAACTGCTGTAGATAGAAGCCTACACCACCGACCAAGAGCACCAAAGAGAAATGGTTCACGCTTACCCCATAAATCTCACCTAGACTCCAATCTCTGTTGCTACCATCCGTCCGTACGTATACACACACGTAAGTGTCGTGAGCCGTGTAAGTTTTCGAGAAACATAGAGACATCAATCCTCTCGACAAACCTTAAAGGACCCTTCATTTTCATTAGGCACACCACCACACGACTTCCTTTCATACCTCCAGTGACGCAGAGGTTAGTATAATCAAGTTTATGGTCAAGCGATTTCTGACCATCTTTTTCAATACACGCAGGGCATTACGATGGGTTTTCTACTTGGCTGATGAATAATAATGTCCCATTCGTGACAGAGGTCAAAGGTCACACTTGTTATAGATGTAAAATAACCCATTCTTTATATATAATATTCCATTTGTGACAGATGTAAAATACCCAATGCGAGACAGAGGTTAAATCACATTCGTGAGAGATGTAAAATAACCACATTCGGCATGAAGATAAGATAGATGTATAATATCCCATACGTGAGGGATGTATAATAGCCCATTTGTGTCAGAGGTAAGACACTCCAATCGTGACAGATGAAGATTAGCGCATTCGTGACAAATGTGAAATACCATATTCGTGATGGAGGTAAAATAACCCATACGTGACGCATGTAAAACCCATTCATGACGAATCTAAAATATCATTGTCGGAAAAAGAGGTAAAATTCCCCGTTTGTGACAGATGTGTAATTAGTGAAGGATTTATATTAACCCATTCGTCACACATAAGAATATAACATGCGTGAGAAGGTTAAAATATCCCACTCGTGAGAGATGTATAAAATCCCATGCGTGAAAGATGTAGGTTAGCCCATTCGTCACAGATGTAAAAGGCTACACTTGTGACTGAATTAAACTAACCCACTGTGACAAAAGTAAAATAACGCATTTGTAACAGATGCAAAATGCTTCATTCGTGAAAAAAGTAAAATATCCAATTTGAGAGAGAGAGATGTTATCCCATTCGTCACATGTAAAATGCCACATTAGTGAAATACCCCATTCGTAAGAGACGTACAGGTTGGAAACACGAAACGTAGATTGATATTTTTTTAATAATTTTCAGAACATAACATCAATATTACATACATACTGCTTATTCTAAAAAGAATATATATATATATATATATATATATATATATATATATATATATATATATATATATATATTCTAAAAGATGATGTAACTACTCTTCAATATGACTGCTTTTTGCGTTGATAATACGACGAAGTCAATTTATCACTGAACCCAACTAGCGCGCAGGGTTTCAGCTGATATTTCTTTCCATCATTTTTCTCAGTTTGTACTTCAGAACTTCGACACTGATAAGATATTTGACAGTCTCTCTGCTCAAACATCTACCACACTCTGAAGTCCATGGAATAAAGTCAGGAGAAATTGCAGACCAATGTTTCTTTGACCGAAACCCCTTAAAATTTGCCTTACACCAGTCTTGAACTTATTTTGATGCGTGTGAGGTTGCTCCATCTCGATAGTCGGTTACACCGGCATTTCCTACAGTTGCATCCATCCAAGGGCTGACTTTCTCTTTCAACATGTCCAAATAAACGTTGTTTGATCTTTATCTCTTTTCGGAGAATATGAGAGATTTTTTAGCCCGCTGATAATACTTCTGACCACACCATCAACTAAGCTGGCCTCTCTCTCTTAAAAGATGTCTGCTGTTCAAGCGGAATTTCATTTTTATTTTGTGTCCCAAACACGAAGATTCTGTGTTGTGGGTGTCTTGGACATTAACACCTTTTCATCCGTCCACAGAACTGGAGGTTGCAAGCCATCAAGGAGGTGTTGGCAGAGTACATTTGCTCTTTCAACTCTGTTCGCTTTAGTGGTGATAGAAACATGTCCTTTAGCTACCTTGAATGAATAAAGTTTCAGAACTCTAGAATAATCAAATGGCTCATCTTGGCTTTCAAAGCAAGTCGCCCGGCACTCTTCATTTGATTTCTCCTGATCTTGTTCATATATAATATCTCATACATCACCTAAACATTTTAAGCTGAGGTAAAATACTCCATTCGTGAGACTTGTGAGAGATTTATAATGGTCCATTAGTGAGAGAGCTAAAATACCCCATTCATGAGAATTTTTGTAATATTCCATGCATAATAAATGTATAATAGCCCATTTGTTGCAGAGCTAAAATATCCCATTTTAGGACCTATAGAGGGTGTTTCTAGCAATTTGATATAATTTTGAATTCAATAACTTTGCCAATTCTCGTTCAAATAGCCTCAAAGTTTAACAGAATGTGTGTAATTAAGTACATGAAAATTTTCTTTCAGGATTTTATTTGTCGGCTATATAATAGCCATTTCCTGGAATAGAAAAGGCGTTTTGTGTGCTATAGTATGCTCTAATAAAGTAGAACAAGACTTGCAGCGTGCATTTGAAAGATAATTCTCTATAAATGCGCCAACAGTAATGCAGATTTGGACATGGCACAAAAGCTTCAAAGAGGAAGATTGCCCTGTGCAGGGCATAAGGATCTGGACCACCACCAGCCTGCCCCGTGTCTCAAGCTGTGTGCATAGAGAAAATTTGGACAATATTTCATGCAATACACATACCTTGGAATTTTTCATTCATATTATGAGAAATAAATCTTATATTGCTCAACATTAAACGTGTTTAGTTTAATTTACTTAGAAAATGTAGCTCTAGGGTTATTTATATCTTAATTGATATCAAATTTTTATAAACACCCTGTATAATAGCACATTTAGAGCAGATGTAAAACTCTCCACTAGTGAGAGTTATATAATAATCAATTCACGGTAGATGCCAAATCCCCTATTATTCAGAAATGTATAATGGCCCATACCTGGTCGAGGCAAAATACCTCATTTGTGAGAGATGTATAATATACCATTCGTGAGAGATAAAATACCTTATTCTTTACTGAGGTAAAATTCACCATTCATAAGTGATAAATTATCGCATGCGTGAAAGATCTGTAATACCTCATCTGTGGGAGAGGTAAGGTTCTCAATTCTTTGGTATGACCTTTGGCAACATTTCAGCCTGATGCTTCAATACCCTTGAAATACGATTCAGACTTTATTTATATGCGAATTTGCTTTCTACCTCAATAGGGCAGCAAAGACCTTCCAGCGGTTTAGTGCCATGTTACTACCTGCTCTATATTTCTGCCTCTCCCTCTTGGCTCACAATTTGATCACGTCCGCCAGAAGAGAAAAGCACTAGGAGCCCCTCAAAGTACTCTTCCGTCGCATGACAGAATTCGGCCTAATTAACCCAGAAAAATATGACCTCGTTCAAGAACAATTGAGCTTTCTCGGTTGGGAATGCCGCCAGGCTTATTCTACAGGCTATTCCTTAACCTAGAAAGACTCAGTTCATAGTGAGCTTACTATATAAGCCACCTACTTCCCTCACTACATAGCAATGAATTCTTTAGACATTTTCGTGTAAATGCATTATTTTCAAATATTTTATGTATTTTAATTACTTTTATTGTCTCATGTTTTCTTAAATTTAAAAACCCATCACCAATGAGTGGTGGCTTATTTCTAATTAGTTTAACCTAATGATGATAAAAACGCTTAGCCCTCGAAACTTTCTAAACTCAACTAACATTTAAAAAAATTCCCTCTAATTTTCCTAGCAGAGAGTTAAAAAAAAGGAGAGATTTCTACAATGAATTGCGCTAAGTGTCATTAATTCTGCCAATTAAGAAATTAAATTTTCAAGTTTCAAAATTTGCGTTTATATTCGCGCATCGAGTAATGAAAGCTGTTCGAATGGATCGGAAAATCGAAGGAATTTTCCTGGAGCTATTAATAGACAACGGAATGAGCGGCAGATCAAAGAAACGAGCTAAGTATGAGAGACGGAAATTAAGAGAAGGAAAAGAGGCAAAATATAGGAAAAAGAATAGAGGAAAAGTAAAATCAATAATTAAAGATCCATAAAGATCATATATTTTGTTCTGCAATATAGTGTAATTCATTTTATCTTTGTTTTATCTCTGCAAGAAAAGCTTTGATTAAAAATTATTTGTTTTCTTTGTCACAGAAGAGAGAAAATGTGATTTTAAATATCTTTGACAGAGAAAAGAAAAGATTATTATTATTATTATTATTATTATCATTATTATTATAATAATCATAAGGATATCTTCATATTAAAAGTATTATTTTATAGCAAAGCAAATCTCCTTTAGAGTCATTCATAACTTTTCCAACATTAGTAAGAAACATTATGCTGTCACTTCTGCTCCAAGCAGCTGACGGATCTCGTAAAGATGAAGCATCCAGAGGATTTTCGACCCTAATATAACCTAACCTAACCTAACCTATTCTAGATTAGGTTGGCTAGGTTAGGTTTAGTCAGGTTAGGTTATATTAGGGTCGAAAAAAACTTGCAATGCATCTTCACAAGATCCCAGCAAGCCATATGGCAGCGGGGTTCTTATTGCCCTGATAAGTTCAGGGATAGTGGGAGTAGTATGGACAGTGGAGTAAACAACTAGCTCTTATTCGAGGCAAGTAGTAGAAGTAGTGGTACTCACGTCGACGATGACCCCGGGCATAGGAATGACCCTCTTGGGGGGCCTGAGGCTGGGGATGAAGTAGAAGAACTCCTTGTCGTCGCGATACCACTTGATTGAGTACATCTTGAGCGGGGAGTTGTACTCGCAGCGGAGTGTGACGTCATCGCCTTGCACCGCCGAACGGGGGACCTCTAGCAAAGTTATCTGAACGTCGTCGTGGCTCACCGGTTGAGAATCAACTGGATGGAAAGAGAAGAGTTGGTTAATGCAGTGGCTTAACTTCGCTAATGCGAAATGCGAAGTTAAGCCAATGGATTTAAAAGTGAAACTAAATTTGGTAGCAGAATTGACCAGGTGGCTGAATGACAGACTGGCTGACCCCCAGACCTAAGAAGCCGCGTGCTGCTTTAGGCCACTTCTGAGTCGTGATTTGGCAGCACAAATTGACCCGGTGGCTGAATGGCAGACTGGCTGACCCCAAGACCTAAGAAGCTGCACGCCGTTTTAAGCCACTTCTTCGTCGTGATTTGGCAGCACAAATTAACCCGGTGGCTTTAAGGCAGATGGCTGACCTACAGAACTAAGAAGCCGCGCACCACTTTAGGCCCCTTCTGCGTCATGATTTAACAGCATAAATTGACCCAGGGCTAAATGACAGACTGGCTGACCCCCAGAACTAAAAAGCCGCGTACGGCTTTAAGCCACTTCTGCCTCGTGATTTGGCAGCACAAATTAACTTGGTGGCTTAATGGCAGACTGGCTGACCTCCATACCTAAGGAGACACGCGCAACTTTAGGCCTCTTCTGCGTCATGATTTAGGCAGCATAAATTTATCCGGTGGCTGAATGACAGACTAGCTGACCCCCAGACCTAAGAAGCCGCGTACCGCTTTAGGCCACTTCTGCGTCGTGATTTGGCAGCACAAATTGCCCCAGTGGCTGAATGACAGACTGGCTGACCCCAAGACATAAGGAGCTGCGCGCCGCTTTAAGCTACTTCTGCGTTGTGATTTGGCAGCACAAATTAACCCGGTGGCTTAATGGTAGACTGGCTGACCTCCAGAACTATGAAGCCACGCATCACTTTAGGCCACTTCTGCGTCATGATTTTACAGCATAAATTGACCCGGCGGCTGAATGACAGACTGGCTGAACCCCAGACCTAAGGAGCCGCGGACCGCTTTAAGCCACTTCTGCGTCGTGATTTGGCAGCACAAATTAACCCGGTGGCTTAATGGCAGACCGGCTGACCTCCAGACCTAAGAAGCCGCGTGTCACCTTAGGCCACTTCTGCGTCATGATTTAGCAGCATAAATTGACCCGGTAGATGAATAACAGACTGGCTGACCCCCAGACCTATAAAGCCGCGTCCTGCTTTAAGCCACTTCTGAGTCGTAATTTGGCAGCACAAATTGACCCAGTGGCCGAATGGAAGACTGGCTGATCCCTAGACCTAAGAAGCCGCGCGCCGATTTAGGCCACTTCTGCGTCATGATTTGGCAGTACAAATTGACCCGGTGGCTGAATGACAGACTTACTGCATCCAGACCTAAGAAGCTGTGTGCATTTTTAAGCCACTTCTGCGTCGTGATTTGGCAGCACAAATTAACCCGGTGTCTTAATGGCAGACTGGCTGACGTCCAGACCTAAGAAGCCGCGCGCTACTTTAGGCCCCTTCTGCGTCATGATTTAGCAGCATAAATTGACCAGGTGACTAAATGGCAAACTATCTGACCTCCAGAACTAAGAAGCCGCGCGCCACTTTAGGCCACTTCTGAGTCATGATTTGGCAGCACAAATTGACCCAGGGGCTGAATGGCAGACTGGATGACCCCCAGACCTAAGAAGCCGTGCGCCGCTTTAGGCCACTTCTGCGTCATGATTTGGCAGCAAAAATTGACCCAGTGGGTGAATGACAGACTGGCTGATTCCCAGACCTAAAAAGCTAGCGCCGTTTAAACCACTTCTTCGTCGTGATTTGGCAGCACAAATTAACGATGTGGCTTAATAGAAGACTGGCTGACCTCAAGACCTAAGAAGCCGCGTACCGCTTCAAGCAACTTCTGCGTCGTCATTTGGCAGCACAAATTGACATGGTGGCTGAATGACAGACTTGCTGACCCCCAGACCTAAAAAGCTGCGCGCCGGTTTCAGCCACTTCTGCGTCGTGATTTGGCAGCACAAATTGCCCCGGTGGCTAAATGACAGACTGGCTGATCCCCAGACCTAAGAAGCTGCGCGCCGCTTTAAGCTACTTCTGCGTTGTGATTTGGCAGCACAAATTAACCCGGTGGCTTAATGGCAGACTGGCTGACCTCCAGACCTATAAAGCTGCGTATCACATTAGGCCACTTCTGCGTCATGATTTTACAGCATAAATTGACCCGGTGGCTGAATGACAGACTGGCTGAACCCCAGACCTAAGGAGCCGCGTACCGCTTTAAGCCACTTCTGCGTCGTGATTTGGCAGCACAAATTAACCAGGTGGCTTAATGGCAGACCAGGCGACCTCCAGTCCTAAGAAGCCGCGTGTCACCTTAGGCCACTTCTGCGTCATGATTTGGCAGCATAAATTGACCCGGTAGATGAATGACAGACTGGCTGACCCCCAGACCTAAGGAGCCGCATACCGCTTTAAGCCACTTCTGCGTCGTAAATTGGCAGCACAAATTGTCCCAGTGGCTGAATAGCAGACTGGCTGTTCCCTAGACCTAAAAAGCCGCGCGCCGATTTAGGCCACTTTTGCGTCATGATTTGGCAGCACAAATTGACCCGGTAACTGAATGACAGCATGACTGCATCCAGACCTAAGAAGCTGTGTGCATTTTTAAGCCACTTCTGCGTCGTGATTTGGCAGCACAAATTAACCCAGTGTCTTAATGGCTGACTGGCTGACCTTCAGACCTAAGAAGCCGCGCGCCACTTTAGGCCCCTTCTGCGTCATAATTTAGCAGCATAAATTGACCCGGTGACTGAATGGCAAACTATCTGACCTCCAGAACTAAGAAGCCGCGCGCCACTTTAGGCCACTTCTGCGTCATGATTTGGCAGCACAAATTGACCCAGTGGCTGAATGGCAGTCTGGATGACCCCCAGACCTAAGAAGCCGTGCGCCGCTTCAGGCCACTTCTGCGTCATGATTTGGCAGCACAAATTGACCCAGTGGCTGAATGACAGACTGGCTGATTCCCAGACCTAAAAAGCTAGCGCCGTTTAAACCACTTCTTCGCCGTGATTTGGCAGCACAAATTAACGATGTAGCTTAATAGCAGACTGGCTGACCTCAAGTCCTAAAAAGCCGCGCGCCAATTTAGGCCACTTCTGCGTCATGATTTGGCAGCATAAATTGACCTGGTGACTGGATGACCCCCAGACCTAAGAAGCCGCGTACCGCTTCAAGCAACTTCTGCGTCGTCATTTGGCAGCACAAATTGACATGGTGGCTGAATGACAGACTTGCTGACCCCCAGACCTAAAAAGCTGCGCGCCGGTTTCAACAACTTCTGCGTCGTGATTTGGCAGCACAAATTGCCCGGGTGGCTAAATGACAGACTGGCTGACCCCCAGACCTAAGAAGCTGCGCGCCGCTTTAAGGTACTTCTGCGTTGTGATTTGGCAGCACAAATTAACCCGGTGGCTTAATGGCAGACTGGCTGACCTTCAGACCTAAGAAGCCGCGCGCCACTTTAGGCCCCTTCTGCGTCATAATTTAGCAGCATAAATTGACCCGGTGACTGAATGGCAAACTATCTGACCTCCAGAACTAAGAAGCCGCGCGCCACTTTAGGCCACTTCTGCGTCATGATTTGGCAGCACAAATTGACCCAGTGGCTGAATGGCAGACTGGATGACCCCCAGACCTAAGAAGCCGTGCGCCGCTTCAGGCCACTTCTGCGTCATGATTTGGCAGCACAAATTGACCCAGTGGCTGAATGACAGACTGGCTGATTCCCAGACCTAAAAAGCTAGCGCCGTTTAAACCACTTCTTCGCCGTGATTTGGCAGCACAAATTAACGATGTAGCTTAATAGCAGACTGGCTGACCTCAAGTCCTAAAAAGCCGCGCGCCAATTTAGGCCACTTCTGCGTCATGATTTGGCAGCATAAATTGACCTGGTGACTGGATGACCCCCAGACCTAAGAAGCCGCGTACCGCTTCAAGCAACTTCTGCGTCGTCATTTGGCAGCACAAATTGACATGGTGGCTGAATGACAGACTTGCTGACCCCCAGACCTAAAAAGCTGCGCGCCGGTTTCAACAACTTCTGCGTCGTGATTTGGCAGCACAAATTGCCCCGGTGGCTAAATGACAGACTGGCTGACCCCCAGACCTAAGAAGCTGCGCGCCGCTTTAAGGTACTTCTGCGTTGTGATTTGGCAGCACAAATTAACCCGGTGGCTTAATGGCAGACTGGCTGACCTCCAGACCTATAAAGCCGCGTATCACTTTAGGCCACTTCTGCGTCATGATTTTACAGCATAAATTGACCCGTTGGCTGAATGACAGACTGGCTGAACCCCAGACCTAAGGAGCCGCGTACCGCTTTAAGCCACTTCTGCGTCGTGATTTGGCAGCACAAATTAACCAGGTGGCTTAATGGCAGACCAGGCGACCTTTAGACCTAAGAAGCCGCGTGTCACCTTAGGCCACTTCTGCGTCATGATTTGGCAGCATAAATTGACCCGGTAGATGAATGACAGACTGGCTGACCCCCAGACCTAAGAAGCCGCGTACCGCTTTAAGCCACTTCTGCGTCGTAAATTGGCAGCACAAATTGTCTCAGTGGCTGAATAGCAGACTGGCTGTTCCCTAGACCTAAAAAGCCGCGCGCCGATTTAGGCCACTTCTGCGTCATAATTTGGCAGCACAAATTGACCCGGTGGCTGAATGACAGACTGACTGCATCCAGACCTAAGAAGCTGTGTGCATTTTTAAGCCACTTATGCGTCGTGATTTGGCAGCACAAATTAACTCGGTGGCTTAATGGCAGACTGGCTGACGTCCAGACCTAAGAAGCCGCGCGCCACTTTAGGCCACTTCTGCGTCATGATTTGGCAGCACAAATTGACCCGGTGGCTGAATGGCAGACTAGATGACCCCCAGACCTAAGAAGACGTGCGCCGCTTTAAGCCACTTCTGGGTCATGATTTGGCAGCACAAATTGACCCAGTGGCTGAAGACAGACTGGCTGACCCCCAGACCTAAAAAGCTAGCGCCGTTTTAAACCACTTCTTCGTCGTGATTTGGCAGCACAAATTAACGATGTGGCTAAATAGCAGACTGGCTGACCCCCAGACCTAAGAAGACGCCCGCCACTTTAGGCCACTTTTGCGTCATGATTTGGCAGCATAAATTTACCCGGTGGCTGGATGACAGACTAGCTGACACCCAGACCTAAGAAGCCACGTACCGCTTGAGGCCACTTCTGCGTCGTGATTTGGCAGCACAAATTGACATGGGGGCTGAATGACAGACTGGCTGACCCATAGAGCTAAGAAGCTGAGTGCCGCTTTAAGCCACTTCTGCGTCGTGATTTGGCAGCACAAATTGACCCGGTGGCTTAATGGCAGACTGGCTGACCTCCAGACCTAAGAAGCCGCGCGCCACTTTAGGCCACTTCTGCCTCATGATTTGGCGGCATAAATTGACCCGAAGCTGAATGACAGACTGATTGACCCCCAGAGCTAAGAAGCTGCGTGCCGTTTTAAGCAACTTCTGCGTCGTGATTTGGCAGCACAAATTAACCCGGTGGCTTAATCGCAGACTGGCTGACCTCTGGCCTTAAGAAGCCGCGCGCAACTTTAGGCCACTTCTGCGTCATGATTTGGCATCATAAATTGGCCCGGTGGCTGAATGACAGACTGGCTGACCCCCAGACCTAAGAAGCCGCGTACCGCTTAAGCCACTTCTGCGTCGTGATTTGGCAGCACAAATTGACCCAGTGGCTGAATGGCAGAATGGCTGACCCCCAGACCTAAGAAGCAGCGCGATGCTTTAGGCCACTTCTGCGTCATGATTTGGCGGCATAAATTGACCCGAAGCTAAATGACAGACTGACTGACCCCCAGTCCTAAGAAGCTGCGTGCCGTTTTAAGCCCTTTCTGCGTCGTAATTTGGCAGCACAAATTAACCCAGTGGCTTAATGGCAGACTGGCTGACCTCCAGACCTAAGAAGCCGCGCGCCAATTTAGGCCACTTCTGCGTCATGATTTGGCAGCATAAATTAACCTGGTGACTGGATGACCCTCAGACCTAAGAAGCCGCGTACCGCTTCAAGCCACTTCTGCGTCGTGATTTGGCAGCACAAATTGACATGGTGGCTGAATGGCAGACTGGCTGACCTCCAGACCTAAGAAGCCGCGCATTACTTTAGGACACTTCTGCGTCATGATTTGACAGCACAAATTGACCTGGTGACTTGCTGACCCCCAGACCTAAGAAGCTGCGCGCCGGTTTCAGCCACTTCTGCGTCGTGATTTGACAGCACAAATTAACCCGGTGGCTTAATGGCAGACAAGCTGACCTCCAGACCTAAGAAGCCGCGCACCACTTTAAGACACTTCTGCGTCATGATTTGGCAGCACAAATTGACCCGGTGGCTTAATGGCAGACTGGCTGACCTCCAGACCTAAGAAGCCGTGCGCCACTTCAGGCCACTTCTGCGTCATGATTTGGCAGCATAAATTGAGCCGGTGGCTGAATGACAGACTTGCTGACCCCCAGACCTAAGAAGCCGCGTACCGCTTAAGCCACTTCTGCGTCGTGATTTGGCAGCACAAATTGAATCAGTGGCTGAATGGGAGAATGGCTGACCCCCAGACCTAAGAAGCCGCGCGACGCTTTAGGCCACTTCTGCGTCATGATTTGGCAGCATAAAATGACCCGGTGGCTGAATTGCAGACTGGCTGACCCGCAGACCTAAGAAGATGTTTAGTATCGGAATTTAGTTATTAAATGATTCTAAATAAGAACTAGATTCATATGGAATCAAAATCAAGGCGAGTTTTTTAGTTGTATGGAGGGAGGGACAGCCATTAAGCCGGAGCCTCGTTGTGCGGGAGTCATCCAGCCGACCATTTAACCACTTAATCAGATTACAAAAGAAACCCGAAGGCAGATGGTATTCGAACTTGTATAAGGCCTTTGGGCTTGAACAATAATCATTTTGATTCATTAGACAAAAGATACAAACCTTTAAAAGTGTCAATGATTCAAGGACCTTAAAACTTCCATTTTATCTCCCCCTTTTAATATTTATTTTTCTCTAGTTTCTTCTTTTCTTGTTAACTTTTAGTTTTCTTCTTCCTAACACTCGTTCAAAGTATAGGGTTAAATATAGTGATTTTAGCAGCTTTAATCTCTTGAATTTCCACGCAAAGTACGCGCAGGAGAATGGGAACGAGTTGACAAGGAAGTTATCCTGACACTTCTTTCTTCTAAAATCAGGAAACCCATTGATTATTGCCTTGATAAGTAGGAATTACTAGAGGATAGTGGACAGATAGGCAAAAATTATCTGTTCGGGTAAAGATGCTCATTTTCTAAAGATGTTAGATGGAGTTCAGGTTAGAAGAATAGAAATCCAAATAAGAGATATGAAAGTCCTCTGGGATATAGTAATAGCCGGCTAATTCGATTTTGTTTTAATTTTATATGGTGTGTATAACAATTTTGGTGTGTCTTGTGTTTCCGAAATTACGTATTCATAAGTTAGGTTAGGTTAGCCTACTATTAGTTAGGTCCGGTAAGCCAAAGCTATAACTTCAGAGAACCAAATACCATGTGTGAGAACCTGAAGATGGAAAACATGTATAAAAGCGTTCAAACAAAAATCGGAAATGTGGTGTGAGGAATAGTGAGTTATTAATTTATCTGTGTGATTATCTTAAGTAGACTATAAAATCAGGCATGAATATGTTCACTGGGTTAATATATACAATAAAAATAATGTTATATGTAGGTTGTCCCCCAATTGACTAAGTAAAACATTGTGGAGTGCTTTTTTTATTTCAACAAACTAGGACTAAAGTTAATTGATATACAGACCATAAAGAACTTATAATGAAGTGTAATTGTCAGAGATAGAAAGTTACTCCTCCCCCCATAACCCAAAGTCTACCTGTGATGCCCGAGAAGATACATCTGCAAGGCCAAACAGCCCCAAAGGAGCCGCGAGATTTTCGCGGGACCGCGTAAGCCATCTGCGTTCCATTCCCCGCCGTTTCCAGTCTTATCGGCGCCAGAACCACGGCGCCAAGGACCTTTGCGCATAGCTGTGAGGCCGCTGAGGCAATCTCCCCCCCCTTTGGCGCGCCAAGTCTAATGAGATCCCCGTCCACCATTTTCGGGGCTCCCGGCGACCCCGTTCCACCGAGGCAGAATGAGAAATCAGGACCATACAGCCACGTCTTGGTTAGCAGTCACGTAGTCTCGTACGCTCTGCTTCGCCTCCCAACCGCTTCCAGCTACGAACGCGATGCGTCATCTCTACCCGGCTTGCTTGCACCTAAGGCCAGAGTTCCCGCCGACAGACGATAGACACGGACAGGAATCTATCACTCGGTTATCGACTTCGTTTTCACTCTCACCGGAGTACTCCCTAGCTCGAAATAAAGTTCGAAAGTACTTGGAATCCTCGTATTAATTTTCTCTGTGGGCTTTGTTGCATTTATTTGCTTACTCAGACGATACTTTGTGAGTTTTCCACACACACACACACACACACACACACATATATATATATATATATATATATATATATATATATATATATATATATATATATATATATATATATATATACATACAGCTTTAAAGGCTGTATTTTAATAGGACTTCGACGCGGAGCAACAAAAATTGCACATCCTTAGGCACTTTATAGGCAGGCAATTAGGAGCAGAAAATATCGCTAAGCGACTCTTTTATGGCGATTTCTAAAAGAAGTAAAGGATGTGTATTATTAGTGAAATAAGTTCGGAGTAACTTGATCTCTTATTGAAGTTAAAATATGAGAAGAAAGATGGTAGGTACGTTGCAAAAGAGTTTAAATGTTATTTATTTTGAAAAATTTGTCACAAAAACTAAATAATTAAAACCTAGGCCAGAGAAAGGTGTTTTTCTCTGAGCAGAGGTGTAAGGGTTTATTTTCCGATTTGTTAATTAAGTTGTAAAGCAAAGAGAGGGCATTATTGATTTCATATTCAATCGTGTAATTAACGCTTTGAATGAATGGAATTAATGAATTGGACAAATTTATCATGTTGAGGAGTGGCAATAATGCAGATTGAGTCGTCTCCAAACGATAAAAGGAAATTCGTATATCGATTGGGCAACTCTTGAGATGTTATCCCCTGCCATGTTAATGGGTGCAGGAAAATGGTAACTGGAGTTTAAAGGTAAGAGAAAAAGACATTAGAAGACACCAAACACAAAAGACAAGCTTAATTAAGCCAAACCAAAAAGACTAAAATACCCCTTAAGGAAAAGAAATTAAAGACCGTGAGTCGAATACGGGTCTCCCAGTTGCTGATCGGATGCTCTACCACTAAAATACCAGACAAAATACTAAAGACTACCCAAAGCGTCACCTTATCAATCCTGCTATCTGTCAAGGCGAGAAAGTACTACCAAGGGATTTCCATATTAAATCCCTAACCCTTTCACAATTCAAAGCCTCACTACCCATTTCACACACTGACTCTCAACACAAAGAACATGTAGAAACTAAGGGCAAGTCTCAAAAACTGAGCGAGACATGTTAGGAGAAACCATAGGGAACATGAAAGAAATACATGGATAAGAATAAAACAAAGTTGACATATTACACATTCAAAAGAATAAATGTTACAAAGTGGAAATGCGAAAAGAAAATTGCTAGAAGAAATGACACAAGATGGACAAAATAAAACGAAAACGGGGCATTTTCAATATAATAAATAAAGAGACAAAAAATATAACCACGTGAAAGTTTAAGTGGAGGAAAGTCCATTAATGGAGAGAGTAAAGTTGTAGATTCTTGCATTAAACCGTGTTTTGAATGACTTATACAAAGCTAACTGGAAAGGCCTTTTCTCAGCAGGGAGATATAACAGAGTGATATGAATATATGTATATAGAACAATCATTTTGAAGTTCAGCCTCTCTAATTTGCCAAGAGACTGTTGTAAAGTAGGGAAATGGAATTTGAATGCTCGTGAGCTCTATTCAAATGTTTATGACTTGGAAGAAAACTTGAATATATTTACGCTCAAGAAGAAGTCACAGCCGGCAAAGGCGGTAAAGTCAAGGGCAAAACAAGAAAACGTCAACCATCTTTGCCCTTTCCCCACGGGGAATATAATAACAACTTTATTTGAAGCTACGTATAGACGACTCATGTCTGGCTAAGCCCCCTTGCAGTCCACTCTTTCCCGGAGCATGGGGGCCGAAGTGAACTGAACTGCCATTAATCAATCTCGCTCCAACTATGTCGGCCCACTTTGATAGACATAATTGGATATGTAGAGGAAAGCAGGTTTGAGGATTAGCCCACTGTGGAACTCTACGGAAGATAACGCCAGGTTACAAGGCGATGCTGAAAGGTTTGGGGAAGAGTACGCTCTAATCTCTAAAGGTAGTTTCCTGCCAAGACCACAGGGGGGCATATAACCGTCTATGTGTAAGTTGGAAGCAGCATCGATAACCAAACCCCAGACGGGGCGGCACCCTCGGGTGGTGGTAGTTGATTCCATCACCACCCATCATTAAGTCCGCCACATATCATCCGTCTGAGGGGCCTCCCCGGGTCCACCCACTATTCATCCCCCCATCCCGCAGTTCATGTTCACTGAAGCCCTCTTGCAAAGGGGAGGGGGGGGGCCTCAATAAACAACTCCATAAGAAAGTTCACCATTTTTACCAAGAAGGATGGATCATCATTACAATCACAAGGAATTATAAAATGCACCTAAAGGACAGGAGGAAATTCAACCCAGGGGGGCTTTCCCTGAGGGAAAAATGGAACCCAATGGAACCACCAAAATCCCGCTGCGCACCATCAGTGGAAGCGTTAGACCAACCCGTGAGAAGGTGTTTGAAGTGGTCTTCGGAAAACTGAAGATCGCTATGCTCCGTCTGCTCGAGGTCCCCACAGGATATGTGGCGGTCTGCGAGAAGGAGAAAGACGTGGAGGGAATAACGAAGGAGGAGGCAGTAGAGACACTGCGCGAAATAGACCTTCAACCTGCAATCCCTCCCCAAATACAGACCCACAGGAGCGTTGTTTGCAGAAAACTGGATCCTTGGATTGGGCAACATTCCAAGGAACAAATAAAAGATGAAATAGCGAGAAACCAACCATGGGCCAAAGTTTTAGAAATAATAAACTTCTGGAACAGAAAAAAAAATGCTAAATACTTGCATGTGTTCAAAGTGGACTTTCGGACACAGCGTTGGCTCAAAAAGCAAAAGAAAATGGTCTTTTGCTATTCAACACAAAAATCAGCGGAGAGCAGATAGAAAGGGAAGAATTTACCTCCATTCAGTTCTGCTTCCGCTGTTACAAAATGGAGAGCCACGCGACTAAAGACTTATGAACCACAGGAGATCTGCTCAAGGTGCAGTGAGGCGGGGCACCACTGGAAAAACTGCAGCAGTCCGAGGGAAAAGTGCGCCAACTGCGGTCAAGGACATCGCTCCATTGCGATGCCCTGCTCTCTTAAAAAAGAACTGATTAAGAAAAAGGTCTAGCAAAAGAAAGAAGAACAAACCAGGAAGAGAAATAGTACGTATGCTCAGGCAGCGAATGCAGTCCTCACGAAAACGGAGGCAAAGAAAACCTGTCTAAGGCTGGAAAACGAAAATTCGACCAAAATTCTGACATGCATCTTATACGCGCATGTCAGAAACCTAACTAACCCAGGAACCTTTGCAAAGGAACTAAACCAGATGCTGGCAAAAAACGGGATGAGCAAGATGTGGTTCCTCGAAAATCCACCATCTGGAGACGTACTCCAGTTGCAGATGGTGCCCAAAGAAACAGTTAGTAAAAATCAGGAGACAGAGAAGAGATCCAGTAAGGAAGTTAGACGGCCAGATCCCAGGATCGAGGCAAAAAAAGAGAGAGAGGCCGCCGCCAAGACAGCTTAACCAAAACCACAGTGTGCGGAAAAATAAAAAACATCAGAGTCATCCGATAACACGGAAACTTCGGACTCAGAGGGCTCCGTATGTGAAGTGAAGCCCAAAAAGGGAAAGAAGAAGAAAAATAAAAAAATCGACGCCGACAGAGTTAATCTCTACATATACGCCACGGAACAGATCCTCTTCCTGAAGGACTGGGACACAAATAGAATCTGTGAGGGGATTACGAAAAAGTTCTACAAATGGGACTTCGATGCTCAAGGTGACGAAGAAATGGTGGAGGGGGCTTTGTATAACCAAAATATCGCCTTCCACCGAGAAACCTTTGTAGAACTGTCCCCAACAGAATACAAAAAAAAAAAGAAACGGGAAATGGAAATCAACAACCCGTAAACACTAGGACATCTACAACAAGCCAGAGCAGAGACTGGAAAACCAAAACAACAGGTTAAAGGTCTTAACACTCAACATGAACGGATGGGAGGGGAAAGCCACGGCATACGGCAACATATTCTGTGTGCTTGATCTCGACATAATACTAATCACGGAACATGGTATCGATGCGACCAAACAAGCAGTTCAAGATACTAGGCTACAAAGTGATCTCAAAAAAACATTCTCAGGAGAAGTACGATGGTGCTGCCGTTGCCGTCAGAAGGAATCTCTCGTTCAAACGCCTTCCGGATATGGACGAGTCCTTCGTGGCGGTAGAGCTGCACACTTTAGTAGGCAAGCTCATAGTAGCGGTGGCATACCAACCACCACGACGAAAGTATCTTCCTCTTACACACTTTTACACCCTGTTGTTTGGCCACGGCAGAATGGTATTCCTTGGGGGCGACCTCAATGCCAGATGCCGAACGGCTGGCTATGGTAATACAAACGATAGAGGTCAGAACTTGGAAATAATTATTAGAAGGAAAAACATTCAGCGTATAGGGCCGGATTTTCCGAACTATTTCACCGTAAGGTCCGCAATGAAGCCCGACATAATCATGACAAGTGATGGCTTCCCTTTCAATTACCGTAGTGAGCCAGGCCTGACAGTCCCCAGTGACCACATAGCGATCTTGACGACCATTTCTCTCGCATCAATACAGCTCCCAATCCCTTTTCGAAAAAGCTACGCTTCGGCCAACTGGAAACGCTACAAGGACATCCTTGCTAGATATGAACCAGTGGACCTGAACGGGGCAAGACTAGAGAGGATCGATGAGGAGCTGGAAACGATAACTGCCCGCATCATCAAAGCAGATCGTGAGAGTGTGCCGATGAAGAGGTACAAAACTCTCCCTCATCCCAGACGAACCGAAGAAATGAGAGAGATCGCTAGAGTGCACATGGAGGTGTACGAGAAAACCAGGAGAGAAGGTGCAAATCAGGAAAGAACAACGCTGCTAAGACGCCTGAGTGAACAACTTAAGCAGGCTATCAACCAGCAAGAGGCTGAAATCTGGGACAGCCTGATTGAAAAGGTTGACAGCGAGGTGCGACCCGATGTGTTCTGGCGACTTGTGAACAAGTTGAAAGGCCTTACAAGTAGAGAAAAGACCTGCATTTAAGTAGGGTGATGACTACTTGGAAGACCCGGCGGTATTAGAAGAAAGATTCCGCATGTTCTGGAAGAATGTCTTCAAGATAACACCAGAAGAAAATGCGGAATTCAACCAGGAATTCGAAGGCCAACTGATTCGAGATCTAAATCAGAATGTGCATTGCACGCTCCCACATGCCTATGTAGTCGAAGGGAGGATTTTGGCAGACCATGGCAGACCAACTACACCTGAAGAGGTCATGACAGTCATAAAATCCTTCAAACAGAAGGCACCAGGCTGGACGGGCATCACCAGAAATAACTTGGTACATGCCCCCCGGCAGATCATTCAAGGAATCACGAACATATACAATGCTTCCCTGAATACGGGCTACTTCCCAGACGCTTTAAAGATTGCTAAAATCATCTTTATACCTAAAGGGAGGAAGCCTGATCAACTGGTGGAGTACAGGCCAATATCCCTCCTGGAGATTATAGGCAAAGTCTACGAAAAGCTTCTAGCCAACAGGTTACAAGACCAACTGACCGAGCTAGAAGCCCACACCCCTCAGCAACACGGATTCCGCAAGAGAAGGGGGACTGACACAGCCCTTGCCCTTCTCACTGAAAAGCTCGCCCGATGTAAAGCTGAGAGGAAATACGTAGAGGTGGTGATGCGAGATGTGCAAAAAGCCTTCGATAAAGTTTGGCTAAGAGGCTTACAATACAAGATCTTAAGCCTCCAGCTGAACCCAATCCTGGAAAGGGTCCTCTGAGACTACATCATGCGCAGAAAAGCCCGAATTTCGATCGAGGGCTACAGAGGACCTGCGTTTGATCTTGAGGCGGGTGTTCTACAAGGTAGCTGTCTGAGTCCGCTGCTGTACTTTTTGTACATACTGGACTTACCTGATCCGGTAGGGAAGGAAGTGATGTACCTGCAGTTTGCAGGTACAAACATGCTGGATATCAAGCAAGGGAGACAGCCATCGAAATCGACAACATCAATCGATACGAACAAAAGTGGAAAATCAAGACCGACCGCCAAAAGTTCTAGATCCTTCCATTTAACCGCCGAAGACGTGTGGATGTCACAGTGAATGGCGATATTTACCCATATGGTAACAAAGGAAAAGTCCTAGGTCTGCAATTTACCTCCAAAGGGTGCAAAGTTGACATTAGTGATATAATCTCCCTAGCCAAAATACAGCTGGGCAAACTGTATAGGTTTAAAAACCTCAGCTCCAAAAACCTTAAAAAGCTGTACACTGCTTTGGTGCGCTCAACCTTAGTGTACCCGGCAGTGGTCATGCAGGCTGCGAGTTCCACCTCTCTCAGACAAATGCAGAGAGTGCAGAACAAAGCAGCCCTGCTTATAGCTCGAGCGAGGAGGACGGACTATATTCAGCAGACAGTATTGCGCGCAAGAGCAGGACTAACCCCTCTGAATATAGAACACCAAAGGCTAGGGACAAAATAGAAGAGGAAATACTCCCGAATACGAATCACAACCTAGATATCCCGAGAGCAGTTAGGGGACGTGTCACCAGGAAATCCCTATTCCCGAGTGGAAGGAACTGCTCCTGGGAGAACCAAGTTGGTATATTTTGTAAGCAAAATATATACGTAAATAGGCGAAGCACATACACCAAAGTGAAAAGAAGGAAGAAAGAAGAAGAAGAAACTACAAACAAAGGAAAAAGAGGCGAAGTGCCCAATGTGAGATCTAAATATACAAACAAGAATTAAAACCTAAACCCCGGCAAAATGAGAAGTTAGCTAGTAAGATAATAATAAAGAAGAATATATATATATATATATATAGCAAATAAGAAACTTGAAAGGCTTGAATGTCATGAGGGAAGAAAGAAAAAATATATTAATTTATTTATTTTATGTAATTAAATGAAAATAATAATAATAACAAACAAATAAAGGGAAGAAAAATAACAACCAAAACAAGGAAAACCTGAGATGAGCTCTCTACACCAAGGCAAAACTAAAACTCCTTTTTTTTAATTTTTATATACCTACTACACATTTTCCTACTTCTTACATCAATTTCAATTTTTTTCAAATGTTTATTATTTCTCCACGTCCTAAACCCCTCTCGGTTATCTTCAGGTTGATATTTGTTGTAAACTAGGTAAGGGAGGCAAGGGAAAAGGAAACTAATTTGATGCAGTGAGCATGCGATTGCTGGGTAGAATTAAGTGTAATTGAATATTGATTTTAGGTTTAGTTTCGTAGATCACGTCTTCAGTCACCGTATGTATGGCGGTGTCCTGTTTCCAATGTGTAAGTTTCTTTGAAAGAGAAGCGACTGCTCGGTGTGCAGTGTTAAATTTCACCATCTTGGAAATGGGTTGTGAGGCGTCTGAACAGACTGGTAGCAATCTTTCAGACGCACCATAAGTTGTGGTGCTCACAGTCACCGATTTTAAAGTTATACTGCCTTACGACATAGAATTCTAAATGGAGTATAACAGATGGAAGGCTGCCTTCCTTAATACTCAATTGGAGTTGTTAGGAACCATGTAATAGATGATGGAATTTAACTTGGCTATTGGTTACAGGAGATGAGGTTACATTATAGTCAACGTGTACATGATGCATTTTAACAAAGGGCACCCAAGATATTAAAAAGTTTAGCCTTTTGTGGCCTCATACGAGTATGTCTCCTCACACTACTAGAAAGACACGTCTCAAAGAGGTTTCCTCACATTTATTCCCTCATTTTATTCATAGAATTGTAACGACTGAGTGTAGCCGCAGTGACGATTTTAAATTACTACCTATAGGAGAGGATGTCAGTGTAGGAGAGGGTGTAAGTGTAGGAGAGGATCTCAGTGTAGGTTTTAACGATTACTCACCAATTCTTTATAGGGTTGATTAGCGCACCAAATTTACAAGGTTCCTTGCCATTTTGCAAGGACTTAGTTCATATAGAATTTAGTCTTCCATTACTAATAATCTTTCTCCTTAATTATCTCTGATGGTTACCAGATGGTTTTGGTCACTTATGCTCGTGCAGGCTTTTTGATAGAATGACTTGGCCCTTATTATAATTTTTCTTTGCATTTATTCTGTTTTTATTTTGTGTTGTAATTAGCTGTTTTGTGTTGTTTGATGTTTTAACTCTGGAAATTTATTCGATGTTGGGTTTCGCTATATTTCCATTATATAAAACCGCATTTATCAAGATTGTTTTTAATAACTTTTTTGACTAGAATATATTCGATGATACCATTACATCTCAGCGTTTCAGTTCTAATTTTATGCCACACTACTTTATGTTTGATGTCCTTTTCATGATGTTGACTCACAGGACGCTGGCTGGGTTGATACAACTGATAACTGATTCTATATTTAGAATAATTAACAATTCCATGGCGCTCTTTAGAGCCTGGACCCCCGCAAATATATCCTTGATACTAATCTTTTCATTTATTTTGCATCGTTTGATCTCACCTCTGTCCAAATTCTGCTTTCTCACTTTTGAAATGGGTTCATAATATAAAGGTTTGCTCGTTTGGCAAAGTCTCCTAATCTATGTTTGCGACATAAGTCTCCCATAACAATTTTGAAGTAAGGGATCCTTGTTTTCTTAAATTCAAGAATAATTCCTCTGAGTCTTTATGTAAGAGAGATGTAAGTGCATGGGTTTATACTACTTGTAGCTTAGCTTAAATTAGGTTCACAACTTATGTCCACCTTTGAACGTATGTAAGCTTGGCGGTTTACTTATCTCTTGTGATCGCGTATCTCAAGGACTGATTGGGTTGAACGAACAACCAAAACATCAACTTGATTCAGGTTACCTATTGGGTCGGTACTAAAATAAAGCCGAGCATTAAATTCTTTTTGAAGAAAAAGAAAGATTGGCGGTCTTGTGTTGATTGGAGAGTTCTCCTATTAATTTGGAGCGAAGTAATACCAGCAAGTATTATTCTGTTTTAATTAAATCTATCTTTTGCCGTTTTGTGGCAAAGTAACATAGCAAATTCCCTCACTAGCACAGCATAACCCGACCGTAGGCAAAGTCTGAGAGGCAGTTGGTACTATGATATAGTGAACTTTTTATATACCTCGTTAGTGGGCCAGCAAATGGAAGACCAGCTCATTGCTACGAGCCCGAACCAGACTGTGAAATCTTGCTAGGTTTAAGTCTATTTTGGTAGGATGATTAAGGGGACCGCGCCATTATTTTATAGGCTAGCGGCATAATAATAGGAATAGATAAGGAAACCTTCCCAGAAACAACACCATTTCTTTTCCAGAGGATGATACAGAAATCACCAACAGCAGAAGAAAATTAACAGGAAGAGGGGTCTCTGTCGCTCAAGAAGAATAGAGATGAAGTAAATGATTGGCACTCCGAGGAATGAGGGACGCCCCTAGAGCAGACAGAGAAAAAATGAGGGTAACAAGACGGATAAATGAAGATACCCCTCAACAAACTAAAAGAAAATAACTACGGCTACATAGCACTCCGCCTACAGGAAAAGGATGAATAAAAACTAGTACCAACAGAATGAATTGAGACTCTCAAGAAAATTGGACTAATCCCTGCCATCCCGTCTCACGCCGATAAAGAAGGAGTTCACCAGCTTGGATTTCTCCTTTCCTCTCCTTCCCAACGGTTGCCTAAGACATTCATCATCAATTACACGTATGAAACGTGTTTTCTCGCAATAAATTAGATATCCTTCTCCATTTCTTATTTCTCTCACACTATTCATCCATTCAATTTGCTACTCTGGAGATTATAAGCCATCGCAATAGCCAAATATTACTTAGGCGTATATATATACACTTTTTTATATGTAGAATTATGATTGGAAATCTATCTCCTGCATATTTATATGATTCGTTAATATATCTATGGGAGATATATTTGCTTTTCGCCTTATAGGAATGTATATATGCCAAGAAAAGAGTAATAGGGGTAAATTATTTAATTTACCCCGAATATATGGCCAATGAAATTGTTAAAATCCTAGCCATTAGTTATAACAGCTAATGCACTCTAGTAGCAACAAATGTTTATCAGAATTTAAGTCTTTAATTAATGTATTTAGCTCTCTAAGCCAAATTTATATCACCGTAAAATTTTCATTCAACTAAATCAATCAAGATTCCACATTTGCTTCTTACATTTTTATGACTCGAGTCTATGAATTGATAAAGAAAGAGCCAACATGACTTAAACAAGTTCCATTTAAAATTATTGACATTACCCAGAAATTAAGAATATTGGAGTTTGGTCTCTATTTTAGGCAGTTTAATTTTGGTGGGCTTTTTTAAAGATGCGCTTAATAATAATTAAGCAATTTTTATAGGAATAACTCTAATTGGGCGTAAAGAATGCGTATTAGAGACAAGAGAAATAAAGAAAAAGGGATAGGGGAAAAATCTTGTGGCCGAAAAGTTCGCAAATGAATCGAACTACAAATGACAATGCGAAACCGACAGGAGCTCTTGTTAACATAACATAACATAATTTCACGGATGAAAAAAGCCACAAGGGACTATCAAACGCCATCTGCATCTGTCAAAACCCACCCACAAAATGCATCCATTGGATTGTGTCAGATCATGCATCTACAATATACAATTTAAACAATCCATAGGATTGTATTAGATCATGCGTCTACTATATACAATTAGAACCATATACAGGAATGTGCCAAAAGCAAAAAGCATCATCACCAAGACTCGTCAAAATCCAAATCAATCGTAATATATAATAATAAAAATCTGCATCCACAAGAATAAGTCCAGAATACCCCCCAAAGTTAACCCTCACTTCCCATAAAATCATCTAATCTGCGTTTGAATACATTCAAGTTTGGACTGTCAACCGTCTCAGATGGCAAACTATTCCAGTAATCTACCACTCTATTGGTGATAAAATATTTTCTAAGATCCAACATGCATCCAACTCAAATAATGTGCTAAAATCCAACTTATCCATCCCAGAACAGATTTTAAAAAGTTCAATCATATCTCCCCTCACATCTTCTCTCAAATGAGAACATATTAGTACCCTCAGTCCGCGCGGTGTCCGCATACGAAGCGAGAGCAGAACACAACTTACTTAATGTAAACATGTTGAAGTCCACTGGGTACAGCGTTAGACTTCTAATGTTGGGGCAAAGAGTTTGATCTGAGCGAACGTGCACACAAAACTTTTAGCGGTGTCACGAGCTGACCATCCATTGGCGGATACGCAGATGCATCTTAACCCTGAGAGTATAAGTAGCTCCCAAGGTATCGTCACACATATAACCAATCATAACAGCACCATTGTTACCTTCCCATTTTCCCAGCCAAGATACCCAATCTCTCCACTACTTCCGAAACCCTCCCGATGGATATACCTGGTGGTGGCATTCCTACCCCTGACGTGGAATACTGTCCAAGAAAAGGGTGTGTCTAATATTTGCCAATTTGTTCATCAATTTTCACACACAGAAGTTTAGAGAGATTGGGTAAAAACCAGTAAGGCATAGAGTGAGCTCTCACTGGTTTGCAAAAAGTGAGCAAAGAAGCCATTTTCCAGGAGCCTGTGAGGATACCCTCTACCCAGATCCTGTTGAACAAATCTAACAGAAAGGCCATGCTTCGCTCACCTAGGTCTCTAAGCATAGAATAGGGGACATCGTCCGAACCAGAAGCGGTTTCCGCGCACGAAGCGAGAGCAGAACGCAACTTACTTAATGTAAACATGTCGTTGAAGTCTTTGCGGAAGTCAGCGGCCTTCAACGACATCACGAAGTGCAGTGAATGCTGCGAGGGCAGCATTCCGGCTAGAGAATGCGAATAAAGCGGTCACAAAGGACTCCTTCACGCATTCGGTATCCAAAATTGCGGTCACATTCCCTCGATGGGGTTGAAGTAGAGAAACTTCACAGGAGGAGACGATCGAGGGATGCATTGTTTTGAACTAGTTGTATTTTATCATCGATAAGAAAATTGCGGTACTTAAGTAGAGAGGTAAGAAAAACATTTTTGTTAATCTCAAAGCAATTGTGGTAAAATTAGGAACGAATGCGGCATAGATTACAGAGAAATCAGTAAGATGACTTTCAGATGTGAGCAACAGGATTTTTTGAGAAATAACTTACTATGGAGCAGACTCCGAGATTCTTGACTCTAACGGAAAAGGGAACATGAGGACGCTAAGGTTAAGATAGGGAGCAATAGTTTTGCAGAGCAAAATGCAGGAGTGCCATCGTGTAATGCCTTTGTTGTCAAAATGTTGTCCGAGAAAGATTTACTGATGAAGTTATAAAAAGATAATAGGCTTCTAAGAGTCACATCAAACGAGACTGGAAAAAACTATTAGATAGATTCCCATGTCATTATCATAGAAATGAAGTGATGGGTCAAGAAGACAAAAAAAACGAGGGGAAGAAGATAGATACGAAATACGAGGGGGTCAATAACGAAGCCCTGTGGAACAATAGAATTCACCTCTACCAGGGACACCCAGGAATTCACGAAGGCGGTGGAGATAGAGAAGAACGTGTGGTCTACAGTGTACAATGCTTTTGAGAGGTCTAGATACCAGAGGAGAAGACTACCAACGTTGACAGCATCCCGAAAGGGCTACAATTTATGCAGAAGAGTTGATTCAATGTTGTGCCATGCCCTTAAACCAAAGAGGAAAATCTTATCAGCGTTGAATGCAGACAAGCGATCTAGAATCTGTGTTGACAACAGCATTTCAAGGACTTTTGAGACGAATTGAGTTAAAAGACTTGGCTCCAGTTTCAGTTTCTACAAGTTAAGGCGAAGAGTAGCGTGTTTGAAGTCAGAGAGTACTCTTCCAAATAAGAGGGAAGTATTAAAGTATCTGTGAGGTAAGGGAGAAGAACAGGAAGAGGCGTTCTAAAGACGTTGAGGTAATAAATCTAATAGAGCATAGGTTTTATTCCCTCCTCCAAAGAAGTGAAATTATTTCCACAAGGGACACTGGTTCAATAGAAAGAAGTTAGATTGTAGGGAGGAATGGGGTCATTACCCAATGGCCAGGAATACGGGCAGAGTGTATGCCAGGGTTAAGATGGATTATCTTAGCAGAGAAGAAGGAAGAGAATTTATTAGGGGAGGTAAGGGAAGAGAAGGGTTTCAGTAGGTCGTAGAGATTAGCAACAAACTTCAACAAGTTGTATGGCTTGTTTTGACTTCTGCAAGCCTTTTGTAGACTCCTTCTTTCCTTATTTTCTTGACAAAAATCCATCCCCAAACTAGTGAACCAATTTGAGGGTGATGCATTAACGAACGAAGTAGCCAATGGAAACGACAGATTTAGATCAAAAAGGAATTGACGAAAATCGTAAATTCTCTCAAACGAAAAGTAATTGAAGAGGAATAAATCTACAAGAGCTGAAACATTCACAGAAGAGTTCCATTAAGACTCTATTAATTAGGAAGGACCCTTAATTGTCTAAAAAAAGAGACTAGTTGGCTTTGATGGCGAAATGTTCATAATGGTGGGCCAAGACCAGGAACTACCAACCAACGGCTTTAAAAAGATGGTTGGGCTGACTTAAGACCACAGGGGTCGGTTCTGCCACGCCCAATCAGAGAGCGTAAGCCATCTCATCTTGAGGGATCAAACCCTACTTTGTTGATGAATTCGAGAGCGCTCCGAATTCTCCTTCTCTTTCCTTTTATTAAGTGCATTGTGTTTGTACTCACCTGATATTTGTGGAGCTTAACCTAGCTTAACGTTACGCAACCAAAATCTAAACTAGCCATAAACTTAATCTAACCTAACCTGGATTAACCTAGCTTAACTTAACCTAACCGAGACTTACCTATCCGTTAACTTAATATAACATAACCTAGCCAAGCCTATCTTAACCTAAGCTCATGTAAAATAACCTAACATAATTTAACCTAAGTTAGCCCTTAGACTAATTTAATATAACCATGCTAAAGATAACTTAGACAACCTAGCTTAACTTACCCTAACCTAACCAAGCCATTACTTAATCTAACCTAGCCACTTAACTTAAACAAACTTGGCCTAACCTATTTTACACCAACCTAGAATAACCGAGCTTAAATAACCCATGGTAAAATTTAACTTAACCTAGCTTACATATCTTAACCTAACTTAAACTAACCTAGCCAAACTTAACCTATCATATCAACGTAACCCAAAACTAATTAAGCCTAATATAACCTAACCTATCTTAACTTAACTAAACTAGCTTAAATAATCTCTCTCTCTTAACCTAACTAAGCCTAACCTAGCCCCTAACTTAACCCAACCAGTAAAATCTTTCCGCTTAGCACGGGCTATCTTAATGGGTTACCCGTTATTCCATCGCAATGTCAAGCGATCCTTTCATGCTGGTATGTATGGTGAGTCGAGCCTTTTGTTGTGGGAGACACCAAAGTGAATGTAAAGTTGAAGCTTTCTGAGGATATCTGTATAATTTGAGTGTGAGAAAATAATCAGAAGATTACATATTCGCATGAAGGTCGAGGCCTTTTCTCCCTCGAGTTCAAAACATTATACCAGCGAGGCCGTATCATGTAGAAAGTTGGAGGGCGAGATTTGTAAAGAAAGGTGAGCTTTTTATTTCTCGATCTATTTTCGTAAATCCTTAATTTGTATTAATATGGCGAATATATGAGTATAAAATACAGAGGGGAATTTCCCAAAGACAGGTTGTCTAAAGTTATGACGCAAGGATGTCAAAATTTAAATATCAAAACATCTGGTCTAAATCTACCTGTGTGAACTTTGAATGACTCCGAGTGTCATTTCGAATGATCGTAAAATCCTAAAACATACAAGATTCAAGTAGCGGAATGTAACGCGAGTCTATATTACAACTAACTACGCATATTAATTGATAGATATTAAAGTGTCCTTACTCAACTTTCCGTTCAATTTTGATCTTTCCAACACACCATAGAGAAAACCTTTTCACCTGACACAATGATTAAAATTAGGGCCAAATATTTTACGTTGGTAGTTTCGAATAATTTAATTTTAATGGATTAGAAACACCTAGATATATTGCATAGGAGCCGTTAAGAATTAAATATGGTAGATGATAAGCATATCCTTTTTTTAAGTAATGGCTATCAATGTGCTGAAAAAAACAACAAAGAAAATAGCTATCAGTAATTGCTTATATCTTAAATAAACGTTGGATTTCCTTAACTTTGCTAAATTTGTGGGTATCTTTACCTATAAGAAACCTCCTAAAACCATAAAATTGAGTGTCTTTAATTTTATCCCTAAATATGAGTTTTGATAAAAATACCCCGTCTACATTTTTGTATATTTTCGAATTAACTTTTGTTCTAAATTGAGATTGACTCCTTAGAAATAGTCCCCAGCAGCAACTACACACCTTTATCAACGACTTTTCAACTTCTGAAAGCAATTTTATAATCATATTTAGGGAATAGTATCTAGATCAGTGGTTCTCAACCTGTGGGTCACAGAGCCATTTGATTTTAGTGCTTTTTTAATAAATAAATTTAAAAATCTGTTAATCTGCTATTTTATAATATCTCGCGTTCCCTATTCCTCAGGAACGATTCTCCCCCCTTTTCAATTCTTCCCCCACTCGTCTCTTACATTAGGATTGTACCGTGCAGAGTTGCTAATTTAGCCCCCTTTTTTTGGTACTAAAAATTGTACAAGAGTCTTTACATAGGATCTCAAATAAAACTATTAAGTTGGAAAGAAAGTAATGGGTTTTTTCTTGAAAAGCAAGGCGCCCTCTGATCAAGTTCAAGCACTTTTCAAGTTCTTGCTACAGTCTTATTTAATATGATTATAAATAATTATAAAGTACCTTTGTAACAAGTACAATATAATGTACTTTTTAGCGCTTTTGTATCTAGATTTGGCAACCCTGATCGCACGACAATCTTAACACCAATGAGATCAGTTGAAATATAACCATTGTTACGTATAGTAGTTATGTTTTAAGTTTCGCGATTGTACACTATTTTAGTTCATGAGAAGTATATAGAATTAGTTAGTATATAAGTATATAGTATATAAATTGTTCAAATTCAAGATCGTTTTCAAGCAAAGAAACAAGTCACACAATAGAACTTACGAATTAGCCTCGTGTGTGACAAAGGCGCCATTTTTCTATTGTTTGCGGTGTAATGCAGCGTTTTATATATATGCAGTGCTTTATAATAGAAATATATCATAGTTTTAATAATATTATATATACATTTTTATTGCAGTGGGTTTCTTCTTTTCAGTGTCTTAAATTTTACCTGTGAAATCAAATTAAATAACCGAGATATTTATTATTTGATTCATCATAACCCTTATTTTAAAAATGAGTGCGGCATAAAGGAAATATGGTGACCAATATTTAAAGTTTAGTTTCACTTCAATTGTTATAGCTAGTGTAGAAAGACCTCAATAGGTCATATGGATGGAAACTCTTTCAAATGAGTCAATGAAACCTAACAAACTCGAAAGGCATCTAATCACAAAACATGCTAATTTAAAGAACGAAAACATTGATTTTTTAGAAAAAGGCTGAAAATGTTGAAAGATACAGGTTAGATTTAAATGAGCCTCATCAAAGTAAAACTCACGCTGCACTAGAAGCTTCATATGTTGTTGCTCTGAAAGTAACAAAAGCCGAAAAGCCACACACACTTGCTGAAAACCTGATTTTTCCTTGCACCAAAGACATTGTTAGGATCATGCTAGGTGAAGATGCAGTGAAAAAGGTGCAACATATATCCTTATCTAATGATACCATAAGGCGCAGAATTACTGATATGTCTAATGACATTGTGACTCAAGTGATCGGGAAAATTAAAGTAAACCCTTACCAACTATTTAGCATCCAACTTAACGAGACAACTGATGTAAATTATTTTGCACAACTTCTTGTTTTTGTGCGTTACATCAAGGAGGACAAGATTAAAGAAGACCTTTTTTGTTTTGTGAAGCATTAGAAACAACTACGATTGGGGCGGAATTTTTTTATTTAGTAGATAGTTCTTTAAAGTAGCTAGCATCCATGTCATCCATACAACCGAGAATAAAACTGCTAACCCCCCAAAAGGAAGCTCAGCCATCGCATTAAATGTAATGAAATATATTTACATTTTATTTTTCAAAATTTTTGAATTATTATAAAAGGGGTCGTAGTTAAGAATTCTCACCATAATTGGTTCGCCACTAGAAAAAGGTTGAGAACCACTGGTCTAGATCATCTTCCGAATTTCTTTCACCTTCGATGTCGAATTTTCTTCAGCCTTTGAAAGCCCTGACTTGTTCCTCAGGGCGGATTGTCCCTTTGCTCCCACCTGATCTTTGCTCAACTTTCATTACGATATCATCTTAGAAATTTGCCCCAGTTTTTCCGGACGTTCCTTCGGCGAAAATATTTGCTAAACTGATATATTTAAATGAAATCAATGAAATGTATTCGCAAATGCATTTTAGGTAATTTCATGTATCTATTTCTGCATTTGCCTAACTAGAATCTGAGCTAGAAATTCATTCAGGTATTACTTTATCAAACCTCATATGGTTCTAAATCCTAACAAAGATGCGTTTGGATAAAAAGACTTCCAAATACTTGTACCGCTGGAAGTTATGGAATATTTGTTGCCTAGTTATGTAATATAGTTATAAATATCAGCCTTAGTTTGTTTCCAGTTGTTTACATGACACTGGTGCTTTCTGGTTTCCCTTCCTTCCTCATTAGGCCTTCTCATCACGGATATGTATGTAATTGCCCTCTTTATTTTTTCTTCCATCATCCACTCCACCTCCTTCTACGCGTCTTAATGGGCAATTCACTCGTTATTTTTGCTCCATTTGTTACATTAAGTCGCAATTTTGTGTTTCTTGGGTCCATCTGAAAACCCCAATAAAGCACCCAAAAGAACGTTATTATTGGCAATAAACGCGACTCTATTACTATGAAAAGCAGAAGATTGTCTCAAGCTCACCAAGTGCAGGGGGTTCATATTCTAATCCAATAATCCATTGTTTTTTCAAACAGGCGGAGTTGAACAAACCTTCGTTGCATTCTTCCTTATCAAATGATCCGTTTAAAGCTAAATTACGCCGAGCTGAGAAATTGCAGTTTCTTTTTCCTTATGGAGGTTTCCCTTAGATACTTCTTACTCAAATCAAAGTGTGACTAGATCTGAAGAGTCACCTAAAAAACCTCGGCCTAATTTTCAACTGGGGAGGGGGAGAGGGGGCATTCGCCGCCTTCAGGTTACTTTTACTGCCCAATTGGTTGTAAATTACGTTTACTATGGCTGATTTAGCACTGTTGCCGGTCAGGGGGCCGGTTTGTCATCTATTGTTATTCTCTAAGTGTGCTTAGTTCCCAGATATGGAGGTGGGATAGTTAATAAGCATCTGATAAGGTGCTCATTAACTGCCCAAACTGCGCCACCAAAACGTTTTTCTCTTCCTTACACCCTCTATATAGCGAATGTCAGGGTAGCTATTCTTGATGTCTGGCATTAAAAGATAGGAGCGAAAGATAGGAGCTTGAGTATGAAAATTCGTACCATTGCGCCTTAGTTATTCTTGTGAACTTGCACCCCAATGCCTTTGCCACTACAGATTGTATTTCACCACCGACGGATCGGCATGAGCGATCTCTAGAACATTTCTGTGAGGCTACTTGCTACCTCAGGTGGTGTACCACTCTAGGATAAAGGTCACAGTCTGGAAACTTTGCGTGCGCTACCTATCCAGATAGCCGAACTGCAAAGGACGCTACTGTCTGTCCCTGGTGCTTCGGGCTGGCTTTTCCTGGTGGCACAAACCTAGAATTCTAGTAAGAAGCAAGTGTAATGGCAGATATTTCAATCCATTTTAGATGCATTTTAATTTACATTCATTGATTTCTAAAAGAAAGAGGAAAATTTTTAAAATACTGGCTGATATTCACTATTATTCTATTTCTTTGCTATTTATCTTCTCTTGTCTATACATGTAGAAGTATATACGAATGTATAGGGCGAAAAGCCTAATTATTATGACAATTATACCCTTACTGGTTGGTACCGAAGATAAATCTTGTATTGTTACACTTTTACGCTTTATATAGTTGTATGAAGGGATTGGGAAAACAAATAATGAGACCGATGTAGTTCCTATTGTAGGCTACTTTTAACTAAACACTATCTCTTTCTCATTGTTAACCTCTTTAAAATCAATATGGAACACCTATTTGCAGTCACCTTGCAAATCTCGATCACAAATGGAAGGAAACCTGTAGTGATCGAACTACGCAATAGGTAGACCTCTGGCTCCCAAATTGCTAGATTCAATAGGCCCAAAAGATACCTTCACAAAATGGAAGCGAATTCGTCATATTAAATCCATGCACGCCTTATTAAATGTATATAAGGTAAGGATTCAATATTTTACGAGAAATAGGATGGGATTTGTAAATGTACATATATGTAAGCAAGCAAGCGTGAGACTCAGAGAGGAGTGGAAAAAAAATGGTTGAACACCTGCGCTTGATAAAGCTGCCAAAGTTGTGTCTCGAGATAGAATTATCAAAGAAGGATATTTAAGGAGGAACCTGAGTAAACATAGCTGTTGACCGTAAGAGATTGCGCAGCGACAATCGTATCAAATTATACACAATAAGAGTTTACCATGTAAATGTGCACCCTGCGGGCACAGGCTTCCTAGCAACGCCCAGAAGGTGGATAAATTACCATAACAGAGATAGGCCATCTGACGATACACTCTAGGAGCGCACATATGAATAAGGAAAGAAAGAGGAAGGCAGGAAACAAAGAGAGTATAGTAACGAATTCATTGGCGTTCACGTTCCCGCCTAAATCCACTAACTCTTGTCTCGCCCTTAACTCGTACTCACTTTGCTAATATATAGACTACTAATCTCCCATATAGTACGTTCCGTGTCGCGCTGCTCGTATCATAATATTTATTTATTAAAATAATGAGTTCATTTTCGTATGTCCATCTTTGCCTTGAACCTTCGATAAACCTAGCCAAGTAGAAGAACACCGTAGGATCATTTATCCTTGGAGTCAGATAAATAATTCGCTGTAATGCCATCTTTCCCCTATAAACTTAAACTAGTCGCTCCTTCATAAGGTGGTGGATTATGAAAACATCTTTCATTCAATGTTGTCAGGACCTATATACCCGTAACCTTATCGTCTACCATACCATTTACCTAAACTCCTCATACCTGGCGAGCCCTTATAACTGGCGACAACCCCCTATAACTGGTGACCCGTCGTTCGATCGGAAAGAAAAGGCATAAAATAGAGAATGGACTGGTGAAGTAATCGTCACACAGGGCAAGGTGAAGGGGATTTCTTGAACGTCGTCAGCGTTAAGCCACCCATCTTCAATGAAGCAGCAGTCTCAGGTTGGTTCCAAATTGTGGAGGACTAATTTTACATTTCCGGGATAAAGAAGCTGATGTTAATCGTCTTCCGGTAGACATTTTAGCAGGCCGCAACTACCAGTGTTTAAGGGAGGAAGTAATTGGCCTATTCGAGAGGACCAAGCTCGAGCTTTTTGAGAATGTTATCGAACCTTCCCAGCTCCCAGGCTGAACCTCAACTAACTTAGAAGAGTCACGGAAGACAGCCAATAGGTAAGAGTGAATAAAGAGCGTGTGTGTCACAAGTTTATCCAATCATTACCACCCAATATCGCGCCGGTAATCGCCACTCAGAAAGAATTAAGCTTAGCACAATTAGGAAAACTTGCGGATGAACTTGTAACATTCCCCCGAGCGCAGTGCCATAATATAAATACATATAGTAAGTCGAGAGGAAACAGTGCCGTTTGAAACGCGTTTATGCCTCATAATAATACGAGTTCTAACTTTAGAGATAATTTGGCAAGAAATGCGATATCAGTGACCGAAAGTAATTGCAGTGTCCATAACCCACTGGGATGTATTGCGACCCTTCCATAAATCCAAAAAGCCTGTAGTTTGCCGCTCGCCGAAAGGTCAAGGATCTGTGCAAATGCAACCGTCTTCCAGGCCATCTTCGCTAGCACCGGCGGAAAACTAAGATGGCATGCCCTAGTAAACGCGACCGGGGGCGTGCCGTCTATATTCACTATCGCCGCTAAAGTATATAACACTAAATGGGAGTTCTTACTTGATACGGAGTCGAGGGTTTCGATTATTCTGGCTAAACTGGTGAAATCAGGTGATGTGCGCGAATCTAGCATTAACATTTCAACAGCTAATGGCGGAAAAATTAAGGTCCATGGCGAAATTCATACGGATATAATGATCCTCAGTCTTCGCGGATCATTTAGATGGTAGTTTGTTGTAGCAGATACCCCTCTTTGTTATTAGGGATTGACTTTTTGAGACATTATGATCTTCTAATAAACTGTGCGCGCGACATGCTAATAGATAATTGAACTAAACTCGTGTCGAAAGTGAAGTTGTCTGAAGAACCGGCGAAGCGTTAATAATCGATGACCTGCAGCACTTACCACCCCATTGCAGATCTATACTTGAAAAATATGGGGCTCTGTACACACCCGCACCCGCTTAGCCCTCCCCGTCACCGCTGAGCTCAGTGAAGCCTACAATCGAAACTGGTAGTGCTCCGCCGACATTTGTACGGCCAAGACCTCTTTCCATGGAAAAACTGGGGGCTGCCAAATCAACGTTCGAGACTCTAATGAAACTCTGTCACCCGCTGCCCAATGATTCCCCATACCAGCTGGTGACGGATTATTCCCAGTACGCGGCAGGTGCTGCCCTACACCAGATGGTTGACGGATCTGCAAAACCAGTGGCATTCTTTTCGTGCAAGCTACGCTGGACGCAGCAAGGATATTCCACTACGACAGAGAGCTCCTAGCGGCCTATCTTGTTGTCAGGCACTTCAGGCACCTGATTGAAGGTCGCCACGGCACTTTGTGCACTAATTACAATCCTTTTGTTTCAACTTTTGCATCACTACTGAGTGCCAAAATAGAGAGACAACAACGACATTTGACAGCCATTCTAGAATACATTAGTGATATCACGTACGTGCGTGGTCAGAATAACGTAGTTGCTGACTGTCTCTCAAGGAACGTCAATTCGGTCTCAATTGACTCTCTTGACCTCCGAGCTTTGGCGGCAGCGCACAAAAATTATGCAGACAAAGGAATTTCATTCGCGCCTAAACCTTACACTTTCCCGAGGATGTTCAGCTTTGATGTGAAGTAACATCTGGATACGCAATACCGTTTGCCCCGTTGGCATGCAGGAGTGCAATCTTCAATGAATTGCACAATCTGTCACACCCTGGAATCAAAGTCGGCAAATCGAGGTATTTCTGGCCCAAAAATGGAGGAGAATATCTGCTTCTGGACGATAGAGTGCTTCCCTTGTCAGTCTTCCATAGGGAATCGCCACACAAAATCACCGATCGTCCCTATTAATATTACTTCATCGAGGTTTGAAACTGTATACATCAATATAGTTGGACCACTACCACCGTGTACACTGCCTGGATAATCCTACCCCTTGCACAATCGGTACTTGTTATTATGCATCGACCGACGACAAGATGGATCGAAGCGTTACCGATCCCGGACATAAATACCAAAGTGGTTGCGTTAGCTTTCTTGGCCGGGTGTATTTCCAGATTTGGATTCCTGCTTTGTGTAGTAACCGAGAGAGGCGCCCAATTTAAATCCGAGCTATTCAAAGAGCTGTCTGCTCTCGTTGGTTTCCATCGTCTTCGCACCACGGTGTACAGACCGTCCGCGAACGGGATGGTGGAAAGGGCACACAGAACTCTGAAGTGCTCAATAATTGCCCGTAAACAAGGTTGGCTGGTGGCACTCCCAATTGTCCTGTTAGGGATTCGCTCCTTGCCAAACGATTCTGGATTCTTACCGTTTACGGCCGTCACGGGCATCACGCTCTTGTGCCCAAAACCTTTATTAGCATCATCTTCATCGAAGACCGACTCCAAATTCATAAAAGAACTGGCATCCACCATGGCGCAAATCGACCTCGCGCAACCATCCTTAGGACACCCGCACTCGATGCCGAAGCTTTTCCTGCCCCACGATCTCTGCAAAGCAACTCATGTGTTCGTCCGAAAAGATCGCATACGAAACCTATTTGAAGCACCTTATGTTTGCCGATTCCCGGTTTTCGAACGCGGCAATAAAGTTTGGATTTGGGAATTCTCATATGGAAGACGGGACACTGTCTCAATAGACAGGTTAAAAACAGCAAAATTACCTCCCCCTCAAAATGGTGACGCGCCGAACGATTAGCGACGCTCTCGCACTCAGGCTGAAGAAAAGAAGAGTTACAAGGAGTTACAAGGAAGCTAAGTACTTCAAAAGACCATTCGATCAATTTCATTGGAAGTACTCATGTCATTATCTAAATTAAATATCTACAATCCTAATGATAAGGAATAGGATAGCAAAGAGGAAGTCTCTCCCCACCCACCTTTCCCACCCAATGACGGGTTCGATAAAAGGAAAATATGTACCTGGAAGTGTTTGAACAAAAGACACATCCTGGAATTTTTATAGGAAAGCAGAAACAACTTAATATGTACATACTTAATTTTTACATCAATTTTTAATTTTATATTTCGTCTGAGAACTGCCTTTGAGGGCAATATTTTACATCAAAATCTTAAACTAATAATAACCTATGAGAAAATTATTTGCATATTATACAGGGTATTTTACACATCTATGCTTACAGCATGCTGTTCTTATCCTAATTTTAGCAACATATAATGTTTTGTCACTCGTTATTTCATCGATGAAATTATTTTGTCAAGCTTAATTTTAAAAGTTTTTAATGAATTGCTGGCCACTACTTCTTCAGGCAACTGATTCCAATAATTGACAATTTTATAGGAAAAAAAGTTTCCGCATATATTCGTTCTGAAACGCTTTGGGACGATTTTTAAACTGTTATTTCGTGTATTATTTGTGCAAAGTTGAAACCAAGTTGAAGAGTTAACATTATTGACTCCTTTCATTATTTCAAATACTTCTATCAGTTGACCTCTCAGACGTCTTTTCTCTAGGGTAAATAAGTTTAGCATATCTAGTCTTTTCTCATATTTATAATTTCGAAGTTCCGGTATCAATTTAGTGGCTCTAGCTTGCACTCTTTCCAATCTATCAATATCTTTTTGTAGGTATAGTGACCAGACCTGAGCACAGTATTCTAACTGTGGTCTTACTAATGCATTAAATATATTTAGAATTGTAACTTTATTTTTAAATCACTTGCCCTCGGAGAGTGCAGAACACGCAAGAGGAAGGGGCCACTGGAATTCACACGGAAACGTCTACAGACACCGAAGAGAGGAACGGCGAGACGAACATGTTCACACGTCCCGGGAGATGAGGCCCCTTTGCTAGAAATCCGTCGTTTATATATTTTTAATTCTGCGTGGCAGTATTACAGAGAAATATTGTAATGAGAGAGGAAAAGGCATAACTATAACACGCCTCGTTGCCTTTATAGCCTTAGTACATGCATTACTATGTATTTATTAGGTCTCGGGACTATGTGTATGTACGAACCTAACGCAAGATACGCCAGTGGTGAATGATTATATATAAAAATGTATTAGGTATCAATTGACTACTGTAATACGATATCGCAGAAATAGGCCAATTTGGACACAGGAATGCGCATATGTGAATGTCGATGCTCTATGCGTTATTATTGATACTGTCGATATTAGGAGTGCCAGAAATAACTTCACATATATATCTACCTATGTAATGTTAAACGACTTATTAGGGATTCCACCACTCGCAAGGGAGTACCTGTAGTGATTGAACTACCCAACTGGTAGACCTTTGGCACCAAAATTGCTGAATTCAATAGTCCCAAAAGATACCTTCACAAAATATACGCGAATTAGTCCTATTAAATCTAGGCATGGCTTATTAAACATATATATAATGTAAGGATTCAATATTGTATGAGAAATAGGATGGGATTTGTAAATGTACATATATCTAAGCAAGTAAGCGTGAGACTCAAAGAGGAGCGAAGAAAATGGTTGAACACCTGCGTTTGAAAAGCTGCCCAAGTTGTGTCTTGAGATAGAATTATCAAAGACGGATATTTATGGAGGAGCCTTAGTAAACACAATTGTTGTCTGCAAGAGATGTCACAGCGACAATCGTATCAAATTATACAAATAAGAGTTAATCATGTAAATGTACATATTGCGTACACAGGTTTCCTAGCAACGCTCAGGGGGTGGAAAAATTACCATAATGGAGGTAGGCCATCTTACGGTCATCTCTAGGCCACGCCCTCTGCATGAGGAGCGCACATATGAATAAGGAAAGATAGAGGAAGACAGGACACAGAGAGAGTATAGTAACTAATTCATTTGCGTTAACGCCCCCGCCTAAATCCACTAAGTCTTGTCTCGCCCTTAACTCGTACTCGCGCTGAAAATATATAGACTACTACTAGTCTCCCGCATCGTACACTCTGTGTCCCGCTGCTTGCATCATAATATTCCGTTATTAAAATATAGAATTTATTTTTGTATGTCTATCTTTGCCTTGAACCTTCGATAAGCCTAGTGAAGTAGAAGAACAATATAAGATCATTTATCCTTGGAGTCAGATAAATAATTCGCTGTAACGCCATCCTCCCCTATAAACTGAAACTAGTCGCCCCCTTATAAGATGGTGGTTTCCAAAAACATCTTTTATTCACCGTCGTCAGGACGTATATAACTGGTAACCTTGTTGTCTACAATATCATTTGCCTAAACTCCCCATAACTGGCGACAACTCCCTATAAATCAAAATGGAAAAAAGGGTTTCAGCCAGAATTTGCTTTCAATTTATATTGAATTAGATCACCTCTTTCTTTTCTTCTTTCTTTATTGTATACCCAGTCATGATCTCTGGTCGTTTCTTCTCATCTTCATTTAGTTGTGGTTATTTTAATTTATTTCACGTTGGTCTTCTTGAACTGCCAACAGGAATAAAATACCGGTCGTATGCTTGGTTTAATAGCTTTCGCACTAAACAATAAGTAAAGCAATGTAACTAAAAGTGAAGAAAGCCAAAAACTTGAAGTCCGTAAATAATCGTAAACCAATTAGACCACGTAATTAAAAGAATAAATAAAGATTTTGTAATGGCTTTACCGTTGAATATACAAATAACCTACATATTAATAATTGGAAAAATATTTAACAAAGGGTGCGGTGGGTGTTAAGCTATTAGTGACACCAGTCTCTTCTTATAGCACCATCGTGGATGCCCTAGGTACCACCAGAGAAGATCGGAAATTTGGCGGAAGCTTGATCTTCTCTAGTGGTGTCTAGGGAGTCCCCTAGGGTGCTATAAGAAGTGGGCGATGTCACTAATTACTTTACATTAACTGCACCAAATTATTATAAATTTTAATGAATACATTACACTTTCAAATAATGACGACCCCAAATCCAAACTTTCCAACCATCATGTCCGAATAAAATCTATCCAATACGGGCACACATTTCAAAATTAGGAAGGACCTTTTGAAACCCCCTTTATACAACTTTTTGAAAATCTATTAGGGAGAGATTGTTTCTTAACAAATTAATAAGGAAAATCATTGGTAAACTCGTAGATTTCATTGGTAGGGAAAGGATCTTAGAAATTCTATAGGTAAATAACAAAAAAATGCCTGAAAGCACAGTTTTCGACGCGGATTCTCATGCTTGATTAATTTGATTGATTCCTTTTTCACGAAATGATTTCGATGTTTGACCAAGATAAAGAGGTAGATGTAGTTTATCTCTATTTCAAAATCACATTTGACACCGTCCCTCATAAAATACTTGATAAAGCTAAAAGCGCACGGAATAGTGTTCAGTATGCTAAATAGATTTGAAACTGGTTGGAAGACCGTAGGAAAAGAGTTTGTTAGGGATCTATTCTTAGACCCATAGTGACCATTTAAATGGAAAAAAAGACTTGGATATGGTATTTAAATGGACGGAAAATGGAAGATGAATTCAACGTGGAGAACTGGATGGTGATGTGCATAGGCCATGTTAACCCTAGGAGTGATTACAACATTGATGGTTACAATTTAAACAGTCAAAATATAATATGGATTTAGTTATCTTAATCTCGTGTGATTTTAAGTACATAGCTAAACATTTTATGTTTAAATTGAAAGATTTTATTCTTCCGTATAATTTACTAGTAAGACCTTATTTAGAATAAGTAGTAAATACTGGTCTCCACATTTGCAAAAATATCATTGCAGTATTTGAACATATTCAGCGTCCAGCGCCGAAATTATCTTCTTAACTTCAACATAGATCATCCTTAGACACAAACAGGCATCACAATTTACTTTCACTGGAAGATTAACATCTGTATGGTCAACTTATTAGTCTTTAAGATAATAAACATGTTCAATACTATCAATATTACTCAAATTTGTGCTACATATCCGAGTGGCAATGATAATTAACGTTCGTAGGCAAATAAACAAAAGATTTACAAATGCAATAATACAGAATTTATTTGCTTATAAAATAACACAAACTTAGAATAATTTGCCCAAGATTATCGTTGAAATAAATACAGTAAATATGTTTAAGAATAAAATCGATAAATTTTAATTTAAAATATAATTTGAAAGAAGTAAGTTTTATAAAAATATTTTTTTTAGCCAATTCTTCTCTTTTTATTACCTTTCCTTCACCTCTTACTTCTATCCTTTCCTTTCTTTCATGCTACTGTTATGTGTTACAGCTTTTCCTGAATTTGCTTGAATTCTCGAGAAATTGAAATAAAAGTAGCCACCAAACATACCAGCACCCTACCCAGATCCCTCTTCATGCTCAAAGAGCAGCTTTTCCCATGAAGAGATAGCTGCTGATGTAATGAGTATAAGAAAATTCGTCTCAAGTGTCTAGCATGTTGAAAAGACGAGAAAACAATTTTACACCAGGATTCAAAAACGTCTGAGAAATGCCAATGTAAGGGTGTGACAGGTGTATTATAAGGTCTGTTTAACAGACCAAAACAACTTCATATTAGGTTTCTAGAACATCAGGCAGGTGTCGCAGGAAACGATCTCTCTTAAACAATCATTTGACTTATTGGTTACGATCATAAGATGTGAAGACACTTAGAATATTGAAATGTGCCAAGATTGGGAAGAGATGTTCAAAGAGATCTCGGTTTTAGATCTTAACTATAATAATGCACAGAAAAACTATATAATTTTCATAATATTCCGTTTATCGTTAAATCTTCAAATTGTTTTCTATTCATATTTTATACTTTTTCACATTTGCTGACTTTTTCCATATTCATCAGCTATAATCGTTAGCCAATATCTTCAGTGTTGGCTTGTGTAAAAGGTGATTTCTCAGATTTGAAAGTGACTTGTTGAATGACTGAAACATCATTCACACTTGGAGGCTCTTTACGGAGAGATCGATAATTAGCCTTTTTGTAACCCTTGACGTATTCATACGTTCTCCTAGTTTGTACCAAGGATGTACCAGTACGTGTTGGTTGTACTTTACCAAGTATGATATGGGTTAGCAAAAAATTGGTTACCCGTTTAATTTTACATTATGGTTAACTACAGAAAACTCTTTATATTAGAAGTTTTATGTCTAAAAGTGAATAACTGGTATGTAAAATGTAAAATATAAATGTAAAATCAGTACATTTTTATAGTGAGGACAGAGGGAATCCATACGAAACGAAATGGCTAAGGAACGAAGCAGAAAGTTAAGAAAGAAAACTCACTAAGACGCAGTTCGAAAGTACTTTGATTCCGCTTTTCATCTTTACGGTGTGATTTTTGGCAATTATTGCTCACTCACGTGCGATTTCGTGAGTTTCTCATATATATATATATATATATATATATATATATATATATATATATATATATATATATATATATATATATATATATAGATATATAAAGAAAGAGCAAATGAAAGTTCTGCGGGTGATAACAACTACCACAGGGCTTTCGCCATATTTTTTTCTGCCTTTCAAAACAATTTTGAAGACAGAAAGAAACGTGCAGAAACCTTACATTGCAGACTATATAACAATACAGTACAAGAAAGAGAAATTGGACGCGAATGAGCAACGAGACAAGAAACAGGAGTTTTTTTTAGAGGTAAGAGAAAGGGACATTAGAAGAAGACTAGAATCAAAGAGAGCAGAGGGCGGCACAATGAAGGCAGGAAGTTCAAACATTTTTCCTATGGCGTTATCTCTGTCTTCTCGGTAAAGGATTGCCTTCATTGTGCCGCCCTCTGCTCTCTTTGATTCTAGTCTTCTTCTAATGTCCCTTTCTCTTACCTCTAAGAAACTCCTGTTTCTTGTTTCGTTGCTCATTCGCGTCCAATTTCTCTTCTTGTACTATATATATATATATATATATATATATATATATATATATATATATATATATATATATATATATATGAATGCAATAAACCACATTATTGAAAGAGAAAACGGAATAATTTTTTCTTACACTAATATTTACTACCTTTTTTTATTAAAAGTCCGTGCAGGGAAGCAATTCGAACCATGGTTTTCTGCCTAGCATAGTGTACTAACGGCGTACTTTTAACTATGATCAAAGCGATGCTCGCTGCCTCAGTGTGCCTGGTTCGAATCGCTTCCCTGCACGGGTTTTTTCGAAAAAAGGTAATAAAAATATTACTGCAAGGAAAAATGATTCCGTTTTCTCTTTCAATGTGGTTTAATGCATTCATCTTCATCATTCTCTCGCGCTACTTTGAGAGATAT
Source organism: Ceratothoa steindachneri (assembly GCA_963969495.1). NCBI lineage: Eukaryota > Metazoa > Arthropoda > Malacostraca > Isopoda > Cymothoidae > Ceratothoa > Ceratothoa steindachneri. Next base: position 42,562,933 of record OZ018329.1, read on the forward strand.
TATATATATATATGTGATAGAACGAGTTGAATCTGTGTTAAATTCAACTCCTATCCCATATTAGTTAAAACCTCGAGGAGGCTACCCACGTGCATCTTCGATTCGAGGCTTGGAGTCTTATCAACAGCTACCGGACGCCAATGTTTAAACAAGGAGGTTATCGTCCCCCCCCCGTTCGCCCCCATACGCCGACCTCGCCAGATCGAGTTAGGCTTATGGACAGATAAGGCATTTTTCTCCGGCCCAGCTGTGCGTTCCCTCGAAGCTTCCACCCCATTCTCCCCCACGCCAAGGAGATGTCCTGGCTATTTATATGGAAACTTTACCACTAAGATCAGATTGGAGATCCAGATTTTCGTCGCGAAACATCACCACGACCCTCTCTCCCTTTGTGCGCCAAGGGACCTCGACCTCGAGATTCACCATCACTTGTCCAGAAGGAGGACAATATTCCTTGAGTGCCAAAGGTTCGAGCCTTTAGTGACGCCAAGTCCCCAAGGCATCCCCCCCCTGTTGTTCAAGGAGAACAGCATTAGAACAGCCATTGTTCGTTTTGAGCCCTTCGCCAAGAAACGGTTCTCATCCCCCCCTGTTGTTCAAGGAGAACAGCATTAGAACAGCCATTGTTCGTTTTGAGCCCTTCGCCAAGAAACGGTTCTCATCCCCCCCCCTGTTGTTCAAGGAGAACAGCATTAGAACAGCCATTGTTCGTTTTGAGCCCTTCGCCAAGAAACGGTTCTCATCCCCCCCTGTTGTTCAAGGAGAACAACATTAGAACAGCCATTGTTCGTTTTGAGCCCTTCGCCAAGAAACGGTTCTCACCCCCCCTGTTGTTCAAAGGAGAACAACATTAGAACAGCCATTGTTCTTGAGCCCGTAGACAAGAGACGGTTCTCATCCCCCCCCTTTGTTCAGAAGAGAACAAAGTAGAACAGCCATTGTTCTTCAAGCCGTTCGTCGAGTAACGGTTCTCCTTTCCAAGACGCCACGTCAGGATCCTTTTATCCCCCCCCTTCGGCTGGAACTCGCCAGTGGACCGAATATTCCTTCAAGTACCTTCCACTGCACCCTAATGAAGTTACGTAAGCCAAGCGTCACCTTTTGAGTATTGATCCCTTATTTGTCAATTCTATCCTGTGCTTTAAATGGTTTATCGAACCATCCCATCTCTTTAACTCCATATTTGTTTTACCTTTTTTGATCCCTTAAATCCTTGGATTAGCCCGAGTCTCCACGACCCTTTCCATTCTGTTTGTCAATATTTTCCGTTTTGTGTTTGCCGATAGTTATTATTAATAAAACTCTATTTTATTAATGATAGCAATATTATTATCCTTGAGCTCAGTTCCACTTCTTAAGCATTTTGAAGATGCATAATATCGGCCGCCAGACAGTAAAAACGCACTCTAAAGATAATTAAGGAAGTTCCCTCAACGAATAGTGATATATGGTATATCGTCGGGAGTCATTCTACGACATATATATATATACTATTTAATTTGGTATCAGGTGTGTAAGGTTTAACGCTATATCTTTGCAAACACTGGTCTCAGTCGAGTAAAGCATAGTGTTATTCGTTATAATAATAGAATATAGTAGTTCCCTTTTGTTTTAACGATTGCTATCCCCTTTTTTTTGAAACTTAAGAAGCTGGAGTAGCTCAAGGAACGGTTATAATAATTTGTTTGTGTTTTTTTGTGATTTTAGTCAGTGGTTATTTAGATTGAGAAACCAAGTACGAATAGGTCAGTGCCCATATTTAGGTAGGCTAATTCTATAGAGGCATAATTCTTGTTGCGAGGAATTTTAGTTGGTTGACTAGTGCGCCCCAAAGTGCAAAGATGACTCAGTTTGAAATCTTTAAAGCGCAAGGAGAGTCCTGTGGACTTTCCGGAAAAGAACTAATTGAGTACATTCAAGAAGAACAAGAAAGAGAAATACAACGAGAAGAAAGAGAAATAGAACTCCAACGAGAAGAAAGAGGGGAACGGATAAGACAAGCTGAGCTTCAGATTGAATTAGCTCGGATTAAAGCAGAAGTTCAAAGAAAAAAGGTAGAAAAAGAAAGAGAAAGAGAGGAACGGGAAAGAGTAATCCAACGAGAAGAAAGAAGGACGGATTCGCGCCCCTTCCCAGGAAAGCTGACAAAGTTTCCGAGCCCCGTAATACCCCAAAACTTCTTTCCCCAAAACCAACAACGGGACTCCAAACCTCCCGTTAAGACTTCTCCTCCATCTCTCTTCCCGAAGCGACCAACCATATGCTTCACCTGTGGTGCAGAAAACCACATGAGCTGGAATTGCCCCCAAAATTCTAGGCTTAAAAGCGGACCAGCCCACCAAGTTCACCAGATTAATGCAACCTCGGCTCCCCCGGTGGTACAGACCCAAGCAGAAACTTCTCCCCCTCCGTCAGGCCACCAGGTAAATTTGGTTTTTGGTAAAAGTTCATCGGGAACTTTGAAATATGAGGAGGGCAGCGTGGACAGCTGTCGAGTACTGACTCTCGTCAGGGACACAGGATGTACATGCTTCATCGTGTCCGACGAACTCCTCCCAGTGGCCTCTAACCACGAAAAATTTGCGGTGGTACATGACCAACTTGGGCGGGCGAACAGATTCCCCGTAGCTAGATGTTACCTGCAGTGTCAATATTATAATGGCTGGGCTGAAATCATTGTAGCACCAATAAAATTCTGTTCCGTACTTATAGGAAAGAGCCCCCAAGTAAGTTTCGACCCTGTGTTTCAGGCCGCCCTTCCTCAAGGCCGAGATAAGAAAGAAGCCCAGGAGCCCGTCCCCATCAGAACCCCGATACCGTCCGATTTCTCGGAGACCCCTAACCAGGACTTTAGGACGGCAAAAGAGGAGTGTGAATCACTAAAACCCTTAGGTGATAAGGCCCCAGACCAGGACACGGAGACTGTCCCTGGACCCCAAGAAAAAAAGAACCCCCAACGCGCCCATGGAGATACCTTCGTAGAACTGGACGAAGCATCGGCGCTTGAAGAGGATTGCCCCGCGGAGTCCCTTAAGGTAATCCAGACAGTGTGCATCCAACCTGATGCCGAGTACCCTCCTCCTTTTCTACCAGGCGAGTCTTTGGAACCCTCTGACCTGGATAGTGACGCGCAGCTGACACCACGTCAGAAGAGTCAGCTCCAAGAACTAATTAAATGGAATCACCATTTATCCACCCTATTAGCTCTTTTCGAGCAACTGCGTGAAAATGGCCTCACCATTGGCCCCAGCAAATGCCAGTTTGCCCACGAAACCATCAAATATTTGGGTTTCAAAATAGGACAAAGCAAGTCAGGTCCCCACGAGAACAAGATTAAGGCAATCGCCGACATGCCCCTCCCGATTACAAAGAAGCCATTAAGATCGATCCTAGGATCAGCTTCTCCCTATCAGCGATTTGTTCCGAATTTCGCTGCAATTTCGGCCCCCCTATGCCCCCTTCAGGAAAAGAATTTCTCCGATCGTTTACGTTGGAATGATGTCGCTGTTTCCCATTTTAATCAGCTCAAAAGTAAGTTCATTTCTGCCCCCATTTTTAAGTTGCCCAACCCGGAAAAATCCTTTGGGGTTAAGACCGACGTGATCAACGAGGGCATTGGAGGTGTACTCCTTCAATACGTGGATGACAGAACGAGTCATCCAGTTGCATATGCTAGTCGTCAATTATTACCACGCGGAAAGAGATATGCCACTAGAGAAAAGATGGCTCTATCAATTATCTGGGTCATAGACAAATTCAAGCTGTACTTGATATGTAAAGAATTTCGAATAGGAACCGACCACCGTCCGTTAGCCTATATTAGGAATTTGAGACACTCAAACGGCCGCATCATGCGCTGGAGTTTACTCTTGCAAGAGTATCAATTTAAAATAAATTATATCAAAGGTTCCGATAACCAGGTCGCTGACGCACTCAGTAGGAATGCGTTACCGAATAGCGTAGAACAATTGTATTCATAGGATTAGTATCTCCATGTAGGTATATACCGTCTTGTACGACTTAATTTAAGATTCTTTTGTAATATAGTTAATTAATGTATATGTCTGAATTTTGTAACGCTCAATGTCTAATTTTTTTTTATGTATATATATTTGTTCTTATTAATTTACGTAAAAATTATTTTGTCCCGTATGTACTAAGTTTATAACATTTCATTGTTCCATGCCCTTTTTTTTTATTAAGTTGTATTAAAGGTTATTTTCCCCTGTAATCTAAAGATCAAAATAATCATGTATTGAGGTAATACTAGTTAGGTGCAGGAAGATACGGTTGGTACAAGAAAACGAGTTCCCTACAACGGAGCTCTATCGTTGTCCCTTCTCTCTTTTTTTTTCGAAGTGACAACTTCCCCTGGAATGGAGGGGTGTGATAGAACGAGTTGAATCTGTGTTAAATTCAACTCCTATCCCATATTAGTTAAAACCTCGAGGAGGCTACCCACGTGCATCTTCGATTCGAGGCTTGGAGTCTTATCAACAGCTACCGGACGCCAATGTTTAAACAAGGAGGTTATCGTATCCCCCCGTTCGCCCCCATACGCCGACCTCGCCAGATCGAGTTAGGCTTATGGACAGATAAGGCATTTTTCTCCGGCCCAGCTGTGCGTTCCCTCGAAGCTTCCACCCCATTCTCCCCCCACGCCAAGGAGATGTCCTGGCTATTTATATGGAAACTTTACCACTAAGATCAGATTGGAGATCCAGATTTTCGTCGCGAAACATCACCACGACCCTCTCTCCCTTTGTGCGCCAAGGGACCTCGACCTCGAGATTCACCATCACTTGTCCAGAAGGAGGACAATATTCCTTGAGTGCCAAAGGTTCGAGCCTTTAGTGACGCCAAGTCCCCAAGGCATCCCCCCCCCTGTTGTTCAAGGAGAACAGCATTAGAACAGCCATTGTTCGTTTTGAGCCCTTCGCCAAGAAACGGTTCTCATCCCCCCCCTGTTGTTCAAGGAGAACAGCATTAGAACAGCCATTGTTCGTTTTGAGCCCTTCGCCAAGAAACGGTTCTCATCCCCCCCCCCCTGTTGTTCAAGGAGAACAGCATTAGAACAGCCATTGTTCGTTTTGAGCCCTTCGCCAAGAAACGGTTCTCATCCCCCCCTGTTGTTCAAGGAGAACAACATTAGAACAGCCATTGTTCGTTTTGAGCCCTTCGCCAAGAAACGGTTCTCACCCCCCCTGTTGTTCAAAGGAGAACAACATTAGAACAGCCATTGTTCTTGAGCCCGTAGACAAGAGACGGTTCTCATCCCCCCCCCTTTGTTCAGAAGAGAACAAAGTAGAACAGCCATTGTTCTTCAAGCCGTTCGTCGAGTAACGGTTCTCCTTTCCAAGACGCCACGTCAGGATCCTTTTATCCCCCCCCTTCGGCTGGAACTCGCCAGCGGACCGAATATTTCTTCAAGTACCTTCCACTGCACCCTAATGAAGTTACGTAAGCCAAGCGTCACCTTTTGAGTATTGATCCCTTATTTGTCAATTCTATCCTGTGCTTTAAATGGTTTATCGAACCATCCCATCTCTTTAACTCCATATTTGTTTTACCTTTTTTGATCCCTTAAATCCTTGGATTAGACCCTTTCCATTCTGTTTGTCAATATTTTCCGTTTTTGTGTTTGCTGATAGTTATTATTAATAAAACTCTATTTTATTAATGATAGCAATATTATTATCCTTGAGCTCAGTTCCACTTCTTAAGCATTTTGAAGATACATAATATCGGCCGCCAGACAGTAAAAACGCACTCTAAAGATAATTAAGGAAGTTCCCTCAACGAATAGTGATATATGGTATATCGTCGGGACTCATTCTACGACAATATATATATATATATATATATATATATATATATATATATATATATATATATATATATATATATATATATATAAATATATACATGTTTTATTAAAACCAGGTCTAATTGAATTTTGATTAACTTTCTCCTTCGCTTCTCTAATTTTCTTATTATTCCTCTTCCGCCTGGAGAAAGGTTATGAATAAGAGTTCCAATATTCATAATTCATTGTAGCTGAACTATTTCGGTCATGTTGGACCATCTTCTGAACAAAATTATTTTACACTGTTTAGATATTTAAAAAGTATACATTTATGTACTAACGTTTTCCTTTTTTTTAAAGATTAGGCTATACTATAAAGGCCATAGAAAACGTATATCTAAACTAGAGAGAAAATAAATGGGGGCTAGGTTTCGCATGTTCGTATATGTCACCTAGGTAATGAAATATTTACGCGTGTTAACCATTGAATCCTTTAAGAATTTTAAAGTCATTTGGTTAGCCGTTTTTTGCCTATTAATCCTTGGTCTCTCTTCTTAAATTAAGATAGCTTCCATATATGAAGGCGGGGGCAGTCAGTTACCCGTTTGATTACAGTGTTATTATCTAGAAATCCCCTTGATAGATTTGTTCCGTGTTGCATTGCATTAAAAAGTGATTTTTGATGGCTCCGTTTTACAAATTGCTAGTGATTCTACGAGATAAAGACGTAGGTGTCATTCCAATGTATTTATTCGAAAATTGAGGCTAATAAACTTAATGGGGACAGTTGAATTCGTAAATTACTTTGGGAGCTTTTATTTCTTTGGTTTTGGATGTGTTATTGGTAATGGGAGGATTGCTAATTTTCTTTGTTTTGTATTAAATTATCAGTTGTAACTTTTCTTCCTGATTTGTAAATTTTGTATTTTGATGTATAATATTTTTTATTGTTCTTTTGTATGTTTTATATGACTCACTCATTTGTTTTTTACAGAAAAGATTTATTGGACGTTTCCTATTATCTTTTTTTATTGTTATCTAAGTTTTGCAAAAACTTCTTTCTCTTTGTCTACCATATTGCCACAGCAACGTCGACGAGCTGAAATCATCTCGCATCCGTGTGTGGGACAGGACAGACGCACAAAACTTCACAATAGCGTGAATTTATTTCAAGATATAAAAAAAAACACACTTTAGTTGAATCAGTTTACTAAATTACAGGGGTAGTTTCGGTATCTACTACCATATTCATTATTCTTCATTCCATGATGAATCAGTTAAGAAATTAGTCGTATTATCACAAGTCTTAAGAGATTATCGCATCTGTATCGCGTGCCTATTTCAAGACGAACTTAACTACATACATTAGTTCTACGATTGCTGATTTAATGTATCCCTTATGGTTCATTGAATCATGTCAGTCTAGAGCCAAGGGATTTATTATTGCTCCAATAACACTAATAAAAGACTTCGCCACAAATACCAATATTAAGAAAGACTTTAAATATAAACAGACTATAAAAAAAGTGCTTTTCAAAGAAAAACCATGTAACCATCAGTCTGGGGTGTACCTATTTCCATGTAATAATTGCAATAAATCTTATGTAGGAGAAATTGGTAACTTTAATATATGCATAGATGCACATCGGGGGGGATATAAGAAAAGGAAGTTTATCTTATAGTTTGTCCAACCACGAGAGTAATTGCGATCACCACATTGATTTTAATAATACCAAACTAGTCTATAAGTCTGATAATTATTGCAAAGACGTATAATTGAGTCAATATTGATTGAATGAATTCAAAAATACAATATATATGAGGGCTCATTTAAATTTAACAAAGTTATTCAAGATTTTCTCGGCCCAAAACTTGCTTCGAAAATCTTCACAAATTTACCTGTTCCCTAATCTGTGTCTTTCTATGTTCCCCACATCCCTTCCATGTTATCCTTCCACCATCTGCTCTTATATATCAAGCATTTATATCCAGTCTTCTTATAAGAAAGTTAAGAATGATAGTAGATACCGAAACTAGTCCTGTAATGTAATAAACTGTTTCTATTAAAGTGTCTTTTTTAATATCATGAAATATATATATATATATATATATATATATATATATATATATATATATATATATATATATATATATATATATATAAATATATTGGTTGAGATAAATGAACAATAACGTTCTAGTCAATGCGGTTAGGTAAGGGTAAAAATAAGAATTTAATCCGCTAGATATCTCCTCTTCAGGAGTGTTACATATTATACGACTAGGGTTGAGGAACTTCAGGAGACTTCTCTAGCGGATTAAGGAATTCTTATTTTTACCCTTACCTAACCGCATATATATATATATATATATATATATATATATATATATATATATATATATATATATATATATATACAACGAAAACAAGGCATGCTCCGACTACACCAAGGAAGAGGGGATAAATAGCAGGAAGGAGGGTGTAGAAGTCTAAATACCGCGTACATTAGTGTACGCAGAAATACCCAGACACAAGCTGCGCGTCCCTCCTGTATTCTAAATTCGCCTTTCGCCTCGAATTCCCTCCGCCCCTTTTCGCACCAAAGAAAAGAGACGGCCGTTCAGGAAAATGTCTGCCTCGAAGGACACCTGCTAGCCGACGAAGGTCCGAGTTTTCGCGCCGTCGTAAACCGCGACGTGGAGCAAGGATAGCTCGAAGGTGTGAAAGATTTACTCTGTCTTGCGGCAGATGAAAAGGTCTTTCGCGCAGCGATACGGATTTTTATGAGAATTCAGTGCTCTCTCTTGATATTTGCTCGCGAGGGAAATAGAAGGGAAAGTTCTCCCTGGAGTCAGGCACAAGATCTTGGAGCTATGTTGTGGGGAGAGCTCGTCCCACAAAAGAAACAGTTCGCCCGTTGTAAGAAAGAAACTTCGGGGAATTTGTGTGTTGCCGTCACGGTACTTGTAGTTGCCAAACTTCTCGCAGACCATCCCCTCCCCCCCTTTCAAAGTCAGAGGTTACACAGAACCTCCCTCTGTGGATTACCCTAGACGTAGCTAAGTAATCGGTTTTGGCTACCCACTCCAGGAGCCGAATAATCGGACAGTCACTTCGAGGAATAAGAAGTCCGATTTGAGCCACAGTTTGGCTCGCCTTCGTGATCCGGCATAGGATCATTATATCACCGGTCTAGGATTACCTACTCATTCGGTAACCTCGGACAGCCGGACTAAGTACGATCATCGTCACTAGAAGAAGATCTTCACCATCATTCTCAAAAATACTTACGAACTCAAAGGTATCGTTAAAGTGAATTATCCCCTCCCCTAACTTCACCAGTTTATTCGTTAACTAGAATTCCCATCCTGAGCCCATAACCTCGAGTATTAGAAGTGATTAATTCAGTGATTAATTCAATAATATTATTCCATTCATTCTGTCGGGTGCCCTTAAGACGCAAACATCCTAGTGAGTAATTTTCAAGTATAATCCCCACGACATTTTGTAGACTTACTTATTCAGTGCAAAGATTAATTCTATTTATACCTATATACGCTGTTTCTTATTTCTAATTCATGTACATTAAAGATTATTTTTGTATCTGTGTGTTTAACTATTTTGGATCATCTTTTGGCAATTAATAAGCAATCCACTCGGCTTAAATCTCAATATTACACCGATCCACCCATGGTTGGCTTTTACTGAGTGGGGACACACTCAGGGGATAATCATCTTAGTTTTGATCAAAAGGTACGCACCGGAGTTATTCTGATTCACCGGAAGTGGCAACGGTAGGTGTATTGGATACACTTCACCTCCACTTCACTTTGGTGCAGTAATAAAATATATGTCCAGGAAGTGGGACTGGGGTTACCCACTCACTAAACCTCGACAGAGGGATTAAGAGAAAATCATACCGGGAAGAAAACAAGGTCTGCTGGCCAAAACGTCGTGTGCTCTCACTTATTCTGATCTAAGATCTTTACGACCTTCAAAACTTCAATAATGTCCTTACTAACCTTGAGATCACATTGGCAATTCTATCACTCGAAAGAGAATGTAAAACAACATAAGGGTTTCAAATTTCGTTAGACCTAAGCCTAAAATAGAATAGCCTAATGTGCCAAGCCTAACCTAGCCTAGTTTAGTATAATCTAGCTAGTCTAGTATAACTTAGCATAGTATAGCCTACTTTATCCTACCTTGGCTTAATATAGCCTAGACTTTCGTATCCTAGTATAGCCTAGTCTAGCTTAGTAGGCCCTAGTCTAACCTAGCATATTATAGTATAGCCTAGCTTAGCCTAGCCTAGTGTAGCCTTGCTTAGCGTATCATAACTTAGTGTAGCCTAGCTTACTATAGCCTAGCCTAACCCGGTATGACTTAGCATTGCATGCCAGAGCCTAGCCTAGTATATCCAAGATAGAATAGGCTACTATAGCCTATCCAATATATCCTTTCATACGATAGCTTATCCTAGCATACTGTAGGCTAGCTTAGTATAGCCTATACTAGCATAACCACACCTAACATAATATAGCCAAGCGTATCATATTATAGCCTAGACTAGTATAGTATACCATACCCTAGACTAGAATAACCTTGCATAGCTTAGCCTATTATAGCCTTGGTTAGCGAGCCTATCGTATCCCTACATATATTACCTAGCCTAATCTAACATAGCCCAGCATAGCCCTCCTTCGTCTATTATACTTTAGCCTACACTAGCATAGCATAGTATAGCCTTGTCTAGCCTAGTATATTTTTGCATAGCTTACCCTAGCCTAGCATATTATAAACTATCCTAGCATTAACTATCCTAGACATGTATAGCCTATACTATCTTATTATACCCTAGTCAAGCATAACTAGTATTTCCTAGTCTAAAATACTATATGCTATCTTAGCATAGTATTTTATAGCCTAAATTAGCAAAGTATATCTTACCCTTGTACATTATATCTTAGCATAGATTAGCATAGTATAGCATAGCCTATAATAGTCTAGTTTAGTATAGCGTATTCTAGGATTGCCTAGCAGGGTATAGCATGTTAAAGCCTCGTCTAGTCTAGCAGAGTATTGGCCGAATAGTTAGATGTCATTGCCAAAACAAAGTAATTCCCGGGATACCCTTGGGGCGACTTTGGCAATTCTATCATTCGAAAGAGAATGAATGTAAAACAACATCAGGGTTTCAAATTTCGCTAGAATTGGCCGAATAGTTATGATGTCATTGACAAAACAAAGTAATCCCCGGGATACCCTTGGGGTGACTTTGGCAATTATATCATTTGAAAGAGAATGTAAAACAACATCAGGGTTTCAAATTTCGCTAGAATTGGCCGAATAGTTATGATGTTATTGCCGAAACAAAATAATTCCAGGGTTAACCTTGGGAGGATTTTGTCAATTATATCATTCGAGAGAGAATGTAAAAGAACATAAAGGTTTCAAATTTCGTTAGAATCGGCTAAAATAGTTATGATGTTATTGCCAAAAACATAATATTCAAAAGACAATGTGAAACAACATAAGATTTTCAAATTTTGTTACACTCGGCCGAATATTTATGATGTTATTACAAAAGAAAAGAAGCAAAACGGGGACCGACCGACCGACATAGTGAGATGTAGAGTCGCTCGCGACTAGACTCGCAGGCGACTAAAAATCATAATCTTTGTAATAGCAATTGTATCAAAAGTCTAGAAATTTGCGGATAGTATATACAGGGGCTGGGCAAAATAATGGAAAGACCATATAATTTCCGAAAACTTTATTTTAATAAGGGGCAGGACCACCTTTGCCAGTAATTACAGATTTAATTCTGAGTGAGATCGACTCTTACAAAGTTTGAATTGTTCCCAGGGGAATTTTCATTGATTCACCAGCTAAGGCAGTCTCCAATTCTTTCAATGATGATAGTGGGGCATATCGAGTCCTAACTTGTTTTTCTAAACTGCACCATAAATGTCCAATGATGTTGAGATCTGGGGATTGTGGTGGCCAGATAGGGTGTTCTCCTTCACTGGAATGTTCCATGTGCCATTCAGCTACAACTTTAGCAGTATGAATAGGAGCATTATCATCCTGAAAGATGGCATTTCCATCCGGAAACAATTCCTGAACCATAAGATGGATCTAATCAGCTAAAATAATCAAATAGTCCCGACTGTGGATTCTACCATGAAGGGAGACTCTTGGGCAGGCGGAGTTCCAATATACGACCCTCCAGATCATCACAGAGCCTCATCCATGTTTAACAGTTGGTAACAAGCAGTGTGGATCAAATGCATCTTTGGGCTGTCTCCAAACGTATACACGGCCTGAGGTGGGAAATAAGGTAAAGGAAGGCTCGTTAGAGAATGTCAACCTTCTCCACTGTTCTCCTGTCCAAATCCGATGGTTTTCTCACCACTCTTAACCCTTTCGAAGGTTTGTTTCTGAGAGTAATGGTTTTCGGATTGCAGCCCTCCTGTGGAATCCGGCTTTATGTAACTCCCGGCGAACACTTTTTGTTTAGACTGGGTTCCGGGCGTGATCATTAAGTTCTGCAGTAATTCTGATAGCTGTAGTTTTATGTTCCTTTGTAACAATCTGTGTAAGAGTCCTACGGTCCCTATCAGTCAGTTTTGGTCTCCTTCCTGAGTTTTGCTTTGAGGAGGATGTTTTTCCTTTATTTTCATACGCTGTCATTACTTTTGAGACTGTGCCTCTCGATACGCCAACTATTTTAGCGGTTTAAGTAATGGTAGCCCCTGCCATCCGAGCTCCGACAATCTAACTTCTTTGGAAATCAGATACATCGTTCATTTTAATAAGTTTTAATAAACTTATTTGGATAATATCTGCAAAAAAAACACCAATATTCGCATACACATAAATATAGACAAGGTTTAGATAGTTTAATCAATCTTCCAAACTATACTATTATAATACTAGGCGTTTCCATTATTTTGTCCACTCCCTGTATATAAAATATAACATACAGGCAAAGGAGAGTGCGAGAGGCTAAGAAATAAGAACCACATAAAGTCATATAAAAATGAATGAAAACATTTGCTCACCGGACAAAAGATTAATCACGCAGTTTAAACTATTCAAAAGACGCCACGTGACTAATGGTCTGTCTGGTGAGATTATCCAAGCATAGGTTTATCCGAAGTAAATAAAACAAGAGCTTCTTTTCCTGAGTTTATCATATTTCTTTAATTTTGTTTAGTCTTCTTGTTCCTTTTCAGTTTTCTCCGCCCCCCTCCCCATGCACACACACATGCACAGCAATACACATCAAAGTAAGCCCATTTGGAGTAATTAGCGGTTAAGCACAAAAGTAGAATTCAATTTCAATTGAAAGTAAAGAAAAGGACGGGAGAGGAAGTGCGGGGAGAGGAATTTAGCGGAGCCATTAAATTGATTTAGGTGCGCGCCACTAAGAACAGGAATTTCACTCCATGCGTTCCTTCGTTGGAGAACAAAAAAAAAGGATACATAGAGAGACAGATAGTGAAAAGAAAGTGAAATAGCCTAACATATAGATAGACCTATTTAAAAGAGAGAGAGAGAGGAGGGCGATCAAAAAGACAAACATATTTATATATTGAGACAATAGAGAGAGAGAGAGAGGAAGATGGAGAGAAAACCACAGATAGAGAGAGCCCTATATCGTTCTATGGTGCTTATATAGATGCTTTTATAGAGCTGGAAGATTCGCTCGGAGTTGGTGCGTTGGTTATTTAGATTAGGAGTCGTCTCTTTGATCAGTACAGCCTCAAGGATTTTCAGGTGACGAAAATCCAAGTTCCTTCTAAGGATGATAGTGATTTGTGTAGTAAATGTGTTCCAACTTGCTGGTTGTGTTATACACTATAGTGTAACTTAATTGCGCCTTCTTATATGTGACTTGTTAAACGTTGCCTGAGAGTATTAGTGATCATACAAATGAAATGGTTGTTTGGATGAGGCTCGCAGTCTTTATGGGGGAATTGTAATTTGTACACAACATTGGTAGCCTCGCACCTAAATAATCAAACTTGAAGGCTACAAATACGGTGTACAAATTTAAATAGCCACATGGCGACTGCAAGCCTCATCTAAATAACAATTGCATTGGAATGGCCACTACTGCTCTTAGCAGACGTTTACCAATGCACCTCCAAGAAATCTTAAATATAAATCTGGTGAAAATATTGGGACAAGGCAACCCGGAACAGAAGGAAATAACTCATCCAGAAGAAAAATAGATCAACAACTCTATCGCAGAGGAAAGCACGACTAATGAACAAGTTAAAACCAAAGAGAATAACAAGAGAACTGAGGCAACAGAACTTAACCTCAAAATATGGGTGAGCGAAGAATACCCCTAACTAGAAGGCAAAACAAGCCCACTTTATCAAAGGCCTACAGGAAGGCACATGAAAATGGGCCCAAACAGGTAAACTTAGCGAAGAGGACAAACGCGAGATAAAAATTCCCTGAAGGAAACAAATGAAAGTACGCATTTAATGGGAAAACAAGAGAGAAGGTGAAAAATGGATAGAAACACTTCTAATTCAGGACAAGATACAAATCTATCCTGGAGACTGCGTCTCTATACGGAACCTTTAAGTAAATAAAGTGTGACAAATTCAGAAACGGATCATAAGCCAACAAACGAGCCACTTGTCAGAACACTAGGGACACCTAAGAAATCCAAACCAAATAAACAATGGAAACAATAAGGAGGAGAAAGCTCAACATACTACAAACAAATACATAAAGCGGGATCGGCCAATTGACAATAGTCGGAAACATATTCAGAGAGACGGCTCCAGAAATAATACTAATATCTGAACACGGAGTGAACCCAGAAAGGATACAAATGAAACTGTTCAATTACCCTGCCATTAATACTAACTCTTTAGGTAAACATCATGACGGGGCAGCCAAAGCAATAAGAAGAGGTCAACAACCGAGATGAGGATATTCTGGGCCGTTAAACTGAAACAGAAATGATGCCAATAATAGTGGCCAGAGGCTACCCCACCCTGCACAACTTAATGACAATATTACATATATCCCTAAAATATTTATTGGGGATCTTAAAGTTAGGTGTAAAACAAACGGCTACCACACAAGGAAAAACGGAGGAGATAATTTATAAATGATGTTGGAATGGAATATTTTCAAGAGAATAAGACCAGACTTTACAACATATGTAACAGGAAATGCTGCGACAAAGCCAGACGTCCCTTTAAGTAGCTATAATATGCCATTCAAATGATAACCAATACATAAAGTAACCATGTTAGAACATTCTTGTTTATGAATCAATAGCAATCAATAACATTACAAGTGCCAGAGCCAGAAATGAAGAGCTTACTCTGAAGATTACAAAGAACTCCGTAACTTCATCCCAAGAAACATCTCAAGAACAAGTTGCTGTATTCTTCCCAGCACTCAGTGGACAGAAGAAATGAAGAGATAAAATAATAGAATATATGACCTAAT
The DNA here is from genome assembly GCA_963969495.1 of Ceratothoa steindachneri. Lineage (NCBI taxonomy): Eukaryota > Metazoa > Arthropoda > Malacostraca > Isopoda > Cymothoidae > Ceratothoa > Ceratothoa steindachneri. The sequence goes on from OZ018329.1 coordinate 42,578,229, forward strand.
AAAGCTCCTCTGACAGATAAGAGAAAGATTTACTACACTCAAGAGGAGGAAAGACGAACTAAGGTATCTCATAGAAAAGCAGCATGGACATGGGGATAGGCTAATAAAAAAATAAACGTAGAGAAAAAACCTAAAGAAAACTGAGGACTAATGAACAAAATTAACGGCGTACCCGGATAAAGAAAATAGCAATAAACAACGAACAGGGAGAAATTAAAGAAGATGAAAGACTAGAAGAGAAGAAGACTTCACCCGAGATATAGATCAAATGTTACACACTTACTTGCGAACATCGAAAATATTTCTCCAGCACCAACAGTAACACCGGGTATTGCAAAGGTCCTGTTACATTCTTTAGGACGCTCTCAACAAAAGAGACAATGATAGTTTTGATGCAGTTAGACACGCTTTTATTGTTTAGCATATAAATAGGCGTTAATTGTAATATTTATCAATATGGCCGATGCGTTCCAGGTGGTCCTGAATGTCGCGCACACGTTGCGGACAAAGTTCTTCCTCATGCTGGGCCACTCGCGGTTGACGGAGGACTTCAACTCATTAACGTTGCTGTGGCGGACCATGCAAGCTTTCCCCCCCTGCGCCCACACGTTATAGTCGGTGGGATTGAGGTCGGCAAACAGCGGTGGTCAAAATTCCTTCGACCAGAAGTTCATGTTCGATCCCAACCACTCTTACAGGGTCTTAGCCTTGTGGGTGGGTGCACCGTTCTTCTGAAAGTCTTAATCCGCCTTCTTCGGGATCTTTCTGACCCAAGAAAGAAATTTCATGATCAAGATGTTCCTCTAATCGGCTGCGAACTACACCGGCGGCATCTTCTAGCCATTTGAAGCCACGACGCCGAGCTTATCACGGAGGTCGAGTGCTTGATGGTGGACACGTAGTGGACCTCAGAACGTCCTGGACTAAGCCTAACATGCGGGCGTTCTGCTTGTTGATGGCCGGATTCACTCTTAAGGTTTTTTTTATCAGAAAAAATGAGAATTCGATTACCATGACACTTCAAGTCTTTGAGAAGGCGCTAACAGCGCTTCCAACGTTTTTCTCGTATATGGTCGGTGAACAGAGGCCTTTCCACGCCCCTCAATCTCTTGCCGCTCTCCTCCTTGACGATCCTGGACACTGAGATGTTCTTCTTCGTCACAAGCGCAGTCATTTTGAACTTCGGGGCACATTTAAAGGCCTTTCTCACAGCCAAGCGGTTGACAACTTGAAGCTTGCCTGAACGAGATCGATCTTTGAGGTCGACCCTTGACGAACTTGACGGTTTGGCAAATGTTTTGGTCTATTTCGGAGATCAGCGTCCCAAACGTTTGCAACGTCAACATTATGGAAGAGGAGTCATGTTGTGGGGGATGTATAATTGGACACAGACTTGCTGGCCCATTCATGTTGACTGGTGAGGTTAAAATGACCGCAGCCGCCTACAGCAATCTCTTGAAGGAGGCATTGGATCTCTGTCTAGATGACTTACCGTTTTCACTTATAAGGACTAGTTTTCATGTTTTTCATGTATGAAAACTCCCCAGCTCACTCTTTCAGGGTCACAAAAGCATTCCTAGGCTGTTACAGCATACAAGGTAATAATTGATGGTGTGGCTGCCAGAATCTCAGGATCTCAACCCAACAGAAAATTTGTGGTTAATCATTAAACAAGATGTTTATACCGATGGACATCAATTTTCGTCTAAAGAACTCTTAAGGGCGACCATCAAAGCTGGAGAAGGCCTAGTCTAAGCTGATACTCTTAAGAAATTGACATATTTTATGCATGATACGGTTTTTGAATTCATTAGCATTCATTATCACTATGGTTAACTGTTAAATATATAGGCTAGTTATCCTTAATGTCTGCAATTGTCCTTCGTTTTCTCTAAAATATCTCCATATTGGCTATTCTCATTCAGAAGTTATTAGCGTGGTTCATCCAAAAAACGGTGAATTTTAAATCAAAATTAGAGGACGTAACACAACATAATGAAAATATAACACTAGTGTTGTCATCTTGTGCAGACCAGTTGGAAAATCTTTCATCAAAATTGATTCACAGAGAACCGACAAATCCTAACTCTCTTTACCAAGCTATTCGTGTGGTTCAGGATATATATATATATATATATATATATATATATATATATATATATATATATATATATATATATATATATATATATATATATATATATATATATATATATCCAAAAAAGTACAGTAGCGTACGTATAACTATAGGGATAAAACCTTAGTAATAGGACTAATTATTTTCATTGGATGATTTTCATCAAATTGATATTGATAATGCTTAAATAGTTTATAAGTCTCACACTTATATACATCGACGCTTAATTGAATCGGCACTTATAAAAGAAATTCCCAACTTTAATACTTCCGACGACCATTCAATACTAATACCTTAATAAGCAAGAAATTCATACTTCCGTTTCTCAAAAATGCCGAGACTTTCTCGCATCTTCCACCTTAGCGCCACTGATTTGTATGTTTGTACGCCAAGCAACTTCTGTATCTCACTTGTTCACTAGCGACTGACCCTGACGTATGTTTCCGTCGAAACCTGGTTTCATATATAAAATTAGTCCTATTACTGTGGTTTTATCCAATCCAGATATATATATATATATATATATATATATATATATATATATATATATATATATATATATATATATATATATATATATATATATATATGGAGAGAGAGAGAGAGAGAGAGAGAGAGAGAGAAACTTTGTAGGACGAATGCTATGACGAAAAACGGGAAGTTCATTTAGTTTACTTGATTGTACACCGTTTCGCGTAAATGTTTCACATATCTTCTGGTACTGGAAAAATTTACAAAAATTCATGAAAGACTGATATTATACGTTAATAATTTAAACTTTCAAAAAAATTCAAAATAATTTTTGATTGTAGTAGATAGGTCGGACTTTTAATATGGGTGGGGGATGGGTAATGTAGAATTGCACAGGTTAAAGAAATGTTGTTTCAAAGTTAGATAATTCAATGGATAATGAAATTTAACAATAATAAATGTAGATAACACTGGAAAACATTTTAGGGAAAAGACACTAACCCTTTGCGAACAGTTGTTAAACGAAGACTGGTGGGGAAAGCGTGAGGGGTGTAAGAATAAAAAAAAGATTTAGTGGGTTGGTTTATTTTAGAGAAGAAATAGTGGATGGGAAAAGGAGTCAGAATTTAAGGTGGAAGTAATTTTTCTTTTAGAAATATTGATACTTGAATACATAAGGATAATAGGTCAGGAATGGTCTGTAGGATTTTGAAATCTTCAATGGAGGCATCAGTTTAACATTAGATAGAATATAGCCGAACAGGTGAAAACTCTTTCTTTGATATAACAATTCCGGTCCTGTGGCTAATTCCCATATGAGAACAGAATCTCGCCTTCAGCGAGCGCACCGTACTTCCTATGTAATACCCCAAATTGCATCCGGGACAAGTAAATTTGTAAATGACGGAACGCTTGGCTTCATATGGGAATTAGCCACAGAAATGGAAATGTTCTATCAAAGAAAGAGTTTTCACCTGTTCGGCTATATTCTATCTAATGTTAAACTGATGCCTCCATTGAAGATTTCAAAATCCTAAACACCATCTGTGATCCATTATCCTTACGCATTCAAGTATCAATTTTTCTAAAAGAAAAATTACTCCCACCTTAAATTCTGACTCCTTTTCGTACCCACTATTTCTTCTCCAAAATAAACCAACACCCTATCCAATGTAAAACTGATGTATCCATTGAAGATTTCACCTCAAGTTCTGCCTCTGGGAAGCGTGCAGTCATCATGTTGGGGTCTTCTCTTCGAAGACCCCCCTCCCCCATCTCCGCCAATCTAGGCCTGGATGACAAATATCTTCAATGGAAATTACGCGGTCTTTGAAATAACTGGGAGGAGCTGCGGAGACTCGTTTCCTTAACTTCATCGTTAGGTATTTTTTTTGTAAGAGACCAAGCTGGGCGAGGGCCCTCTGCCCACCCTCCCTATGAATAACGGGTTTGCGACCCCACCACCGTGAGGGCAGGGTAGGAATATACGCAATTTACGCACAGTATGATGTTTCCGTTCTTCTACTTGCTTCAAATGACTCCTTTCATCCAGTATCAGTGCAGCTACATCTAGTTAGGAGGTATACTGTTATTTCTGCGTACATTCTACCGTCAGCCGACTTGGACGTGGGGCACTTCCGCCTTCTTGGCACGGTTGTCATGGTAGACACCCCTCTGAAGGGACTACTTGATCAATCTCAGTGGTAGGACCTTACCGTCCTGATCGATGAGCTTGAGATAGGTGTCGTAAACTTGGATGAGCTTACGCATTGCTCCTCGAGAACCGCTTCCTTTTCCTGCTCCGATTTATCCTTGTGATATCCGGATGCACACCATTATTTTAGGTGGGGGTGATCAATGACCTACATAGTAGTGGTCACTTTCCTATCCAACTATTATTTTCTGAAGCGCTTCCGCACGAAATACCATCCCGGTGATCCTTGCATCAGAGGCGGTGGTCTACATTCCAGGAAATGACTGATTTCTCTGTTTAAATCGAGAGTTTATTCGGTACATTGCACCGTTGTTCTTTCACTGGCTACCTCATCGTTGTGGGCCCAAATACTTTTCTTAGAATGTCTGGCCGTTTTGCACGCCGACTGTTTTCGTAGTGATCAGCCGAGTGGGAGGCGTCCCTCAAACAGAAGCATTATGCCAACATGCGCTATAAGCGCCACCCTAACGATTTCACTGTCGGTGAATTTCGTCGCTCTCGGGCTAGCTTTGTTTGGAAACACACACGCCGCTCTTCCTGGCGGGCATACGAATCTACACTAAACGGGAATACCCCTCTCGAGGCCAGGGTATGTTTTCACTTAGGCATCAGTAATAGGACTGTTAAACCTTGAAGACTTAAACGCCGTTATCTAGCATCAAGTTACATCACCAGGCAAAACAGGATCGGTAAGAACCTAGAACTAATGATTGAACAGGACAGTTAGAAGAAGGGTCCCGGACTTTGTTGACGTTCATCATGAATGGTGCCGCAACAGAGTGGGTTATAGTTCCTATAGCAAATCCGATATAGACTCCAATTCCTTCAATTAAATCGTATATAGGGGCGAATTAAATAAATATAGAACTATGCTAAATACCTATTGGCATTTCGCTCTGGAGAGAGGAACACTAATAAGAATTGAAAAAAACAAGAAGAAATAACGGATGTCATCACAAGAGACCACAAAGAAAGTTTCCTGTAATTTCCTTTAGATCCCTATTTGATCAGAAATTAAGGAGAGCAATGAAAAGTAAATCTAAACATATCAACGAAATTACGAAAACATAAAAACAACCAGAAGGGTTAGTCAGAAGTATGGTCCCTTACGATGGCTCAAAAATGAAATGGTATTTTTAATATGCGAGCAGCACTCCAAGGAATGAGATGAACTAATTGCCCAGCTAAATAGATGAAATGCTCTCCAAAAGGCATGGCAAACCAGAAATCGAGTCGAAAAGTTAAATTAATTCACAAAATGAAGCTAAGAGACCAGCAAAGAGACCTTATCAAAAATATTGAATCCAAAATAAGAGAAAACTGGGGTAAGATCTTCTCCTTTGAACCAGCAGATAGCAGGCATTTCGACCAAAAAAAAGGAGGAAATGGTTAATGCTCAACTAATACTTAGTACTCAGAGAAAAATCACTAAGGAAGAAGTCAACAGTTTGATTCGTTCAAGCAAAAAAGAAACAGTGGTATCTACTGGACTGTCTAAAGAAAATTAGAGTCATGCCAGCGAAATGTCCAAGATGGCATTTCGTACATGTTCAATGCTTGCCTAAATTCGAGTTATTCTCCCAACGAGATCAAGATAGCGAAAATAAATTTCATCCCTTAACCAGGAATACTTCCAACGTAGATACAAATGTTTAGACACATATCGATTCTAAACGTTCTCGCTGAAGTCTCTGAGAAGTTATTTAATCAAAAACTGACTACATTCTTGGAAGAAAAAGAAATTCACAATACTCATCAATTCGCCTTACAAAAAGAAAGAGAACCACAATGTCCCTCTCAATCATAACCGAAAAGACCCAAGCGGAAAACCGATGCGTTGATATTATACTACATGTCGTCGAAAAGCTTTCAGCAAGGTTTGAAGAGATGTATTAGCATACAAATTTATCTAATTACAGATTAACAACAATCTAGAATTGATACAGAGAGTGCACCTTGATATATACTCTTATTAGAAAGGCATATAGTGTCTTAGAATATGAAAATATATCGGTTTCCAAATGCAGGCAGGAATACCGAATTCTGTTCTCCATTTTCACTGACGATCTATCTACCCTAGTGAGACCATCATGCACAAATATTAAGTTTGAAGATGATATAACACAGCTAAACTTCTCACCAATCGGAACCTCTGAATTCAAGAAGTACAACGGCTAAAAAAAATAATAAATATCAAAGAATATGAGCAGAGATGATGTAAGGGTAAACTAATACGTAACTTACGAAGGACTAGTAAATTATGTCATAGCGGCTAGAAAACGCGGGTCGACGAGTTGAAAGCCGGCATGAATTTAGTCACATGCATACTTACGGTAAAGGTTATAAATAGGTACCCCCCGTCATCATCAGACTTCTGCGCTCCCGACGATATCTCTGCGTTCACCTGCTATCTTTTAGATACAGGAGGCAAGGCCCAGCGAAAATTTCCATAGACGCCTCTCACTGAGAACAGTGATTTCTGCAAGTTTTACCGTGGACGGTATAATCTCGAGAGTTAACTACGAGATTCAGAAGCCCCCCTGAATAAAAATTCCTTTATTTCCCTGGCTCATCATATTGATATGACGTGCTAAACTCTCCCCATCCCTGCCCCGCAGTGACTTGGCTCTGTGAATGTGACTACACATAGAGAGCTCCGTTGCAACTATGCCGTTCTACTTAGAAAAGGCATAATTGCAAACTTTGCGGAAAGGAGGTCTGAGGCTTAACCCCCTGCGGAATCCAAAGGAAGGAGCAAACCTGGATTGGGACTCAGTTACCAACGCAAGGAGGATTAATACCTTACCCTGCGGCACCGCCCAAGACCACAGAAGGAGACACCACCGTCTCTGTGAGATGTCGGACGTAACTGTGAAATATCCAAAACCCAATAGAAGGGGCGGCACCCTAACTGGAGTCAGTTTATTCGGGCTTCAGTCATCATTAAGTCCGCTATGTTTTCACACCCTCTGAGAAGCCCAACCAGATCCATACTCACTCATTAATTATCACCACATCCGAGTCATTTTCACCGGATTGTTATCAGCGGGGTGGGGGACCCTATATAAGGTAAAAAAAAGTAAGTTAAAACCGATAATCAATGGCATACAACACATCCACACTCACACTCCTACACATAACAAATAAACACCTACTACCAACAAACCCACCACTAACAACGAATACACACTTCACAACCTAGCCTTTACGCACGACACCCCCATCACAAACATAATAAAGACCCAAACAGGCCACAAACTCGTCTTCCGCTCACAGGAGGACGCAACCGAATTTCACGAACTTGCGTCGGACACACTCGCCACACAAGACCGTCAGACAAAATTAGCCGACGGTGTACACAAGAAACACCAAATACGTATCCTTAAGACCAACCCCCTATGGTTGGCTTTCTCCACTGATGACCTCCGCACACACCTCAGACAGAATTATGGAGAGGAGGTCATCAGAGATGTTTATTACAACCCCACGAAACAATGCTGCTAGACCAAGGTATGCGGCACTCTAACGCATCCACACAACATCGAGCCACGGCTAAACATAAAAACCCACACAGTGCCACCGGTGTTACAAAACCGGACACTTGACACGTAATTGCCCAGCAGACCTGGTCTGCTCTAAATGTAGTGTAGTGGGCCACCACTACACCACCTGCACAGCCACCACACCCCTCTGCATAAGCTGCGGCCCCCGCCCCCGCCCCTCCTCCCCTCACAAGAATATTCGCTGCTGCTGCCGGCGCAACGGTATCCACACCTCTCCCTATCCTAACCCCAGACACACCCTACTCCAGCAGCAACCCAGACTGAACCACATGTTCCGACACCCGCTCCCACCCAAACACCCTACACCCAGAGACCTTCACTACTTACGACACCCACCCTTACCCCACACTACACACCCAACGAGACCACACACTAAATCTAGACCTTGCCGCCTTAATTTCAACGGTGGCAAAAGACATGTCGAGAGGTGACGCCCGACTATACACAAAAGTACTCAACACACTGTTCGCCTCGCACGGTCTAGAACAGATCACCTTCTCCGAGAAGGTGTTCTCTCTAATCGATTAGCATACATACAGGAGACCCGTACTCCTCCCCACCCCGGGGGGCACGAACACCTTCCCCTCCAGACACACCTCCCCTCACACCCCGCCCCCCTCCTTACGACTCTCCCGCCTCCTCCCGCCCTTCTGTACCTGCCCCTCTCGCCACTGTACCCTCCTTACTTGCCCCTCTGCCCACCACTCCCAACTCTCTTCCAACCGCCTCCTCGCCTCCCTCCCCAGCTAGCACTCCTTCCTTCTCTATACCTAAACTGTCTCCTGCCACTAGCACTCCTCTTTCGGCAACCTCCACTCCCTCTTATTGATACCAATCCCCCTCTCACCGTCCCCCCTCACCCTCTTACAGCCTCCAAACTCACTCCCACTAACACTACAACCGCCACCTCCTCCACCTCCCCCAAGCCCACCCTACCCTCCAAACAAAAATACTCTACCCCAAAAACACCCCTACACACACAACAACGCGTAAAGCCGACCAGCCCCCTCCCTGCTGTTCCTTCATCTCCTCCTTCCACCCCTCCTTCTTCGCTGTCCCAACCTTCTCTCTCTCTAGACCTTATCAAATACCTCTAGCCCCCCATCTACTAGCTCTACTCCCTCCTCCTCTGCTCCTAACTCCCCCCTCCTTGACTCTACTCTCTCCAACCCTGCTTCCACGACAACCATCCACTCTCCCACTATCTCTAATCCTCCCTCCACAGAATACACTCTCCCCTCCACCACGGCCTGCCCCCCTATTACACCAGTGACAACCTCTAGCCCCCCATCTACTAGCTCTACTTCCTCCTCCTCTGCTCCTAACTCCCCCCTCCTTGACTCTACTCTCTCCAACCCTGCTTCCACGACAACCATCCACTCTCCCACTATCTCTAATCCTCACTCCACAGAATACACTCTCCCCTCCACCACGGCCTGCCCCCCGATTACACCAGTGACAACGTCTCCACTCCCTCATAACAACAGCCGACACGTGTAAAAGGCACTCGCTTCCCCACGCCTTCTGGGCAATAACCAAGGAGAGAGGAACGACCCCGGCTAAATCAGCCTCACGTGCACTCCGCCCACGACAATAGGTCGCTTCCCCGTAACACAACTAAACGTACGCAGTTGCCACGGTATTCTCCATACTGTTGCCAACTGGGTCCTAAACACACAAAGACCTGACATAATACTCTTAACCTCGACCAGCCTACATCCTCCCAACAACAGACTCCGCATTGCAGGTTACCACACAAATCTATCTCCACAAGCTCTGTACCTAGGATCAGCGATCCTAATAAAGCTCTTTATACACCACTCCCTCATTCAAACACACGATGACTCTTTTCTAGCCTGCAAGGTAAATACAAGCTCCGGCCCTATCCTAGTGACCACGCACTACAGACTACCACGTTTACAATTAAACATAGAATTCCCACTCCGGGCTCTATCAAACCACAACCTCTATATCTTCTTTGCGGGGAACCTCGACGCTTTCCACCTAAAACTCGTTTCTAACATCACGAATTTTCAGCAAGGTACCTAGCCGGTGCCTTGCCGCATTATCGCAGCGAGCACATCGGCCGGGCCTTCCCCACATTCTTCGGTCCTCACGGAGGAACCACGTCTCCGGACGTGGTCTTCCCCAACGACCACGCTACACGCTTCTACACTCACATCTCACCGGGTCCCCAGGTGCTCTCTGACCACATACCGATATGCATTATCATATCTACATCTCCCTTACTCATACCCACATCACCTATCCTCGACTACAAGTTACAAACAGGGAAGAGTTCAAGAGACACATAACAGAAAACCCGCCACAAAACCTCGACCTGGATCACACCAATCCAGATATTTTAGACGACCACTGGTGCTAAATCTTAAACACTATAACCACAGCACGTGACCTACACACACCACACAAAACCTACACATGCATAAAATATTTCACATATTCCATACAGACTCAGAGACTCATTAGACAGTACAACAATCACTACACTAGAGGCTCACGACAACAAAACATCACTCATCTACGTGTTCGCATCCTACAGTGCATGCAACTAGATAGGAACCGTCAAGTGTGAAAGGTCGTCCGGACGACACTCGTTGCACTAACTCCTTCTTCTGGCGGCACGTAAAAAGGATGCTAGGCACTCATCCACCCAAACCCATCCCCCTCCAAGTAAATAACCGACCACTCACAGATACCAACGTCATCCGCGACGCATGTAGGTTCCACTAGGGCACAGTACACACACACAATCAACCCAAACCGCACGCACAAGAACACTTCTAGGAAATGCAGGAGTGGTTTCGGGCCCACGCTAATGAGCTAAGGCCCGCCCCCTTGATACGAATGCTGCTGCTCGACTACACATCTACACATGCCACTCCCATTACCGTCGAGGAAGCAAAACACTACATTAAAACAACACCAAAACGTACACCTGGCCCCTCCGGGCTACCAGCCGCACTAATACACAACCCCCTCGAAAACATATACCCAACACTTACACACCTCTTCAACGCCCCACTAGCCTCAGGCCACTTCCCCAAAATATCCAAAGTCTCTCACAACATACTTCTACACAAAATGAACAAAGACTCCAAATACCCAAACAATTACAAGCCTATTGCTTTATTAGAGCACCTAGGCAAAATACTCGAACGTATGATCAACTGCCGCTTACGGGACTACCTTGAAGAGAGGGATTGGTTCCTTTCCCCACCAATATGGGTTCAGAAGGGGCCGGTCCACTCAGGCGGCTCTGACCATCGTTCACGATAGAATACAAAAAAAAAAACGCCAAGTGCATTAAAAGACACTCTCCATCAACAAGGACGTGGAGAAGGCCTTTGATAAGTGTGTCACGAGAAACTCCGTTGGAAATTCGCCAACAATACGGAGTTACCTCTCTGCACCAGAAGGCTCCTCTCGCACTACCTCACTGAACGGAGATGCCACATAAAATACAACAATACCCTCTTACACCCCTTCACACCACGTTCAGGCATTCCCCAAGGAAGCTTACTGGCACCCACACTTAACATCATGTACACAAACGACACCCCACGCTTACCCGAAAACTGCTGTCACACATACACAGTGTCCTACGCCGATGACGAGACCATTCTCGTCAGCGGCCGTGGACCAGACGAGATCGCGCTCGACGCACAAATAATACTAGACGGAAAGATAGAATACGAGGAAAAATGGCTGATTGCCGCGAATCCTCAGAAGACACAGATGACACTCTTCGGCGCAAGAGATCACTTCTTGCACAGCCTACAAATCTTCTCACACACACACCAGACATGAACCACCTAAACCCAACAAGGCTTGACTACACACAACCTACAAAAATTCTTGGGGTAACTTTTGACATGTCCCTTAGGTTTAATATACACCAGAACATAACACAAGCATGAGCCGCACGCACAAATATAATGTTGCACAGGTTTTATCCTGCAGGCAAGAAACTACAGTTACACCTATAGAAAACACTCGTGCGACCTCTTCTCACGTACGCCCCACTGTCAATCGTAACTGCGAGTGCTACGTAACAGCAGAAGGCTCAGCTCATTTAAAACTCTGCTCTGAAGCGCGCTTGCTGCTCTCCATTGTACGCGAGAATGTCCACACTACACGACAACAAAAAATTAGCAGCCCTCAACATATATGCTCACACCAGACACACAAAACAACTGGGAAAACTCGGCAGAGACCCCATATACACCGCATTACACGTAAGACGGTATGTTACGATGGCACTACGATACCCCGCAGCCCATGACAACCCGCAACCAATACTGTTCTATGCATAAGTTAAGAGCATCATGAATAACGCGTTTCCAACTAAGCAGACACGTTCTCCTTCCTAACCACCCTCTAACCGTCGTCCAGTCACGAACACTCCGAGACTCACCCAACCACACCACGAATCGGTTTCTAGCCACCGACCTATCAATTCTTCCTATCCCCTCTAAAGTTATTTACGTACCCTTTTCCTCTATGACTAGCTGTTCGCCTGTTTTACACAGTGATCCCTCTCTGTCCTTTCTATATACATCATTCATTTATTCTAGGAAGGGAAAGCCGATCAGGAGTTGGTACATAGAACACCTGCGGTTGCCTGCACCACCTTATCAGACCCCTGCCAGTATTTGTCGCCATTACTAATAAATTACGTCGTAGAGGCTGAAAAGTAAGGGGCGACGAGTTGAAAGCCGGCATGAATTTATTCACGTACATACTCACGGTAAAGGTTATAAATAGGCACCCCCTGACTCGAGGAAGGGAGAGCCGGTCAGAAGTTGGTACATAGAGCATCTGTGGTCACCTGCGCAACCTTACCAGATCCCTGCCAGTAGTTGTCGCCATTACTAGTAAATTACGTCGCAGCGGCTAAAAAGCGCGGGTCGACGAGTTGAAAGCCGGCATGAATTTAGTCACGTACACACTCATGGTAAAGGTTATATATAGGACGTACCCCCTGACTCGAAGAAGGCAGAGCCGATCAGGAGTTGGTACATAGAGCACCTGCGGTTACCTGCACCGCCTTGCCAGACTCCTGCCAGTATTTTTCGCCATTACCTCTGTCGCTTTAGATGTTGCAAGCTCCCGATTTACTCCTCTGTGTCACTCTCAGCGGGAAGTCGGGCACATCATGGCCCGTTACGACTCTCTCCTGTTTCTAGGAGAACCACCCTTTATGCATTGCCTCACTACTTCCGTGACAGGTATTTTGAGTATTGCTTTCCACCTTGCACCCATCCTTAGGTTCTCGTTATCGAAACCTAGTTATTTAAAAGGGAGGTAACACAGGGGTATATTCCTGTACCGAGTGTCCGAAGTAGCAAATGCTTATTTTATAACGACGTGTTTCCAGTGGTTTAATCCTGTGATATTTATGACCTGATTGTGCACTATATTTATTTAATATATTTGAGGAAGCATTCCTTGTATTATTTTACCCTGGCAGATATCTAAGAACCTTCCTTTTGGACCTTTCTTTATTTCTGTTTTGGGCCGGGAGAACTTAGTTCCTCGTCTTGCCTTTACAATGGAAGATAAAATCAAAATTTTAAAATTTATAATTATCCCGTTAGGAAGAAAGACATTGCGTGATGATTGACGGCAAACAAGGTATTCAGGCTAAAATTGACGTTTTGCATAAAAATCAATATCTCAGCTCAAAATCAATGGATTTTGAAATTTAAAAAAATATCAACTACATGATGTTAGGAGTTAATAATCTGCTCAAACTAGCTGCCAACAGCTTCCACCACGGCCTCAAGACGGCTCCAGAACCTAGCACGTGCGTTCTTCACTGTATCCCTACGAAGATTTTTGAACGCTTCTTTTATTTTAGCCACCAGTTCGGACTTGGAGTTGCAGGCAGATCCGTTGGTGTCCTTCTCAACCGCGCTCCTAAGACCTTGGGATTACAATCGGGGGCAATTATCATGCCAGAAAGAGGGGCTGGTTAAGTCGTAGAAATTCTCCGACAACCACTTTTGATTCTTTCTGGAAGTATGACTTTGTAGCCGCAACCATAGTCTCCAGCAGCTTCACATAGCCGTATGAATTGAGCCCAGGACCCCGTGGGCTGGCATGACGTCACTCTCACTGCAGCGACACACATAGATCATCACAGTTTGGGGGAACTTGGTCTTCATGATACTTGGAAGGTCTCATGTATTGTAGGAAGCTACAGGTTGTTCTTGGTGTTGTGCATCTAGGCCTGACAGTTATTTTCATCCAAGAAAAACCAGCTCACCCCCGGTTTAAAAAAATGCTTCAGCTTATCCATGAACTTCTTTTCCTTCGCCAAGCGGTTCTCTTTTGCCTTAGCTCTCAGAGGTTGTTTCTTGCGAATCCTGTACAATTGCTAGGCAACGTTCTAATACAGAACCAGCTTCATAATGGATGGTGACTCCAATATCCATCTCTTTGCCAAAGCCGAGATCACTTTTCTCGGATCTTCCCTCACCTTTTCCTCAGTTATTGGATGAATTCAAGCGTACAGACGCAGTTAAAAAGACAGTTGTATCCCTTTCTGCTTGCCACTGCTTCGTACTATGCGTTTCAGCTCTTTATATCACGCCTTACAGCATTTACAGTGGTATCAGAGCACTGATCAGTTGTCAAGATTTTTGTTTTTTGATACCCCACGCGAATCATCATGATGCAGTTAACTATTTACCAATATTCAGATAGCTTTCATTCCTCCATCTCAGCTAATCTTTTCTCAACAAAAGCTTTACTCTGCATGCTCTCCAACACAGATGACTGTTCATTAATAAATCAATATGTTCCTGATAAAGAAGAGATTAAATATCGTCAAATTTATCCTGTACAGTACAGAAATGTGAGAGAGACTGAGGCCCTAGGACTGAAAATAACTACGAGTACCAGAGGATATCACCATTAATTTCAAGAAAAGAAACAGAAGGCTACTCATCAACTAGTCTTCTTCATATACAGAATAATGAATCTAACTGATGACAACACAAAGAAGATTTACCAAACAATATTTTCATCTGTCATCACGTACGTTCAGATCCCTCTCCCGACTTTATCAAGAACAAAGAAAAAAGCGCTGCAAATAGTGCAGAAAAAAAGCTCTCTACTAAAAAACATAAGAAGAAGAAGAGAAGGAAAAACTATCAGAAAAATCTACAATAATGCCAAAATTGAACTATCGAACGCTTTCATCCAAATGAGAGAGGCTAAATTTAATATCTGGACTAAAATCGAAGAGAAATTAAATAATATACACCAAGATGCATATCTTGAGATCTGAGACAATATACAAGTTTCTCAAGCAGCAGTCTGCACCTCAACAATGAGGCACTTTCTATACAATCTTAGGTAACAAACATGGAATGCCAAGAATATGAGGACATTAACAAAGCTATCTAGATACAGTTACTCAACAAATATTGCACATCAATAACAAAAGGACATAACGAACATATTAATATTACTGGATGTCTAGCAATAAAGTAGAAATAAAACAATCCGACTCGGAAAAAATACTGTATAAACCGAAATGTACTGAAAAACAGCCAGTCACATTGGAAAACTTCGAATCTATTATGAATCACTTTTAGCTCCAATTTCACATAAGATGGAGAAATTTAATCAATTATCACATTTTGTTGAAATAAGTACTTGGTCATTTTATTGAAATAAGTACAGGATATCCGTAAAGTTACTATGCAATGAAAATATATAGTCTCGCTAAAATCACAGAGGTCTGAGATTATGATAGTCGTACAAGCACAGGCGTGTACAGCGACATTAGCAGTAAAGGTTTTAGAAATATCCGGACATCGTTTCCAGAGACGAAGACATTTTCAATGTGTGTTGACGGAAGAAATGCAACGTGTAAAGAGTTACTTTAGTGAACAGTAACTCTTCGAAACACCTTGTATTTAAACTATGTTCTACGTCTTTAATATTATCGAAGCTTTTCCACGAGGGAATCATTCAAGATTCTTAAAAAGTGCATAAACGAAGGTGGGAGTAGAATAAAATGGTAACTACATAATTGATTTAACTCAAAACAATTTTTTTTTTATTTTCCAAAGATGAACGAACTTTCTGGAGGGCTTAATATATAGATAGGATTGGTCGAAGACCATATCGAAGGCTCAATAAATGGGCTTAATTTGCGCAATCTCTTCGCAGCAAGAGGAAGGCGAGAGAAAATACTGGCAAGTGAAATCCTTTATTATCCTAGAAGCTTTCAACCCTTTATCGTGTCATCCTCAAGGCAAAGTGAGTGAAACATGGGAGCATTGGTAAAATGTGGTTTTGAGGTACATAAATTCGCATGTAGTTTTAAGAAATAAAAATAGCGGAGAAACGGTAATAAAGTTCTAAATTTGCAGAGAATTCCATAGGCACCAAGATATGTGGCTACTCTGTGTTTTTTTATAACTATGTTATTTTTTTATATTAGTGTAGTGTGATTTGTGTGTTATTTTGGTAGTTTATTTCTTTTTTAGCCTTTTGGTTGAAAATCGTTTTTATCTTCGGAAACCTGTTTTTGTTTCCTCTTCTTCCATTAATCTTTAGAGATGGATGGGTGTGATCTGTTCGTCATTTGAGTGAAAATTTATCCCTAGGCACATTTCCTTTGCTATATCGATTTTTCTCTCATAAAAACCATATTTAATGTTTTCAAAGTGGTGGTCCCTATTGTCTTGCGCATAGCAACATTTGCAATTTCCTTTTTCCAAATTTTTATTAAGTTTTCTTGCTCCCAATTCTTTTGGTATTTGTGTTTCCTCGTTGTATATACATATTGTAATTCTCTTATTTTTATTATATTTCTTTTTTTTCTTGTTTTTTCTTTGTTTTTATTTCGTTCCTCTTTCTTTGCACTTGCAACTTGCCTTCATCTTCTTTTTGCTTTTGTAATTATACCGAGTTTTTTTCCTCTTCTGACTAGCTCTTGTCTTCTTCGCTTCCTCCCTTTCTTTGATCTTTGGTCCTGCTTATTTATTCCGTAACTTCAGTGATCACTTTGCTTCGTCCTCCGCCTCGTTTACTTTCTCTTGGACATATTCAAATGTTCTCTTTACTTTTTTCTATTTCTCCTTTCTTATTTTTTCCTTGTTTGCTTCTTCCCCGATCACTTCTTCAGTTGCCTCGCCGATCACTTCCACCATTTCATATTCAGGATTTCACTCGATGGTAGGTTATCTTGGAACCATAGGATCTTTTTCATGTTCCGGTTAACCACGAGACAGTTTGACTCGGTTGCGAAGCTTTCTGGTTTCGCCACATTTGTCTGGAGATGTCGATATACTAATCTCCAGGTTCTAGTTCCACGTCTTAGGTTGATGGATGGTGTTGCTCTTCATTACCTGTTGGTGCACTTTTTGCAGTAATATTTGCGTAGGATTGGTTTATCCGTTTGTTTCTTTCTAACAACGCTTCCTCTTTTTTTGTCCTTATTATCTCTTTCCTCTTTAGGTACTTCATCCCAAGAGTGCTTAACAGGCCTTCGTAGTTCTTATGCCTGTACTCGGGGTTCTTGCACTCAGACATCAGGTGACCTCCTACTCCACTTTCCGAGTATTTTTTAGTTTCCTTCTTTGTACATTCCCGTGCCGTATGCTCTACTAGCCGGTAGAATTTCTACAGAAAAAGAAGTGGATGTATTTACTTCTTTACTCTGCATGTAGGAGATTTTGAGGCCGAAGTCGGGACTCCTTTGTCTGTTGCATCATTCAAGTTTCTGCGAAGTTCCCTCATTATGTTCGTCAGCCTTACTAAAATTCCGACCTCGGTTATGTTGGCCATTTCTTGTTATTCTTCACTTTCTTCCGTAATTTTTCTCCCGGTGTTCACCTATCAACAGATCCAACTGTCAGCAGATTATAATTATCGACCTTAGGGTGAGGTCTATTCTTTTGAGTAGTTCAGTTGCTCGTTACGGGGTTACTTTTCCTATGTCGCCATGAGTAAGGCCCAAATACTCTTTCGTAGTCCTTAGGTGCCTTATAATCGCCACATCTAGTTCATCATTCAGCTGCTTCGTCACTTCTTTGCGTGCGGTAAGTTTCCTCCTCTGAAAAATTAGCGCAAGAGCCTGTTACAAGCTTCTTTATCCATTCTTACGTGTTTTGTATTCTTTTCCTCGAGTCTTTATGACCAGTATAGATCTGTTATCTTTATGCCGTTTCCTTCCTCCTGATTAAATATTTCCATGGAATCCGCAGAGAGGGAGTGATTTATTTTGAAAAAGAAATGTGTGGAATACGAAAGCACCAGGCTACCATTTCAGCTAGCTTTCTTAAGAAGAGCATAAATGTAGAGAACTAGAAAAACCAAGTAGAGATAGGTAGAATAAAAAGTTCGCCCTGTGAATTCACCACCACCAGTGTTAGTGGTATACAAATGCCTGTCTATTAATGACCTCACAAGAGGGAGAGAAATTTTCCTTTTATTATTCTCTTTTGTATGGTTTGTTTAATTGGGCAACTTTTGATCCCTCTTTTACTAAGACCTGGCACCGTATTCCAAATTTGGCAAATTTGAAGACAAGAATGCTAGCGTACGGTGAGTGTCCACGTTGACTGGGTCAGTTCAGTGGCATCCAATCTCGACGGCTGTTAATTTAGCTCAATTGGTATGAATCTTACAGTGCCATTGATCTGGAAATCTCCACTTCATCTGCCGCAGCCCCAGACAACATTATGGTCAAAGGCGGCGTAATATCATCCGCGTACTTCACGTTTAAAGTATAGGAAGAGAGTGGCTTTCGGATGTACCTTGTCTATATTTCTAAGACTAGGAATGAGGCAGTCTTCTTTGGTGCCCTTAATAGCAGAAAAAAACGTTCTTTGAAATGTTTTTTGATGGAGATAACTGCTCCCATCTTTGTGAGGCAGCTGAAAAGAGTATTCTGAAAGTGCTGCGATAGTCCTAGACTCAACAGTTTGCATAGAGTCCTTCAATCCATACTTTGTCAAAAAATTTCCTTACGCCGCAGAAGACCGTGTGTACCATACGACCTGTTTTCCCCCCGGGCACAGCAAAAACATACTTGAGGACAATCGTAGTTAGTTTCAGTGCGCCTTTTGTTCGGAGTTCATGTTGCCTTTCATAGAAGACAGCATATACTGAGAGGCAACATATCAGCCTCCTGTTAATTATCTTTTCAAAGATCTTCCCAATTTTTTTTAAAAAACAAGCTTGGCCTGCAGCTCATGTCTTAGTTGGTCGGTTTGCCATGTTTTCGGATGAATAGCATCTTACAGGTCTTGGAACCATTCTGGAAGTATCCCGTTGCCAAAGCGGCGTTGAAGAGATTTAGTTAGCATCCTATATTTCAGTTACTTTGCCGCCTCTTTTTTATCTATGTTGAATTGATATATGGTTTTCTAAT
This sequence comes from Ceratothoa steindachneri, assembly GCA_963969495.1. NCBI lineage: Eukaryota > Metazoa > Arthropoda > Malacostraca > Isopoda > Cymothoidae > Ceratothoa > Ceratothoa steindachneri. The sequence goes on from OZ018329.1 coordinate 42,597,533, forward strand.
TAAAAGAAGAGCTTGCTCAACGAAAGAGTAAATGTTCCTTTAGATAATTTCTGAAAGGAATAAGAATCAATTCTTGATGTATTGAAATTATTATCAACGCTAAGGAGAACCAACTTCATATTATAAAGAAGGATTAGTAATTAAAAAGATTTCTCTATCTGTTTTTCTAACCCCTGTATAGTCTTAATCATTCTCAAATTTTGTTTCTGTTATTTTGGAAATAACTATTGTGTAGGTAGCATGTGGATTTTGTCTAACGATATGCCATACATTACCCTTATCTAAATTCAAAGGCAATGTCTGGTTAGGATGAAAGAGAGAGAAATAGAACAAGTGAGAGTGAGAAGGAGACAGATAAAGTCTGTGTGAAAAGGAAACATAGACAGAGAGAGGGAAAAAAACAGACAAATAGGCAGAAACAGGAGAGAAGAGTGACCAATAAAACAAAGTAAGTTTATGACTGTGTACTTTAACTATTATTATTATATACTTTGAATAACAGATAGAAAACGAAAATGAAAATAAATAACAGATAATAAAAGAGGAGAAAATTTGGATGCTAAATAACAAATTAAAAGTATCAAATTCCTAATCAGGATATCAGTAGACAATAAAAATTAGACAAAAATACAAAAATGTTTCAGATTTATATATGAACTTTTAATAATACGAGTGGCGGTCAATAAGTTTTGCAATTCGGATATAAGCAAACGAGATATGAGGAAAAGTGTTTTATTATTTTTCAATATAACTACCCTCGACTTCAATGCACTTGCGCCACTTGTCCCTGAGGCTTCAAATTCCCGACAACCAGAAATCTCCTGACTGCTGTTCAATCCACTCCTGGACGGCGAGCTGGACATCTTCATCGTCCACAAACCGGCGTCCACGCAGTGCAGCCTTGAGCTGGCGGAATGAAAAGTAGTCGCTAGGGGCCAGATCTGGACTGTAGGGGGGTTGGTTTAGCTCCTCGAATCCGCACTGCGCAGGGCAGCTTGTGCAACTCTGGCCTTGTGGACTTTGACGACGTTGAAGTCGATCATGGGGCGGGAGGTTTCTAGGGACCCAACGGGCAGAGACCTTGGTCATGGCCAAATTGTCGTGGATGATGTTGATAACACTTTCATGTGATATTTCAAGTTCTCGCTCGATTTCTTCGACCTTAACCCGTCGATTTTCGACGATCATCCTCTCCACACGGTCCACATTGTCCTCGTTGGTCACGTCTGACGGGCGTCCTGGACGGGGGTCATCTTCAAGGGACTCACGACCATGGCGGAACTCACTATTCCAGCGAGCAATGGTTGCATAGGAAGGGGCGGTGTCGGTGTACACTGCAACCATGCGTTCATGGATCTCTTTCGCATTCTTGCCTTCCTTGGTCAAATATTTGATCACTGCGTGGTGCTCAACCTTCTCCATTGTTGAAAAAATTGTGACTGACGATCTTCGATCAGCTACTGCTTCTTAAATAGACGAGGTAGGAGCGTGCAGCTGCGGGTCCTGACTTGTCATAACTTGTCCTAACACCCCCCCATCAGCATCCCCCTTCCTCTGTTTTGCCCTACCGATTCGCAAAACTTATTGACCGCCCCTCGTATATATCTTATTTAAGGTTAAAAATAAAAAAATATAATAACCCTAGGACAAATAGTTTAAAGGTTATAAATATAACTTGGCAATAGGAGCACACCCATCCAACTCTTTATTGATCTTCTGTACCTTCCTCAGATTGACACGCAAGCACTCGGAGATCTTCGCATTGGAGCTCCGGCGTGAATCCCAAGCACCACATCAATCTTTTTCTAATTTTCCTGAAGAATGAATTCAGCCATGTATTTGAAATCTAACATTCGATGTGAATACTCCCCACACTCTTCATATGCTGAAAATTCCTTCATAAAAATGACAGAATAAAATTTTGGTAGAAATACAGTATTTCTTTCGACCTAGGCATGAACCTTTCTTTACTGCGACTTTCCAGGACAATATATAATGTAAGGTTATATTATTTGATATGTTGTTTCAAAACTTCATGATTTCTAGTAGTTTGTGGTGCGTTATAAAGAAATCAGCAATTCATTACGTTGGTTAAAGTTTTGGTATTGAAATATTGGGACTTTCCGAATATTTCATTAATGACACTTTAGTGCTAATAAAAACTTTAGATTCGTTTTTAACGCGTTAACTATAATTGGAAGGCATGCAATATGGAGATGTCAGATCAGCTTATGTTCCGCTCGTTCCATGAACTTATTGGATCTACAGCTACAATAATAATCGGTGACCTTAACTTTCCAAATGTAAACTTTACGGATGATACTGCTGACCTAGTTGGATCACAACTACTTCACTTCCTAGATAATAACTTCCTTATGCAATGTGTTGATCAACCTACGCGAGAAAACAATATCCTGAACATTATTTTAACGACAAACGAAAACTTTGTGCAAAATGTTAAAGTCAGCGAATCGCTCGGAGACAGCGATCATAGTTCTCACAGACTCAAATCTTGTGCTGGTACCTAACTTTAACATCCCAAATTTTAAAGACTTTTAGTGTGTGTTGAAGAACGCCCTTAGTTCTAAGACTAATAATAACAACACCGTCACTACAATGTGGAATGATTTCATAACAAAATTCAGAAACGCTGACCAAATATACATCCCAAGACGTCATAATAAAAAGTCTACGGTAAAACAAAATGGTATAACAACAAGATCAAGGATCTAATCAAAGGAAGAAATCAAGCATATAAACGTTGTAGAGATACTCGCGGAGCACGTCCAGACGAATACATAGAACTAAGACGCGGTTTCAAAAGGCTAATTATAAAATTAAAGAAGAATTACGAAATCGAGCTAGCTAGAAATGGAAAAGAAATTCCAAAGATGTTCTCCCAGTATGTAAACAACAGAAACATGGCAAAGGACTCAATTGACCCACTTAAAAACCAAATAGAGACTTAAAATCTGACCAAGGTGTCATTGCTGAGATTTTAAACGATTTTCATGCGTCACTTTCTACAACGGAAAACATCGACACAATTCCAGACATTGATGCACTAATAGTTACCGAAGAATCATCATATATGAGTAGTATTCAAGTAACAGAAGAAGACGTAATCAATAATATCGAAAATTTAAAGTTAAGCAAATGGCCAAGTCCGGATGTAATCCATCCTCGCCACTGGAAGGAGTTAAAAGAAACAATAACCAAGCCATTAACCACAAATATTCAACAAATCACTCGAAGAAGGTGTCGTTCCAGAAGACTTTAAGAGTGCAAACATTACTACGATCTTTAAAAGGGGTGACCGGCAAATGTCAAGCAGCTACAGGCCAATAAGCCTGATATCTCTATTCGGAAAATTGCTAGAATCTATTATAAAAGAGAAAATAGTCGAATATTTAGACAAATTGGGCATCATCCGCGAATCACAGCACGGTTTTACGAAAAACAAATCATGTTTAACAAATCTGCTAGAACCTTTTCAAACCATCTTCGAAGAGTATGAGAGTATGACACGAATAGAGCCGCAGATGTAATCTACTTATATTTTCAAAAAGCTTTCGATGCGGTCCCCCACAAGCGTCTACTTAAGAAGATTGCCTCTCACGGAATCGGTAGAAACTCATTGAAGTGGATCGAAGACTGGCTCAACGGAAGGAAACGACGTACAGTCATAAATGGTCACCAATCAGGATAACGAGACGTAACAAGTTGAGTGCCCCAAGGGTCCGTGCTGGGTCCATTGCTTTTTCTAATATATGTAAACGACTTAGATGAAGGCATAGCGAGCCTAATCTCAAAATTGGCAGACGATACAAAGCTGGGTGGTAAATAAATAAAACTTGCCGATTAACATAAAATCCAAAGAGACATAAACATCATTGTGGAATGGTCAGAAAATTGGCAGATGAAACTCAACATTGATAAATGCAAGGTCCTACACATTGGAGCAAGAAACGATGATTTTAAGTATACAATAAAAGGCTTGCCACTGAAAAAGGTATCAGAAGAAAAGATCTTGGTGTTATAGTCTGCAACGATTTGAAAGTTGGAAGACAGTGCGCGGACGCATGCAAGAAAGCAAACAGAGTGCTCGGTTTCATATATGGAAATTTTTCCTACAAATCGGAAAATATAGTAATTGTCCTGTGCAAATCTTTGGTTCGAACTCATTGGGAGTACGCATTCCAGTTTTGGAATTTATACTTGCGGAAAGATATACAAATGTTGGAGAGAGTGCAATATCCTGCTACAAAAATGATACCCACACTACATAAAAAGTCCTATGAAGACAGACTTAAAGTACTCAACCTGCAAACACTTGAGACGAGAAGGTTAAGAGGAGAACTCATACAAGTCTTTAAGATCCTAAACAATTTGGATAAATTAAAAATTGAAACCCTTTTCGAGTTGGACGCTTCCTCAAGAACCCGAAGCCATAGATACAAACTTAAAAACGAAGATTTGAAACAAATATAGCAATTTGTTCTCAAACAAGTTGGTTTCCTCGTGGAACGAGTTGCCGGAGATCACTGTTAAATTACTAACCATAAACATGTTTAAGAACCGCTTAGATGCACACCAGAAGTGGACCACACAGCTTTGCCGGCTCTAACATCTTATAATCTTATAATATGGTATTAAATTAGCCGGAGTCTTTAATATCCAACCTAGCGAAAATGACAGGTTCATGGAAATGAGAGGATGGAAACGAGACTGGTAAGGAATGTATCAAATTTGGTGTAACCAAAATGTTTCATAAAAACTTATATGAGAAAGGTGATATAAATTATTGAACCGGGATGGACGATTCTAATCTCTAAAAAAAGGTTGGCAGGGAACTTGTACCATCAAACTCCAAAGAAATCTATTAAAGGAAACTTAAGGTAACAAATCGAATATTCGAACTTTTTCAGACATAACAATGTAAATTTTGAAACTTTTTAAATTTGTGGATTTGATACACAACCTAAATTTTACAGTTAGGATTTAATCTAAATAAATTTTGGAACTTCTCTCGTTTATTATAAGAATTCAATTTTGTAATGGTTTTTGAAATCAAAATTTTATATTACTAACTTTATTTAAGAACTTTCAATTTTCAAAATATTCGTGGAAATTATAAAGATGACGTACGAGTAGTTTGTTGAAGAAGTCCCCGTATTTTTTCACATAAGATCCGTAAGATCCGCGACATCATTATCATCATGAGCTTATACAGTGAACAGGATAAAAACATTCTTAAATTTTATTTTATAATTTTTTATCATTATTCCATAAATAACTCAAGCTACCTCTATATCCTTTATATATATATTTCCTTCACAATAAACTATATAATCACTCTACATTGGCATTTGCCCTCTTTTAATTAAGTCTAGGGTTGCTAAATAATTCTGCATATTATGACACCGTATGAAATATGTGCATTGAAATATGTGCATTGTGATGGCCATTTCATAATATTTTGGAATATTCAAATGTCTGAAAGATATCATTCACTCTATGCATCCGGCATCAACGAAGTAACTGCTGAATATATCTTGAAATATTAAATTTATATATTTTCTGGACAGAACAGAGGCTATGAGTATTTATTTAAATATTTGAGGTATAATAAGTTTAAATTTATTCACTTAAAAGAAGGCAGCTTAAAAATGTCTTTAAATATACGCTGGGAAAGAATCAATTGAATATATCTTTAAATTTTGGTTTTAAATATGAGACGTTGTTAGAAAACGCGGAAAAGAGGCATTTTTCGCCAAAAAGAGTTTTTACCATTCTTGTTATTTTAACAAGTTCTATCAAGAGAAACATTGAAAAATTAATATTCGCCATTAACATAAGTTTTTTTTCTATTCATATCAAAGTGAAAATTCATCGAACACAACTTTTGAATGTATTTTTTCTAAACTTTGATTTAGGATTTGTGTGCCTTTCTTCCACGCAACGTATTGAAAGCAACTCAATACTCTAAAAGGAAGAGCTATTGAATATATCTTTAAATTTTGGCTTTGAATATTCACTTGAAAAAAATTAGCTTATGAGTCGAACGTGCGAAGCTAATTCTTTATCCATATCATTTCTTCCTTTATCTGTCTTTTTGATCTGATTTCGACCAATTCCCATCTTTCTTTTATTTTATCTATCCTTGAGTGGAGTTTTGTTGATTCGTGACTCTATAACACTCTAAAGACTTTATATATTCGCTGGGAAGGAAAAATCTGTTGAATACATCTTCAATTTTTTTCTTGAAGTCTTCTCTCTAAATAACGGAGTTCAGGAATATGGTTATAAATATTAGTTTTAAAGGAAAGAGCTTAGAGCTATGTTTTTAACTATTCGTTTTAGATGTCCGCGAATATTAGTTTAGTTCACGAATGAGCTTATGAATAAGTTTTTAAATATTCGTTTAATATTCGTTTTTAACGATAGCGATAATAAATACGTCTTTAATATTCGTTTTGAATGATAGAGCTTATGAAGACCTCTCTAAATAGTTGTTTTAGACAAAGGAGTTTATGAATAAATCTTTAAATATTCGTTTTTTTGACGAATGAGCTTAGGAAGTTCTTTAAATATTCGTTTTAGACGAAGGATCATATGGATATTTCGTTACATATTCGTTTTAAAAGAAGTAACTTATGAATAAGTCCTTAAATGTTCGTTTTGTTGACGAATAAGCTAATTAATACGTTTTAAATATTCGTTTTAGAGGAATGGTCGAATGATTACGTCTTTAAAGATTTTTTTTAAACGATGATAATTATAGATGTCTTTAAATATTCATTTTAAATCAAGGATCATGTGAATACGTCTTTACATATTCATTTTAAACGAAGAAGCTTATCAATGTCTTTAAATATTCATTTTAAAAGAAGAGCATATGAGTACATGCTTAAATATTCGTTTTGTTTACGAATAAACTTGGGAATAAGACCTCTATTATTAATTAAAGATAAAAAAGCTTATCAATAGAGTTGGCTCAGTTAACCTGGGCCGTAAATTCCCTCCTCTTGAAGCAGTCGAGAGGCTTTTCTTGCATAGAGCTGGTATAAAAAAGTTGCCAACCTTGTCCGTCGCTCGCCCATCCAATAACAAACGCAGGCGATGTTTTTTTCTGTATAATTTCGCTTATCTCTCAATTCTTTTTCTTAAAGAACTTGGTTTCAAAATCTTTCTTACTCAGATAACAACGATGGTTCCCTTTTAACACTTTTAAATCGAATAATTCAAGCACCCTTAGGAAGGCACTTGGGGATAATCAAATGTGTCCACAGGCCGCCAACAGGGAGAGAATGAAGGGTATGGAGGCAGAAGATGGTAAATGAAGGGAAAGAAGTAGTAGGTATAACCTGGAGGGGCTGGTGGTACATAGTGGCCATCAACCTTTCGCTTTACTCAAAGAAACCGGGTTCTATTGCGAGGCAGATTCTATTCCGGGAAGGAGAGTTACGGAATGGTATTCAAAAAGACTTTGACATTTGGAGTGAACACAGCGAAACTACCGCGTCCTCACGAAGACTCGAGATAAGATTCGCTGACAAAGCTAGTGAAAAGATCCGCCTGACGGGATCCTCCTTAAAGTATCTGTCTGAAATGAGCCATCTGGAGGGATCCGACTGAAAGGATCCGCTAAAGGGGTCTGAATGAAGGGATCCGCTTGAAAATATTTAAGTGAAGGAATAATCTTGAATGATCCGCCTTGCTACGTTTGTATTTGAGGGATCCAGCTGACGGATACGCCTGAAGTTATCTTTCTGAAGAGATCTGATATCAGGGAACCGTCTGAGAGATCCGCTCTATGTTATCTGTCTGGCGTAATCTTATTTAAGAGATCAGCCTGAGTGGACCTCCCTAACAGGTTGGGCCTGCGGTGATCCGTCTGAATGAATCAAAAGAAAGGGGTCCGCCTGAAATGATCCGCTTGAACGAATACTTCTGATAGAATCTGCCTGAAGTGATACGCATGAGAGGGTCCACCTTAACGGACCCACTTGTAGGGATCCACCTTACTGGATCAGGCTGACGGTATCGGCCTGAAGGGATCCGCCTAAAGGTATCCACCTTAAAGGTTTCTCGTGAAGAGATCCTTCCAAATTGGTAAGCAAGTATGGGTTCGCCTAAAGACTTGAATGATCTGACTGATGGAATCCTTCCAAAATCTGCCTGACTGGATCCGCAATACGAGGAATGGCCTGAAGAGATCCACTTTAAATGATCCTCCTTAAGAGAATAGCTTCTTGGGATCACCCTGAAGATAGCCGCCTGAAGGCATCCGTTTTAAAAGATCCGCGTTAAGAGATCCGCCTGAAAGGATCTACCGGAAGAGATCCACCTGAAGGCATCCACAGGAAGAGATCTGCCTGGTGGGATCCGTCTGAACGGATTCTCACCTGGAGGGAACTCAAACATTTGGACAAACAAAAATCAAATCAACCCCCCCCCCCCTCCACTCAGCTCAACCCCTCTGCCCTCTCTTCGACAATAAGTAGAGGTACTCTTTCCATTAATTTAGTGTAGCTATTGGGATTAGTATTAGCTAAGTTAATAGATTTAGTTAAGAAATTAATTGATTATTTGAAGGAATTGGCTTGATAAGAGATCTTATCATGACGGCCATGAACAAGGGGGTTTGATAAATAAAGGAAAACTTTGTTCTTGTTCTTGAGAACTCTACAATGGAGGTCGTAATTGTCGGCATCCGTGATTCACTTAGCGAACATGTTCCTGAAAGTTTAGGATGCATGGTCCATGAATCAGTAATTTGCGATAACGATTATATTATTCTTTAATATGTTTGATGCACGCCGATCCCACAACCGCCTGTATTGATGAGATTTATGTTTGTCTTGCTTGTATATGTGTTATCCTTTATTTTTATTATTAGCCTCACCTATCATTGTCCCATCCATTCTCTATTGAGTAAAATTTCCCCGCTGGCTTTTCTAATCTCACTCTCGGAGGTAAAAATAATTAAAAAAAATAAGTAATCAAATTATTATATTTGAGAAATCGTTTGGATTTTAAGATCATTCTATTTGAAATGTGTTTGTGATCCTGCGGTGGTTAACGTTTGTTTGTTTGATAAAATGATCGTGTTTGTGTATGCTAGCTGTCATTTAGGTTTGTGATTGTATGTACAAAAGATCGTGTTGTTTATGAGTTTGTGGGTGCAAGTAATCGTTTGTGTTTGCTCGCGAAAGCGATAGTGTTTATGTGTATGTGTGTACAAGCGGTCGTGTTCGTTTACGTGCACAAACGATGGTGTGATTAGTGTGGGTGTGTGCTCATGGGAAGTTTACGGTTGTGTCTTTGTGGGGAGGTGATCTTGTTGTTTGTGTAGCTTCTAGAGCAATTGGTCGTATTCATTTTTGTTGTTAATGTTGTGAGTTTGCAGGCGTATGTGTTTTATGTGCGTTTGTGCAATCAATCGTGTTGGTATATGTGTGTACACGATCATCTTCTTTGTGTGGATGTGTATGCATATATATATATATATATATATATATATATATATATATATATATATATATATATATATATATATATATATTATATATATATCAAAGTAGCGCGAGAGAATGATGAAAATGAATCCATTAAAACACATTGAAAGAGAAAACGGAATAATTTTTCCTTTCAGTAATATTTTTATTACTTTTTTTCGAAAAAATCCGTGCAGGAAAGCAATTCAAACCAGGCACACTGAGGCAGCGAGTTTGGATTTTTTCGAAAAAGGTAATAAAAATATTACTGCAAGGAAAAATTATTCCGTTTTCTCTTTCAATGTGGTTTAATGGATTCATATATATATATATATATATATATATATATATATATATATATATATATATATATATATATATATATATATATATATATATATATATATATATATATATATATCTGTACCTGTAACTGACAGCATTTTTATGTAAATGAATTTTACATTTCTACGAAAAATCGCAATTATTGAAACAGTTTTGTGTCCGGAAAAAAATAATGAGACACTAATATATATATATATATATATATATATATATATATATATATATATATATATATATATATATCGCTCCTCTTTCTCTATGACACCCTCTCCCACTCTTTGTCTCCCTGTCTCCCTCTCTTCTTTATCTCTCTCTCTCTATATATATATATTTTTAACTTGGCAAAAAAATCAAGTTGATGGACATCGGGTTCTCGAGTCCGAAGTTTAATTATATTTACTTATTTAGTTAAGGGAAAAAGCTAGAACCTACCGACGGAGAGAAGGACTTAGAATGCTAATTAGCAAAGACTTGAACCTCTCCATTTAGCCTGGTTAAGCTACATAAACTTGCAATTTAATTTCCAAAATAAAGAGTACGACTCAGAAGTACGGGTGGAAGTTGGAGTCGTCTTGATTTCTCAACAATCTAGTGCGGAACTTCTGCACCACCTATGTAGTACAATACTGGAACCAGCTTCCTGTTGTGATAATAAAAGGCGATACTATTGATAAGATCAACTAGCAGCTGGATAAACTATCGATAGCTGAACAAGTTGTAATTCCTAGGTGTACTCTTTTATCAATATACCTTGGTTCCTTTTACTTATCCATACCCGCTTATTACTGCAAAAGAGAGGTTGGTAGGGAGAGCTCTCATCTTCTTTGCAGTATTCTCTCATACCAAGAATGCTATGCCCTCTCATATATGGTACCTGATCGATATGGGTAACAAAATGTTTTGAAGTACTTCTCTTTCTTTTAACACTTTCTCCCTATGTATATATGTGTGTGTGCTTGCGTTCCTTTGTCGTATTCCTTTAGAAACATCAAATCACTTCTCTCTTTTTTGTGGATGGGTGTGACGTCCCTTCTGATATCAGACTTAAAAAACATGACAAACCGATTGAGAATGATTCTCTTGTGTGGAAGACTGGAAGTAGTATGGTAAACTTGAGTAGTTATTTAGAACGGTAGAATTAACTGTAGTCTTTAATGCAACGCTACCTTAAACCACTTTATCATGTTAATTTAATATCTTTTGCAAGCTTACACTTTTTTGAAAGTTATCACCTTTTGCTAACTTGAAAACTAATTAATTTTCTCGTGGAACTTTTTAATTTAGAAACCCCAAAAATCGTTATTTAATCAATAATTATGCTAAACAAGATAAAAAAGTTTGAATTTTTATCATTTGAGTTAAAAAATTATAAAGAAATTCCCAGGTACAAAAAAACATTCGAAGGGAAGAAATCGTGTTATATTTCTCTTCCAGAGAGTGACAGGTCATCTTTAAACGCCTATATGTATCATGAGTGTAAAATTGCTAATAATAATAATAATAATAATAATAATAATAAGAGAAAGAATTACTACTAGTAAAAATAACTAATAATATTTATATGGATTGACATATTTTCGAAATGTAGCTTATTCAGATTTTTATTTAATTTCGTATATAGTTTCTAGATGGTCTGTTTATCAGTTCATGGCGGATCCTGTGTTGCGGAAATTACTTACTCAAAATTCTGATTGGGTTGGGTTGAGAGGGAGATGGTTGATGGATTGGCAAAATGATCGATCTTGAGGAAGACTTCCAGCTAGCAATCTGTGTACAGGGTGCAGACTGTATTCGTTCATAATTTTCAACTATTAATTCTATTCATATTTTTTACCTTCATTGTCGGGGTCTTTTTCTTCTTACAAAAATAAACATTTTTTTATTTAATTTTTGCCAGAATAAATGAATATGGAAAGTTTTGAAACCCTCAATTTGTAGAAAAGGCATGGACCCCTCCTTGGAATACGCACTGAAAGGGCAAACAGGGCCATTTCAAACTTCTTGAATGTCAGAAGAAGGATGACGGAAAAGGTCAGAAAAGAGCTAAAAGATGTATGATTCGACTACAGGCTTTCCTAGCCTGTATCTGGCATGACAGAGCAATAGTTTTTCAATCAGAAAATTACAGAAATCAATTTCATATAAAACGATGTAAATGCCGAATTTCTCTTTAATTCTAAGATCGACCTCTTAAATTTACAACATATTTGGAACGCTTTTCCGCACACCCAATTTATTGCTTCGATTATTGTTCAATGTCTATTAAAACACTGAAGAATCCTATATTACTCTCACTTGAAGGTCGTCGTTCCTGCAATCACCTTATACAAAACTTTAAAATATTAAACGGTTTGATTAATATAAATTTCGCCTTGCTATTTTAGTTCGATAACCGATCGGCAGCGAGAAATAATATATGACTGTCGAAGAATAGGCTCTCGACGATATACCATATATAACTATTCGTTGAGGGAATTATTCTAATATTTCGAGTGCGTGGTAATCTGATTGACCGAGGTTATTTATCTTCAATATGCTTAAGAAGTGGAACTGAGCTCAAGGATAATAATATGGATATCAATAATAAAATAGAGTTTTATTAATTAAACTATCAACAACACACACAAAAAAAAGAAAATGTTTACATAAACGGAGAATGGAAAGGGTCGTGGGAATATCTGACTAATCCGAGAATTAAGATTTGGAGAGATTTAAAAAGGTAAACAAATAAAAATTAAAGGGATGGGGGGAATGGTTCGCTAAACCATTTAAAGCACAGGGTAGGGTTGACAAAAGGTTAGATAATTAAAGGTGATGCTCAGCTTACGTAATTACAAAGTTGTTGTGCAGAGGAAGACGATGCGTAGGAATCTTCGGTCCACTGGCGAGTTCCAGCAGAAGGGTTCTTCGGGGGTTGTCCTTAGCGGAGGGGAAGGACTGTCTTCGAAAAGTGAGAGCAAAGTGGGACTCGGAGAACGAGCGATCTTTGTGACAGCAAATCGGGGATGTTCTAGATGAACAATGGAGGTTATCGTTGAAACCAATCGTTCTCTTGAAGAACGTTAAAAAGGGGAAATTAAATTATCCTGATGTGATGTCTTGGGAATGAAAACCGTTTCTCGACGAACGGGCTTGAAGAACAATGGCTGTTCTAACGTTGTTCTCTTTCTGAACAACAGGGGGAGTGAGAACGTCTCTTGTCAACGGGCTCAAAGAACAATGGCTGTTCTAACGTTGTTCTCTTTCTGAACAACAAGGGGGGGGGCCTTATTGACTTGACGTCTCGAAGGTACGAACCTTGGCACTCAAGGGATATTGTCCTCTTCTGGACAATAAGGTGGTTCTCGAGGTAGAGCTCCCTGGTGCACAAGGTGAAACCAGATCGGCGTGATGTCTCGCGAAGATAATCTGGATCTGATCTGATCTTATTGGGAAATGCTATTGTATAAGTTCCCGGAGCCATCCCCTTGGTGTATGGGACAATTGAGTGGGAGGCTCGGGGGAATGCCCCAGTCGCGCCTGGGAAAATACCTTATCTGCCCATAAGCCTAACTCAATCTGGCGAGATCGCCGAATGGAGGCGAAACGGGGAAATAACCTCCTTGGTTACATATTGACTTAGTTAGCGATAACGCGCCCTGCTTCCTCCCGCAGATGCACGTGGGTAGCATGTGTTTGTTTCTAACATGTGATCGCGGCTGAATTTAAGCGGCCACAGACAGTTCTATCATAATGAGATAATAATATATAAATACACATAACATAAGCATACACATTACACAAAGCGGGGAACCCGCCGGTGTCGGCGTGCAGCAAGACACGACGGAGTGTCCCACGCTTGGTTTGTCTGCTGCTAGTGGGTGGCGGCGGTCCTCATCACCCGTCGCCGGGCTGGGCGCGGTCGGCGATCAGCGGGAAGGGGGTGCTGTTCTCAGCACCTCCAACAGCTCGTTTGTTGGGGTGTGGCGGACCACCTGGGTGGCTCTTGCCTCTCGCGCCCTCAGTAGGGCACCTCTTACAGGGGGAGGGGCAGGCGCTTGCTCTGGCCTGAGGCGGGCGGTGTCTGGGCAGGAGAGGAGGTAGTGCACCATTGGGCGCCGGGAGCGGCCGCCGCAGTGTTCCCACCTCCTTGCCACAAAGTCGGCGTGCAGCTGTTCCCGGGTGGAGTAGCCCAGCCTCACACGCTGTAGCAGCACGCCGTTCGCTCTGGGCTGCTGGAAGGATGGGTTCAGTGGGTGATAGGCTGTGGCTGCAGCATACCACGCCGCTTGCCTATTGATTGCTTCCCATTCTTTGTGCTGCTGGTGGGCGTTGTGGGTGGCCCTGCGTTCAGCCTGCACCTTGAGCTGCTGAAGGCTGGGGCACACGGTCCAGGTGATGGTGGGGCCGTGGGCGGCTCGCTTGGCAGCCTCGTCGGCAGCATCGTTGCCGCGCACTCCAACGTGACTGAGAATCCAGTGGAGCCGGACACGCCTGCCCTGAGCTGCCAGGTCCTGCAGGGTGCACATGATGGTGGTGGTGAGGTGAATGTTGTCCCGGGTGTGGTTGTGGGCGTGGGCGTGCTGCAGCGCCTGCAGTCCCGACCGAGAGTCCGTGTGTATCACCAAAGTGGCCTCCCTGCGGAGCAGAGCGTGCTGGAGGGGGTGCAGGATTGCTACCAGCTCCGTCTGAAGGGTGGAGCACTGGTCTGATGTCCTCCACGCCTGCGTAAATCCGCTCGTGACAAAGGCGGCGCCGGACCTCCTGCTGTCATATTCGACGGAGCCGTCGGTGAAGTACACTGCGCGGCCTGGCTCCGTGACCTCAGACATGGCCATGAGGGCGTGCTGGCGCAGCTCCTCGGTTAGGCAGTTCGCTTTGCTGTCGGGCAGCTGTGTGGCGGTAAAGTGGGCGGCGGGGGGGTCCCAAGGTGGTGGTGGAACGTAGGTGGGGTTTGGGGTGTCAGGGTTGCGCCACAGCCAGTTCCCTGCCCGGTTGAGGGAGTTGGTTGCTAGGCTGACGTTTACGAGCCACCTGTTGTTACGCAGGCACTCGATGCCCTGCGCCACGGCCATTTGGAGTCTCCTCTGCGCAACACCCTTCACGTCGCGCTGGAGCACTCTGGCCACCTGACAGGCCACAATGCAATCCACCCTGGCGGTGAGGTGCACCAGGTTGGCCTCACTTTGCATTGCACAGGCACTGCACCACCTCAGTGCCCCTAACATGGTCCTCATGGAGGTGTTTTGTATTGCCTCCAGGCGCTGTTGCTGCTGCCGGGGCAGCGCTACAAGGACCGGTTCACTGTAGTCCACTAGGGAGCGCACTGGCTGGAGGTAGTAGAGACGGAGGTGAAGGGAAGGTTGCACCAGCGCTCGGCCGCGTCATGGCCCTCATCACATTCAGCCGGGCCTGCATCCGCTCCCTCAGGTGCGTGACATACTGCGTAAAGGACAGCCGCCTGTCGACTCACACTCCAAGGTACTGGTAGGATTTGGTCCAGGCCAGGCCGACTCCTTGGACGCAAAGCTGCTGGCCAGCAGGTGTGCAAGTCTTGATGGCTATGGCCTAGGACTTCTCTGCCGAGATCTTGAGCCCCAGCTCTTCGCACTTGGCAGTGATGAGGTGCAGCGCTTCTTGGGCCCGCGCGAGCTTGTCGCGACGCCTGGTGACGACGAGCGCCAGGTCGTCGGCGTAGCTGAGGAGGATGGTTCCTTCCCGATAGGGGAGGCCGACCAGCTGTTCCATCACTACGTTGAAAAGGAACGGGCTGAGGATGCCGCCCTGGGGTGTCCTGTTCTCAAAGTTAAGGTAGAAAGACTTGTGACCTTGGAACTTCACGCGGGCTCGGCGCCCGTGAAGGTAGTCCTGGAGCCAGCCCAGCAGTCTCCCTCGGATGCCCTTCCTCACAAGGGCGGCTAGTATGGCACGGGGGCTAGCCAGCTCGAAAGCCTTTTCGAGGTCAAGGAAGACTACGATGGTGGGCTGGTTGTTGGCGTGAGCCAGGAGGGTGATGAGGCAGTCCGCCGTGCTCACCCCCCTAGTGTAGCCGAACACGTGGTGGTGAAGGCTTTCCATGCTCCACTGTAGTCGAGTCAGCACCATCTTCTCTGCTGTTTTTCCGGTGCAGCTCAGGAGGGAGATTGGCCTGGAGGTGGTCTTATCCTTCGGCTTGGGGATGGGTTGGATGTCAGCGTCCTTCCAGGAGGGCGGCAGGCGGCCTGCCAACCACGACGCGTTCAGAAGGGCTAGCAGCGCGGCGTCCCCGGCGGGCCCAGCGTGCGCCAGCATGGAGTAGCACACTCTGTCTGCTCCCGCCGCTGAGTCACGTCCACGCTTCGCCCTGGATAGCTTCTCGAGCGTGAAAGGCTTGTCCGTCGCGCGCAGCTGGCCCCGCACCTCCCTGACCTCTTCGTCGCGCTGTGGGCGTAGTTGCTGCTGGAGGTAGCGGGTGTGGGCAGGGAGCTGCTCGCTAGAACCCCTCGCTGTAAAGCAGTTCGCCAGTCAATCTGCCTCTTGCTGTGGGCGTGGGTGGGCAGCTGGGTGGATCAGGGCGGCGCCTGAGGCCTTCCTGAAGCTCTCCCACAGCTGGCCGAGGGAGGTGTGTTGGCTGAAAGAGGCGCACACCTCCAGCCACTTTGCCTCCCGGGCGCTCAGGGACACCTGTCGCGCGCGGGCTACCACGTCCTGCAGGATCTGCAGGTTGATGGCCGTTGGGCGCTTCTCGTACAACCTCCTGTGGACGTTGACGTGGTGATTGTGCTCCCGGACTTCCTCGTTATAAAACCACCAGTCCGGGCGCCGGCGGCGATTTGAGGCTGTCCTGGGCATGGCCGCGTATGCTGCACTCTCTATGGCCGCCGTAAGGTCCCTCTCCTGCAGGTGCAAGTCCGCCGGAGGCACATACGTGGACCACCATTCGTCCAGGGAGGCTTGAAACTTTGCCCAATCCGCACTCCTGACGTTCCACTGATTTAAAAATATATACACTTTATTACATGAAAACCTTAGGGGGTTAAGAAAGAAAAGAGTATGTAATGAAAAGTAAATAGCATCAGTGATGAAGTAAGAAAGATGTTGAGGAAAATTAAAAATGTTAAGTTAACGAGGTCCAATTTAATTCCAGTGAAGAATTTAGGTGCTTGGGAGAGGAGGGAATAGTTTTGCTTTGGAATCTCATGAAAATATATATATATGAGAATGATGTAACATGTGTATGGAACCTAGTCTTGAATCTTGAGCATCAACCAGTCCACAGTCCCATTTTAGAGGCCACAGTTAAAAATCAAATAATCTGTTTGCGCCAATTTTAGTGTTATTGATGCTTAAGCTACCATCAATAGCAATGTAGTGGTAAGTAAGCTTTGCATCATGAAGTGTATTAAGAAGAAGGGAAAAAATATCTGTTGTATTTTTGCACAATCCAATAAAATTCTTTTGTTTGTTTGAAAATTTAGTAACCTGAAATTCTATTTCCTTCCAACTTCTCATTGTTATGAACCACTTAACAATGTTGTTTAAAGACAGTTTTACTCTTTTAGAAAATTAGAACATTAGGAAAGTACAGATAATAATAAGCCACTAGGCTGGAACCTATTTAAGTCATCTGCTTCCGAAAAAAAGTGATTGGTACAGTAAGTTGATGAATGCTCTTTTATGGTCAAATGGCAATGTCAAATTAGCTAACACCTGGAATAATCTTTCATATCATAGTGTAGTCCACTGTAATACCAAAAACATTATGTTCAATGCAAAACAAAAATATAAACATAAATCAATTGCAATAATCTTCCCTCTCACGAGTAGTCCACTACATACCAAATATTCATGTATTGTGAAGCTTCATATTGACCTTTTGTAGGCTCATTATAAGTGATGTCATTTAGCTATAGCAGTATTTCTTTCCGCTTCAGACCCCTCTGTGATGGCTTCTAACAAGAAACAAAAATACGATGACAGCTATCTGGATTTTGGGATTTACAAGCATTAATGATAAAGGTGTAGTGAAGCCTCAGTGTGTGATTTGTCACAAAATACTCTCCGCTGAATCACTGAGGCCTAGCAAATTAAAATTACTCCTGGTAACTACACATTCTCAACATGTTGGCAAGGATCGTTCTTTCTTTGGTCTACAGGAATTGAATATGAAGAGACAACGACATGGTGCCGGCGGTCCATTCACCAACAAAATGCTGCATTAGTGGAGGCAGCATCTTTGGTATCCCTTAAAATAGCAAATAAATAGGACCTAAAACCATTGGAGAGGAGTTAATTTTGCCATGTGCAAAAACTATGGTCAAGCTTGTTTTGGGTAAGAAAAGTGCTGAAAAGCTGAGTGCTATTTCTCTCTCAAACGATAGAGTACAACGCCGAATATCTCTTATGTCAGATGATATCCAAGAACAGGTGATACAGAAAGTTAAAGAAGCTGGATTATTCAGTATTGAACTCAACCAGTCCACTGACGTCCAGTCCTGCTCACAACTCATGGTTTTTGTTAAGTATGTTCATGGTGAGGATATGAAGGAGGAATTCTTGTTTTGTGAAACTCTCGAGCAATCTACAAAAGGTGAAGATGTAATGCAGAAACTTTTAGAATTCTTCAGAGCAAATGGTCTCGACTGGGGCAATCTCTGTGGGATATGCACAGACGGTGCTCCACCCATATTAGGTTCTAAGTCAGGTTTTGTTTCAAGAGTTATACAAAAATCACCAAATGCTATATCTCTTTAATGCATGATTCACAGGCAAGCTCTTGCTTCAAACAACCTACCCTCAGAGTTACAGACAACCCTGAATACCATTATAAAGACAGTTAACATTCTAAAAGGTAGTGCTCTTAACACACGCCTTTCCAAGAAACTATACCGTGATATGAATGCAGCTCATGAAATCCTCTTATTTCATAAAGCAGTTCGCTGGCTATCCAAAGGAAATGTAGTTAAGCCTGTATTGAGCTCAAAGAAGAGATCAGACTCTTCCTTAAGGTACAGGAAACTTGTCAATACTGGAAACAGTATCAGACATTACAGAAGAGTGTGATACTGCTACCTAGAACTTGATTGTTAAACACCTTAAAGCCTTAGTGGAGGAATTTAAAAAGTACTTCCCAGATATCCAGAGCCAAACCTCTCGGGTAGTAAGGTTCCCCTTCACTGCTCCAGTGACATGCATACCTGATGATAATGATGATGGTCAGACTGAACTTCTGACACTTCGAGAAAATACAAGAGCCAAAATGAAATTTAAAGCGTTATCTCCCACTGTATTTTGGTTATCAATGGCAGCTTCATACCCACACTTATCTAACTTAGCTTTCCGCCAACTACTACCCTTTGCATCAACTTATTCCTATATGGCTGCATTCTCTCAACTTTTGCATATTAAATCAAAATATCGCAATAGACTTGATGTGAAGCATGACCTACGATGTGCTTTGAGTGAAACGAAGCCAAGAATTAGGATGCTGGTCGATGGCTTTCAACATCACCCTTCACATCGAGTTTAATTGGAGTTTGAACAAACAAACTTACATATGAAGGTTCTTGCTTGGAGAAGAGAAGGTGATGTTTCCACTAAAAGCCCTGATTTTGTTATTTATGACTCCCTATGATAGGATTTCGTTCAGAATTATTAAATTTGTTAGTAAAAAAAACATAAGATTGCTTTTGATTACACTTTTTTATGCAGTGAAATTTATTTTTTCTAATTTTCTATATTGGAGAAAGGTTTTTGGAAATTATTAGTTATAATTACAGGTAAGCCTACTCTCAAATTCTAAAATTATTTTATGTACATCAAATTACTTCGTTAGTACCATTTTAATGTTTATTTGAGATTTGGCAAAATATAAATTTGCAAGTTTCCATGACTCAATATTTAAGAAAAGAAAAAATATGGAGTTGAATGAATAAAATTACAGGTATCGCCGGAGTTTTTGCATAATGGACCTAAATAAATGTAGGACTAGAGACAGTCACTGTTGTCACAAGATATGGATTGGAGAGGGGAGGGACCATGGATAAGGATCATATATGAAAAGTGGGTAAAGATCAGAAAAAGTTTGGGAACCACTGGTCTAGTAGGTAGTCAATTGCGGTTTGTCTTCTTTAGGTGTGGTTATATATATTTTGGTAATTTGGTCTCCGTTCTATAAATGTCTTTATTTATAGATCGGAATGATATCCGTTAATGTTCTTTTTAAACTTCCGTCAAATCGGCGGATCACGTTATCCAGCACAATGAATCGGTTTATTTCGTTTTGCGGTGTTATATATTTTATATTTCCCCATATCTTTTTTGCACGGTTTTGTAAGACTATGTTTAGAGATTTTATCTCAGTTCTTGTGTGGAGTACTTCTGGTGGTATATAGTCCTGTTCTCTTGAGTTTGTGATAAATCATATCGCCTTGTTTTGTATTCGTTGGAATTTTATTATCTGTGAGTTGCTTAGCGTATTTAGCGTTATTGTCGGGTACAAGAGCTTTGGACGGACTAAGGCCAAATATAGTTTGCTTTTGCTTTTGGTTGAAAGGTTACAAACTCTTTACAGTGCTGACAAGGTTATTTTTGCCTCGGTGTTTTTTTGTGATAGATGGGAGGTATACCCAGTTGACGTCAGGTTTAAACCAAGGACACGTCCTTCTGTGGAGTATGGGTATGCCCCTCCATCTACTCGTACAGCAGCTGTTTTCCTTCTGTTTATTACTATAAGTTTGAACTCGTCTTTGTTGGTTTTTATTTTGTTCTTTTTCTCGTAGTCGTCCAATCTTTTTATTTTCCTCGTTGTTCTTTGGTCCATATCTCTGGGATTCTTACTTTCGCTGGGGATTATCTGTCTGATTTCATCCGCTAATTGGATGTACATCGCGCTTTCCTCGGTTGTAAGTGGAAGGTCCCTCGTGTATACGGTATATAACGTTGGCGAGAGGGATCCTCCCTGGAGGACACTTGTTTGTAAGGCGAATGGACATTGGACATTGGACAAAATAGGATATGAAATATAGGTAGAATTAGAGAGAGAATAGTAAGAGAGTAAAGTGGTTAAAGGGTGAGTTTAAAGAATAGATGATGTGTAGGAGAGAGAATAAAAAGATCCCTGGTGAAAGGGTAGCTCTGTCAATGAGTTAGTTTTGTGTCTTTTAGGCTTGTTTTTTCATTATTTAATAAACTATAAATTATAAATTTATAGTTTATTGAATTAAATTAATCGTGATTAATTTAATTCTTATTTTCGATCTTATTGATTTTTTGGCATTCAAGCCTTTATTTTTGGCGGGGTTTTATTCCCGTTTTGAGTTTTTGAAAAGTTTTATGATTATCATTTTTTAAATGAATTTAAAAAAGTGAATTGGATTTTTAGTTTGCATTTTGCAAATAGTTTTTAATTTGAGTTTTAATTTGCTAAAGGAACCTGCGCATTACATTGGATGTTTTTTGTCAGTTCTGTCAGGTGTATTTCGGTATCACGTCATTGTCTGTCTGTAGCTTGCTACTTTTGAATGGTCTTATTTGTCGGTCTACTTCGATTTCTAAGTGTGTATGAAAGAATTCAGGGGTCAAGTGGGCGCCAATGGCTTGCCATATCCTCTTAGCTCTCTCGTGGAGCGCCACGTTGATCGGAGATAATCCAACCGAGTCGTGGAGCTCCCTCTGTCGTTTACGTTCTCTTCTTCGGGTGTTTGTAATAAGTAGAACCGCTTTGTTCTGGATGACTTGAAGTTTCGCAATGTGGGTCTTGGCGCTCGCGTTCAACGGCACCGGGGGGTATAAGAGTCTCGAGCGAATACACGCATTGAATATCTTGAGTTTGTTTGAGCGAGTTAGGTCAATGAACCTATAAAACTCCCTCAAATCTCTTGCTATTCGCGACTGTCCGCCCGATATGACTCTTGTGGCCCCCTGTGGTGACTTTGAGCCCCAGAACCGTCCCTTCCGGGCAGTAGGGGATTCTCTCCCTATCTACCCGTATATCGTTGAAGGTCTTGCGAAACATGGGAATTATTTTGAATTTTTGCGCATTGGTTGATATCTTCCATTTCCTCTCGTAAGAGTTAATGTTAGATATCTCTCTAGCCGTGTTTTTCGCCATGAATTCCTTGTGAACGTAAGCGGTGGTACAAATTTGCGATATATCGTCAGCGAACTGGACGTATTTCGTACCTTCAGAGAAAGGTTGTGGTAAGTCGCGTGTATAAATGTTGTATAAAAGGGGAATGGGACAACCGTTCGGCCGTTTATATAGAGTGCGGCCTTTCGTTCATCCAGGTAGTTGCATAACGTTTTGCACAGGCTTATCTCCAAATCAAGGGTACAGATTTTGGCTTTCGAACCGGGCAACCACACCTTGCCGAAGGCTTCAGCAACATCGCGGAGTATTAGATCTACTCTGTTGTCTCGCGCTGTTTCCGTAGCGACTTTCTCTGTTATGATCGTAAGCGCGATGTCCGTTCCTCGCTTGCTCCTGAACCCGTGCTGTTGTGGGTCGTAGAGGTCGTCATGATTAAGGTGTTTGATTAACCTTTCATTTAAGAGCTTTTCAAAGAGTTTGCCTAGAAACTCCAGTAGCGAGATCGGTGGTAGCCTTAGCCTTCGACTTGATGTTTCGGTAGGAGGATCATCTTCGCCGTTTTAAATGCTTGGGGAAAGTACCCAATATTAAGGCAGGCATTGAAGATCCTCACTACCGACTCGTGTATGTTTTCCGGAGCATTAATTAGATGTTCCTTCGTTATGCCACTTTGACCTGAGGCTTTTTGCTTGAACGTTTTTATGGCTGATAAGTATTCAGCCATTGTAAAGGGCCTCCCTTCCCCCGGGGGCTGTTTCTTTCTTCGTCGACGCTTCTGTATGGTATTAGACGTTCTTGTTGAACTACTAAGGCTCGTAAGATATCTTCCTCGTAATTCATGTCATAATCTTGGTTTTCCTCAGGTGATATAGAAAATATTTTTTTTACAGTGCCTTTGGAAGTGCTCTTGGAGTTCTTCTTGATGTTGCACTTCATGTCCTTGTATTTTCAGTTTTATTCTCTCAACTGGTTGTGTTCCTCGTAGTTTCCTGTACTCTCTCCAGAATTTCCTCGGATCTCCTTCTACAGTATATCCATTTTGCATATTGTATTGTTCCATATTGGGTTTGAGCTTTTATTAATGAGTGTAGCTATTTTCCTTCTAATTACAGTTAATTTTCGGTATCTTACCATTGTATTTCCCAACTCCCTAGTTTCTTTTATCAGATTATGAAATTCTTAAATTTTTTGCTCTATCTCTTGATTCCATCTAGATGCCGGTAGGGCTCTGTAATCTATTGTTGGAGTGTATATCTTGTCAGCTTTGTTGATATTTTTAGTGATTAATTCTAGTTGGTTTTCTATTTCAGTAGTTCCCTGGTTGTTTAAAGAACCATTTCACGTTGTACTTAGATATTGGTTATATCCGTTCCAGTCTGTTTTGCTGGTAGCTTTTCTACGTGGTATTTTGATTGGGGTTGGTGAAGTTGAGATATTAGTAATCATACTTAGATGGTCAGAGGATGTTGCGGGTCCTGGTTATGTGTGGTGATTTAGGTTGAAATTTTGGTTCATAAGTACGATGTCTAGAGTTGTTGTGGCTTGGGCTGTTAGGTTTAGTTGGGAAGTCTGGCCCTTCTCTGCTTATCAAGTTCCTTTGTATAAATATTTGAAGGGTTTTTCCTGCTCCATTTCGGTGGCTTGTGGAACCTACCTCTCTGCGTTTTACATTGAGTTCTTCTGTTAATATGGATGAGGCCTGTCGACCAAAGAGTTTGAGGAAATTTGGGGTTGGCAAATACGAGCATCTTGAGAGTTGATATGCCACAGCTATAACCAGATCTCCTGTGGTCATTTTTATTTTTATAGCCAAATACGATTCTTCTAAGTCGTTTACCTTTGTAAAATGGATTCCGCTTTTGACGCCAATTGCTGCACCATCATATCTTGTTTGAGTGTAGTTCGTGGTAATAAATTTATAGTTTGAAATTCCTATAGTCTCAATCTCTCTGTCAATTCCATGTTCGGTTGAAATAATTATATCTGAGTCTTTTTTTCTTATTATGTTTGAATATGATGATCTTTCTCCTTGCCAGCTGTTTACATTTAGAGTGAATATTTTCATTTTTCGTTGGTACGTATCCAGGTTCAATTATTTGTTGTGGTCTCTTCCTGTCTTTTTTTTGCCCGGGCGGCCTGGGGAAGGACTGCGTCCATTACATTTTTCTTGTATTCGCCATTTTAGATGTTTTGGCACGATTCTGGGGCGATATGCATCGTGCATTGCTTTAAAGCATTGTAAACCTCTGTTTCATCGGCTTCTGCCTCATATTCCCACCTGTATTTTTCCTTAACTAGTCCGTCCACGATTTATTTTTGTTTAAGTTGTTTAGGTAACGGGTTGGCGTGAGAACCGTAAATTTTTATGTTAAGATCTTGGGTGTTCATTTTTGTTTTTTCTTCTGTTTTGTACTTTCAAGAATTGTCTTCGGGGTTTCTTCGTCGGTGGATTCTTCTTTAGAATCGGTATCCATTTCGGCTAGGCCTTTTTCTAGGTTCGTATTTTTCGGAGTCTCTTGTTGGGCCATGTTTATTTTGTACAGTTCGCTTGAAGGAGGGGGCTACGGGAACCACATTTTTTTAAGCCCGTTCTTTTTCACCATAGTGTTCAATTTGTTTAAGTATGAGCCTGGTTTCGCCATGTTAATGAAGTGGGCGTGCATTGGGCAGATAATTAAATCTGGCCTCATGTTTCCCTCTATGTTCACCGTTGTGGTCTGTGTGGGTGGTGTTGCGGTGTTTCCAATTGCAGTTGCTGCAGCGTAGGAGTTAGTTTTTCTTCTTTCTTTTTCTGTGCTTATTTCGAGTTTTTTTTTTCTTTCGTATGAGATGCTCCTTTATTGGGCAAGACATAGCCAGTGTTCTGTGGTCATTTCCACAGTTTAAGCATTTCTTTACCGTGCTCCTGCATTGGTCTCACCTGTGTTGTTGGCTTGCGCATTCGGAGCATTCATTCCCTCTGTAATTGCAGTCTTTGGTCCTTTTCTGTGTCGCAAAGTGCCACCTAACCGTTGTGTTGGTCTTTTAGTCTAAGGAGTATGACCCCAATATCAGCGTAGATACTCTTTAGTGCCAATTCGCGAGATGGTTTCTCCCAGCCAGGAAGGATGCGAAGGGGGACCCTCTTTCCTCCTTCACTGTCGTCCATTTTCGCTCGTTAGAACCTCCTTCTTCTTTATATTTTTTTCTTCTTTGTACCTATTGATTTCCCTGGGATAAAAGTATGTTAAATTTTGGAGATGAAAAATGAGAATGATCCCCCCGCCCCCACAATCCTTAGCGTAGTCGGTATATCTGCCTGGATAAAGATAATGAATGAATGAGATGATGGCCCCGATAAATACATTTATCCTTGGATGAAATATTGTGGGGGTTAGGGGTTATTTTATGCAAACCGTTCAATTATATATATATATATATATATATATATATATATATATATATATATATATATATATTGGACATCTCAGCGATCAGCAACTAGGGAAAGGATCAGCAATTGGGGAAAGGAAGGAGCGATTAATTTGATGTGAAGATAATAATGGAGTGTTGATTATTGCCTGACGAATGAAATGAAAGAAATCTTCATGCGTTTATCTAAAGATTAGACAAGAGTGAAACCAAACTAGTTGAAAAGCTTAATCTTTAAGCCTCCAAGTCTTCCTCCGACCTAATTTTTTTCGAGTACGACCACTTATATTGCTTGACTTTCCACAAAACCAATGCGTACGTACATACATGCATACATATATATGTACATACGGGGGATTAAAGTCATCAGGCAACAATAACTACTAAAATTCCATTTAATTATTGCCTAATTCATTGGGACCCTGAAAGATCCTTGCAAACCTTATAATTAAAAAAAGAACAGACCCATACAAAAATTGGAACTTAAATACCATTTACCACGATAGTCTTGAATTCAAAGAAGGAAAATTTCCTCCCGAAACTATGTACTAAAAATGCAATAGCAGTCCATGGCAGGACAAGAATAGTCCTTCGTTACCAAATGTCATACTCATGACGAAGGATCAAAACGTACACCTTTGTAGATTCTCGAGTTTCATGTCAGCTGAAAAAAGTTTAAAGGACTTTCAACTACAATCGCTGGCGAGAATTGCATTTTGAGGTTAACCTATAAGCGAAAAGAATCTTTCATGATTGTTGAGTGGAATCCTTTTCATTTTTGCCCTGTTATTACATTCAGGGACTAGGTTTAATGTGTAATTTAAATTAACTCTGCCACACCCTTTGATACTTTTAAATACCCCGATCACCTCGGCAAGAATCCGCTGATCCTCTAGAGAAAGTATATTTAGCTCCTAAAGTCTGTCCTCGTCAGCTCTATCCTGAAGTTCCGAAATAAATTTTGTCGCACAACATTGAACGCTCTCCAATACAATATCTACTTCGTTATACGCTATAATTTCTTATATATACAAACAAGGCATACACAGGAGAGATACGTGCCCTTCTTCATCAATCACCTCAGGCATTCGCTAGTGGCCACTCGGGATTTCCCCTTCGCTAATATTTTCGCTTCTCCCAACTTCATTTTCGTGAGGAACATTTGGTCAAAATGCATTGTTGGAAATGCCCTCGTAACTTTCTCTTTGATTGCAACGATCAATCCATAGAGACGTGATTCGTGTGGTTGTCATTACAAACGACCAAACGAACAAACGCAGGAGAGCAATTACGGAAGGTTCTAGTCATGGACTCTACCACAAGCCAATGGGCGTAAAGTCACACTTCGGCACAGGAGAGTAAAGAGAGTAAAAACCGTTTTTCGATTTGTGCTCTTGTACGTGCGAACAAGTGCATATTTATAGTACATATGTTCGTACATTCTAATAAATGCGTACTTATAATACATGCGTTTGTACATGCGAACAAGTATTTGTAGTACATACATATGCTCGTACGTACGATTAATTATTTGTTTTTTAAGTCGTTATACCCGTACATGCGAACATTGCGTACTTATAGTACATATGTTCGTATATTTTAACGTAGCAGTACTTATACTACATTCGCCTGTACAGGCAAACAAATGAGTATTAAATTGTACATATGCTCATATGTACGAACAACTATGCGGTTTTGAGTATGTGTACTCGTACGTGCGAACAAGTGCGTATTTATAGTATATATGTTCCTACATTCGAAAAAATCTGTACTTACACTACACGCGCTTGTACACGCCAACAAGTGAGTATTAAATAGTCCAAATGCTCGTACGTACGAACAACTGTGTACTTATAGTACATATACTCGTACGTAAAAGCAACTCTGATTGCTTGTACACGTATACAAAGGAATGCAAATGTTTTCATTTGGGTTTAAGTTTCCGTCATATTAAGCTTGTATATTTCGTCTGAGGGGGGATTTTAGGACGTTCTTCGTTAATATTTCGGCAAGTTCTTCTGCGTATGATAGCCGCTTTACTTTATTCCAAAGTGTGGATGTACGATGTACAAGGTCAGATCCAGTTTCATGTTGCCTGTATGTTTACTACAGGGCTTTGCGCCTGTTTTTTTCGTTTGTGCGTTACCTGTTGCTGTATCTGTTGCATACGTGGCGTATTTCATTCTTTCTTTCGCTTCGTTAATTTCTCTTTGGGGGAGGCTTTTACGATGGTCTTCTTCAGTGGGCATGCGATGGATAGTGTCGTATGTGGATTACTACTGTTTAGGCATTTTTTCCTAGTACTTTTGCACTCATCACATCTGTGTTCTTGGCTTTGGCACATTTTCCCTGTCCGATGCAATCTTTTGTTCTATCTTTGTCCAAGGCATAGCATCTGAAGCATATCTGGACAGATATGAACGTTTCCCTTTCGATTTTTTCGGATGAGATTTTTGTATAGAATGCCGATATTACATGTGCAGTTGTCTTTCTGGCAACTTCAGTTGTTCTGAAGATGATCTTGAACGCGTGAGTGTATCCTTCTCTTGCGCTATTTTTTTTTAACCTAATCAATTTCTCGATTCTGGCGCATAATTGTTTAGTTTCGATTTTGTCTCTTGTTTCAAGAGCCGTGTGCGCTCATACTCATGTGACCAGGCGGCGGCAAATGACTGATCTCTTTGTGATAATATTTGGGCAATTGGTTGTTTAAGTCTGATTTTTTTCGAGATTTTTAGTGCTTCTTCGTTGACATGTTAGTCTAATTTCTTTTTGTGTCGCAAAGTTAAATATATGGGTTATACTGTTCCTTCAGACTGAGCAAAATTACACCAATATATGAGAGGATAGTCTGTAGGACTTTTTCCTTGAGGGTTTCTCTTTTTATGCAAGAACGCGAAGTGGCATCTTTTCGTTCTTTCCCGGTCGTCTGTTTCTTCTTGAAAGTAGCAATTTCGTTCCCTCTTGGGTCCATTTTCTTAAAAATAACCTCTTTTTGCCTAGGAAGAAATTAATGGTTCTTACTTGTCAATGTAGTTTCTTTTGGGGTCTTTTTTCTTAAAAACACTCTTTTTTTTGCCTGGAAGGAATTAATGGTTTGTACTTGTCAATATTACTTGATGGGGCACCCCTCCCCCGACATACACACAACCAAGAGCCTAATTAAGTTGCTGCCAGAATGAAAAAACATGAATGTATGAAAGGGTGTACCCCGGGAGTCCCTCCTGAGGGATTACTCATGGACGATTTGATGATGGATGGCAGTCGAATCAACTACCGTCAATCGAGTTGCTGGCCCCTCAGGGGTATGGTAATCTAAAATTCATCTAGCATACTCAGAGACGATTGTATGTTCCTTTGTGGTCCTAGCTGGGACATTAGGAATAGAGCAAACCTTTCCTAAGGGTTGCAGAATCGCCTTTTGTCCGGGATACCAATGACGAAGGGTTCTACATTGGGCTATTCCTTAAACCTGCTTTCCTCATCGCCTCGAATTATGCCTTGTCAAATAACTGGCATAGTTCGAACTAGGTTGCGAATGACAGCTACCTCAACTAGTTGGTCATAGGCAGAAGATGAGAGGGTGATGAGCTTACTCTACCATAATATATTATTATAGCTGACCTTTTAAGTTGTATCTTTTTTTAAATCCCTCGTGGGGAGAAAAGGATGATTGAGAAAGGAAATGCGGTGTTGGAGAGAAAGCATGGTAGAATTGCTCTTAATATTAGCTCTTCTGCTCCTGATGGGTGTGGTATTGTAGTGTCTCTCTCGAAAGCTTCTGATGTCGGAGTTAGGTGACGAGAAGATTATTCTTGCGATGCGAAAGCCCAAATTCGTCCGTATTAGTCCTGCCGTATCTGAACAGGCAGACACGTTGAAATTTCTGATGTCTCTTTTTATATGGGAGCTTCTTAGCGATTTTTTTATAGTTGGTGTATTGAATTTTGGTGTTAGAGCACCTGCTGCAGTCTGTTTATTCTTGATAGGCACTGGTGATATATTTTCCATCATTGTTTTCATTTACATCCTCAAGGAGGGGATGTTTCCATTAACACTTAACTTTTATTGGAATTTGAGAAATAAATGCGATTCTGACGGGGTTTTGTGCTATAATAAATAGGGCTCGTTGTGTAAGGTAGATATCATCGACTAATCTATTCTAAATTTTGGGATAGTTTATCAACTTTGTTACAACCATTTCTTTGAGGATCACATTTAGATTTCAGCAAACGTAGCTCATAATGGTCAACCCATTGCTTCTCCGTCAATTTGTAGGTAAGGTTTTCCTCCTGGTCTTCGGAATGGAGCTTCAATTGTACATGTTCTTAAGAGATGCTTTAAGATGTTAGGTTTGATTCGTCATCTAGCTCGATCTAGGTTTGCGTAGAAGCTATTCATTCTTATTTAAAGTGTTTATTCTATATGCCCGTTGTTGAATAAGCTCTTGTCATCGAAAGAAGCTGGGATGCCTTCTGGTAGAGAAAGATGAATGATATCAACAAAGTTGTTGGTAGACCGAAATAGATGAAGAATTTAGAAAATCCAGAAATATCTTCATTAACGATGGCTACTCCAACTGATATTTTGACAGAATACACAAGAAAATACTTAATTCCTAGTTTGAAATAAAAGAATACAAAGAAATGGAAAACTATTACCACTCTACTACAAAAATCAGATGGTGACCACCCACACAACAAACAAACTAATGCTATAAGATCTCGTAAAATACATCATTGCCCCAGTATCTGACAGTAAATTAGCATTACCAATCTATTACAAACAGCTAAAAGTCAGCAACCTACTAATGAAAAGTAACCTCTTGTTTACTAATGCACTTAAAATAAGGGGCAATAAAGTTACACTACAGTAAACTACACAACCAGAAAGCCACAAGAAAAATACTAGTCTAAAACACTACCATCCTGAGAAGAAAGTTCCAGTTTAGCTGCCTGAAAATCCTTGAGGCTCTAGTGTTCAAAGAGACGACTCCCAATCTAAATACCATGGAAACAAGTCGAAGCGAGTCTTCCAGTTTTCCCACTAAAAGTGAACGCTACCACTGACACCGAACTATATATGCACCAAAGAATGACCCTACCTGAGATCAACGTCTTTTCTATTGTTATACTTTCATTATCACCCTCTTCCATCTCCTTCTACACATATGTTCCCTTCTTGTTTCCCGCTGTTCCTTCTCCCTACGTCCCACCAAACATGGTGGGAGCTGAGAGAGTAGGGTGGCGAGGTATCGGGGGTCAACCCCTATCCTGCCCCATTAAGGAAAAGAGGGATCAGACTGCGGTCAATTCATCTTCCGCACCATCTTTTGCGCTCAACCGCTCCACAGTAAAGGAGGCAAGCCACAATGGAAAACGGAACATCACCAGCGCCTCAAAGGCTAAGAAGACCAGTCTCAAGATACATGAAGGAAGGCGAAAGCTCAAGGCAAATTTATTATCAGTTTATAATTAAATCCAAATCAAATAAAGCTATTTCAAGATTTCAATTTTTGAATTTTAGTTTATGGTACCGACGTTTTTGGTTGCAAACCATTCTAAAGCAGCTTAAATAAATGAAAGTATGAATAAGAATTTTACTATAAGCGAAATTAATCTAGAAGACATTAAAGTGGAATATATTTTAGAGGAATAAAGATAAATAAGATGCTTAGGTGATTGTCATTAAAAAAATTGTAAATTGATCAAAGGGATTGCTCACATCAGTTATCCCTTTACTCTCCCTTTTATTCGCATCAAGTCAAAGAGAAATTCAAAATAACAAAATTGAAGCTTTTTAAACTTGAAATAATTGGAAAATTATGAGTAACCTTTGATATATTCAGAAGCTAACCTGTTTACTCGTGTCTTCCTTGTAAATAAAGGCAAAAACATATTTCTTGTGAGTGTTATTGTTTGTTTAGGGAGGAAGAAGTTTGAAGAAGTACAAGTGTGTTTTTTTATATATGTAAAAATAGAGGAAAGAAGCTTGCATCGGATTTTAGAGTCGAGTTTGTAAATTTAATCTAGAGGGATTCCAATGTTCTTAATTGACTTTCTCTGTTGGCTGTGTCTTTAATTTAAAAAATCGTCACGTAGGTTGTATGATTTTGGTGTCAGGTTTGGTAATGCAACTTGATGGGGTAATTTTCATGGTTAGGTATGGGGGTTTCATTTCTATGACTAAGTCCAAAGTGTGCGCAGATACGAGTATTTAATCTGCACACCTATTGATCCTACATAAACATCGTATTTACATCGCAAGCAATTATATTATTAATGATCGCGGCTCGAATCAACGTTGCCGCTTTGAGTCTGTAGTTAAAGAGGCGTCTTAATTTGCGGCGGTTTTAATAGACCGGTGTAAATTTGGTGGCTGAGAAAGTAGAAGTGCTTTTTAATGTAAACTATGTAGGTTATGTGAATACCTTCTTTTTATGGACGTTGTAAGAGGGAGCATTAGGGTTGTACGAAGACTGAATCGAATAAGTTTAGTGGATATTCATTTTATCGGAAGTAATTAGAGAGAAAGAAAGGTTCGTTGTAAATGATAAAGTATGAGGAGGCGAGAATAAAAATGAGGGTAAGTAAAGTCTCTATACGTTGGTTTACCGTAAACTGTCAGGTTCGTGAGTTATTTGGAGGTTTAGGAAGAAGATGGAGTTTTTGTTTTCTTTTTCCTGGGTCAATTTTATATTGGGGTATAATTGATTAATTTACTTTAGATACTTTTATTTACCATAGGAATTTGGGGAGCGGAAAAAGCTATTGTGTAATCTCCGTTTCTCCTATAGAACATAGGATGGAATTGCAGTGCACAATTTTCAAGTGCTTCCTCCTTGAAGGAAGACATGAAGAGGTTTGCTATAGAGGCTGCAATGGGTATACCCATAGAAGGCCTTCTATTAAGAGATTAATTTACGATTAAACGATAAGTAGCTGTCATGAAATAAAGCAAGGATTATTTACTTGATTTGTTTCTTGTTAAAAGTATGAAAGAGGAAATTGGGGACGGGAAGGCACGAGTTGTTTCTATGAGAGGGGCACTGGTCTAGAGAGAGGTTACGTTAAAACTGTTCATATATAGGTTAGAATATGGTACTTGAAGTTCTTCCTTAGATTGTAGGGAATTTTTAACACTGTATTGGTTTGTAGCGAAAAAGCTAAAAAGGGTGGCAACTAGCGTACGCGCTTTTGAATTAGGGAGCTTATAGGCTGCTAGCATAGGTCAGAAAGAGAGACCGTAAAGTTTACCAAAGGTCGAGCCGTAGAGAGAATTCAGGCCCGAATCATAGTAGAAGTTCTAACTTTTACTAGCATTTCAGCTTGATTTCTCTCTCCGCTTTGCCTTCCAGAATCAAATTAAATTTCCCTTCAAATTTGAAATGCTATTACAACGGATTAAGTCTAGTCACGCGCAAAGTACTCGTATCTTTAAAGTGCGACATATTTAGATCTCAAACATCACACGAATTTTTCTCCAAACTAAAACCATTTCGCGCAATCTCATCATATTCCTATAGAGAAAATATTGCATTCTTACGAGGCCCATCTTCAAAAAAATCTGATCATTACTTGTTCTGGTGAAGGTAGAACTGTAGTGATAATGAACAAAGAAGAATATATACTGAAAATGCACATGATTCTTGATGATCCATCACTTTCGTGGTCCTACAAATAACTCGCCCTTCCAACAGTTTTTCCACATCCATTTACCATAAGCTCATGCATAGATGCTCCGGAATGCATTTTCTTTGTTACTGTGCCACCAAATTTAAACTAAAGTCTATTGAGGCTTTACTTCGTGCGATTTTACGTTTCTACCTCAACTTTCACAACGAAGTTACCTTCCTCTCTAATTACTTCAGATAAAATGAATATCCACTTAGCCTATTAGATCGAACACTTCGTATATTTTTTAATGCAAGGTTTAACCTTAAAAAGTCCTTCTTTCAGCCTCACTAAAAAGAAAGTATTCTTGCCCCATGTTTTATATAGGACCTCTGAACTCCCTTATCTGGTCAAAACATTCAGCTATTCTAGAATACTCGTTCCTTGCCATCAACTTGCAATCTGTTTTTAAAAACCGATGCAAATTACGACAACTCTTTCACAACAAAGACGAAGTGTCAAGGCTGCTTCCATGTAAATCCCAGGATTATTTAGGATCGATGCAGTACAAATTACATGCTTGTATTTGAGCTCATCTTGGATTACTCATAGAACTGAAGCCTCAATTTCCCTGAATCAGATTGCATTACCAAACCCGTCTCTCTAACGATACAACCTCCTCGATGATTTTTCAATTAAGAGGAGTGTCGTAGAATGACTCCCGACGATACCATATATTACACTATTCGTTGAGGGAACTTCCTTAATTATCTTTAGAGTGCGTTTTACTGTCTGGCGGCCGATATTATATATCTTCAAAATGCTTAAGAAGTGGAACTGAGCTCAAGGATAATAATATTGCTATCATTAATAAAATAGAGTTTTATTAATAATAACTATAAACAAAACACAAAAACGGAAAATATTGACAAACAGAATGGAAAGGGTCGTGGAGACTCGGGCTAATCCAAGGATTTAAGGGATCAAAAAAGGTAAAACAAATATGGAGTTAAAGAGATGGGATGGTTCGATAAACCATTTAAAGCACAGGATAGAATTGACAAATAAGGGATCAATACTCAAAAGGTGACGCTTGGCTTACGTAACTTCATTAGGGTGCAGTGGAAGGTACTTGAAGGAATATTCGGTCCGCTGGCGAGTTCCAGCCGAAGGGGGGGGATAAAAGGATCCTGACGTGGCGTCTTGGAAAGGAGAACCGTTACTCGACGAACGGCTTGACGAACAATGGCTGTTCTAGGTTGTTCTCTTCTGAACAAAAGGGGGGGGATGAGAACCGTCTCTTGTCTACGGGCTCAAGAACAATGGCTGTTCTAATGTTGTTCTCCTTTGAACAACAGGGGGGGTGAGAACCGTTTCTTGGCGAAGGGCTCAAAACGAACAATGGCTGTTCTAATGTTGTTCTCCTTGAACAACAGGGGGGGATGAGAACCGTTTCTTGGCGAAGGGCTCAAAACGAACAATGGCTGTTCTAGGTTGTTCTCTTCTGAACAAAGGGGGGGGATGAGAACCGTCTCTTGTCTACGGGCTCAAGAACAATGGCTGTTCTAATGTTGTTCTCCTTGAACAACACGGGGGGTGAGAACCGTTTCTTGGCGAAGGGCTCAAAACGAACAATGGCTGTTCTAATGTTGTTCTCCTTGAACAACAGGGGGGGGGATGCCTTGGGGACTTGGCGTCACTAAAGGCTCGAACCTTTGGCACTCAAGGAATATTGTCCTCCTTCTGGACAAGTGATGGTGAATCTCGAGGTCGAGGTCCCTTGGCGCACAAAGGGAGAGAGGGTCGTGGTGATGTTTCGCGACGAAAATCTGGATCTCCAATCTGATCTTAGTGGTAAAGTTTCCATATAAATAGCCAGGACATCTCCTTGGCGTGGGGGAAAATGGAGTGAAAGCTTGGAGGGAACGCACAGCTGGGCCGGAGAAAAATGCCTTATCTGTTCATAAGCCTAACTCGATCTGGCGAGGTCGGCGTATGGGGGTGAACGGGGGGGGACGATAACCTCCTTGTTTAAACATTGGCGTCCGGTAGCTGTTGATAAGACTCCAAGCCTCGAATCGAAGATGCACGTGGGCCTCCTCGAGATTTTAACTAATATGGGATAGGAGTTGAATTTAACACAGATTCAACTCGTTCTATCACACCCCTCCATTCCAGGGGAAGTTGTCACTTCGAAAAAAAAAGAGAGAAGGGACAACGATAGAGCTCCGTTGTAGGGAACTCGTTTTCTTGTACCAACCGTATCTTCCTGCACCTAACTATTATTACCTCAATACATGATTATTTTGATCTTTAGATTACAGGGGAAAATAACCTTTAATACAACTTAATAAAAAAAAAGGCATGGAACAATGAAATGATATAAACTTAGTACATACGGGACAAAATAATTTATACGTAAATTAATAAGAACAAATATATATACATCAAAAAAAAATTAGACATTGAGCGTTACAAAATTCAGACATATACATTAATTAATTATATTACAAAAGAATCTTAAATTAAGTCGTACAAGACGGTATATACATACATGGAGATACTAATCCTATGAATACAATTGTTCTACGCTATTCGGTAACGCATTCCTACTGAGTGCGTCAGCGACCTGGTTATCGGAACCTTTGATATAATTTATTTTAAATTGATACTCTTGCAAGAGTAAACTCCAGCGCATGATGCGGCCGTTTGAGTGTCTCAAATTCCTAATATAGGCTAACGGACGGTGGTCGGTTCCTATTTGAAAATCTTTACATATCAAGTACATCTTGAATTTGTCTATGACCCAGATAATTGATAGAGCTATCTTTTCTCTAGTGGCATATCTCTTTCCGCGTAGTAATAATTGACGACTAGCATATGCAACTGGATGACTCGTTCTGTCATCCACGTATTGAAGGAGTACACCTCCAATGCCCTCGTTGATCACGTCGGTCTTAACCCCAAAGGATTTTTCCGGGTTGAGCAACTTAAAAATGGGGGCAAAAATCAACTTACTTTTGAGCTGATTAAAATGGGAAACAGCGACATCATTCCAACGTAAACGATCGGAGAAATTCTTTTCCTGAAGGGGGCATAGGGGGGCCAAAATTGCAGCGAAATTCGGAACAAATCGCTGATAGGGAGAAGCTGATCCTAGGATCGATCTTAATGGCTTCTTTGTAATCGGGAGGGGCATGTCGGCTATTGCCTTAATCTTGTTCTCGTGGGGACCTGACTTGCTTTGTCCTATTTTGAAACCCAAATATTTGATGGTTTCGTGGGCAAACTGGCATTTGCTGGGGCCAATGGTGAGGCCATTTTCACGCAGTTGCTCGAAAAGAACTAATAGGGTGGATAAATGGTGATTCCATTTAATTAGTTCTTGGAGCTGACTCTTCGGACGTGGTATCAGCTGCGCGTCACTATCCAGGTCAGAGGGTTCCAAAGACTCGCCTGGTAGGGAAGGAGGAGGGTAATCGGCATCAGGTTGGATGCACACTGTCTGGATTACATTAAGGGACTCCGCGGGGCAATCCTCTTCAAGCGCCGATGCTTCGTCCAGTTCTACGAAGGTATCTCCATGGGCGCGTTGGGGGTTCTTTTTTTCTTGGGGTCCAGGGACAGTCTCCGTGTCCTTGTCTGGGGCCTTATCACCTAAGGGTTTTAGTGAATCACATTCCTCTTTTGCCGTCCTAAAGTCCTGGTTAGGGGTCTCCGAGAAATCGGACGGCATCGGGGTTCTGATGGGGACGGGCTCCTGGGCTTCTTTCTTATCTCGGCCTTGAGGAAGGGCGGCCTGAAACACAGGGTCGAAACTTACTTGGGGGCTCTGTCCTATAAGTACGGAACAGAATTTTATGGGTGCTACAATGACTTCAGCCCAGCCATTATAATATTGACACTGCAGGTAACATCTAGCGACGGGGAATCGGTTCGCCCGCCCAAGTTGGTCATGTACCACCGCAAATTTTTCGTGGTTAGAGGCCACTGGGAGGAGTTCGTCGGACACGATGAAGCATGTACATCCTGTGTCCCTGACGAGAGTCAATACTCGACAGCTGTCCACGCTGCCCTCCTCATATTTCAAAGTTCCCGATGAACTTTTACCAAAAACAAAATTTACCTGGTGGCCTGACGGAGGGGAAGAAGTTTCTGCTTGGGTCTGCACCACCGGGGGAGCCGGGGTCGCATTAATCTGGTGAACTTGGTGGGCTGGTCCGCTTTTAAGCCTAGAATTTTGGGGGCAATTCCAGCTCATGTGGTTTTCTGCACCACAGGTGAAGCATATGGTTGGTCGCTTCGGGAAGAGAGATGGAGGAGAAGTCTTAACGGGAGGTTTGGAGTCCCGTTGTTGGTTTTGGGGAAAGAAGTTTTGAGGTTTTACGGGGCTCGGAAACTTTGTCAGCTTCCCTGGGAAGGAGCGCGAGTCCGTCCTTCTTTCTTCTCGTTGGATTTTTTTTTCTCGTTCTTCTCGTTGTATTTTTCTTTCTCGTTCTTCTCGTCGGATTACTCTTTCCCTTTCTATTACTTCCATTTTTCTTTGAAATTCTGCTTCAATCCGAGCTAATTCAATCTGATGGTGAA
Source organism: Ceratothoa steindachneri (assembly GCA_963969495.1). Classification (NCBI taxonomy): domain Eukaryota; kingdom Metazoa; phylum Arthropoda; class Malacostraca; order Isopoda; family Cymothoidae; genus Ceratothoa; species Ceratothoa steindachneri. The sequence continues at coordinate 42,635,038 of OZ018329.1, forward strand.
GCTCCCGTTGTCTTATCCGTGCCTCTCTTTCTCTTTCTTTCCTTTGCTCCTCTTGAATGTACTCAGTTAGTTCTTTTCCGGAAAGTCCACAGGACTCTCCTTGCGCTTTAAAGATTTCAAACTGAGTCATCTTTGCACTTGGGGGCGCACTAGTCAACCAACTAAAATTCCTTGCAACAAGAATTATGCCTCTATAGAATTAGCCTACCTAAATATGGGCACTGACCTATTCGTACTTGGTTTCTCAATCTAAATAACCACTGACTAAAATCACAAAAAAAACACAACAAATTATTATAACCGTTCCTTGAGCTACTCCAGCTTCTTAAGTTTAAAAAAAAAGGGGATAGCAATCATTAAAACAAAAGGGAACTACTATATTCTATTATTATAACGAATAACACTATGCTTTACTCGACTGAGACCAGTGTTTGCAAAGATATAGCGTTAAACCTTACACACCTGATACCAAATTAAATAGTATATATATATATATATGTCGTAGAATGACTCCCGACGATACCATATATTACACTATTCGTTGAGGGAACTTCCTTAATTATCTTTAGAGTGCGTTTTACTGTCTGGCGGCCGATATTATATATCTTCAAAATGCTTAAGAAGTGGAACTGAGCTCAAGGATAATAATATTGCTATCATTAATAAAATAGAGTTTTATTAATAATAACTATAAACAAAACACAAAAACGGAAAATATTGACAAACAGAATGGAAAGGGTCGTGGAGACTCGGGCTAATCCAAGGATTTAAGGGATCAAAAAAGGTAAAACAAATATGGAGTTAAAGAGATGGGATGGTTCGATAAACCATTTAAAGCACAGGATAGAATTGACAAATAAGGGATCAATACTCAAAAGGTGACGCTTGGCTTACGTAACTTCATTAGGGTGCAGTGGAAGGTACTTGAAGGAATATTCGGTCCGCTGGCGAGTTCCAGCCGAAGGGGGGGGATAAAAGGATCCTGACGTGGCGTCTTGGAAAGGAGAACCGTTACTCGACGAACGGCTTGACGAACAATGGCTGTTCTAGGTTGTTCTCTTCTGAACAAAGGGGGGGATGAGAACCGTCTCTTGTCTACGGGCTCAAGAACAATGGCTGTTCTAATGTTGTTCTCCTTTGAACAACAGGGGGGGTGAGAACCGTTTCTTGGCGAAGGGCTCAAAACGAACAATGGCTGTTCTAATGTTGTTCTCCTTGAACAACAGGGGGGGATGAGAACCGTTTCTTGGCGAAGGGCTCAAAACGAACAATGGCTGTTCTAGGTTGTTCTCTTCTGAACAAAGGGGGGGGGATGAGAACCGTCTCTTGTCTACGGGCTCAAGAACAATGGCTGTTCTAATGTTGTTCTCCTTGAACAACAGGGGGGGTGAGAACCGTTTCTTGGCGAAGGGCTCAAAACGAACAATGGCTGTTCTAATGTTGTTCTCCTTGAACAACAGGGGGGGGATGCCTTGGGGACTTGGCGTCACTAAAGGCTCGAACCTTTGGCACTCAAGGAATATTGTCCTCCTTCTGGACAAGTGATGGTGAATCTCGAGGTCGAGGTCCCTTGGCGCACAAAGGGAGAGAGGGTCGTGGTGATGTTTCGCGACGAAAATCTGGATCTCCAATCTGATCTTAGTGGTAAAGTTTCCATATAAATAGCCAGGACATCTCCTTGGCGTGGGGGAAAATGGAGTGAAAGCTTGGAGGGAACGCACAGCTGGGCCGGAGAAAAATGCCTTATCTGTTCATAAGCCTAACTCGATCTGGCGAGGTCGGCGTATGGGGGTGAACGGGGGGGGACGATAACCTCCTTGTTTAAACATTGGCGTCCGGTAGCTGTTGATAAGACTCCAAGCCTCGAATCGAAGATGCACGTGGGCCTCCTCGAGGTTTTAACTAATATGGGATAGGAGTTGAATTTAACACAGATTCAACTCGTTCTATCACAAGGAGCATCTGTGATTTAATTAGTAAGGACCAAAAACGTTTCTTCGATTTATGTCTTAGTTAAGTGTGATATTTATGTTACTGTTATACAAGAAAAATATATTTTTTATATCCCCGATGGATGCCGGCCCCAAATTATGGATTTTAGGTTTTATTCTAAAGAGCATATACTCGTATTTTTGCCTACCGAATAGAATCTTGTTTTTTGTATACTAGTAGTTGAACTTCAGTCTTATTTTGCTATAGAACGGTTTTTTTCTCAATTAGCTAATAAGAAAATTAAAAAAAAATGATTTTCTTATTGAAAAATTGTTTTTATTTCGTTTAAATCGACCAATAAAAGCAAAGATACGCTCATAAAAAAACAACATTTTTCGAGAACAAGCGTAAAAACGAAAAGTACAACATATGTTTTTTTTTAACCCATTTTAATTGCAAATGTGAAAGAATTTGTAACATTTTCTTCCTGTGTGTTTTTTCAATTTCATTACATTTATATACTTTAGCATCTTGCTCCCTCCCTTGATTCCCAATCTGAGAGAGAATCGGACCTAAATCCTGCACTTTCTGGTCTTACAGATCGAAGTTGTAAAAAGCCGACTGTTTAATTTCTTTTGGGGGTGGGGGGAGAGTAAATTCACTAATTTTTAATAAAAATTATAGATTGTTATAAAACTAAACTAAATTAGTGTATATGCAGATATTTTTTCGATGTTCATTGCACGAGATTCTTAAATAATCATAGTAATATTTGGGGTATTTTCCCATTGATATGGGCAAATATGTACGATAATTCACCAATTTCTATCAGAAATTAAACATTTTCTTTCATAAACTATATATATATATATACAAGAGAAAGAGTAATTGGACACGAATGAGCAATGAGATAAGAAACAGGAGTTTTTTAGAGGTAAGAGAAAGGGACATTAGAAGAAGACTAGAATCAAAGAGAGCAGAGGGCGGCACAATGAAGGCAATCCTTTACCGATAAAACAGAAATAACGCCAGAGGAAAAAAGTTTGAAATTCCTGGCTGGGACTCCAACCCGTCAAAAAGAACACTGGGATCCCTCTACATCAAATTTACAAACTCTAACTCTAAATTCCGAAGCAAGCTCCTTCCCTTGATTACTACACATATAAACAAATACTACCACAACATTTTTTAACTTCTCCCACCCCAAACAAGCAATAGTGGGGTCAGGCATTCATTATTCGCCTTTCTGTACAAGGATTACACGCAAAACAGGTTAGTCTTTGAACATATTAAAAATCATTCATAACTTCCTCATTCCTCCACAGTTTAAATGACTATATTTCATTACACTCTCTTAAACACCTCATTTATCTTCAATCCTTTAAAATGTGTTTCCTTTTTCAATGGCTCCTAGATTTATTTTGTCATGCAAGAAATACAAAGAATAATTACTCTGTTAAGACATAAATATTTTTTTATTATTTTTTTCATTTAGTTAACACCCTTAATAATGAATTCTAGCCATTCTCATGGATAGCAAAATCTCGCCCCAAGGAATCTGCATCGGGCGCACCAGATGGATGATCTTCATGCAAGCTAAGCGAGTGGTAGTATCCAATAGACCAATTTAAAAGTTCCAAAATGACTGGTTCAATTAGTTCATTTTTGCGTTCATATTTGCCATCACAAGCTCATTTTCAGCCATTCGTAGCAAATCTTTTATTAGACATTTTTTTAATAAGCTGCACTGACCAAGTTAGGATATGCAGTTACGAGAGCAATATCTCCCCATATTGATACCGTCCTTTGACGGGTTGTTAGATGATTTATTTTGACAGCCAATCGCTTGAGGTGGACGAGTAGCATTTCCTATGAAAAATAGCTAGTTGTCATTTGAGAATAGTGGATGTAACCACCGAAATATTGTGAAAATTGAGTCTTCATATAGGTAAATGGCCTTCTTTCAAGTTTTTTTATATTTTACGCATCTGATATAATTATTACGAGTTACATTATACATTATAGTTCACAGTGTTCGTGAATATTGCATGATTCCGCTGGTTGTGGTTTCTCTGGTGAATATGATCACTGTGAAAAAAATGAGTGTGACTTTATAACGGTGACCAGCGTGGGGATTTCTGTGTTTACAATGTACATAAAATGGCATGTAGTACACGGTAATTACAAAATTTAAAAATCCATGAAAATTATACTAATGAAGATTTCGTTTTAAAACTACTGTATATTGATCAAGTAACATTGTTTTGTGTTTGAAATGTGAAAAAGCGCCAAAAATATGAATAAAAATACAAGATATCAAAGTGCAAAGTTTACCATTTTTATCAGTGTTAAATGATGTTATTTGTTTTATTATCTAAAATTATTTTACGTTAGATGCAAGATTTAACTATATACAGTGCTGTGCTAAGTGTATGCAGAAATAAGTTAAGTGTTTATATTTTTTAAATATTTTTGCTAAAATATTTTTGTAGTCGATTTTGTGAATGTCAATTTTCCAGTTACATTATTGCAGTAAGATGGGGATTTTACATTGTCTAATGAGGTTATTAATATATTTATGCAATGATAAACAACGAGAGCTGTGCATTACTTGCTCAAGAATGTTCTATCAAATTAAGAAATTTATTTTTTATATTATATTTGATACCTATGTAACAATGTTGTAAAATAACAATTCTAACCATTTTTTTATATTATATGTCATTTGTGTATCATTTAGTATTAGTAGATCCTTTAATTTCAGTTGTGTCATATAAAAAAATTACAAAAAATGGTACCAAGGGTGGACAAAGCGCATCCTATATGGTTACGATCCATACAAAAACACTTTTTCGAAAAATGACTCCATAGATCTAAACTGGTAAACATATTTAAACTTCTGTAGGTGGAAAATAAAGGTATTTATATGCGCTCCCTGTTGAGCACTTCGAATTTCTGCTAACTTTAAAACTTATTTTTGATTACCAAAAAAACTCTAGCAGAACGATTGTGTCCACCTAACCCTGCATGTGAAGGTATAATGATATACATATGTTAGTCACCAAATAATTTTAGATTTTTACAATATATCAGTACTTAATATATAAACCTTTACTATCAAATAATGACCGCAATGACGAAGATATTCTTTTGATGTCATTTTTATTATTCCTCTTGTAATAGTAATATTTACCAAAGTTTTGGGGCGGGGCTTAGGTATATCTCCTTACTTCTTCTACAAATTCTCGATCAGATTTAGCTCCGGGCAGAGGCGGCTCTGATATTAGCGTAGCGTGTACTTTCAGAAGTGTGTTATACACTCACTTTCTCTTCTAGCAGATCGAAGCTGTCAGAAGCCGACTGTTTAATCTTTTTTTGAGATTTCCTTCACTAATCTTTAATATAAAAATTATATATTGTTATAAAACTAAACTAAATTTGGTCATATGCAACTATTTTTTCAATGTTCATTGAGCGAGATTCTTATATGCTCATAGTAATATTGGATAAGTGAGCCACTGCTTTCCGCCGAAATTTTGCCTCATGCTATAACCCCCCTCCACCAAAATTGACATTGATCTTCGCGCATTTCACGAATATCCTTTTTCCAGGTCTTTGACGGACGAACCTCCTGCCATCTGAACCCAACAAATTGTACTTCGAGACATCGCTGAAGGTTGGCTGGATCATTTTAAGCATCATATTTTGGGAATAAAAAAGCTCTTTTCAAGTAACTTGCAGCTTCATCCATCCTAAAATGTGCAATTTACATTTACATCTTATAGCCATGCTTATTTTATATCACGTAATTTATCATTCATTACTTATCAATATTTTGTTTGAAACTACTGTAGGTTTTGTGATGGAAACCTCGGTGTACGGATCAATATGGCCACTACTATATATATATATATATATATATATATATATATATATATATATATATATCTCAAAGTAGCACGAGAGAATGATGAAGATGAATCCATTAAACCACATTGAAAGAGAAAACGGAATAATTTTTCATTGCAGTAATATTTTTATTACCTGCGTAGCAGTAGTGTACTAACGGCATACTTTTAACTGTGATCAACGCGGTGCTCGCTGCCTCAGTGTGCCTGGTTCGAATCGCTTCCCTGCACGGATTTTTCGAAAAAAGGTAATAAAAATATTACTGCACGGAAAAATTATTCCGTTTTCTCTTTCAATGTGGTTTAATGGATATATATATATATATATATATATATATATATATATATATAATATTTGTAATTGATTTGTTCCGTGGGAATCTGATATGTAGTAGGAATATGAAGATCCAGGAGATTACACTAATCATTTATTGGCCGGACGTTTCGGACCTTCACTAGGACCATCTTCAGCGACTGTATCGACTAATGAGAAGGGGAAGGAATATTAACGATAACAGTTAAACAATTAGAAGAATGCATTACATAATGGTTAAAATTGCTGGTGAAAGGAAGTTAAAATAATAGAATTGACTTTTATTTAGATTAATATAAAACACAAATAACAATATATAGAATTAATTTATACTCTCCAATGTAATATTAAAAAATAATAGAAAGAAGTGAAGTTATAACATAAACTGACTTGAATATCAAAAATTAAAGGTAACTAGAGTAAACAATAAAATAACCCATTATATTAAATTATAAACATAATAACAAAAAAACAAAAACAAATGTGAATGAATTAAACAGAGGGACTAACCTTTAATGGAGGAGTTGTGAAATCAACTAATTAAAGAAATAAAAACTACTAACGAGATTTGTTCGTTTGGTTGCTCGGTTGGCTAGTTAATGTATTAAAATGTTGGTTGGTTATATATATATATATATATATATATATATATATATATATATATATATATATATATATAACATCGTTTCCTAAAAAGCTACAAAATGAGTTCATAGATGGCTTCCTCCCAAAACCTCAGATGCAGCATCAAATACCAATCTCTCGTCTGAAACGAGACTGAGAATATTGTTACACGGGTGCCCAGACGTTTCTTTTCGAAACCTCAAAGAATGAGCAACAACGAAAACGGAGATACTATTCGGACACGACTTTACTTTGTTTAGAAAAGGACTTTGAGCACCGCTGACAGAAAACAGCCTAAACGGAAAGACTTTCGATGAATTTTTTATTCACTTTTACGAAGGTGAAAAATACTTTTTAACGTTAATATTGTAGACAAAAACCTCAGTGCTCCCGCCCATCGACCTGCGTGAGAACCTGCCTTGGATGTCTGCCATTCATTGATTTCGTCTTAACTCTACCGGCCACTTGGACTGACATGATTAAAGGTTTACGTGAAAACTCGTTTGAGGATTAGTCCACAGTGGAAGCGTAAGTCAGAAATTTTCTCGAACCTTTGGCTAAAATGCAAGTTCCGGACGGAGGAGAGATCCTCATTGCCCGGGGGACTCGGTCAGAATCATAGAGGGAAGTAACACCCGTCTCTATGTAGTTGGAAGCGGTTATGGCGCAAGTACCCGAAAGGAGGTGGCAAAAAGGCCTTGGAAGTTGATTCGGCCGCTACTTCCATCAAGTCCCCCATGAGTCATCCCTTTTGAAGTTTCCATTCGAGACCCATCCCATCTATCCATCATCACCCATCATTCTGGCAGCATCTGAGCGGGGGACCAACTGTAAAATGGACGGGAACGTTCACTCTAAATCTTTCGCTCACACTGACTCAAACCGCTACCTCCTTTACCACCTCATCACTTCATTTTTAATCGCACCAAAAACACAATAATTACACCTTTCTTACAGAGAGAAGAATAAATAAAAAAGGAAGAGGAATAAGGCAAAAGGAAACCATAAAGAGCCTCACTAAGAGGGGTCCCCTCAGAACCATCCAAGGAGCGAAGAACCAGTAAAAGAGCAAACTCTGTGAAGTCCTCTACCTCGGATTAAAAGTCGCTCTGGTGAAACTAATCGAGGTTTCTACAGGGTGCATTGCTCTCTGCGCTGAAACCAGAGATGTGGATCGGCTTCTGTCAGAAGAGGGAGCAAGCATCCTAAATATTATTGGGCTCGATGCAGACTCCCTCACAAATGGCAACTAACTGGAGTGTGATTTTCCGCAAAGTGGAAAGTTCGGTTGGTGGGCATTCACCCGATGAGCTCAAGGAGGAAATTATGAAGAGCAACCCACGGGCAAAAGTTCGCTAAGTAATTAAATTCCGCGAACACACTCATGTGTTCAAGAGAACATTCGCCACCGAGGACATGGCCAACGAAGCAAAACAAGACGGACTCCTCTTACTAAATATGAGAACACCAGGAGAAAATATTGAACAAAAGAAATCTAATAACATACAAATATTATTTGTTTGCTATAAACTTGAAGACCATACTTCAAAGACCTACCCAGAGAAGGGAAATCAGTGGTGCAGTGATTGTGCCACAGAAGGCCACCGGTTTGGCAAGTGCTAAACCACGAAAAAGAAGTACCTCAACTGCAAAGGGGAGCACAGAACCATGGCCATGACCTGACCGAAGCGAAGAGAAATCATCAACAGTAAGAAAGAGGAACAAAAGAAAGCAAAAGAAATATTATACGCCAGTGCCACCGCCAAAAGAAGCGAACCAACGAGGGCATATACATTTCAACTCAACCTCTCGAGCGACCTAAGTGCAAAGATACTTATTTGCATCACCCACGCAAATGCCGCTAATGCAGTCAAACCTGGTTGCTATAATGAGGTACTAAATGCTCCACTGAAAGGGAACGGCCTACCTTCAGTGAAAATGCCCGCTAACTCTGATTGCTCAAGAATATTTAGGGAGTCAGTGACCAGAAGTAACCATTAGTTGAAATATGGTCTTAAAACAGCAATTCAAGAAGCCCCCTCATCGGAGGAATGTGAAGAAGAGGGGTAAAAAGAACGAGAAAAACATGATGAGGATGAATCAGCCTATTTGAACAGTGACGAGGGCCCACGAACTCGTACATGAGCGATGAAGAGCAAAAGGCCTGGACACACTAAAGCTGCCCCACAGACTAAAAATAAGAAGAAAACTAAGAAGAAACATCGGTAAACACAATACATCATGCTACGGAACGCACTCAAAATTCTGGAAATTAATACCAACGGCTGGATATCATCTTAATTTCAGAACAGGGGATCGACTCGCGTAATTCGGAAATGAAGATCTGGAATTACGAAATGTTTGTCACAAACTATTGGGAGGGGCGGTACGATGGAGCCGTTATTGCAATCAATAAGGGGATAAAATCAAACAAATAAGAAATCTCGAAGAATCCCATCTCGCGATTGAGGTCGAACTCGACATAGGAAAGCTGGTTATTGCCGCCGGATACCAGCCACCAAAGAAGAGATGTTTTACCTATACACTCTCTCACCTGCCTATTTGGCAGAAGAACCCCCACTATATTAATGGGGGATCTGAACGCTAGATGTCAGGAGGCTGGCTACAAGGCCTACAACAGAATCGGAAGAAGCCTGGACATCTTGCTGGACAGGCCCCGATTTCCCTACCTTTGTCAGAGGAGGGAGTGCCACAAAACCAGATATATGTCTGGCTACTCGTCAGCTACTATTTAATTAATTAATGGAGCCAGTCCAGGTACCATTTAATGCATATAGAGATTCTGCTAACTATCAACAGGAACCCTATACAAGTCCCAGCTGTAGTTAGAGAGAAATACAGAAAAGCAAAATAGGAACGGTACGCGCGCCTCTTCGAGGCATACCATCCACCCAACTTGGATGAGGCGATTCTCGAGGAGATCGATGAGGCACTCGACGACCTTACAACTATCTTATTTATGTGGATAGAGCTTGTATCCCCAAATCCGAGTATATGACCATCTCAACCTACAGATGAAGCGAATACATGAAGGATCTATACCGTGAGCTGAAGATATTATACGAAATCAACGTCAGATATGCATCAAGTCACTCAATACAGCGAAGTAAAGAGATCAAATAAAAACTCAGCCAGTTGATCGTCGAACAACAGTAGAGGCGATGGTACGATGCAATCGATAGTCTCGATCACGAGGAATCTCCCAAAGATTTATGGAATAAAATTAGACGTCTCAAAGGATCGACTGGGAAGAATAAGAAGATTGGAATACTAAGAGAAGATGGAAAACTAGAAACAGAAGTAGTAAAAATTGAAGAAATATTCCGAAGTTATTGGTAAAGAATCTTCAGTATAACTGAAGAGAAAAATGAAGATTACAATATAGAGATCGAAAGCAAAGTCATAGACGAGCTCAACGACCAAATACATAGGGCGCACCCTCACCACCAGGCGGATAGACAGCGAGACGGAGACGCTGAGATTACCGAAGGGGAGCTACTCGGCGCGTTCCCGCTCATTCCATCAAAAAGGCACCAGCCAACGTAATCGAGGGAATAAGAAGGACTTTTGATGCCTGTCTGAACACAAGATACTTTCCAGATGCTTATAAAACGGCAAAAATGATTTTCTTGCTAAACAAAGCACTGGAAGGACCCGAGGTTGAGAGAGAGCTACCTGCCAATTTCACTCCTAGAATTTGGACGGGAGCTCTTCAAGAAGATCCGGGGGTTAAAAAATTTTCAGACTATTATTCTGCTAGGAAATAATGCAAAAATGTTTATTGTTTTTAAGAAAAATAGACCGACCGTGAAGGTAAAAGATATGCATAAAATTAGCAGATGAAAATTTTGAACGAATACCGTCCGCCCCCTGTATTGTATATATATATATGTTATGTGTGTATTCAGCCATGAACGCGGGTAATATATCTAAAGTGATTTACCAACCTAAATTAGAGTAAACCAACTTCGTTGTGCATAAGATTTGAAGGAAAGCAAGACTCAAGGCAAAATAACACTGCGTCGAAAAGGTATAAAACCACAGCTCCAAGAAGATGATTTCTACCGTCCATATTCCATTGTTTCTTGTGGCAATGTGACATACTCATTTCATTTCATTTCATACTTTCTATTCTTAATACTATATCCTTTAGTCGTCTTTTGTCTTTTCCTTTGTATGTGGGTGATCCCTAGCTTTGCGAGGGCTGGAACTGGTAAAATGAATTAGTTAAATACTTTGCATATGAAGCTTAGTGACCTGATGGTGACCACCAGTATAATTTTACTCTTCTGGTGATTTCCTCTTCCACGCTCTCATCAGGAATTAAAACCTCTCCTTAGTATAGGCACCATTGTACCCACTCTAAAATTTGATTGTTTATCATTAATTAGTGTTCTATCTTGATGGCAAAACTCTTGATCACTAGTTTCTTCTTTGAAAAGTCCACTTTCAACTCGACTGTAAGAATGACCTCCGAATTTTCTCTTATCTTCGACTGACGTTCTCTAGATTTGGACAAAACACGATATTGTGAGCACAGTGAGTCTCTTAAGTACTTTCTATTGATTGTGATTCTCTTTTGTTCCTACTACAAAGTCCCCGAAATCTCATTAAAAACAGCTATAATCATTTTGGGGGAGGAGGGCGATCTCCATGTCTCACCTCTTTTATTTGTATTTTTACCCTGGAGGAGAGCAGCTTAAATGACGATGTTGCGTAAGAGTCGATGTTAGAGAGTATGTCAATATATCTAAGTATTCAAAATTCCTTATTAATGCATGGAAAATCTCATAAAGGAGCTTTGGCTATTGAGCTTGAGATATTTCTCATCATTGGTTAACCCTTAGTTTCACTTTATCATCAATTGATGTTTGCTTAGATAAACCGGTTATCATTAATTAAATGATGATTTGTCCTACTTTTAAGGTACGGTCATCGTCTATTTTAAATAAAATCAACTGAATATCGTTTTAGTAGTCGCTTTTGATCAGTCATGCGTTTTATGTGGAAGTTATGCGTTCTATCGAAATTACTCTACGTAACAACGTAGACTAATTGGGATACGTATGTTTAGGCATTCGGTGTAATGACGAATGTTAGTGGAATTCGTAAAAGAAAAAATAGTGTACATATTTATATATTAGAAAATCAAGATATATTTGTAACAGTTTTTATTATATTTCCATTTATTTTCAAACACCAGTAAGCAATAATAATAACAATACCAATAATAATAAAATAACTATTTTTTCTTCCATTTTCAAACATTTCGGCAAAAAAAAGGGATTTTTTAAACATTACCAGAGGTATAAAGTTCAACACGTTCGGGTTATGTTTCCTTTTGCCATCGTGACTGAGTGGTAACGTCTGCGCTTCGCATGCGAGAGGTCGTTAGATCCTATCTCGCTGGAGGATGAAAATCAGAATTTCGACGAACAAAAAGATTGAAGAAAGAAAGAAAGTGAGATTATCACTGCAAAAACTAATCGAGCAAAATGTTGGAAAAATAATGATTTCAGACAATATAGGACAGACGAAAATAACCAGAATTAATGTTTTTATTTTTTATATAACATAAAGTCTCTGCTCCCTCTGTTCTTTTACATTCTTCTACCCTCTACCAATTTCTTCTTTAACATTCTGATTTTTTTTCACGCTTTATTCCTCTTTTTACTGCATTCCAAATTCCTGTTAATTCCGTTCAGTCCAAATAAAATTCTCATTAAGGTGATCTCTCCCATTGCGAAGGATTATCCTGGATTAACTCCAATGGAGATAAATGATTCGATTTTTCTACTTCTGGAGACTAACTAATCAAGGAATGAAAATCTTATCTAATAAAAATTATTTTTTCGCATAAAATAGAAGAAAATGGCAAAATGGAGGGAATTTTCTTAGTATTCCTAAAAATGTGGAAATTAGAATATTTGAATGGTAAATTGGATTCTGTGTTTCTAGAAACATACGTTTATACCGACCAATGTGTGAGCTACTTCTGATGGATCACCTATGTACCCATTCCTCCAAACACGAGCCACTTTCCTATCTTCTAGCAATAGGGTTAGAACCTGTTGCCTTCTAATATTTGTTTAAAAATTGCTTTCTTTTCCCATTTTGCATCAATAAGATGAAAAGTTCCGAACTTATTAATGTTAATTTTATGCATCTTCAGACTTTGTCTTTTCTCGGGAAAGATCTTTTTTGTGTTGAAATAAAATGTCTCCAAAATTGCTCTGAGATGAATAAATTGGTATATTAAAAGTATCTGTTAATTTCACAGGCTGTAACAAAACACGACAAACTGTTCTAAAATGAATGCAGCAAACTAATGATTACGAAATATCTCTCAACATATCACTCATGCACATAAAAACAAGCCTTCGGTTAAAAAAAAACCCGATTCACTGCTAATACAACTATAGAAACGAGTAATTACCAAGACTTACACTGGCATCCTTTCCTATGTGTATATACCGTCGCACAAAATCGTCATTAGGGCTGCCTTTATTCAGCAATAAAATACAAATAAAGAATGAGACATCGCCATTTCTTACCAGTATTAAAAATGAGCGACATTCGGCATGTTTATTTTTCGGACATCTTTCCGATTTGAATCGCATTAACAACTTGCGGTTCAAAATCCACAATTTGTTCGAAAGGATACTAACTTCATACAACAACCAGCATATCAGTTAAGCTGAAAATAGATCCCTCCCCCCAGGGAGGTGCTTGGTTTGAAGGTACCACCACCCTAGAACCATCCTACCTATGAGTGGAGCTAAGTTCAACCGTAAACAACCAATCTACTAGACTATTCCAACCTCACCATCAGATAGACCCGCTCATAGAAACACCATCCACTGAAATTAGTCAAGAAGTTTTCTTTCAAAATCCACATTTTCTTAATCAAACCTGTAAATGAGCGACTCTAAATAACCCAAATAGTAATAATTAGTAATAATTGGTGGGGTCAGTCGTAGATTATTTTAGAGGTTGTCTTTGTTGCTGAATTCTCTTTGAGTATCTGTACGGTATTTCTTGGTTCATCATACATTTTAAGTTCTTTTCTGGAGTATCTGCTTGCTTTCGTTTGTGGGTATTCACGATGCATAGTAGAAGAATTAATAGTCTTTGATCTTTTGGAGATACCCGATGCTCTTTTGAGAGGGTTCTATGGGTTTATCAAGGGTAATAAGGTTTATTTTTCAATATTTCCTAGTTTTTACTTTTCGGTAAGGAAGATGTTTCGGGGGATGGGGGGGAGTATTTTTTTGTGTGTGTTGGGGGGGGGTTTAACGTCTAGAGGGAGAGGTATTTATTCATTTATTGTAATGATTTCCTTCGGACATTTCTGAGATGGGATAGGGTTGTCCTGCTAGAAGTCCACAAGGATTCGTGGACACTCAAGACCTTGGCATGTACCGGTGTCCTCATAAAACAACAAAATGAGAGATTCTGCAGGTACTGATCTAGGGCAGCTCCTGTTTTGGGGGCCGAACAAGGCGGAAAATAGGTAGGATGGTAGGATGGATATTTACTGGACATTTGAATAGGATTTCAAAGTCTTATTACATTTTTAAAAAGAGTAAAAGAACATTCCAACGCTCCAGATATACTCAAGATCAGTTCTTAATACAATCGCGGATCAGTATTGTAACATTGGTGAGGCCAGAATGTTCTGCGAACGTCAAAAGGAATCATAGCTCATCGGTCCTGTCCGTATTTTGTCCAAAATGTATTCTTCTTGAACTTATAATTAAATTTGCTCTCTTATAATTGGTATGTATACACTATTCCCGACAGAAAATTTTAGAAATGAGAAAATATTGAAAACGAATCCATCTCTGTAAAATATTGTATCTTAAATATTCGGGTATTTACTAATATTTTATTCTATGTAGAAATGTATGTAGTATTACACTTCTCCATGTGTTATTCTTTGGATTCCAAAACTTATCATAGAAGATCCCTTTTAAACTTGAGCGACATTCGCGATTCTTTCGCGATAAAGTCGTGCTAATTCAGATTCAAATATTTCTATTTGTTTTAGCAATCAAAATTAATACGAGAATTCAATTCGAAATAGGAAAACTTCGTCAAAAGTTTCCTTGAGATCCTCTCGTGGTTAGCTCTCAGTTCCTCTTTGTCTAGTTACAAGGAACTTTTATTATTTCAAGAATTTTAAGGTTTTATGATATGGTTGAGGTTAATCAAATATAATATTGTGGTAGCTCTGCTACTCATTGAAAACCAGTGTGCATTTAACACTGGATCTCTTGGAATACGGCAGCTGCTTCAGTTCGAAGTTATTCTTATTTATCTTTTGAACTTTCTTCATTATGCGGCGATGAAACGGATTTGGTTGAGGAGTTCGACACCGAGAGAAACGGAATTGTAAACTGAATGAGTTTAAAATTTCGGAGTTGAATTTTGGTGATGATTTATCATCATGAAACACAAAGTCGCCAATCATTTTCCCCAAGCCAAATTGACCATTCAAAGCAATGGTGTGCTGGATTATATCGTCCAGTCAGGGTTAGTCTCGGGGCAGAAGAGGCCCCTTACACGCCCCCTCCCCCTCGCTGAACACTTTTTAGATAGACATAAGAAGAGAAAGATAGGGGTAGTGGAACGGGGCAGAGTACAAGCTTGTTAAAACCCTAACCTGAGTCAAGGGGTAAAGGGGGTGTCACCTGCCTACCACTCAACCGCCAGAGGTGGTGAATGGACGAAAGCTGGTCGGTGACTCGGCTATATGATTAGCCGCCGGCCAAGATGTGGCTTGTCACTCGTTCTCTCTGATGCGCTCATTTACACCATCAACCCAAGTTTAACTCTGTCTTCCAACCTTTTTTACACCCTGACATTCATTCAAGTCAATCCACAAGACGATTTCCATCTCATCGTCTTCCACGCCCATATGAGCACAACACTGCCACACCCTCGATCTCGACCTCATCCACACTGTCACACACCTTTACAAGGCGGGTACCCAGAAGATTGCTTTTGTACAGCTGGTACCTGGAGGAGAAGCACATCCTCTCTCCCCCAGAGCCGTCGAGAGTCTCAAACTAGATTGAGACTACCTGGATTTATTCGTTCTAGAAAAAAAATTTTTTTTCCTTTTTGACATTTTCTTTGCAAGTCACTTTTGATCTTGGCCGGCGGTTAATCTTATAGGCGAGTCGCCGACCAGCTTTCGTTCATTCACCAGCTCTGACTGGGACGGTAGACGGGTGAACTCCCCTCCCCCTACCCCATATTTATTTTCGTATGTCTTTTCAATTCCATGTATCGGTGGTGCGCTCTGGGGCAGGGCGGGACGTTTCGTCCCCAAGCGGAAAATAGGGTCCCTAATGGGGTGCTGATGATTCACCCCCCCCCCTTGATGCGCAAGTGCCGGAGGGGGGACGAGAAGGATGACATAAAAGAGGTGTGAAAGAGGGCGTGGCAGGGAAATGATTTAAATATCACTCCCGTTGAAGGAGGGGACGGGGTTTCCCCCTTCAACACATCCTCTGGAAGAAGGCCCCGAGGAACTTCCTCTCTACCGAAGAGTTGACCTAACCGATCCCGTCCCAGGGGCCTCTTCCAATAGCTCTGACGATGAAGGTGATGATCCCCCCCCCCCCAAACCTCCCCTGTGCAAGACGCCTCCAAGCGGCTCCAAAACCATATTCCCGACAAATCGGTGTCTTCGCGTAGACAGCCGCTAATACAAAATCAAAAGTCCCTTTACTTATTGAACATTAACTAAACTAAAAATTTTCCTTGAATGCGTTTGGTCATTTTGCAGCGCTTACGTCTGAAAAAGTCAATTATTCTGTAGCCCTCATGATTTAAACGTTAGTTTGTCCTTAAAATTTTAATAAACTTTGATTGGTCAATTTTGTATCCCTTATGTTTAAGTAGAAAAGTATACAAAGTGTAGCATTTTGTAGATCACTGGAAATCAGACGAAGACTTCAATCCAGAAATAGACGAAATGGTCCACACAGTCTTGCGAGAAAACATAACAAGATCACTCTAGCACCAAGTGTAGAGCGAGAAAGGGGGGATGTTCTGGATACAGGGGCCTACATAACAACGAAAAAATCAAAGGCGTAATACAATCTTTCAAACAGAAAGCGCCAGGCCCCTCAGGAATAACCAGAATTAATCTTACCAAGGCACCTAACATCATCATCAGAACATTAAAGAATATTTTTAACGCGTGCTTAACCGGTTACTTCTCTGATAGCTATAAACTAGCGGGAATGATATTCGTCCCAAAGCTAGGAAAACCACCAAACAACCTCAGCAGTTACCTGTCAATATCGCTATTGAACTTCATGGGCAAAGTTTTCGAGAAAATCCTTAACAGAAGACAAAAAGAATATCTTGAAGAAAATGAGCTTTATAATGATTATCAGTTCGGATTCAGAAGAGGCAGAGAGACCACAATGGCACTTGTCATAATAACAGAGAAAATAGCACAGGCCAAAGCAGGGAATAACTGCATCGATCTATCTGGTCCTGAGAGATGTAGAAAAAGCATTCGACAAATACTGGGTCAGAGGAATGCCATATAAGATCTTAAATCTCCAGATGAATTGCAATCTGGAGAGAATTCTCTGCGATTATGCCAGAGACGGAAGAGCATATGTGAAGATCAGTGGTTATTCAAGACCAGAATTTTAATTGGAACCTGGACTCCCGCAGGGGGGGAGCGTCTCAGCCCCACGCTGTATTCAATATACACAGCAGACCTGCCACCACCAATAATGCCTGGTTGTCTAAACATACAGTTCGCGGATGACATAAGCCTACTCCTCGTCACTCCGATAATATGAAAGTTTTACACCGTGAGTTGAAAGGATTGTATCAAATGAGCATCAACACGGGTGCATCCCGTGAGACAATGTACCGTATGAGAGAAATAAAAGAAGAACTAAAAATTCTAATTTACGAACAACAAGATGAGAAATGGAATGAAGCTATCAAAGAACTAGATAGCGAAGCATTATCTAAAGAATTCTGGGTGAAAATCAAGAGAATGAGAGTAAAACCCAAGAAGAAAAAGATGAAATTAGAAGACGACCAATGTGAAATTAAATCAGAGGAGAATGAAATGAAGGAAATTCTCAGTCAACACTGGGAACAGATTTTCAGAATCAGTGAAGAAGAAAATGAAGGCTTCGACATTGATTTTGAAATCAGATTATAGACGAGCTGAGCAAAATCATGGAAAGCACGCATCCTAACCACCAAGTGAACAGGGAGGAAGGGGAAGAAGAAATAGTGACACTAGAAAAACTAGAAATCGCGCTCTTCTTGTTTAAGCAAAAATCTCCAGGACGCTGAGGCTTGACAAAGTTAAACTTCGTCAAAGCACCGAGATGCGTGCTAGAAGGTTTACTCAACATCTTTAATGCCTGGCTAAATGTAGGCTACTTTCCAGACGCATACAAAATGGCAAAAATTATCTTTATTGCCAAACCTGGAAATCCCACGACGAGGAAGGAGAGTTATCTTTCAATATCCCTTCTGGAGATTAAGGGGAGGGGGAAAGTCTTTTAGAAAATCCTGAACAGAAGACTCGTGGAGCAATTGGAGGAAAATTCACTCTACAACGAACAGCAATACGGCTTCAAAAGAAGAGAAGTACCGAAATGGCAATAAATGGCATCGCGGAAAAGCTTGCTCAAGCAAAGAAAAACAGGAGCTATATCGACATAGTATGCAGAGACGTGTCAAAAGCATTCGATAAAGTATGGCAAAGGGGGATGCAATACAAGATCCTCTAGCTGGGTTTGAGCTCAATGCTTGAAAATACCTCTGTGATTATGTCATGGAGAGGTCGGCCTACATCAGTATAGGGCGCACGGACGGCCCCACCTTTAATCTACGGACAGGATTGCCTCAAGGCGGGTGCCTCAGTCTAACCTTATACTCGATATATACAGCCGACATTCCAGAGCTAAGCTACCCCACTAGCCTTAACATTGAATGACTCACGAGGAAATAAGAAAGTCAATGAATATGGATCAAAATGGAAAATCCGAACTCATGGCGACAAATTCAAGATCGTTCCATTAGGAAGAAGAAAAACAGCAGATGTGAGAGTGGAGGATACGCGTTATCCCTACACGAACGAGTGCAATGTACTCGGGATGAAGGTCACTTCTAACGGGTACAGGAAACACGTCATAGAACGGATCTAAAAAGCATATTCAGCAGTTAGAACCATCTATAGCTTCAGAAACCTCAGCCAAAAGAATAAAAGGAAACTGTATCTGGCGCTAGTCAGACCCACCATCATCTATCCCTCACCATCTCTGTTCAGCGTCACAAAAGTAGCAAAGGTAGAAATGCAGAGGATAAAAAACAAGTGTATGTACATCATCGCCAATACACCAAGTGGATCTGCACAGAGCGGTGGACATCAAACTGCTCAATACGATCTTAAAGGAAAGGGCGTCAGATATGAAAGAGAAAATTACAATGAATAGCACCGAGGAAATTAGAGCACTCATTGCAGAAAACCAACGAGGTCCAAGTCACGCAAGATTCCCAAGCAGCGTCAACAAGCTTGGAAATGCAATTATCTCATTTTTTGCATAGGAAAAAACTATCGACCAAAACCAACGATGAAAAGCAACCGATAACGAAAAAACAAATCGATTTTACATTAAAACTAAAGAAGACCACAACTACCTAGTGATGACAAGGAAGAATAAAAATAAAGAAAATAAGTAAGTACGAAACACAGAACACACAAAACACGAATACAAACAACCAACAATGAATATAACAAAATCATCTACAAAAATCAAATAAGACACACGTAAGAAATGATGTAGAAACAAAAAACACATATAAGGAACCTAAACAACCAAATTACACATCAAGTTACCATTAAAAAACTAAATTACTACACGAATACAAAGGTTTTAACGCGTTATAGTAATATATATATATATATATATATATATATATATATATATATATATATATATATATGCATACATACCTGTGTACATATATATACATATATAAAAACAACATTATTAAAACAAACAAAATAAACAATGAAAGAGATTAGCCTGATCTCCAGGCACCTTTGCAAATCTTGCGACCCTAAGACTTCCTTATTTTCACTACTATTCCCAAACCCCACTATTCTAGTACACCACTATCTTTCGCACTCGCATACTCACCACTTTCCCACAATAAAAAGCCCCACATCCTGGAATACAGTATCAAGACCAAAAGAAGAACCACCGGACAGAGACATATACATCAAAAAGACGACGGGACAAAACTAGACGATGAAGCCGAAACAGAAAAAGAATTTAGAATCTTCTGGAAATAAACTTCACCATCTTATCAGAGGAAAATAAACACCTGAATCTTGACTTTGGAGACCACATTCACGGCCAGCTAGGACAAGTCCTCGACAGGGCATTCCCCTACAACAACATATCTTCCGACAGAGAGATGACCGGCTATGGAAGAAAGATCACCAGAGACGAACTGACAAGGCACTATCTACCTTCAGACATAGGGCAACAGGAAAAACAGAGCTGACAAAAATAAACTTCACGAATGGCCCCCACAACATCATTGAGGGGCGAATGGAAGATCGCTAAAATGATCATTTAAAAACCTGGAAATCTGCCTGACACGCCGGCAAACTTCAGACCCATTTTCCTTTTCGAAGTGGCAGGCAAGCTATTCGAGAAATTGTTTGCTAACAGAGTACATGGATTCATGGAAGCCAACAACCTCTATAACCAAAATCAGCATGGATTCAGAAGAGGGATAGGGACTGACACGGTGCTAGCAACCATAACGGAACAACTGGCGAAGATTACTAGCCAAAGGAGGTATGCTGACCTGGTGCTCAGAGACGCCAAGAAGGCATTTAACAAAGTATGGAGGACTGGACTTCAGTACAAAAAACTAAGACAAGGACTAAACCCAAGACTAGAGAAAATACTATGTAACTGACAGGAAGGGGTACATTAAGTTGAAAGACTACACGTTAACAGACTTCGAACTGTCTGCATACGTAGCGCAAGGAGGGTGCCTAAACCCCCTCATCTACAACATCTACACTCTTGACCTCCAAAATCCAGTCAGGGAAGACTCGCTGTACGTCCAGTTCTAAGACGACATCTCCCAGATTATTACTGGCCCCTTCAGAAATCCAGAACTTCTGGCTCAAATAACAGCTAGAGAAATCGACCACGTCACCAAGTACGAAAGAAGGTGTAAAATCGCCACAATCACACAGAAGTTCAAAGTAATTCCGCTCTTCCGTGAGAAAATGGGCTACATCGAAACTGATGAAGCCAGCATTCCCTAAGGAATGGAGTAAATGATGCTGGGACTAAAAATAGGTAAAGGGGTATACGGTTGCCACGTTGCCCAAACAGCAGCGCGAGCGAAGGCCAATCTCGAAAAGTTCTACATGTTCAAAAACCTGAACATGACCAACAAGAAAAAAAATCTGCAACGCGCTCATTAGATCCAAGCTACTGTACCAACCTATACCTATCAACATTGTCCCAAAAAACAAATTATATCCCTTCAAAAAATACAAAGTAATGCGTTAATCCTAATTACCAACGTTAGGAGGAGATAAAGGAGGAGGCATAGGAACCTACGCCAGGAAATCCAACTGTCATCGATTAACGTCGATCTTCAAACAGGAGCCAGTAAAATCTGGGAGAAAGCCCCGGGATGGATGACGGATGAAAGCAGAGAAAGACACATAGAGATTCCGCTAGAGGACAGATACAGAAGGACGAGAAACTTTACTAGTAGTAAAGAACAGGCTGAAAGACAGAAAGAATCTATCTACACTTAAGACCACGCCTAAGAGACAACGAAAGACAATCCAACGCACAAAGAATCCGACAATAATAAGAATACGGAAACATAAACAATTAGAGTCAATGAGAGAAACACATAAAACACCTACAAAAGCTTGAATGCCACAAGAAAACTACTAGAATCTACATGAAACAAGAACACAACACACTAACAAACATGTAATACTATCACAAAACAAGAAAAAAACAGATACAACAACAACTACAGGGTATACAAAAGCTTGAAAAAAAAAACATCAAAACAACGAGAAGAACACCAATCGCAGAAAAACGCCTGCGATTCCCTTTGACCAAGGACCTCACCTCTGCAATAACCTTTCACCAGGGATCTCTATCTTTATCTATCCATCTACTATTATATATGGGTGCATGTTTTAATCATATATGTATGTATATTTTTCACGCTTTTTATGTCTAATGTCCAATGAAGCCACATCAACTCGAAGGTTCAAGTTGAGAACCTTGAACTCAGCAAACTCCACCGATTTCGCAATCTTAGTATACAAAACAAACGAAAATTATATACATCTCTAGCGAGAACGAAGCTGCTGTACCCAACACGCCCACTCAACAGATCTTCCAGGACCAGGATGATTCAAATGCAGAGGGAGAGTACAAAATCTTGTCCTACGCTTCATACTAAACGTGAAATGGGACAATTTCTTCACTTCGAGAGAGCTTCATCAGCAGAACCGGGTTGGAGACGGTGAATGCCTTCCTGCATTCACGCAGCACCTGGGACAGCCTGCAGGCTGCTCTCCCACCAGGTAACTACCATTTACCTTTATTATTGTGACTAAACTAGATGTGTTCTTATATTCTAGCTGTATATAATCTTTTACATTTTTGCGCCCAAATGTTAATTCGTAGTAAAGTGTAAATTGTTAACGAAAAACTGAGATGGCCCGATCCCCGGGCAAACTTTCTACCTCCTCCCTGTATTTAAATTTCGTCACTTTTTCTCTCTTCCCTTGTCCCCCAATCCACGTAAATGTGGAGGTGGTCCCTCATTTTAATCACCAGCTTTCTACATGAATGAATAAAAAAAAATGTCATATTTCTGGGAGTGACATTTTCAGACTAAGTTTTCATCATGTCTGGTCGAGGCGAAGGGAAAAAAGTTAAGGGAAGATTCTAAAACACCATCACCAGACAGATATCCACCCTAATATCGCTTTTCGGAAGAAGAGAATTTTTCACGAAGAAAGAAGCACATATACACAAGAAGGAAGAGGGGCAACGCTGCATGAAGGGCGCCATGGGGCCGCTCAATCTCGAGCTTAAGTGGGTCTCCTTCCGTACAATTCGGGGGGCAACAAACAACGTCGAAGTATGGTCGTCGTAACAATCTTTGGAGTCGTAAATATAGCCATCATCAGGCCTATTGAGACTCACCACGGATACGCCTCGATATGTTGGACTGATGATGATTTTGAGAAGATAGTGTCAGAAGAAGCCAGAGAGCCCCTTCGAAAAATTGGGCTTAAAGCTTCCGTACCCCAATTAATCCTTGTAAGAAGAACGGTAATCCTAAGGATATTGATAAATAATCTAAAGTGATCTTCACGTACGCAACCTATTCCGATCCCGGGACGAGCGGGATCGCTACTGCTTATCCCTTGTACGCGGGAAGAGTTCTTGCGCATAGACTCGTTGCCTATTTGACTTTTTAAAGGAGGCTGGCCTCCTTTATTTTATTTGGCACGCTTCGGCATTGGTCGCACTCTCCTACGAGGAAAAGAGGCGGCCTTCCCCCGACGCCAGAGCGTCCTTCCTTCTTCTTGTTTTTGCTTGGGTTTGGTTTGCCCTTGTTTGTCCTCAGTTTTTAGTCTCGAATTTTTTTATTTTTTTATTTTAATGCAGCCGAGTATTAGGGCTTGAAGTTGAGTAGGGTGACATATGCCCTTGTAAGCGGGCGCCAGTAAAGAAATTCTATCACTTTCTTAAATTTATTCAACATTCGCTCTATCACTATATTCATCCCTACTCTCAAGTATCCTCTCCTACTCTTCCCTTTCTCTCCCATTCACCTATCTTTCACTTTTGATTCGCCTTTCCATCAAAGCTTCCTCACACCTTCTCAACTATTTATTCATCAATTTAATCTTACTGACCACATTCGTGTAATCAAATACTCCCATACCCATGCCTCTTACAGCTTCCATATCATATATGTATTTCATACAACATATTCTTTCTTGCTAAACAAAGATCTATCACACATTTAACTTCTTCCCTCTCATTTGTCCAACCCATGTGTATCTATGCAGATATTTGTGCTGAAAGAACGTGTTTGACACACAAATGTTTCTTTCAGCACAGAAACTTACTCGTTTCTACTCATCTTGTTTCTCCCATCCTGACACCCATTCTTCCATTCATATCTCCTATAATCATCATCAACCAATATCCATTCCCAATTCTATCCAACACTCCTCCCAAGTCATTTCAAAACCTCTGACAGCCTCTATGCACTTTGATCACGCACAGTTTCACCCATGAAAATCTCAACCTCATCTACATAATTTTCGACGTTACATACTCATACCCAACAATTGCATTATACCCTCTTCACCCTCACGAAAATTGGCATCTACGCTTTACTTCTAACACCAAGATTTACACCTGATCCCACTTATTTACTCCGTCCCGCCTTCATTCCCTTTCAAGTTTTTATTGCACAGTGCAAGCAGCTCCCTATTTTAAACAGATTTACTGCTTTTCCAATCTCTCTCTCTCTCTCTCTCTCTCTCTCTCTCTCTCTCTCTCTCTCTCTCTCATCACATACATACACCACTCATATTCCCCACACGTGACGCAGTTTAATTGCTATGAATGAAGGTGGGAAGGTGTAGGACATTAGCATAATTGCCTCCTTCGCTCTCAGAAACAAAACTTTCGGGTACACGATTTACCAGGTCAACGGCCCATATCCAGACATGGTCGCCTTTTACAAGCGGCAGGTGAAGGTATAGGTATTCTTCCTGCCCTGCTTACAGGTGTTTTAGCATTCATAAATTGCATTAAAATTAAATGTAAAAATAAATTTAAATTATTTATCTGCAAATGGTTGGTTACAAGACAGTGGGCAAATAAAGGTTGCTTATTTTATTTGAGATTACGAATACGTTGCATGACTACCCCATTTGAGATTACGAATACGTTGCATGAATATATATTACATGAATAACCCATTTGAGACTATGAATAAGATACATGAATAACCAGTTAGATTACAAATACATTACATGAATACCCCATTTGAGATTACGAATACATTACATTTATAACCTATTTGGGACTACGAATACATTACATGAATGCCATATTAGAGGAATACTCCCATGAGATTATGAATAAGTTACATGAATTACCAGTTAGATTACAAATACATCACATGGATACCCAATTTGAGATTACGAATACGTTGCATGAATACATATTACATGAATAACGCATTTGAGACTATGAATAAGATACATGAATAACCAGTTAGATTACAAATACATTACATGAATACCCCATTTGAGATTACGAATACGTTGCATCAATACATATTACATGAATAACGCATTTGAGACTATGAATTAGATACATGAACAGCCCATTTGAGACTATGAATAAGATACATGAATAACCAGTTAGATTACAAATACATTACATGAATACCCTATTTGAGATTACGAATACGTTGCATGAATACATATAACATGAATAACGCATTTGAGACTATGAATAAGATACATGAATAACCAGTTAGATTACAAATGCATTACATGAATACCCCATTTGAGATTACGAATACATTACATTTATAACCTATTTGGGACTACGAATACATTACATAAATACCATATTAGAGGAATACTCCCATGAGATTATCAATAAGTTACATGAATAACCAGTTAGATTACAAATACATCACATGGATACCAAATTTGAGATTACGAATACGTTGCATGAATACATATTACATGAATAACGCATTTGAGACTATGAATAAGATACATAAATAACCAGTTAGATTACAAATGCATTACATGAATACCACATTTGAGATTACGAATACATTACATTTATAACCTATTTGGGACTATGAATACATTACATAAATACTATATTAGAGGAATACTCCCATGAGATTATGAATAAGTTACATGAATACCCGGTTTGAGATTACAAAAACATTAAATGAATATGCCATTTGAAATTACCAATACAATACATGAGTACCCCATTTGAGATTACGCAAAGTTTACATGAAAACACTATTACATGAATACTCAATTTGGAGATATGGATAAATTACATGAATACCACGTTTGAGATTACGAATACATTACATAAACACCCTATTTATGAATAGGAATATATTACATGAATACTCGATTGCAGGAATACCCACCTTAAGATTACAAATACATTATATGAACAAGCCAATTGAGATTACCAATACATTACATGAATAACCCATTTGACAGTAGGAATACGCTACATGAATACACCTTTTGAGATTATAAATAAGTTACATGAATACTAAGTTGTAGATTACAAAAACATTACATGAAAATTCAATTTAGACAACAAATATATTGCATGTATACCCTTATTTGAGAATCCGAATACATTACATAATACCCCTCCTGGGATTACAAATAAATTTAACGAATACCCTATTTAATATTACGAATACGTTATATGAATACCCATATGAGATTTCGAATAAGTTACATGAATACCCCGTTGAGATTACGAATAAGTTACATGAATACCACATTTGAGATTACAAATAAATTACATAAATACCCCATTTAAGATTTGGAAAACTTTACATGAATACCCATTTGGCATTATGAATAAGTTACAGGAATACGCCGTTCGAGATTAAAAACACATTAAATGAATACACCATTGGAGATTACCAATACATTAGATACTATTTGCGATTACGAATACGGTGCATGAATACCCCATTTGATATTATCTATAAGTTACATGAATATCCCATTTGAGATTAGGAATGCGTTACATGAATACCCCATTTGAGATTACGAATACATTACATGATTATCGTATTTGAGATTACGAATACGCTACATGAATACGGCATTTAATTATAACTTACATGAATACCCCGTTTGAGATTATAAACATTTTATATGGATAATGAAATTGGATTACTAATAAATTACTTGAAAATCCTATTTGACATTACGAATACGTTACATGTTAATCCTATTATATGGATACCCTGTTCGAGATTATGAATAAATTTCATGAATACATCGTTTGAGATTACAAATACATTACATGAATGCCCCATTTGAGATTACGAATACATTACATGAATACCCTATTTGAGATTACTGATACGTTACATGAATGCTCCATTTGAGATTATAAGTTACGAGAATATCCTCATTTAGGATTAAAATACATTACATGTATACCCTATTTATGATTAGGAATTTGTTATGTGAATACCGCATTAGAGATTAAGAATATGTTACATGAATACCACGTTTAAGATTACAATTACATTACCTAAATACCCCAATTTGATTACAAATAAATTACATAATAGCCTATATAAGATTAAAAATACATTACATGAATACTCATTTGAGATTATAAATCTCTTACATGGATACTCTGTTTGAGATTACGAATACGTGACATGAATACTCCATTTGATATCACGAATACATTACATGAATATTCCATTTGAGATTACAAATAAATAACATGAATAGCCTATTTGAGAGGAAGAATACCCCCTTAAAATTATGAATAACTTACATGAACACCCCGTTTGAGATTACACATACATTAAATGAATAAACAAATTGAGATTAGCAATGCATTGCATGAATACCCTATTTGATACTACGAATAGGTTACATGAATACCCTATTACATGAATACCCCATTTCGGATTATGAATAAGTTAAATGAATACCAGCTTTGAGATTACAAATACATTACATAAAATCCACATTTAAGATTACGAATATATTACATGAATACTATATTTGAGAAGATGAATACATAACATGAACACCCTATATGAGATTATAAATAAATTACATGAATACCCTATTTGAGAGTACGAATACATTACATGAATGTCTTATTACTATAAAAAACTTGAGATTATGGAAAGAGTTTCGCTCTATATCATTTTTCTTAAGTTTTTCCTCTTTTCGAATAAGCATGTAAAGAAAACGGCGCTAACCTCATAAATTTGGCTCTCAAACTACATAATATGGTGGTCGTGTCTCCAATTAGTGCGACATGGGGATTTAATGGATTTAATGGATATAAAATCTGCCTGCGATGTTGAGCCGGAATTGGGTCTAAATGGTGTGAATTAGTAAACAAGATGATAAAGCTCAGAAAAAGAAGGAACTGCGGGAATGCTAATAAATCTTGATCTAACTTGGAACTCTCAAATTGTTCTCACTTTTCGACTAATCATATTTAGCTAAGGGGAAACCTATAAACAAGTTTTAAAACAATTTACAACAAATTCATGTCTCACATGTTTAAAATTTGAGAACTATAATTTTTTATGTTTATTTACAATTAAAAATAAACAATTTTATTAAAAATTTCAATATAATGACTTTTATTTGTTTTTCCAATTAACTGATCGATTGGACCACCCTCGTTGACAAACTAATTGGTTTCTTTGTTCTCCACTGATATGCTTCGTTGTCCCTCATTATTACCAATTTCCTGCTATGATTTAATATTTTCTCCTTTAATTAATAGTCAGTAAATTTTTCGCGCTATCCCTGATAAATCTTGCTTTTCAGCGACTCCCAAATCGAATAATCGATTGGGTTTACAGTGCGGACTTTGAGGAGGCCATTCATTATTGGAAATGAATTTAGTTGTATATATTATCATTCAGTACTGATATGGTGGCCATGCTTGTATGTGTCGATGCCACATATTGTTCAAAACCAAAATAATTTGGGGGATAGGTACGAGGAAAGTCTAGCAAAAAACATTTAAAAGTTCAACGTTATGATATTCACTTCTATTCATTAGGTATCATTGAAATAAATGTCATTTTTCTTGTTCTAAGAAACGCCTGCAGATATCATCACGTTTTGAGAAAATTGCCATGTCTCACGATACATTCTTTCTACCAAAATAGTGTTTTGGACCTTGTCGGTAGACAATGACATTTTGAGGCCTTCGTGGAATTTCTCGTGTAAACTTTTCAATCGTAAACACTGAAAATTGATCGAGTAACATTTTCGGGTTTTTTTTATAGATGTAAGAATCCTTTTGAAATGGCCTTAAGTTCAGAGATTTTGCTAGACGTTGCAAAGGGACTCCTACTAACAATGATTGCTGCCAATTGTCCATTGTGATAAATAACTTTCTGTTTTTTTTCATGAGAGCAGATTTTATAATTTATGCATTCAAGGTTAATTGGCTTTGTTGTTTTTTTGTCTACCTAAAAGTTCCTCCTGGTGGTGGTTCGTGTACTCGGAAGCTTCTTTAACAGTTTGACTAGAGTGCGCCTCTTCCAACCTCTCCCTGGAAACTCGCATTAATCTTCCACTTCTCCATTCTTTGTTAATTTAGCAAGCTAAGTATAATAAGAGCAATTTTTTTCACATCATAATTTCAAATGAAGGCGTGAAGGATACATAACTTGCAAACTCAAGGCTCTGAAACAAACGGAGACTACAAACTATCTATTTTTTTTAATTGTGAGAAAAACAAATAAGATATCTTACAACTTTTAGTCATAGTGATAAGAGCTTTGGTGTGAAAGAAATTTGTAATATAGTCTCGAGAGATCGACTTACTAGGATAAGATTAGTCAAACAATGGGAATTTCTATTAGGGTTACGCGATGCGATATAAGTTTATGGTTATTTTAATGCCAGGGATATCCAGAGATCGGCTTATCATCGCCCCACTCGATCTCTAACCTATTTTACCTCCTATTCAAACGAAATTTCTACCAAGTTCCATGACAAAAAGTAAATTTATACAATTGGAAAGGGATCCGGTGTAAAGATGAGTACTTCCAGTCTACAAAGGATAGAAAAAAGGACACAAATGCCAAGAAGTAAAAAGGTGACCTTATCCAACCCTGATGAAGCCTACAACAATACGACAACAGAAATTATTCAGCCTAACGTGAATCTTCTGTTTGGGGGTATTTTTCAGTCATTTTTTTTTATTTATCGCTGCAAGATTTTTTGTCGGAATGATTACCAATTACTAATGATATCCTAGTTCAAATAAAATATTGATTTTATTGGTTTAAAAATCATCGAATGTACAAGATATAAAATAATTTACAATAATAATTCAAAATCTTTTTCAATCTTATTAGCAATGTTTTTATTTTCAATTGTTCGAATTAAAAACAAAGAAGTGCCAAGATTTGAGAGATAAAGAAGATACTATAAAATGTTGATAGATGAGAATATTGCATGTAATGATGTAAAGAAGCTTCTACAACGCCAATCCTTGCAAGAAAAAGTAACAATCATTCTGATCAAAATGAACCCTAAAAATAAAAAGTATTTTTATTGCGAAACGTGAATAAATTTAGTCCACTAATAATGTATGACATGAAACTTGCATCTCATTGAAATATTGATATAAAACCTGCACAATTTTTAATACGGTCATGAAACATTTTTACTGAATTGGGATGAAATTGGCAAAAAATTAAAAAATAATATGAAATTTGTCCATCTTTGAAATATTGACATCAAACTTACACATCTTTAAAATACTGACATGAAACTTGGACATCTCTAAATTATTAACATAAATCTTGCATATTTTTTAAATATTGACATGAAACTTACACATCTTTAAAAATTGGCATCATACTTGCACATCTCTAAAATATTGACATGAAACTTGCATATCTCTAAATTATTGGCATAAAATTTGCAGATCTGTAAAATATTAACATAAAACTTTCACATTTCTAAATTATTGACATGAAACTTGCATATCTTTCAAATTTAATATTATACTTGCATATCTTTTAAATAGTAATATGAAACTTGAAAATATTTAAAATAATGAGAAGAAAATTGCTCATCTTTAAAATATTAACATGAAATTTTCACAAATTTGAAACATTGACAATGAAATTTGCTAATGTTTAAACTAGTGACATGAAACTTGCCCATCTCTAAATTATTAACATGAAACTTGCACATATTAAAAAAAATTGATGAAAGGTACAGATCTCCAAAAAGGTTGACATAAAACTTGCACATATTTAAAATATTGAAATCAAACTTGCACATATCTAAATTATTGACATGAAACTTTCATATCTCTGAATATTGAGATGAAACTTGCACATCTTTCAAAAATTAGCCGGATATTTGCACTTTTATAAAAATTGATATGAAACTTGCACATCTCTAAAATTTGTATAATACTTACATATCTCTTAATTTTTAGCAATGAACTTGCACACTTTTAAAATAATGACATGAAATTTGGACATCTTTAACATATTAACATAAAATTTGCACATCTTTAAAATACTGACATGAAATTTTCCCATCTTTAAGATATTGACATGACACTTGAACATCTTTAAAATATTGACATGAAACTTTCAGATCTCAAAATTATTAACTTGAAACTTACTCATCGTTTAAATATTTGCATGAAACTTGCATATCATTCAAATTGATATGTAAGTTGCATATTTCTAAAATATTGACATAAAACTTGAACACCTTTAAAATATTGCTATGGAACTTGCATATCTTTCAAGTATTGCCATGAAACTTGGACATCTCTGAAATATTGATATCATGTCCATTTTTTTTAAATGTGCAATTTTATGAAAATATTTGAAATATTGTCGAAAATTGTGCATTTTAAAAAATGGACATGATACTTGCACATCTCTAAAATATGGACATCATACTTGTACATCTCTAAAATATTGAAATGAAATTAGCACATCATTAAAATATTGGTATGAAACTTGCATATCTTTAAGATATTGAAAAAAATTTGCATAAATTCAAAACATTGACAAGGAAATTTGCACATATTTAAAATATTGAGATAAAACATTAACATATTTAAAAAATTTCGGTGAAAATTGCACTTATTTAAAATATTGACTTGATACTTGAACTGTTTGAAAATATTGGCATGAAATTTGCACATCTTTAAGTTATCGGCATAAACTTGCACATCTCTAAATTATCGACATGAAACTTGCACAACCTTTCATATATTGACATAAAACTTGAACATCTTTCAAACATTGAAAATAAGCTTGATCATCCATAAAATATTGACATGAAATATTCGCCTTTCTAATTTATTGACATGAAACTTGCATATCTTTAGATGAAAATTGCCCATATTTAAAATATTGAACACATTTGAAATATTAACACAAAAATTAAAAATCTTTGAAAAAATTGACATTAAACTTGCATATCTATAATATATAGACATGAAACATGCACATCTTTAAAATATTGAAAAGAGGTTTGCTCATCTATAAAATATTGACATAAACCATTCCCATCTCTAAATCTTTGACATGAAACTTGTACATCGTTAAAATAATGACATAAAACTTGCACAATTAAAGAAAATTGACATAATACTTACATCTCTAAAATAGTGACATGGACCTTGCATATCTTTAAAATATTGATATGTAACTTGCACATCTTTAAAATATTCACATTAAACTTGCACATATCAAATTATTAAACGAAACTTTCATATCTTTAGAAGGTTGATATTACATTTGCCCATCTTTTAAAAATTAACATAATATATGGACATCTATAAAATATTAACATGAAACTTGCACATCTGCAAAAAAACAACAAAATACTTGCACATCTTTAAAATATTGACTTGAAACTTGCACATCTCTATATTATTGGCAAGAAATTTGCACAAGTTTAAAATAAAGACATGAAACTTGCACATATTTGAAATACTGACATGAAATTTGCACATCTTTAACATATTGAAATAAAATTTGAACATCTTTAAAATTTAGCCATGAAATTTTTCCATCTTTAAGATATTAACATGAAACTTGAACATCTTTAAAATATTGACATAAAACTTGCGCATCGTTAAAATGTTTGCAATAAACTTGCATATCATTTAAAATTGATATGTAACTTCCACATTTCTAAAATATTGGCATGAAACCTGAACACCTTTAAACTATTTGTATGAATCTTGTCAATCTTTAAAGTATCGCATCAAACTTGCACCTCTCTAGATTATTGACATGAAACTTTCACATCTTTAGAATAATAACATAAACATGATCAACTTTAAAAATAGACATGAAACTTGCACATCTCTAATATATAGTCCTAAAACTTTCACATCTTTAAACTTTTGAAAAAAATGCTTGTTCATCCAGAAAATATTGACCTGAAACTTTCACTATTGTAAATTATTGACATGAAACTTGCATATCTTTAAAATAATGACATGAATCTTGAATATTTTAAAAATTCGAATTATACTTGCACATCTTTAAAATATTAACATGGAAATTTCGCATCTTTAACATATTAAGGTCAAATTTGGACAAATTTAAAACATTGACAAAGAAATTTGCACATCTTTAAAATAATGACATGAAACTTAATCATCTTTAACATATTGACAGGAAATTTTTACACATAAATTACCTTGAAAATTAAATTTGCGTATATTTAAAATATTGATATGAAATTTGCACATCTTTAAAATATTGACAAGAAACTTACTCATCTTTAACATATTGACATGAAATTTGCACAAATTTATTACATTTTAAACAAAATTTGCATATATTTAAAATATTGTTATGAAACTTGCACATCTTTAAAATATTGACATGAAACTTGAACACTTTTAAAATATTTGCATGTAAATGCACATCAATAAAAATTGATATGTAACTTGCCATCTTTAAAATGTTGACATGAAACTTGAATATCTTTACAAATTTACATAAAAATGGCACATCTCAAAAATATTCACATGAGAATAGCACTATTAAAATATTGAGTTGAAACTTGTACATCATAAATTATTGACATGAAAGTTGCATATCTTTAAAATATTGACACGAAACTTTCTCATCTAAAAAATAAAATATATGATACCTGCACATCTCTCAAATATTGACATGTACTTCCCAGATTCATATCTTTCAAAATTGACATGAAACTTGTACATCTTTAAAAATTGACATGATACTTTTACGTCTTTAAAATATAGACATAACCCTGTTCATCTTTAAAAATTGACATGAAACTTGAACATCTTTAAAAAATGACATGAAACTTGCACATCTTTAAAATAATGACATGAAACTTGCCGTCTTTTAATAGTGGCACGGGGTATTTTTTTCCCAGGCTACCCTCGTTGGTTTTATTCTGTGTTCAGCCGAGGCTCACTTTACCTTCCATTAACGTCTGACTCAGTTTGTAGACAAAAATTGTATGAAAATGTTAATTAGAATGTTTCGCCACGCCACTATTTAAAGGTTGAAAGATACATTAGTTCTAATGGAGGAATAATGTAGAGAGTCATGCGTGTGGGTGGGAACAGGGTGCTTCTATGTGGTCGGAGTGCATAGCATATCTTTCCTATGGCGATAACGAGGCGGTAAAATGAGGCATCACCTCGGTCAGGAGAATCCCGAGATTGGTGGGTGATCCCTCAAGGAGGAGGGTATTTCCTCAAATCCTCCCCCCTTTTTACTCCTGGGCTGATAAATAGCCACAAGGGCCCGTCAAAATTTCTTTAATATGATCTCGCTTCTCTTTTGAATCATGGATGAGCTACGGATAGTGCAATTCACATAAAGATCAGAATGATAATGGTTATTAAACACAAAGGCTCCTCGGACTTCGCAAAGGAGAGGGAAGTTTGGCCCCAAGTGAGCAGGAACCTCTTCGTGGTTCAAGGATTTGGTCAACCGTCACGTGTCAAGGGAGCGTAGATAGAAAAACCCTTCGGGAGGTTACCGGATGAAAGAGTGATGTGATGTGTGCAAAGAGAGGAAGAGACAGCGGTGTTGGAATTGGCTTCGTGGGTAATGGCAGGACTGTCTGAGAGTACCCCCCGACTAGACGCAGCGCCTCATTAGTTGTTGCTCCCTGTCTGGAGCCATCTACCAAACCAATCTCTGGTCATTCCAACCCATAACCAGTCACTACTAACTCTTGGTCCCACATCCTGTAACCTATTTCAGTTCAAAGAAATGCCCCACCCTAAAATGCTTTCACCGATAAACACGTCAAGTCCAAACACTTAAATACTTATTGATAAGAACTGGCGTAGTTCTCAAAACAAGAGACAAAGTGATCTTATAGATATAAAAATAACTGTAAGTCAATTAAAGAGTGCATCGGGCCCCCTTAGGATGCCGAGTGTCCTTGATGACGATCCCAGCCATGAAGTGAAGACATTAAATGAACATTTTGTGAATGTTTTTCCCGTCTAAAATACAAATAACTTAAATGAAGAAATCAATTTTGTCGTAAACAGTCAAATATTTATATTAGAAAATGAAATTAGTTTCTATAATTAAATAAAAATACAAAGCAACGAGTCCCGATAAGAATCTTTCCAAATCCACTTTAAAGAATTAGGAATCGAACTGTTAAAGTCAGTTTACAATTTTCAAAGATTCAATAGGAAGGAAATAGATCCTAAGGAGTTCAAAGAGGCAAATGTAACGCTAATTTTCAAAAAAGCATAAAGACATCCTGTTTTTTTCAGCCCATATCTTTTACTTCAGTCGTTGGTATACTATTCAAGTAGATTGCTAGAAATAAGATCGTGAAGCATCTTAAGGTTAATAACTTAAATAACTTTCAGCACGACTTTTGACGCGGACGATTACGTATCATTAATTTTCTCGATTTTTTTCACGAAATAACCACAACGTTTGTCGACAATAAAGCTGTAGATGCATTTTTCTATCTCTTTTAAGAAGGCATTTGACACCGTTTCACATAAAAGACTTGTTTAAGCAAAAAGCGCACGGAATAGGGGGCAGCGTACTAAAGTGAATCAAAGACTGGTTGTAAAACACTAGACAGAGTCACAGTCAATAGAAATTGTTTATCATGGAGACTAGTTATTAGCGATGCTTCTCATGGATCTGTTCTGGCAATAGAGTCAAATGTTACAGTGATTAAAAACTTGCCAAAAAACTTGCATAGATTAGTCAAATGGTCGGAAAGATGTCAATTCGTCGTGAAAGGGGGTTTTGATAACCTTCGAAGAGATTAATCTTAAAAAGGTGGTCAAATTATAAACAGAGCCATCATGAAAAATGATTTATGGGTCTTGTGTAATCTCGATTCGCGTACCCCTCCACCTATCTTTAATTACCTTATAGTTAACACCCTATTTACCAACCTATTGTCTAACAACAATGCTCCCGATGGTCTTTGCCGTTATTAAATCATAATTCCTAAATATAACTGATCAAGACTGATTTCCTTTTATTTTTTTCTGTTCCTGTAGGCAATTATTGCTAGTATATCCAGCCGTGAAAATTTGAGCTCCATCTAAACAAACTACACGGTAGAATTGTCAGTTTAGTAGATAGATATTTAGGTGAGTAATTGTGTAGCTCACGGAAAGAGTAGATAAGGTGGCAGACCGGTAGAGGAGTAAATTGGACGATATTTAGACGAAGAGACGGGTAGATAAACTGATAGGTAGGTAAATGAGATTAGTAGATAGGTAGAGAGCTAGTTTGGTAAGTAAGAAGGTGGATAGACTTCAAGTGGGACTTGGAGTACCTTGTTTCTTGCCTTTCAAGTGGAACTTGCCTTCTCTATTACCCCTCAAGTGAGAAATGTCGTGTCTCTTGCTCTTCAAATGGGACTTGCCTTGTCCCATGCCTTTCAAATGGGATTTGCCTTATCCCATGCTTTTCAAATGGGACTTGCCTTGTCCCATGCCCTTCAAATGAGATCTGCCTTATCCCATGCTCTTCAAAATGGAATTTGCCTTATCCCATGCCTTTCAAGCTGGAGTTGCCTTTTCTCTTATCCCTCAAGATGATCGGTAGATAAATAATAGTCACGTATCGGCCCCTAATGTTAAATTACTAAAAAGCTTAAATAAAAAATGCAGAGGACAGAAATCATAAAGCGATAACTAACGAGGGCATCTTTACTCGAGAGTGAAGGCGGAATTAAGGGTAAAAGGCCTTCAAGTACAGTCCTGTCAGTCATTAATAAGTTCATCTGGAAATTAGTGCTCATTTTAAAAATAAATTTGTGCTCTTTTTTAAAAATAGTGGTAGCGAAACCAGAATAAACAAAAGTAATTATTTTTCCAACCCTCGAACACATTATGCATAGTTATAGCTAATATTATAGTTCGTTTATGGGCCCTCATAGGGGAGCCCTCATTCCTGAATCGGCTTTCACTTCCACAGCTTCCCACAGAATGGGGTAAGCTCGCATCAGGGCGAGTACAAAATGCCTGACTTCCCTATCTTTTTCCCACCCAACATTGCTCCCTCAGAGCAATGAGGGATATGCGGCCAGTCTTGTCAGGTTTCCCCCCCAAGAAGAAGACCCCAAGCAGGCTGCCCCGCCATGCAGCCATATCAACCTCATTCACAAAATTCGCTCTCAAACACTCGTTCACACAATTAACTCAGACTTTATTTGCTCTTTCATCCATTCGCACACTCTGAAATCTGTACCTTTGCAAATAATTGGAGAGCGTTTTAATTGAGACTCTTTTAGGAATCGTCGGATACAGCTCATTGATAAACCCAGAAATAAATCTCATGAAAAGTCTCACAAACAAAGCTCACGTAATAATCTCAATAACAAATCTCAAGGAGATATCAAGAACTAATCCCAAAAATAAATCTCAAGAACAAATCTCAAAAACAAGTCTCAAGAGCAATATATCGGGAATAAATTTCAAGAACTAATCTCAAAAGAAATCTCATAAAGAACTTGCATGGACTAATATCAAGAACAAATCTCAAGAAAATAATCACAATAGAAATATCAATAGCAAATCTCAACAAATAATCTAAAAACAAATCTTGACAACAAATTTTAGAACTAATCTCAAAACATATATCAAGAACAAAATGCAAAAAACAAATCTAAAGATCTAATTTGAAAAATAAACCTCGATAATAAAAATCAGAAAAAAAATATTACGAACAAATATCAATAATTAAACAAAAAAAAAAAACAAATATAAACAACAAAGCTCAAGAAATAATTTTAGGAACAAAAGTCAGAAAAAATCGTTAACAAATCTCAAGAACTAATTATAAAAAATTTCAAGAACAAATCTTTAGAACGAATCTCCAAAACAACAAAAAAACAAATCTAAAGAAGAAATCTCAAAAATACTCTCAAGAATAAATCTCAAAACAAATGTCAAGAACTAATCTAATAAATAAATCTCAATAACTAATTTAAAAGCAAATGCCCAAATCAAATATTAAGAAAAAATATCAAGAGTTTATAAAAACAAATCTCTATAACAAATATCAAGCAGAAATATCAAGAACTAATAGAAAACTAAATCGTAATAATAAATCTTTCAAAAATCTCAAGAACAAATCTCAAGGGGAAAATCTCATGAATAAATCTCAAGAACAAATCTCAAGAATTAATCTTAAAAATAAACCTAAAAACTTATCTCAATAACTAATACCAAAACTAATCTCTAAAGCACACCTCAACAACAAATTAAAGAACTAATCTAAAAAACAAATCCCAAGAACAAATCTAAAATAATAAAGCTCAAGAACAAAATATCATGAAGAAATGTCAAGAAAAATCTCAAAACTAAACTCACGACCAAAACTAAAAAATATATCTCAAGAACTAAACTCAAAACAACTCTTACGAACTAATCTCAGTAATAAATTTCAAAAACTAATCTTAAAAACAAATATCAAGAACAAATAGAAAAAATAATTTCAACTACAAATCTCAAGAACTAATAAAAAAAAATCTCGGGATCAAATCTCAGAACTAATCTCAAAATCGAATCTCAAAAAAAATTCTCAAAAACTAATCTCAAGAACAAATCTCAAAACAAATTTTAAGAATAAATCTAAAGAAAAACAAATCTCAAGAACTAATCTAAATAATCTAAATATAAAAAAAAATTATCAAGAAGAAACGTAAAAACAAATAGGTAGAACTGTTTAAATAAAAATACCAAAACAAATAACAAGAACAAATCTCAAGAAATAATCCAAATACAAAAACAAATCTTAATAACAAATATCAAGAACTACTCTAAAAACAAATCTCAGGAACAAATCTCAAAAATTATCTGAAAAACAGTTTCCGAAAAACAAAGTGCACGAATAAATCTCAAAAACAAATTTCAAGAAATAATCTCAAGAACATATCTCAAGAACAAATTTCAAGAAATAATCTCAAGAACAAATCTAATTTCCAAATTTCAAGAAATAA
Source organism: Ceratothoa steindachneri (assembly GCA_963969495.1). NCBI lineage: Eukaryota > Metazoa > Arthropoda > Malacostraca > Isopoda > Cymothoidae > Ceratothoa > Ceratothoa steindachneri. The sequence goes on from OZ018329.1 coordinate 42,674,201, forward strand.
TAAAAAATAGGTAAGAAATCTTAGAACCTATCTCAAAAACAAATCTAAAAAAAAAATCTTAAAAACAAATCTCAAGAACAAATCTCAAAAACAAATCTTAAGAATAAATCTAAAGAAAAACAAATCTCACGAACAAATCTAAATAATCTCAAGTACATATCGCATTAATTAATCTCAATAAATTTCACGAAGATTCATAAACAAATCTCAAGAAAAATCATTAGAACAAATCGCACAACTAATCACAAAACAAATCCCAAGAACTAATCTCAAACCTGGATGAGTTCACGCCCTCCTGACCCCAGTACCATGCTCCGAGAGAGACTGGTGCTTTCTTTCTCTCTCTCGAGTTGTCTTTTACATCTCTTTTTAAATCTCCACTAACGTTTTCGCGCCCTCTTAGAACCAGCAAAGGGTGAAAGAGAGTAATTGAGCATTCTAAAATAAGTAAATTGTGAAGGTTAGAGGAAGAAGAAATAAGTTTGTTGTATGTCGATTCTTCTATTAAGGTTTCTGCCTTAAGTTTCCTTAGAAACTTATTTATTATCAAGTTTAATGGCAATTTTTCCAGGTTCCTCGTTGGTAGCCCCAAATTTTGTTGAGTCACTAGGTATGGTCAGCATCTTTATAAAGAACCAGAAAAACTTAGCAATTTTGGTCTTGGAAATGGAGAGTTTCAAATGTGAGGCCAGAGGGTTTTTTTTCTTCTCAGTCTTCCTTGACCTTTCCATCGTGCAAGGTGAGATGTGTTCATTTAATCGTCCATGAATTTTTTTCCTCTCCTTTTGTCTCTGTGGTTCTAATTTAGAACCTCAATTTTAGTATTAAACTTTTATTTTTTATCCTTTGTTTATAATTTATTCTTTTGTTTTATAGCACTTGAGGATGGGCGTATAGAGCCAGAAACTCCGTAATATGTATATCAGGCAATGGTTTCGTTGCTCTCCCCCCCTGGGGAGGATGAGCTTGCGCTTCACTAATGAAATTAAAATTTAAAATAAAAAAAAGCAGCCATGGTTAAATTGTTATAAGTTTTCTGAACTTCGTCAATTATAATAATTTTAAAAAGGAACTCTAAACTAAATTTCCCCCCTTTCAAAATATTACGTTGCTAAAATATAGTTATAGAAGATATATAAAAATAAATTTTCTGAACTTCACCATTTTGTTTTTTGATATTATAAAAGAATTATTAGGAATAACTTTGATAAAAAAACATAAGTCATAACCAAACTAAGATAAAATTATTATTCAAATACTCAAAAAATCCCCTTCTTAAATTATAGAGTTAGTGATGATGATGATGAATGTTGTTTTAATGGTATTTACTTTTACCCTCTACCGTTTATATTGCTAATTCTGTCACTAATTTTTGCTGCATATTTGGTACAAACTCTTTCATTCCCTCTGGCACTAATCCCCTACAAAATTTTTAAGAAATCCTCCTTGAACTTTTGGCACCATTCTTTGTGGCACCAATGCCGCCATTCTTTCTCCTTCCAGTTTTTTTATCCTTCTGGAAATATCTCTCTCTGATTTCTCTCCTGTATCTTCTCTTCTTTCTGGTTCCATTCATTGATTTCTTTATATTCAATAAAAGCGACAACCAGCGGGGGAATCTGCACAAAATATATAGTTCGTAAAGGAAGTGGTGAATTTAGGGAATGGAAGAATCTGTGGGAGGTTCATACCGCGAATGAACTACTTGGAGTTTTAAATAACGCATGATCGCGCAACTCTCCTGAACCTTTACTTTTTCACTTGTCCTTGACGAGTTTTACTAAGGGGCGATTCTGCGTTGGATTACCATTGTTCCAGTGCAACATCTTTGTAATTTAATCCCCCGTTATCCCCTCTGTCCGGTAAACTGACTTAATTTACGCCTTCTTTGCCCCCCCCCCCCTTAACGAAAGGACCATACATGATGGTAAGGGCCCTCACGATTTGATTTACGTTTACATTGGGTCCCGAAGTTGCACATGTGTATATTTGCATGGGCATCACCTCTACTTTAAGACTTTGAGTCCTAGGGCAGAGTCCTAAGGGGTTAAGGACCACCCCTACTAGGTCATCCCTTCGTTGTAGGGGGTAGGGATGCGCCAAGTAGTCTCCTCTTTCTCTCTTACTCCAACCTTACTAGTTTTTGTACGAACATCATCTCAAAAACGTTCTTGGGTAAATGTTCTTGTTGGTTTTCAGTTTCATATTTCGAATAAGTGAAATAGAACTAAGACAAGGGAGGAGGAAGGAGATTTGCGTGCTCTTTTAGTCCGTTAGGCCCTAAGTAATCCCCTCTTTGGGCTCCTAGGGAGTTACCTTACAAGCATTCCCTTATTTCACCACTTCCTTTACGACATGGGCGAAGATGCTCTCTTTAGTTTTCTTTCAAAAATATTTTATTTGAATGCGCTGAGCTTCAGTCTGTCACAAATACATTCCAAACAAAAATCTATGACGACCGCTCAATAAATCTTGCCTTAATCATTTGAACAAACGAACATACACAATAAGGATGAGGGGGTAAAGTCAGAACTGTGAGTTATCTAATATAGAAATCATTAGAACAAACATTGGTAACATCCAAAGTGAGAGAAAAACGAGAATAGAAAGTAATTAAAAACATAGAGGCGATTAAAAATAACATGGCTAGGATCGGCTCAAAGATTCTCACTAAGTTTAAAAATGTCGTATTCACTCACGGTTATCTTAAACTCGAGCTCTGATTGGAGGATGGGAATCCTGAAATTTGAGCCGAGCCAATCAGTAATGAGTTCAGAGGACAACGCCGAAGCCTTTCGTTTTCTTTCATATATCTATCTCATAGTTCGGTTTTTACTTGGGCATTTTGTTGTTTTGTTTTGTTCCTTCGTTTTTTTAGTTTGGGGCACTTTGCCTCTTTTATTTACGCTTTTCTTGTTTTCCTTCGTTTTTTAGTTCGGGGCACCTCGCCTCATTTATTTACGCTTTTCTTTTGTTTGTTTTTTCCTTCATTTTCTAGTTTGGGGCAGTTCGCATTTTACATATAAACGCTTTTCTTTTGTTATTTTCCTTCGTTTTATTTAGTTTTGGGCACTTCGCCTCTTTTATTTACACTTTTCGGTTTTTTTTCCCTTTGTTTATTATTTCTGGGCACTTCTCAGCTTTTATTTACGCTTTTCTTGTTTTGTTGTTTTCCTTCATATTTTAGTTTGGGGGCACTTCGCCTCCTTTGTCTACTTCTTTATTTTTGTAACATCTTGTTGATCTTAATCTGGGCATTTTCCCTCTTTTGTTTTTAGTCTCCATATCCGGTTTTATGGTCTTGATTTTGTAGCATGTTCCTTGTAATGTTTTTAAGTGCAAATTGGTCGTATGTTTTCCCTTGCAGTTTCTTCGGCTTGGGAATAACGATGTTCTCTCGACTGTGTGTTGCCTTTGTTTGGGTAATGGGTATACCGCAAACCTATTTCACCCCTATGAAACCTGCCACACATTTTATCATTTAATCCATAATAAAGAAAACATGCGAAGACTGTAACAACTGATATATATATATATATATATATATATATATATATATATATATATATATATATATATATATATAAATCCATTGCATCATTCGAAATTAATTGTATATATTGTCAAAAACGCCTAAAGCAAGCAAACAGCAAACACGCTAATTCTCGAAGTGGCTCAAATAATGTCATCGGACTGTCTAAGCCGTTGCCACTCTCAGATCTCCCAACACAACGAGATAATTTAGCCTATATTTCTCTTCTCGAGGTGAGTGACAGCAAATTACATATTTGTCTAAGAGAGAGAGAGAGAGAGAGAGAGAGATGGTGGGATCTTGGTAAAGATTGAGGATTGACGAGGTGAAAGGGTTCATTGGTCAATTTTTGACCTCCATAGAAATGAACTCGGCCTTAGTCATCAATTCCAAACTGTCGACGGACCTACTGCATGCCATAATTCTTCCAATGCACCAATAGGGAAGTCTTTGTCAAAGGTGAAAGAGTTACAATGGGATGAAGTGTTCGTTCTGATCAGAGATGGACCAGAAATTTTGATGCCAAATAAAGTGTTGTCGGATTTGGCCGTCCCTAAATCCATTCACAGCGGGAAAATTGATCCGCAACTAAAAACTTTGAAGCCAGGATCCATTTCCCACTTCATGTGGTTGACTTTAGCCTGTCGCCTTGGCGCAATTTACCTCTTCAAGCATCCTTTTAAAGGTTTAGTTAAAAAAACTCGCACTCTCTCATCTTCTCCGTTGTCACCAATTACATTCATTGTTGGTTTGCAATCAAAACTCGACCACATATTTATCAAGCCGCCAATCACATTCTTTTCTAAATCAAATATCTCGGCCTTCTTCCGCAATCAACGCAAGACATGGTGTTCCCTTGCATCAAATCATGGAACGCACACCCAGAAAATCTGCTCGTCTCTCTCCTCTGCGACGATGATCCAAATCTCCACGCCTTCGCTGCTCGCAAGATAATAATGGATGGACGTTCGCCAAGGGAGCGATGTTGGTGACAAATCGGTGAGAAAATTCGTTCCTTCTTCTCTCTTTAACTTCAATGCGAACAACACTGCTGAGCTCATCGAATGAGATTCAGTTACGATTTACGAGTCTCACCTCTTGCGATCTCACCATCGCCGAACTTCAGGATTTGATTGTCATCAAATTTGAATTGCCATCTTCCCAACCCACTCCCTATCGGTGGAGCGCATGATTCGCGAATTAACAATTGCATGCGGTAAAATTGCTGATCATGATGAAAGATATGGGTATATTCGCGTGAGAATGGCTTCCATAGAATTTTTTCCGAAAGCTGACACGGAAAAAGATTTTGTTTGAAAGATTAGTTAGTTACAATCCTTATATTTAGTCCTTCTTGCGTTTAGTTAATTTGATGTTCCATTAAAAAAAAAGACTTTTCTTGCTTGGAATTTAGATATATTATCAACACCTAATTTAGAGATAGGATTCAGTTGGAAAAGATAGGCATTCTCGGTTTTAAACCCCTATCCAATGAACGGCTTTGAATACAGTCACGTGACCAAAGATGACCAATCAGAATGCACAATATTGACTAAATTCATAAATGTGATAATATATTACTAAAAATAGCTCTATGGTCGAATTAGCCGGATGTAGGTTATTTTTGTTTCATTTTGCACTAATTATTGTGTAACCGATTTTTATTTTGCAACCTTTTATCTTTAAAATAGTCTGATTTCATTCCCCCCTAATACACAACCTAACCTAACTGAAGCTAATTTAAAAAAAAAAATAGTATGCAAAATAATTCGTGTCTTCAGGAAGAAAGGGAGGGACAGCTTCAATGGTCCACAAGTTAAGCCACGCCCAGGGTTGACGCCCCCTGTCCGGTATTCGTCTCTTTGTTTTCTATTTCTCTTCGTGGTATGCGTGACTCTCTCTCTCTCTCTCTCTCTCTTTCACACACATATCCCGATTTTTTATTGACAATAAACTCCCTTTAGCTCTCTTGCTAATTATTTTTTTTTACCTTTAAAAATCATTTATTCATCTTCCTTTCCCCAAACAATCAATGTAGCAGATCAATTTCTCACTCACTACATACTTCTTTCATGCATTCATATTTTATTCTGGGCATTTCATCTTCCTTGTACAAATAATAAAATGGTTTGTCGTGTGGTTTCTTTCAAGGTCTTGGTTTTGCACCAGCCCTCTTTTACATTCTTCATTGTCCCCTTATTTGTTACCTCAGTTCTGAGTAGCCTCCAATTTTATGGCGTGTGTGATGCAATTTTATTCATTATCCCGTATATTATTATTCTTGTCTTTATTAAAGGCCTACTCGTGACGGGGTATGTGAGGCGGGGTAGGCTCCATAGAGAGGCGTGGGGCCTCTTCATGACCTGCTTAAGCCGCTTTCGTGACGCCTAATTGATCACGCAGCAAGATTTGGGCCTTATTTCTGACGACGGATCTCCGACCTCCATATTTCACTCCTAGAGACCCCTCTTTGAAGGGGCTCTTTCAGGCAAGATGTATCGGAGTGCTTAGGTAGAGGAGAGTTGCGTCCCATCTCTATTTCCAGGCAACCTAGAAGCTCCCCCCCCCCCTTCCTTTCTAGTAAACAGTTCGTTCCCTTCCTTTTGTCTTTATCATATTTGAATCAACTCCCGCGGATACGCCTTTGTTAGTTGTCGCCTCTCCAGAAAATAATACAAATTTTCCGGGTTCTTTAATTCAAGTCAACCGCACACGGGTGTACAACCACACACATACTATTTAGAATATATATTTACCAGACTTTCTTGCTGATTTGCTCCTTTACCCAGAGTTTATTTAGTAATTGGCAATTTATTTTTTAATGCAATTTGCCATTTTGTTAGTTTTAAATTGTGATTCATTTCTAAGTTTAATTTAATAACAGAATGACAATTTGTTCGCATCTTAAAGCCCAATTTTGGTGAATCCATTTAAAAACGTACAATTAAGAACCTACATTTAAAGAACTTACATTAAAAACTTATTCTTACGAACCCATATTTAAGACCTAACATTAAAGAATCCAAATTTAGAACCCACATTTAAAGCTCGACATTTAACCCTCACAGTTCTAGGACCCATATTTAAAAGCTCATACCTAAGAGACCGCAAATAAGACCGCACAATGGAGACAACGCACTAAAGACCTCAAATTTTAGAACTCACATTCAAGAGCCGAAATTTAATACCGCATCATTAAGATCCCAACATTATGCTGCAGATAACATCTCTGCTTCCTCCGACCACTCGAGAGATTAAGAGAGCAAGGTTTCGACCCTACAGCCTGTGCTCTAGGTCCCTGTCAACGCCCTCTGTCAGGCTGTCCTAGGGGACCAGGTTAGTGGAGGGAGGCTGTGTCATGCTGCGGGGATTTTCTAGCACCACCCTTGCGCTAGCGGCCTATAGGGCAGCTAGGAAGTGGAAGTTCTATTGCAACTAACCTGACGTGGATTCTAACATTAATATCCTATAATAAAGAACCCACACTTAAACCCCACGTTTGAACCCCTTTCTTTAAGAACCTACAATTAATTTTAATCCCTACCAAACATTCTTTGAAATTATATACAAGATTTTTTTCTAAAATATATTATAAACATTTTTTTTATTTAAATACGATTTAACTAAAAAATTCTATTAATGAAAAGCGCTTTAGTCTTTTATTTGTATTATAATCTGAGATTTAATTAAAGTCAATTTTTGGTCTAAATTTTGCAAACCAATTCATTTTCTATTTATTCTGTAAATTCAACAAAACCCTATTGTTAGATTTTTGTCCATTTCCTCTTAACCTAGAAATAAATGGTATATTGAGCAAAGTTAGATTCCTAATTTAACTGAACAAAATCTCATTTTTTCTCTCTGACAAAATTCACCTGATTACAAGTCAAAATTTGCCTGAGTACAAGTCAAAAGGGCGCAAAATGGAAGAGATCACCGCAGTGTAAATTTAATAAAATGATTGGAAAATGTTGACAGACACAGGCATTCGATGAATCTGGAATTAATGATTAGATTAGCTTGGGTTAGGTTAGGTTAGTTTAAGGTTCAATTAGTTAGGTTAGAGCTAGTATTACGTTAAGTAGGCTAGGTTAGGTCAGGCTGAGTTAGGGCTAGGTTAAGCTAGGTTAGATTAGGTTGGCTAGGTTAGATTTGCTAAGGCTATATTGAGTTAAGTTAAAGAGGTTAGATTAGGTTATATTAAGGTTAAGTTAGGTTTCGTTGAGGTAGGGTTAAGACTTTTTAAGTCGTGCTAAATCAGGCAGTCTTATAATTAGCTTAGGTTTGGTTAGATTTGGTTGGGTTAAGTTAAACAGGGTTGAGTTAGTTTGGTTTGAGTTATGTTATGTTTTGTTCTCGTGAATTAAAAGAATATATATATTTTTTTCTCGTTCGACTTCTCTTTTTCCCATGCGATTAATTGGTTTCACTTGCTGATGGGCGCCAAGTAAAAATAGAGCGTAGTGGAGCAGAAGGATAATCCGAGGAGAGCATGACATTCGTAAATCTTAAAAATAAGTCGTTGACAGAGGACTGGATGATAGGAGCAGCAGTTTAGGTGTAACCCTTTCGCGATGGACGATTGGCTAATTATAGGAAAAAATCAAAAGACCAAAAATGGAGAAAAGGGATTACAGGAAAGGTGACAAAGAAACATAAAAGTAAAAACACTTTTACAGAATGCCAAGGGGAAAGAAGCTTCGAGGCCGTGACTTCGTGTTTTTTCCCACAGGAAGTCTATCTAATCGATAAGTGTAAAAGAGTATCGAAGTGAAATTGTATAGAATTAAGCATTCGTCACTGACCTTTCTTGCACACGTGTAGAGAACCTGAATGTTAGGAAATCCAGGCTATCGAGTCAAAGAAGCATCGATTTTGCTGTTATTCCGCAAGGTAAAGCATTTAAAAGCATCGATTGTGGTCCGCCTAAAAGCATTTGTTTAGTTAGACTTATTAATGAACAGTTTACTAAGGGGGCTTTCTTTTTTTTTGAGGGGGGGGGGGCGACGAAAAATCTGGGACACAAAGCGAATACATTTTGTAAGGCTGATCTTGTTAACGCATAAAAGTATGACTGCGATAAAAGAACTTCTCTTTACTCTGTTTGAGCAGTGAATTTATGATTGCAAGCAGAGTTGTGAAGTAACGAAGTACAATTACTTAAATACTGTACTCAAGTAACTTTGTTATGCTTTTTACTTCACAAAAAGTATGTAGAAGCATTTTCACTTCTACATACTTGCGTACTTTTTCTTGTTATTTTTACTTCATTACATTTGAAAAGCATAGAAGTATTCGTTACTTCTCAGTTAATTTGGGCCAATCACAGAGGTAGAACCAAAAGTCTGACGATTACCAATCACAAGCGTGTACTCTGGTTTGAACCAATCATAAGCGCTTGTTCATTTTGGACCAATCATATACATCCTTTCATACCCGATAGACAATTCGTTTGTCTCTCTCGCTTTCCCACCTGAGAGAGGGCATCAGTTTATTAAATTATTCCTCATTTTCCTAGACTTCTAGCTTGCTGCCGTTCCATTACTAGACCATCATGAGTTCTACTCTTACCATTGAAACTAAAAATAGTGGCGATTACAACTCATGATTATACTTTGAATCATTTTACAAGTCCAAGAAGAATGTGCGGAACTCGGTGAAACTGCAATGTTTGTTGTGTTTGCAGAAAATTGCCGAGGTGACTGCTTAAATCGATTCGCCTTCAAATTTAAAGAAACACATTGAGGTGAGTATTAATGCCTTTAGCTATGTAGTGTATATATAGGCTATTTTGTAAAAATACACACATATTGTAGGGGAAAACGCATAGGCTATTTACATTGGGGTGGGTATTCGTGCTCTTAACTATGTAGTATATAGGCTATTTAGTAAAAATACCCACATGATGGAAAGGAAAACGTATAAGCTATTTATCAGGTCAAATCCCCCCATACACTGTAATCTCTACTTTAGATTGCTAAATCATCCTTTACTTGTACCGGTAAATATTTTAATAGGTATATCTTTATATAATCCATAATGTGTTCCAATTATTTGTTTCTAGGCTATTAATTTTGGAAGTAATTTTTCAATTATGACCAGTTGTTTCAATTGGGGGTGAGCTTAGATCAATTTTATTTATTTAAGGCTTATGTCAGGTTGCCTTTACCATAATATAATCTCGTTATCGTTTAGAATATTTAAAGTTTGTATTAACAAACTGTGTCCCAGTCAGTCAATACAAATGCACGTGGCTTGATTTTTATGGGAGAAATCTCTTATAATATAAATGATTTTATGATTTAACCCATAAATCTAGTAAGGATACATTTTATTTCAGTGTGTTTACCCTGGAAAATTACTTCAGTACTCCACTTTTGATCTCCCAAGATTGAAAGGGAAAAGTAATAAAAATTGAAAGGGAGGACACTATTCCAAACAAACCACCTAAGATATACTTTACATTGCACTCAAGTGTGCCAAAATAAAAAATGAATGAACTCATCATGAATTTCATAACTTCAGGTCTTCATCCCTTTAGTATTGTGGAAACGGAGCGATTATGCAACCTTGTTAAAGGCATACAGCTATGATATACTATGATTTCAAGGCCACTGTCTCAATAAATTCCATGAAGCTGCTTTAGATGTGAAAAGCAAACTTATTGATGCAATGTGCAAGGCTGAGTATGTTGCAACAACAACAGAATGTTGGGCAGGCAGAAGACGCACCTATATTGGTGTAACAACACACTGGATAGATGTCAGCACATTTGAACGACATTCAGCACTATTAGCTTGCAGGTAAGTGAAAGGGAAACACTGCTACAATATTTTGGCCAGTACCCAGTTTGAAATCCAATCTGAGTACAAGATTCGAAATAAAGTAATGCAAACAACAACAGATAACGGATCAAATTTCTTAAAAGCATTTAGACCATATGGAAGTGACAAAGTTCAGTCAGAAGAAGATGTACATGAACAATCTGAATATGATGAAAGTAATGGGCCTGAAATCATCACCCAGGACAAAACAAGCAATTTGTCTTCTAATGAAGATGAAAGTTGCGAGTACAGGCTACCAAAACATCAACGCATTACCTGCTATTTCCTTAATTTTGTGGTCACTGTAGATGTTGATGCAGGAAAAATGAAATCTAGTGACCCCTACAAGAGGATGTTCGCTCAACATTTTCAAAATGCCCAGGCTCTTTGGAACAGAGTTAGGCGTTCATCGTTTGCTGTAGAGAATGCAGAAGAACACTGCAAGATACAACTTATTCGTCCAAATGCAACCAAGTGGAACTCTACATTCTTGGCTGTAGAAAGAATATTGAGTATTGTCCAAAAAGAAGGTGAAGATGCCATAAAGAATGTGTTCGCTGCATTCAAGGTCAAAAAGTAAGTATATACAAACCTATAAACAAAAGAGAAAGCTTTATACATATTTTTATCATTGTACTAGCTGTTCATCAGTACATTATGTGTTATACTTAGTAGCAATATGTTCTTCACTCATCACTTACAGTTTTTAGCCTTAAGCCACCTTGACGCCTATGATATGTTTGATTCAGTGTTTTATAGGTAAAACCTTAAGAACCTTAAAATTGTATAATCATAAGTATGCGGTTTTATTGATATGGTCATTTAATTCCAGGCTAAGCCCCGTAGAACTGGATTTCCTCAAGGAGTACTACACTGCCTTGAAGCCAGTAGCCAAATTATTGGAGATTCTTCAGTCCAAGAAGAATACACATATGGGAATTCTTCTTCCAACTTTGTAGCAGATGTCGACGAAGCTGTATAAATCAAGACTTCTGCTGACCTGAGCCCTCCTCTAATCACCGGCCTTCTGTCAGCAATAAGGCATCGGTTTGATAAGATGCTGGAGGATCCTGAACTTATTGCTGCTCCTATTTTATTACCAAAGGTTAAGGTTAAGAACATTTGGACAGACGATGGCAATATCATTAACAAAGGTATCATTTTAGTTTAAGTTAAGATTTTAAGTAATAAGATTGAAGAGAAAAAGGCACTCAATCACACATAATGATTTTGCCAACTAATCATAGTTTGTTTCAGGTTTCAGTCATAATGCAACGAGCCTTGCTTGATTGAAACCTTTCTATAAGTAAACCAATTATTATTCACAATTTTGTTTGGATTCTTAATTTATTTTATACCATTTCAGGTTTGGGATACATCAACCTGTGTCTGGAGAAGAAATCTGGTCTCACTGAAGAGGTGTTTGATGCCGGTACGTGTAACTCAGATGATGAAGACTTCTTTTCTTCAATGAAAACAAAGTCACAGCTCGGAATTACACAAGAAATTGACATGCACTTGTCATGCTCAGGGATTGATATAGAAATCCTGAGGTGCTTTCCTGCATTGTGGGATATTTCACTTAAGTTAAATACCCCCAATACCTGCATTTGCTGCTTGCCAGCTCTTGTTTAGTTCTGCAGGACTAATTTTCGCCCCAAAACGTTCGCGGTTAGATATCCAGAACTTTGAAAATCAGTTGCTTGTGAAGATGAATAAAAAATATGTCAGTAATTAATTCCTTTTTATAGTTTTACATAATAATTAGCTTAGTTAACCAAACTCTGATATGATGGAATTTTGATAAACTGGATAATTGTTTAGAGTTAATTTTACTTTTCCTATAAAGTAGACTTTATGATCAATAGAGGGATATTTACAGCTTGATTGTTAAGTCCAGCTTAACTGATTTCCAATATATAAGGGTCGGTTTACTGTTCAGTATAATGAATAGTGTCTGAGGTTATGGGAACTTTACTATTTCCTGCTACTTTTACTTTCACTACTTAAGTACTACATGGCTAAGATATTTTATTACTTTTACTCAGGTACATTTTAGTTGGGTACTTTTACTTTACTTTGAGCAACATTTTTTCAGTGTAGCAATACTTTTACTTAAGTATCAAAGCAGGGTACTTTTACAACACCGTTATAACTAGGAAGTTCCAACACATTTCGTCTTTCGCGAAGAAGTTCCAACACCTTTCATCTTTTGGGAGGAAGTCCCAAAACCTGTCGTCTTTCGCAAGGAAGTTCCAGCACCTATCGTCTCTCGGGAGGAAGTTCCAAAGCCATTCGTATTTCGAGAAGAAGTTCGAGCAACTATAGTCTTTTCAGAGGAAGTTCCAATACCTGTTGTCTTTCGTAGGAAAGTTCTAACACCTCTCTTTTTTCTCGAGAAGGTTACAACACCTGTCGTCTTTCGCGAGGAAGTTCCAACACCTTTCATCTTTCTAGAGGAATTTTCAACATCTGTAGGCTTTCTATTTTAAGTTCCAACACCTGTCGGCATTCTCAAGGAAGTTCCAACACCTGTCATATTTCTAGAGGACGTTCCAACACATGTAGTCTTTCACGATGAAGTTCCAACACATGTAGTATTTCCTGAGGAAGGTACGACACCTGTCGGCTTTTTCGAGGAAGTTCCAACACCTTTAGTTTTTCACGATGAAGTTCTAACACCTGTAGGCTTTCGTGAGAAAGTTTCAACACCTTTAGTCTTTCTCGAGGAAGTTCAAACACCTATAGTCTTTCTCGAGGAAGTTCAAACACCTGTCGGCTTTTGTGAGGAAGTTCCAACACCTCTCGTCTTTCGCCAAATAGAAAGCAGAAATAGAATATTTCACTTATGGAATATTTATGCTATAACGCAAACTAAATTTAATATGAACAAAATTCGCCAACGCGATTAAGAGCACAACAGATATAAATTTTAATATAAATTGTTTTTAGTTTAGTCTTTTCTGACTTCTCTTTAGTGTCAATTAAAGTTTTCTTACACTTTACGAAAAATCCTTTAAAAGAATTGATTCCAAAATTTCCTAACCAGAATTAATAATGGAGGTATTATTTTTCCCATCTATGACACCATACTTATATAGTTCAGTATTTTAACATTGCCGAAATAATTTCGCACCCCATTCATCATATATAGAAAAAATATAATCAACAGAGTACAAATGTCTCGTTGCACCTACGCAGACACAAACACACAAAAAGACAGGATTTAAAAAGTGAAGGCTAGCAAATATTAGACAGAATTACTGAACAGCATTATATAAATTATGTATCTCTAGCTCATCTTCACTTAGCATACACTATAACCTTGTAACTTTTAAGTGCAAAACGAAAGATAATATTAAAAGTTTACCATCAAACTAACTAATTGCGTACATGAGACAAAACTTACAAAAATAATAACAACTTGAATTATATTCACTTAAATTTGAAAACTCGTTCATTTTACCCGACTCATTTCCCTCAGAAATAAGAAGGTGACTCGCTTAGTCTCTATTGCTCTTGTGTAAAGAAGTGAAATAATTATTATTAGATGCACAACTTTATTGCGCAACATTATTAACCTCAATAATCTAAATTGCCATTTTAAATCAGCAAAACTTGTAAAATATAATTATGTAAAATTTCGAAAAAAAATATTCTATATAATCTAGAAATGTGTAAGGTTATATCCCTAATATATGTATTTTAAAGGCCCAAATAAATAAAAACTGGTAACACAACTCGGAAAAACGCTAAGGAAATTATTATTCCGTGTACCATTAAAATGCATCTATTATATATCACGTGCCATGTGATTTTTTAATTATTATAAACAAAAAGCCCGTACCCCCTCCTTCTAGAAAAAACACTTGTCTTGTCTCTCATTGGATAAAAACCTACACTTCGTTATTCAAAAGGATTCTTGAATCAACCTTTTGGGGGGTTGAGGATGGTAGCTCTGGCGATGAGCGTCGTGGTTATTTTAACGAAGAACGCTTAATGACACAGGTTCAAATCCAACCCCTTTATTCATTTTCTTATAGCGATTAAAATAGTTTGCCCCTATTTTTATGCTACTATATCTCCCATTTTCTTTCTTAAGCTTTAATGCTGCACGTAATTATAATTTCCTTAGCGTTTTTACGGGTTGTGTTATCAGTTTTCATTTCTTTGGGCCTTTAAAATACATCTATTATATATCACGTGTCATGTGATTTTCAATTATCCTTAATATATGTTGCGAGGTTCATAAGAATTTCCTTTTCACAGGATTATACCATACAGATATGATTAAGCTTTAGTGTGACAGCGTTTTTATAGTTGGTTATAATACACTGAAGTACCAAAACTCATGGGATAGGTGACTAATATCGTGTATGAGCCCCTCTAGACCGGTGAAGTGCAGCAATGATCAGTTATGCGTAAAGCATTCTAGGGTGGCACCTTTCTCTAGTGGGTGCCCCTTCCCCCATCCCCACCAGCACCATCATATTTTCTTATGTTCCTTCCTCCGGAGCTTATGTTGGTGATTTTCTTTTAGAGTATAAAACTCTAATGAAAGACAGTAAAAGCGTTTCCTATTTGCCTAACTATCTATGGTTCTGTATTTTCGTACCTATTTTAGCACTTCACGACCACTCTACCTATATAGACTAAAGCTGTTAGGCGGCTCCTTAGAATCCTGAAGGTGGTCGCGTTATGTTGCCTTTAATCGGTGAAATAAGTGGAAGTTATAACGTGTAAATAAGAAGGAAATTAAATGTATGGTACTCCTTAGGGTAGAAACTCGGCCCACTGGAAACAGAAGGAATCTTGTAGTATTCTTTCATCTTTTTTGTAGGCATCCGTCATTTGGTTCTTGCAGTAGAATGGTATTATTTTTTCCTTTTCTTTTTACTCACGTACCTCAAAGTTTGAGTTGAGAATTTTCTTCTGTAATTTGTAAAATTCTATGTTGGAATAGCCATTGTTGCTTAAGATCTGTTGGATCGTCGAAATTCTTCATCAAGTGCGGTCCACGTTGAGTTCTTGATAGCTCTTCTTGTGTATGAGCTCATAGCCATTTTTTTTATAATTCTCGATGCACTCAATTTTGGCCTTAAGCCATCGACCGAAGTCTGTTCATTTTCGATAAACGGCCGTGGTATATTTTCCGTCACTGTTCTGTTTTTCGTCTACAGCCAGGAAGAGAATACAGTCGTTTACCCCTCAACTCTATGTTTAATCTGAAAACGGAATAGGAATCTGAGGGGTATTTAAGTGTAGTAATTGGTGTTCGTGGTTAGTTGTAGGGTATATGTCATCAACAAATCTGGTCTAAATTTTTAGTGGTTTTTAATTTTGTTAAGAACATTTTTTTCCAGGTTTTATTTGTGGGAGAGACAGATCAGGATTTACGTAGACGGACTTTAGAATTATTTCGATTGTTTACCGTCAAATTGACGGAGTATGATTCGTATTATGAAGTTTAGTATTTGATTAAGATACCTTCATGTGTACATCACTATATGTATGCTTTGTATATGGACATCTAGCCTTATGTAGGATACCTTCGTGTATACATCACTGTGTATTTTTTGTATTTGGATATCATCTTTGGGTACGATACCTTCGTGTATACATCATTATATGTATGCTTCGTATTTGGACGTCTATTCTTTGTGTACTATGCGTTCGTGTATACATCACTGTGTATGTTTTGTATTAGGACATCTTGTCTTTGTGTACGATACCTTCGTGTTTAGATCACTAAGTGTATACTTCCTATTTGGACATCTAGGATTTGTTTACGTTACCTTCCTGTATACATCACTATGTGTATGCTTCGTATTTGAAAGTTTAGACTTTGTGTATGATACCTTCATTTATACATCACTATGTGTATGCGTCATATTAGACATGCATTATTTGTATAAGATATCTTAGTGTATAGATCACTATGTGTATGCTTAGGATTTGTACGTTTAAACTTTGTATACCATACTTACGTGTATATATCACTATAAGTGTGATTCGTATTTGGACGTCTACTCATTGCTTAAGATACCTTCGTGTATGCATTACTATGTGTATGCTTCGTGCTTAGAATCTTAGTTTTTATGTATTTTACCTTCATGTATAAATCACTATGTATTTTATTTGTATTTTAAAGTTTAATCTGCGTGCAAGATACCTTCATGTATACATCTAGGTGTGTATTCTTTGCACTTGGACGTCTGGTCTTTGTGAAATACACCTTCGTGTATATGTACATTAATATGCGTATGCTTCGTATTTGGACGTATAATCTTTGTGTACGATACTTTTATGTATATATCACTATCAGTATGCTTCATTATTAGAAGACTAGTCCTAATACCTTCGTGTATACATCAATATACGTATGCTTCGTATTTGGACGTATAATCTTTGTGTACGATACTTTCATGTATATATCACTATCAGTATGCTTCATTATTAGAAGACTAGTCTTTATTTATACCTTCGTGTATACATCAATATACGTATGCTTCGTATATGGAAGTCTAGTCTTTGGCTAAGATACTTTCGTTTATACATTACTATTTCTATGCTTCCTATTTTGACGTCCAGTCTTTGTGTATGTTGCACTCGTGTATACAATACTATCTGTATGCTTCATATTTGGCCGTCTAGCCTTTGTGTCGATACCTTCGTGCGAGAGTATGAAAAGCTTCTCTCCGACCGAGTGGTATGCCATAGCTTTGTATCTATTTCACCGCTATAATCGGGGGCAAACACGCACGTGTATGTAAATAAATTATTCAAATCTATGAGCTTGTGTGCGTGAAGTTCCGGGCATACATGTGAGCGTATCTCTATAGAGCCACATAATGTATTCTTGCTCACACAATTTCAGGTATCATTACTTTAAAGAGAAAACCAACGGGGGCATCTGAAGCGAAAGTTTTCAAGCAGAGATCTGAGAATAAAGTGGAGAAAGAGAAAATGGGTGAAAGATATATAGACGCAGATCTCCTGTAGGGATTGGGCAGTAGGGCACGCAATCCTCGAGACGTCAGCTGCAGCATGTTTTCCCCCGTTGTAGCTAACATCACCTTGGGTGCTGTTTTAAGAAGATTATTATTATTATTATAAATAATATTATTATTATATTTTATTATTATTATTATTATTTTCATCATTATTATTATTTTATTATTATTATTATTTTTATTATTATTTCTATTATTATTATTGTTTCTATTATTATTATTATTAATATTTTTATTATTATTATTTCTATCATTATTATTATTTTATTATTATTATTTTAGAAACTACTTAAGCTCCCAAACAGGGTGAAGGTCACACATGGCAACCCCACTTAACACCCAAAGACACTGTAGAGGAGCATTAGTAGCATAAGAAATGACTAGAAAACACAAAGTTAACACAAAAATTCAATAAAATATAATCAAAATAATTATTTAAAATTCTATTTCTATTATTATTATTGTTTCTATTATTATTATTATTAATATTTTTATTATTATTATTTCTATCATTATTATTATTTTATTATTATTATTTTAGAAACTACTTAAGCTCCCAAACAGGGTGAAGGTCACACATGGCAACCCCACTTAACACCCAAAGACACTGTAGAGGAGCATTAGTAGCATAAGAAATGACTAGAAAACACAAAGTTAACACAAAAATTCAATAAAATATAATCAAAATAATTATTTAAAATTAAAGTAAAAATATAAGTAACAAAGTGTCTGCCAGACCCAGTTAATCCCTCAGACAAGCAGATAAATCATGAAAAAAAGCAGATTTAAAAGCATTCAGGTCAGCACAATGAACCATTTCATTTGGAAGATCGTTCCATAATTTGCAATAATATGGAACATAACATTTGGAAAACTGATTAGTTATGAAGTGGATAAAAGAAACAGGTAGTCTCAAGTACAAGGGATGATTAACATTATGGAAAATCAAGAGACAAACCACCGATTTTTTTACATTTCCCCAAATCGATTGTTAAATTGGGTAGAATGAAACAAATAGAATTTAACCTCGGTCTAATAATTTAAGATGACACTTAGCTGTAGAAGGCCATAAAGGTAGGCAATACTCAAAAAATGGTAGGATGAATACGTAAAAAATTTTAAAAACAGCGTCTTCATTACCCAGTGCCCTGAAGCACTTACGAAGAAATCCAGTGTTTTGCGCAATAGAGGAAGCCATAGATCATTTACGCTCATCCAAAGTAAGCTTATCATCTATCAAAACACCCTAGAGTTTAAGGGAGAAAGAGACCATGAAAGGAGACCCGCAGAGAAACAATGGTTGATGAGGAGGGTAATGAATCCTCGATCTACTAACAATTATAGATTGTGTCTTGCTTGGGTTTAGCTTCATGCCCCATTTAAGACACCATTACTGTATTCTAGAAAGGTCTTTATTCAGGGAATCAGCCACAGAAGTACGATCACTAGGACAGTTAACTGAAACTGTAGAAGTCTAAATACCGCGTACATAATTGTACGCAGAAATACTCCAACACAAGCTGCGTGCCCTCTCGTATCTCTATACGCACCTCTCGCCTCGAATTCTCTGTCGCCCTTTTTCCACGCCATCGTAAACTCCAAGTTGGCTCGAAGGCGTGAAACACATACTGTCTGCCCAAGGATGAAAAA
This sequence comes from Ceratothoa steindachneri, assembly GCA_963969495.1. Lineage (NCBI taxonomy): Eukaryota > Metazoa > Arthropoda > Malacostraca > Isopoda > Cymothoidae > Ceratothoa > Ceratothoa steindachneri. Next base: position 42,693,220 of record OZ018329.1, read on the forward strand.
AGGTCTTTCACGCGACGATACGGATTTTACGAGAATTCGATTCTCTCTCTCGATTTCTGCTCACGAGGAAAATAAAGGGAAAACTTCTCTCTAGAATCAGATAGAAGATCTTGGACCTACGTCGAGTGTGTGGAGGCTGATCCACAAAGGAAACCGTTCGCCCGCTGCAAGGCAGGAACTTCTCGGGAAATTGGTTGTTGCCGTCACGGTACTTGTAGGTGCTAAACTTCTAGCAGCCCCCCCCATCCCCCTTCAGAGTCCGAGGTTACACAGGACCTCCCTCTGCGGATTACCCTAGACGTAGCTAGGTATTCGGTTTTGGCTACCCACTCCAGGAGCCGAATAATCGGACAGGTACTTCGAGGAAGAATTCCGATTTGAGTCACCGTTTGGCTCACCTTCGTGATCCGGCATAGGATCATTATATCTCCCATCTAGGATTACCCTTTAATTCGGTAACCTTGGACGGCCGGACTAGGTGCGATCATCGTCACCAGAATAAGAACTTCACCGTCATTCTCAAACACACTTATGAACTCCAAGGTATCGTTAATTGAATTATCCCTCCCCTAACTTCACCAGTTTATTTGTGAACTAGAATTCCTATTAGAAGTGCTTAATTAATTCAGTGTTTAATTAAATAATACTATTCCATTCATGATGTCGGGTGTCATTAAGACGCAAGCATCCCAGTGAGTAATTTTCAAGTAATCCCCACGACATTTTTGTAGACTTATTTATTCATGGCAAGATTAATTCTATTTAAATTTATATATGATGTTGCTTATTTCAAATTCATGTACGTTAAAGATTATTTTTGTATCTGTGTGTTTAACTATTTTGGATGATCCTTCGTAAATTATTAAGCAATCCACTCCGCTTAAATCTCAATATTACACCGATCCACCCATGGTTGGCTTTTACTGAGTGGGGACACACTCAGGGGATCATCATCTTAGTTTTGATCAAAAGGTACGCACTGGGGTTATTCTTATTCCCAGGAAGTGGCTAAGGTAGATGTATTGGATACGTTTCACCTCCGCTTCACCTAGGTGCGGTAATAAAATATATGTCCAGGAAGTGGGACTGGGATTACCCACTGACTAAACCTCGACAGAGACATATAGTCTGAATACATTGATAATTGGACCACTAATACCCATTAATTGCAACTTATAAAATAAAGCCTTATGATTTACTAAATGAAAAGCAGAGCTAAAATCGAGGAAAATAAGCCTGTCCTCAGAGCAAGCATACAAAGAGAATTGCAGATCTTGGTTATATCCAATAATGCATCAGGAATGCTAAAACATTTTCCGAAACCAAATTTCATAGCAGGAAAAAAAGTTTAGGAATTCACAAACTTGTATAGGCTTCTTGCTAATAACTTTTCCTAAGCTTTTGCCATAATTGGACTAATAGAAATTAGTGTATATTTCAAGGGAAATTGTGTAGGAGAGGCTTCCTTTAGAATTGGAGAAACATTGGTAGTTCTCCAGGACACTGGATAATTACCAGACGCCAGAAGACTTCTGAATATCCTAGCAAATTTAGAAGCCAGTTGCTTAGATAAAGTTTTTAGAAAAAGTGGAAATATTTCATTTGGATCAGTACCATCAAATGAATCCAAATTATCTTAATAATATTTTAATTCTGATGACTTAAAGGCAAAATATGAGAGTTCTGGATTAGGATAACAAGTCAAGGAAGATCCAATTCTTGATCACATTGCTTTCTCTGAAACATAGATGACAAAACTTCGGCCTTAACAGATGGGTCAAAAGTCACTGTTTCATTATTCATTCAAATGGGAGGTAATGCAGAATCAATTCCCAAAATAAAATTCTTTAAAGTGGACCACCATTTGTGCGTTTTGGATACATTGTTCAGAATTTGACGTAAATGACTATTATTTTCTGCTTGTGCATCAGCACAAATAGATTGAGCGTGAGATCTAAGTCTCAGCTAACAATCTAGATTTATTGCGAGACCAGAGGTGAACCACACCTTATCTTTTACTCTACAACTTATGAACTTAGTAGGAACTCTAGGGTTTATTATATTAACAATGGCAGCATTAAGTCATCAATAGGATTAGGAGATTTATATATATTACTCCATTGTATATTGTAGAGGAATTATAACATAAATCCACACGGATGGCCAGGCGAACATATACGTTAAAGTCCCCCTTCCGGAGAAAGCGAGAGAATCGAGCCACATGAGGAGAGGCGTGTGAACGTTAGCCGGCTGACTAACAGTCAAACGGTCTACCCTTTTTGATCTTCCCGCCGCATAGGTGGTCGGGAGCGAGCTGCTGTGCCAAGGTGACCACTAAAGGCCATTACGCAGCGCTCAAAGGATCTGATTACCTACGAGGTCCGGAGGCCCGCGGTTAAATCACCACACAAAGCGGTGCGAGTTCGAAATAAAAGCAAACCTAGGATTGTAACGGTCGTCGGTGCCTCTAATTAAGAAGCCGACCTGGGCACCGCGGTGCCACCCTCCCCTCACCCCTCGCTCTTCCCTCTGCGGCCTCAACCCTTTTCCCTTAGATGGGGCGGTGGCCAGGCTATAAATAAACCCCCTAAGAAAAGAAAAGAAATTATTATTCGGTGAGAGACGATAGAGGACTAGATCGAGAAGATCGGTCCTTCACCCAGTTTCGAAATCATTCGTCTAGAACTTAGAGACGTCACGTTTTGTATCGGTGCCCTACCAAATTATCCTTCACAGGCTTAGTAAGAAGCCTAGCTGGACCACCATCCCTAGTGCCAAACAGGAACTTCACAAGTAAGAGAAAAGAAGACCCAGTCACCCTCGAGTGACTCTCAAATTGCGATCTTAATAATGGAGAGAGAAGAAGAATCAATACCCGAGGAAGATCCAATTTTTCAATTACATTCGAAATCACCTCGTATACCCAAAAATCCAGTTGGGCAACCCCTCGAAAAAAACTAGGATACAAAAAGGCTTCAAGAGATTCCCAGAAGAGCACTCGTTGAGACAGAGAGCACAACTCCTCCCTCCGCTTTTTAACGTAGCACCAAAAAAATTGACATCGCCCCCCCCCTTCTCTTTCCCACTTTATCTCGTGACAGAAAAAGACTCCAGCCGCTCGCCGTAGAAAAAGAAGCGTGGAAAAATCTAATATAGCAACATCTGGCAACCCCTGATCCTTTCGTTCATGTAAGTTAGAATGACCATTTATATTTGTATTTATTTAATAAAGGTTTAATTAACTGAAATTAACTGGAGTAGAGACAATTGTTAGTGAACCCCGTCATAGTTACAGTTAGAAGAGTGAAACTTAAATTGGAGTTTAATGCTAATCTAAAAGGGTCATTATAAAATAACTAATCGGCAATTGGTTTGTTTACTTGGAGCCTATTTCGATTTGGGCATGATTAGCTTCTGAAATAGGCCCGGTTTCAAGCATTGTTATATCCGTTAAATTTATTATGTGCTTGTAAATATATTTTTTTTGTAGTTAATTGATAAATTTAAAAAGATATACATATTTTGGGATAAATTCATGGTGTTTCCTTGGATCCTTACGTGTTTTATAGGCTATTCCTTAAAACAACAGGATTAAACGCTGTGGCACTCTCAATAATACCGGAGTTAAAGTCCACTAAGCCAATATAGAAGTTTTTGTTGTCCTTCATAAGTAATAGGGTCAAACTGGCGCGCTAAAGTCATTGAACATATAAATTCTCTGACCGAAAAGAAAAAATAAAGCAACAACAATACTACGACATATATTATCAAAGTCATGGAATGCATTAGACCAATCTGCCAGAACTTAACATAGAATTTGCGAGATATACTTATATTAGGAACCTCAAAATTAAGTTTCAATTTAAAAGAGATAATAGAATGGTTAGACCTACCAAGAGGAGGTTTAATAGCCTAGTCATCTATACCCGCTACATCTGTCAATAGTAAATCCAGGCAATTTTCATGGTGGTGAGTCAAATCAGTAAAAAAAGGCTTAACATCCAGACAAAATCAAGTGCAAAGTCACGGGGAGCTATTCCAGACCGATCAGTGTCACTGACTGAATTGAGTCATTCTCTATGATGAAATTTCAGGTCACCGACAAAAATAAAAGCTGACTTACGGTCAGACTCCCGAATTTTATTCATAGAAGCAAGGAGACAATCAAATATCCTACTATCCAAATCTGGGTTACAGTATAGACTAAATATATAAAAGTTATTAATTCTACTGCTAACCTTAATTAATTGAACTTTATCACATTACATTTAAAATCATGTCTGACAGATACTAAAAATTCAAACCGGATATACATACGAGGAGCGGTCAATAAGTTTTGAAATTCGGATATAAGGAAACGAGATATGAGGAAAAGTGTTTCATTATTTTTCAATATGACTACCCTCGACTTCAATGCACTTGCGCCACTTGTACCTGAGGCTTCGAATTCCCGACAACCAGAAATCTCCCGGACGACGAGCTGGACATCTTCATCGTCCCCAAACCGGCGTCCACGCAGTGCAGCCTTGAGCTGGCGGAATAAAAAGTAGTCGCTTGGGGCCAGATCTGGACTTTAGGGGGGATGGTTGAGCTCCTAGAATCCGCACGAGTGCAGGGTGGCTTGTGCAACTCTGGCCTTGTGGACCTTAACGACGTTGAAGTCGATCATGCGGCGTGAGGTTTCTAGGGACCCAACGGGCAGAGACCTTGGTCATGGCCAAATTGTCGTAGATGATGTTGATAACACTTCCATGTGATATCCCAAGTTCTCGCTCGATTTCTTCAACCTTTACCCGTTGATTTTCGAGGATGATCCTCTCCACACGGGCCGCATTGTCCTCGTTAGTCACATCTGACGGGCGTCCTAGACGGGGGTCATCTTCAAGGGACTCACGACCATGGCGGAACTCCCTATTCCAGCGAGCATTGGTTACATAGGAAGGGGCGGTGTCGGTGTACACTGCAACCATGCGTTCATGGATCTCTTTTGCATTCTTGCCTTCCTTGGTCAAAAATTTGATCACTGCGCGGTGCTCAACCTTCTCCATTGTTGAAAAAATTTGTGACTGACGATCTGCGATGAGCTACTGCTTCTTAAATAGACGAGGCAGGAGCGTGAGGCTGCAGGTTCTGACTTGTCATAACTTGTCCTAACACCCCCTCAAACAGCCAACTCCCTTCCTCTGTTTTGCCCTACCGATTCGCAAAACTTATTGACCGCCCCTCGTAAGTAGCCAAGCCACGAACTCGCGGTCTAGAGTCACGAAAGAGCAGAGTAGGTTTATTGAAATCAGGTAAGAGTAATTCAGAGATATTTCGTTTGTCTGAAACCAAAGTCTCAGAACACAAAACAATATCAAAATCCCTGAAGGCAATTTGCAATTCATCAAGATTAGAGTATAGCCACCTAATGTTACTATAGAAAATTCGACACTTTAGATTAGAGTTATCAGGACCGGGATTCAGCCCAACATCACCACATAGAAGCAACAAGCAAACAATAAACAACAATAACTTAAACCTAACGAACCTTAAACCTATTTCAGAGACCTTAGTACCCCTTAACATTTGAGTTCTGCTGGGGTGTGGGGCCAATACTTTACAGCAACTATTCATACTACTGATCTCCAAATAAACTTTCACAGCACTGGAGACACATACTAGCAGCTAAAGCAAGACTGAGAGTGCCATTAGCTGAAAGATAAAGGAAGTACTGTGTATGAATGGACACCCAGCAGAGGCAATCCATTCTCTCACAATGAAAGAAGAAATATAGAACCACTCCAATAGAACCAGCCCACCACCCTATTAGTTCACAATACCAGGTAAGGACAGGAAGAGAGGGGATAATGGTTTGACCTCACTTGGTCTTCACCTTGATGGTTCATTATTCGCCAAATAATCCCATCCTTATACAGGGGAAAATACACGAATTTCAATTTTTTACTCATACAGTTATACAATATACAGTTTGTGGATAACTTCATTCGTTTTTTATATTAAGATCGGGTTCAGTAGGGAAAAGGGTCGGCTAATATTGCTTCTGCAATTTAAGGTCGTGCTCATATTTGGACTTGTATAGTAATTTAAAGTTTTCCGAGATGTCCTTTTTTTATTTTGTAAAGATGAGGTATCCCAAGGATTTTCTGAACCTAATATAACCTAACCTATTTTAACCTAACAACCTAACAACCTAACTTAACCTAACCTAGCCAACCTAGGGGATTCTAGATTAAGTTAGGTTACGTTTAGTTAGGTTCGGTTAGGTTATATTAGGGTCGAAAAATCCTTGGGATATCTCTTCTTTAAAAGATCACTTTTGTTTATGCATTTTTCTTATACTTTTTGTTTAATCCTATTCTTTTTGTTATTACTTTTGTTTCTGTATTTTTCTTATTCTTTTTGTTGAACCCGATTCCTTTTGTGATTACTTTTTTATGCATTTTGCTTATTATTTTTGTTTAATCGTATTCTTTTTGTGATTATTTTTGTTTATGCATTTTGCATATTCTTTTTGTTTACTCCTATTCTTTTTGTGATTACTTTTGTTTATGCATTTTTCTTATTCTTTTTTGTTTAATCCTATTGTTTTTGTAATTACTCTAGTGGTAGTCGTGAGTTTGGTTGGCTTGAATCCATATGCATTAGGTCCAGTTTTGAGTGGTTTTGGGATTTAACCTACATACATACGAAGATGCTCAATCCTTACAACTCCATGGCAACTGTTATACCAGATAGTTCTGGTTCAGATGGTTCTGGTTCTCGCTTTTCTCCCTCTTCGTGAATTTGGAAATTAGTTTTGAATTTTTGTATAAACATTGGAATTTATTCGTGCGTTTTTATTTTATTTTCTCTTCAATCACCGTTTCAAAACGTTTCTGAGGGTTCTTGGAGTTTGTTTTGGTTGGGTTTGTCTTGCTTTTTTCTTTCTTTTGTTTCAGGTTAGAGCTGGATTTGTTTGTGTATAGATATATTTCTGTTTTTACAGTTTTTTTTAGTTTTTTTATCGATGGTTAGTTTGACGATAAATTGTAGAAAGTCTGCTCTTAGATTTACCGAACCCAAAAAGATTCTGTAATTTTGGGGGTTATTGAATGTTTCTATATTTCTTTAGGGTGAGAGTTATATTTTCTCTCGATTCCTTTGTCTTTAGTTTAGAATTATTCGTACTTCTTTTTGTTTTAGAATTATTTATTTCTTTCCATTTTCGCAAACTTCCCTCTACTTCTTTTTCCTTGACAAATTCTGTCTCGTTTTTCTTTGATCATTTTTTCCGTCTATGTCTATCATTTTGGTTGTGATTTTAAACTCAAAATAATCAGAAGGTAAAACGTATATTATTTTATCCCTCTACGAAGTTAAAGTACAAAATTCCTTGTCCGTTTCTAAGCTAATTATTTCAAACATTCCCATTGAAGCTTTTCAATATTCACTTTCATATCATTAAAATACTACCGATCGATTACATAACATAACATAATTTCTCAGATGTCAAAAGGTACAAGGGTCTATCAGACCTCACTCGTTACAATCAATCATCCACTCAACCAAAAGCAAACAGCTCTATATAAACTACAACGGCCAAAAGTTTTCGGGCACCACGGAAATATTTGGAAATTAGATAAATGTAGGATCGTAAAGTTTTTATTTGAATATAACAATGAAATAAGGAGGAATAAATAGCAATTATTTATATATTCCCAGAACAATAAACAAGAATTAACACAATACAAAATTTGTCAAACATTTAATACCAGCAACAGATAACAGATAAGCAGATGAAGCTCTGTCAAAATTACAGCCACACCAAATTGATACAGGACGCTGAGTAGCGTGTCGAGAGACCCTTGGCTCTGATGAGAGCATTTATTCTTTTAGGACCAGTACGAAGGTGCGATACTTGAGGAATATGATGCTGTCCCACATCAGGTTCTGCCAGAGGTTTTCCAGTGGATTCATATCTTGATACTGAGGAGACCAGTTCATCACTTTTAAATTGCTGTCTCAGAACCACTGTAAGGTGGATGCAGACTTGCGACATGGGAAAATGTCATGCTGGATAATCACATTCCGAACATTTCTGGAGAGGTCTCATACTGAGGGAAGCATGTAATCTTTCGGGACAGCTTGGTACTTCTCTGAATTCTTGGTTCCATGACAATCGGTGAGACGACCCTTACGAGAACTTGACATGCAACCCCATACCATTAGGAAGCGGCCACCAGGTTGTACTATTAGCACTATAAACTCTCAATTGCACTAGTCCCCTGTCCTCTTTTGGACTCTAACGTTGATTGAGGTCGAAAACAACTGGAACGTGGACTCGTCACAACATAAACACGTCCCCACTGACGCATGGTTCTTTGCGTCGTTGCTTCTGCTGAAGGTTGATTAGCAGTTTCTGGTGGGATTTATATGACTTCATGCCTTGTGAAAACAGTCTGAGACGGAATGTTCTAACAAATTCAGTCACCTGCATATCCCCACCCCTCTGCTTTCATGTTGCAGCTAGACTGTGGTTTTCTTGTGATCCCGAAAGATCATGCAACACGGAGACCAGTCGTCACGTTGCTTATTGACCATGGGTCGTTCAGAACGCGGTGGGCCTTGGATGTTTAAACCTTCTCGGATAATTTTCAGCATTGCTGCGGAACTGGAATGTGATCCGATGATCTTCCGGGCGATTTGTCAACAGCTGAGATTCTTCTCGTGCAGGCTGCGTATCAGACTTCTTTCCTCCACGGGAAAGTTACGTGTTTTCGTCCTTATCATATAATTACCAAATCTCGTCGACATGGAATATCATATTAATCAGTAAATAGGATATTTTTTATGAATACATTTTGACTGTTATATACAGCATCCTGATACCAGGATTTCATACATTTTAATTGCATAACCACTTTAGATATTTTGAAAAAATGTATAAGGAAGCTCGTATTTTTATTTTGCTTTACGGATGTATTTAACACATGCAATCAAACCTACACCAACATATTCATAGGAATAAGGAAAGTTCCAGGTGGTCCAAAACTTTTGGAACTGACTGTACATCACCACTTTTGAGTCAAGGTTATCACCTTAAATTGCTGTAGTTACCTATCAAAGATTATCACAAGCCTAATCATATACAACAACTAATATATATAAATATATATATATATATATATATATATATATATATATATATATATATATATATATATATATATAACGGGTGTTCCAATAACTTGGACCGATTTTAAATGAGAGTTAAGTTTCAGGGTCTAATGATTTTTTATTTTTATTTCAGATTTAACAACTTCAGTCTCTGCATCCACAAAAGGTCACTGTTTGGTGTGCATTTTTTGTTAGCGGAATCATTGGGCCGTATTTCTTTGAAAATGATGCCGGGAATTCTGTTACGGCGACAGGCGAGCAATACCGTGCCATAATAACCAACTTTTTAAGGCCTGAATTGAATTCTATGGATGTCGAAGAGGTGTGGTTTCAACAGGATGGCGATACATGCCACACAGCTAATGCAACAATAGCTTTATTGAATGAGAAGTTCCCAGGTCGCATCATCTCTCGAAACAGCGAGGTCAATTGGCCACGACGATCTTGTGACTTGACGCCTTTAGATTTCTTCCTTTGGGGTCATCTCAAAAGTAAGGTCTATGCCAACAAGCCAACAACAATTCAACCGCTGGATGAGATAATAAGGCATATTGGTGAGATCGAGGAGCAACTATGCAGAAACATCATAAAAAACTTTGACCATCGAGTGGAGGTGTGCCGCCGAAGCCTTGGTGATATTTAGGCGATATTATTTTTCACACATAATTGCCATGATTCAAATAACATGATTCAATAATGAAATCAATAAATTTTCACCAATAACACTGTTTTATTTACTGCTAACTTCGATCTGTTTTAATGGAACACCCTTTATATATATATATATATATATATATATATATATATATATATATATATATATATATATATATATATATAATAGCGATAATACAATATGTATAATACCATACCCATAAAAAACTCGGCGGGCAAAAAGACTAGAATCTGTTTGAAACGTTTTAAAAGCAACTTAAAATTCGTAACTAAAATTAGCTTAATTAAAAGTTTTAAAATTACTACTTTAATACTTTAGATTCACTCCTCAATCTTGGGTAATAGAGCTACTATGCTTGAAGTTAGCAACGTTAATTTTGTATACAGATTTTATCTGAAGGTAGCGGAAGTTCTTATCGGTGGTTTCTTCAATGGTAAATTTAAACAGTTGCATTCCTTTAGGCAAATCACGAAACGGGGAATATCTGGACAGGGTTCGAATTTCGTCAGTATGTTGTCTACAAATTTCACTTACACCCAGAATTTGGGGTTAAGATAGTTATTTTCCTTAGAGTATTTTATTTTCCATCTCTGTCAAATAGAAATCTGCGCAAGTAGGCTTAAGTGACATCCCATGGTAACGCCGTCAGTTTGTAGGTACGTTTTGTCATGAACGATTTTCAAAGGGTCCTCGTGCACCAATAATGGGCAGTTATTTGAGAACTTCTTTAGAAAATTCTAATATTGTAGTAAACTTCATTGATTATAATATTAATAGTTTCCTCGACTGGGACGTAAAGAACTGCTGACTATATCCAACAAGGAGAGCCTGGTCATAATTTCGATTGGCATATCACTTATTCTTAGTAAAAGTTCTTCAGATGATTGGATCATACATATGTCTCTTGTCTAGAGATTTAGCAATTTCTTGGGTCACTGTTCCAGTCATGAGGGGGACGGGAGGTTCGTTTGCAATTTTATGAATTCTAAACAGATGTCTATTATTCATGTCTCATCTTCTTTTTATTATATTTTATATTATAGCATGATCAATATTATTCGGTGGTACATATGAATCTCCAAGATCAAGACAGTATTTTAAGCTCCCTTACTCTCCACATGTCTTGTATATAATAGGAAATAACATAGTTAATTCATCCAGATGTATTTACCAAAATTACATATTAAAGACATGAATGATAGTACGTAGGAACCTTTTACAGACATTCTCGACGTTCTTCCTGTTAAACTAGGTAAGAATTGGGTTGAGCTTGGACCTAACTCCACCTTGGAGTGCAAGAGGACTTAGCGTCTCTTTCAACCGCGCCACACACATTAGTCCAGATGGTTTCAGTCCTGAGGGTTAGAACGCTAGATGTTCGGAGTGATGTGGTTAAAGAAATTATCGGACAGCCAAGACTGAGTCCTAATGACTCTTTGGTTTTTGTGCAGAGTCCTGCTGCCAGAGGTAGGGCCTTTAAACGGCAATATCCTGGATCCAGTTCAACAGGAACTCTTTCGCAAATGAGAAGGACCAAACCATGCCAGGTTTGAAGAGATGTTTCCGTTTGTTCACAAGTTTCGCGGCATGTTCCTTTCACTTGTCCTTTATCTTGTGCGACAGAAACTTGTTTTTTATCTTTTACGAGTAATAGCGGGTCTCTTGATGCACTAACTGCCTGATTAGAGACTCTGAACTCCCTTGTACCTGCCTATGGACCTCATTGAATTGCTGGGATCGTCGTTAATGATGGCATGGATCTCCGCGAAAAGTTAGGGAAATTAAAAAGATAGAAAAAGACAGAAAAAGATATGAGGTGATTCCAAGAAGAAATAAGAAAGTGGGAAAGACAGAAAAAATATGATGTGGTTTAAAAAATAAGAAAGTGAAAAGTATACACAAATGTATTTTCCCCCAAAAAATAAGTAAGTGAAAAATATAGACAGAAGAAGATATTATACCGATTCAAATAGAATAAGAAAGAGAGAAGGACAAACAGAGAAAGATATAATGTAGTTTCAAAATAAAATAAGAAAGAGAAAACAATATGAGTTGGTTTCAAATAGAAGTAATAAAGAGAAAAAGATGTACAGACAAAGATATATGGTTTCAAAATTAAATAAGAAAGGAAAAAGGATAAACAGACAAATATATAATATGGGTTCGAAAGGAATAATAAAGAGAAAGTAATAGACAGAAAAATATGATGTGGTCTAAAAAAAGAAATAAAAAGGAGAAAAATTCAAAGAGACAAATACGTAATGTGGTTTCAAAAAGATGGCTATTACAAAAAATGGTACAGAAAAGATATAATATGGTTTCTAAATGAAATAAAAAAAAGAAAAAAACAGGCTTAAAAGATGCCCACTGGTTTCAAAAAGAAATTAAAGAGAGCAAAGGCTAAAGATACAAAGATATAATGTGATTTCAAGAAAATATATGAAAGAGTAAAAGTGGAACAATTAAATATAAGGATATTTAATCTAAAAAATCCTCCAAACAGAAGTAACGCTTTAAAATGAAGGATCCTTCAAATAGAAGAAATCCTTAATAGGAGGAGCTATTGGGTAAAAATATCCTTCAATTTAAATTCTTCAGATTGAAAGAACCTTTAAAATTAAAGGATCCCTTGAATCGATTGATCTTTTAAGTTTTGAGGAGATTTAAATTGAAAGATCTCTAAAAGCGAAGACAATTTTAAATAGAAGAATGCATTAAATGGGCGTTTAACTCAAGAGAAAAAATATATTCAATATTAAATTTTAAGAAATTAATGTTTTTTTGTTTAAAAGTAAATTAAAACCATTTTAAATATACATAAAACTACATTTATTCTGCTGTGTTGTTTCCATCTCTATTGGTAATTGCTCTTCGATCGTTTATCGAAGCAGTGGATTAATTTCCTTAAGAATTCATTCGGCCTTTTATGAGTTGTATGTCCGTGTCCACCTCATTCATATTAGATAAACTTTGTTATTTAGGTGATGTAATGACTAAAATATATGGTAATCATGTAGTGCAAGATGTGTTTGGATACGGAAGATAAGGAAGAGATTCTAACATAACGCATTAATATGTCGGGTCAAACGTGTCACGTATTGGCAACCATGTTCATGAAGTAAGGAGAGGACGAGAGGACACCCTTTCTGTTGACCATTGAAGGACGTTATTTTTCTAGAGTTTTTTTCAATATATATATATATATATATATATATATATATTACATACTAGCAGAGAAACCCGTCGTTGCCCGGGTAAAATGTGTTTTCGGAAATAAAGTCAGATGGATTAAAAGTTCTGAAGCAAATAAATACAGATGCACATTGTTTGAAATTCTTATATCGTGGCACAAAAATATCTTTACTTGTTTATTATTATTATTTATAGGTTGAAGGCACATTTAGGATAGGTATGCACTCTCCCTATTATATAATATACTTACAATAATTAAACATCTCACCGCGCGAGCACGGCAGTTTACGCTCACGAGTGATTGAACGTTAGTGATGAGTGAATAACGCTGTAGACAGAGAAACAGATTGACCGTCTTATCTTCTATAACAATATTTTAAGAATGGGATTTTTTTTCTCTTGATTTAGATGTCCTTTACCCTTGAATAGAACAGAATGGAAGTATTCCTTTCCTTGATTTATTAATACACCGCACACCTTCTGGTTTCAAATTCTCTGTCTATCGGAAACCAACTAATTCTTCTTCTTATAATCATTTTTACTCCTCTTACCATATTAAAGTCAAAAGGTCAATTTTTATTTCAATGTTTCTCGGTGCACTTCGTGTAGTTAGTCCTGAATTCTTTTACTCTGAAGTTTCCAAAAATTTTGACATCGGCCGCAAACTTTGCTATCCTTTTCATTTCCTTGATAAATGCATTCAGTTAGCTGAAAGGTCTTTTTATCGTTTTGAACCTCGCGCGCCTTTTAATAAAAAGAATACTCTTGTACTTCCTTTTTATTCATCCTTTGCTTCTCTCCCTCATATTTTAAAATCTCTAGGCATTTGTGTAGTATTTAACTATAATAATACTATCTCTAAACTATTATACAATTTTCAATACTTTTGTTATTCCTTGATAAAGAACTCGAAATAAAGTTCGAAATTACTTGGAGTCCTCGTATTAATTTTCCCTGTAGACTTTGTTGGATATATATGTATATATAGATATAGATGTAGGTCTTCAGTAACCTTTGGTTACTATAAAGGAGTTCATAACGAATAATTCCTTTCACATCCACCCAAATGTAAAGCATATCCTTCTGTTGTTGAAGACCACGTTTAGAAATTGAATAGGTTTGTTTTAGAAATCAAGCCTTTATTTTTAATTTAATATTTGAATAATGAAGCTACTTTTCATCCCCTGTAATTAGTCTGTCCAGAAATGTCCCACGGGCATTTTGAGCCAATAAAAATGAGGAAATATTCGTAAACGTTTTCCTTCACGCAGTTTATATGGCTTTCGAACATCATTATGTAGTTTAATAAAAGCCAAAGAAATTGCAAGCTTAAAAAATGACTAGGTATTGTTCGTGAAAAAGGTCTAGGCATTCATTTAGCTTAAAAAAAGACCTAGGCTTTAGTACATCTTAAAAAACGCCCTAGCTTTTATAGCTTTAAAAGGCCTAGGCTTTACCACAGCTTAAAAGAGGCCTTAGGCATTAATTTCTAGATTGCCAAATATAAAGAAGAGGACTACTTAAATATAACAAGGGTTTAAATAGGAATACTACTTTTATAAAAACAACAGCTGAAATACATAGAAAGATTTCATTGATAGGGTGAGAGCTTAAATAGTAGTATTCTTTAAATTGAAATATTAATTAAATAGAAAAATCCACATTGAAAGAGCTCTTAGATAGTTGATCCCTTAAATGGAAAGAGAGCTCACCTATAAAATCGGAAAAATAGACAGAGAATTTAAATAGGAAGAATTCTTAAATTAGAAAGAAAACAAATAAAATTTGCCTATAATAATACGGCTTAAATATAGCGATATTTTACAATGAAAAGATTGATCTATTAAATAAAAGTTTACAACGTGGGGAGGGAAGAGATATATAGAAAGAGAGCTTACGAAAATTACTAAAAGAGTTTCAAAATGATACTTCAAAAAAGAGATAAAATAGGATTTCTTAAATAGAAAAGTGATTAAAATAGAAAAAATTTCTTAAATATAAAGTGCTCTTAAATAGAAAGATAAAAAAAATAAAGCTCACCTAAATACAAGAAGCCCTTTAAATAGAAAGAGCTCCTAAATACAAGGATCACTTAAATAGAATGAGTTTAAGTGGGAGGAACCGTTGATTAGAAAACGATCTTAAATATAAGGATCCCTTAACTAGAAAGAGATCTTAAATATGGAGATACCTTAAATAAAAAATACTAAAGTAGGTGGATTCCTTATGTACGAGGATCCCTTTAGAAAGAGAGCTTAAATATATGTACCCCTTAAATATGAAGAGAGCTTAATAGGATATTTTTTTTATCCCTCACGATTCCGCTAAATAGGAAGAAAACCTAGATAGTAGGATCCTTTAAATAGAAAAAGAGTGCTTAAATAGGATAATTTCTTTTTAATTTGAGAGATCTAAGGATCATTCAGTGTAAACTGAGTTTGGTTCGCCTATACTGGTCCTTTTTATTTCAGGGATCCTTATATTTAAGATTTTCTATTTAAAGGCTCCTCCTACTTAAGCTCTTTCTCTTTAAGTGATCCTTCTATTTTAGCGCCATTTCTATTTAATGCCTCGTTTTATTTAGGCAAGCTTTATATTTTCCCCTTTAAGTTGAGTGGATCGTATTTTTGAGTCGCTAGTCTTTGTATTTCCGGTTGATGTTTGCTGTTGTTTTGCTGCTTCTTTGTTCTTATTTCTGTTCTTTGTTTGCCCTTGCGCTCGCAAGGGAGTTTTGTGACCCCATCTCGTTTGTCTTTAAATTTCATGAAAAGAGTTCCCTTAAAGTGGATGTTGGGTGTAGCATTGGCAACCATTCTGCAACTGGCATCTGAAGGATATCGTGCCCTACCAACCCCAACGTAAGAAGGTGGGTTGCCTCTATTTGTTTCCTCAAACCTATACTTCCTCCATCTTCGCTTTTTTGGCGGATCTCTCTTTACAATGTTTCTGGCGGGGATGCCCTCGTTGTTTTTTATTCATATTTTAATTAAGTTATAATAGCAAGTAGGAGAAAAGGACAATACGAGTGCTCCTAAGAGTACAAATTAGGCGCTGTCTCCATGGCCATGGCGAGTCGATACGACGAAAGGGGAGGCATGGCTTTGTCGCCCGGTTCGAGGCGTTTCAAGCTGTTCTTAGAAGCGATAAGAGCGGATTTAGAGCTTTGCAAGGTTTCCCCGGTCCCAAGAGGGGAAAACAGCTCATTTCCCTGTCACAGTGGGCCTTGCTACCCTCCCTCCAGACCCCCTTCCCTTTCTCACTCATCACTCCT
Organism: Ceratothoa steindachneri; assembly: GCA_963969495.1. Taxonomy (NCBI): domain Eukaryota; kingdom Metazoa; phylum Arthropoda; class Malacostraca; order Isopoda; family Cymothoidae; genus Ceratothoa; species Ceratothoa steindachneri. Next base: position 42,709,518 of record OZ018329.1, read on the forward strand.
TCCCCTTGATCCAATTGTCTTAATAAGGCTTCTCTTTGGTGCCTCCTTCGGTTAAGTTGTCAACGAAGCTGAGGAGTGAAGAGGAGATTCGGTCCTTGTGCTTCTTGATAGGTCTTTGTAACAAAGATTATTCTTGATAGCTCCTTGAAGCAAATTTTATTCTTGAAGGGTCTTTCTTACAAAGCTTATTCTTGATAGGTCTTTGTAACAAAGCTTATTCATGATAGGTCTTTATAACAAAGATTATTATTTATAGGTCTGTGTAACAAGCTTATTCTTGATCAGTTATTGTAACATAGATTATTCTTTATAGGTCTTTGTAACAAATCTTATTCTTGATAGGTATTTGTAACAAAGCTTATTAATGATAGGTCTTTGTAACAAAGTTTATTCTTAATAGGTCTTTGTATCAAAGTACATAGATTCTTTATAGGTATTTGTAACAAAGTTTATTATTGATAAGTCTTAGAAACAAAGTATATTCCTCTATAAGTCTTTGTAACAAAGTTATACTTGATAGGCCTTTGTAACAAAATTGAAATTATATTCATTCTTGTCTATGTATTTGTTCGTATATATGAGTCCTTATCTTTCGTTGTCTATGTTTTTAATACATTTTACGTCCTGTTTCATATTTGTGAGTGTTTTTCATTGTAGAATTTAGTAACAATTTTCACTTGCTTTATTCTCGCATAGTCATTGTTTGTATTTGTAGATGTTTGTGTTTCTTTGTAAATAGTTTTAACACAGAAGCTATACATGAGTTTGGGAGGTTCTGGGATAAAGCTGGAAACCTACATCATTTGATCCCTCATTTGTGTTGATTACTGCCGCAAGTTAATATTTTTCCCTCAAAAAATTAACATCTAACAAAATGGCATTCTCTAAAAGAAGGTATCCAATCTTTTCTAAACCACTGAAAGAATTTTCCCGAATATACCCGGGCACGAATGTGGGGCACTGAGTAATTTACCCGCGAATATTACGGATACATGAAAAGATTGATTTATTTCGTCACTTCGCCCACTACAACTAGTTTAAAACTATGCTGCCCGGCTCCTCTTTCGCCGCCCCTGGTTCTCTCCTTCGATGTCTCTGTTACAGGAGCTACACTGGTTATGTATTCGCGTCCGTACCCACTATAAAATTCTTCTCATCACCTACAAGGCCCTAAACCTCGAGGCTCCACCTTATCTCTCGTCTGCCCTCTCCCGTCGTCAAACTCCTCGGGCACTCCGGTCTAACCTCGCTCCCATCCTGAACACTCCTCGTTCTGTCCCTGCTCGATGGGTGACCGTTCCTTCTCAGTTTGTGCTCCTAGACTCTGGAATGCTTTTCCTGCCGAAGTCCTATCCTCTCCCTCCCTTGCTACTTTTAAACGTCTCCTGAAGACTCATCTCTTCAGAATTGCCTTCTCTTCCTAGTAAACTTTCTCTACACTCACTACACAACCTGCACTCTGGGAGGGCTAACAGCCCTGAAGGGCACATTATAAATACCTATTATTATTATATTATTAGTAGTATCGATACGAGTATGGCTAAGAAACTAAAACAAATAAGTTAATCATGGTATCTTCGCCAACACTAGTAGGAAGACCATTCCAGCAATTGATTACGAAGAACTCATAAAAAAATTACGCTTGGACCGCCACTTAGCTCTAGCATCCACCATTCTAATCATTTCCAATTGCCTTCTCTGACTTGCTCCATCAGACAATCCACATATTTCATTCGTCTTCCTAATCTCCCTTTACCTTCTATTCTTCCTCGTAAGAGATCACTCTCAATGACTCTTTCGCTTTGTATGTAGCCTAAAGATTTCCATTGTCTTCTTATCAATGTCAATAATTCCTTCTCAATTCCGGTTCTTCGTCTCATCACTTCTTCATTCGTTATTCGTCAAGTGGAATTGCTATCCATTAAATTTGAAGCTCTAGGTTTTAGCCATGCCCTCGTTTTCCAAATTAGAGAACAAATTTGCCTCTCTATTTTAGAGCCCCTTTAAAATCTTGAATATTTTTATTAATCCAATACATTCTAACAGTATTTCTAGCTCTTCACTTCGTTACGAGTACATCCTATTTTTATGATAAGGAATTAACTAGGCCTCTATTTTGCTCCCTATCAAACCTTTTAACATATTTAGCCATTTTTGTACTCCCAAATGCATCCTTCATACCAGTAGAAGTCGTACTATGGACTTATAAATTGGCAAAATGATATATATTTTTGCAGTTAAAATAAATTTAAACCCCAAACAGATTTAAACCCCAAATTCACCTCTGCTTCTTGCACTATTCAAAGCATTGCCGACGCTTCTTCAGGCCAGGTGCCATAACTAGTCCACGATCCTTTTCTTCAGGTGTATCCATTGGGTATTTAAGTGTACTACTTGCCCTTTTTCAATCGTTGACGGTACCTTCGAACGGATAATGAAATTTACATAAAGAACAGAGTGACAAACCCTGCCAAGAGCGCGACTACCTTGAGCAGATCCTTATTGTAGAAGGTGCAAGTATAGAGAGCTTAGTGTTTGACACACACACGCGCGCGCGCGCGCCCTCCCTCTACCGAGCATGGACCGCTTCTTAGCCCAAGTAGGGGATATGCGTTCCGCTTCAGGGGAGCGTGGCTATAATAACCCACTCGGCATGTTCCAAGGCGGAAAAGTGATGTGTTGTATGTGTGAAAATTGGAAGAATGAAGAGACAGGGTTGCTGTTATTGATATGTATGTGATATAATGTACGTAGGCGAATATGTATGTCTAAACTCGACGTACAGTCTCATTGGCTTCTTTGGCTGTCGTGAGTCTTCCCATTGTAGTTTACGTCTTTGTTTTTGTTCGCAATCAGTAGTCTTTGGCTGTTGTGTACATCTTTGTTTTAGTTTCCTTTGTATTTCTCTTGGCGTACTTCTGTTTTCGTATCTTCAATTTCTTTTTAGTCATTGTAGATGTTGTAATACTTTCTACTATCTTCTTATCGTAGATCTTTTACGTATTTTCATTTGTCTGAGGCCGTAGGATCTTGTAGGCAGTTATCAATCCTTTTGCTTCTTTGTTTATTCCTGAAAGCAGTTTGTATTCTTTATTCCCCTTTGTGTCTCTCTACTCCATCTTCTGTTGTTACTGTTGTTTCTGTCTACTCTTTTTCTTTCTTCTGCTTATTTTTTCCAGAGGAAATGAAAAAGAAGAAGGAGCAATAACAAGAACAAGGTGAATAGCAGCAAAGAAGAACTTAATTTCCTTTCCAGTTTTCTTCCAACAAGTTCTAGTTCGCACTTTAACTTCTTGCGGCTGTAAGTAAGTACTAGTTCTTGGTGGCTAGTTGACGGAGTGGGATATTTTAATTCTTGTAGTTTTCTTTATTACTTTATTCTTACCATATTTTTTTATTTCATTATTATTCCAGTGAATGAAAAATATAATGTGATTCCAATCCCGCCCACATTCTTAGGGCTCAGCTAGATCACGTGTGAGTTCGAGGTCGACCTCGAGAAGGCTTGTTAATAATGTTAAGAAACGAGCCCATAAGGGGGGGGGAGGGATAATGCCCCTGCTAAAACTGAAACCAGGAAGAATGGCATTCTCTCCCGACCCCAGTGCAAGCATTCGTAACCCCCGTCCCTGCCTCAATTCTTGCAGGAAGCCTCGTTGTTATTGCGCTTTAAATTTAAGTTCTAAAAAATTGAGGAGAGGAGAAATAAAAGGAAAAAAATAGATAAATTGAATATAAATAGTGAACAAAAATGGCAAATACTATCATATAAAAGGTCGTCACCATATACGGAATTCGCAAGTGTACTATAATACCCTTAGAACAAAATGCACAGTACTCAAGAGTACTAACTTGTACATCTTTATGACGATATAACCCTTAAGATGCAGATGAATGACCCCCACCTCCCTAGCATTCATCTCCAAACCCTAGTGCATCTCCGTAAGAAACCTAAGTCGGTTAAGCGTTTTTTCACGTCTGAGTGGACAACGCAATTTCAAAACGGATATCAAAGAATAGAACATAACATACATATGAAAAACAGAGAAACAACACATTAGTATAGTAATTATTTGTAATATCACCACATAAACCATTCTACGAACGTTCGTTATGAGAGAGTAAATTCGCGGGCTTTCCGCGCCAATTTTTCCCTATGTAACGAATCATCCCGTCATTTGGCGCGAAAGGGTTTCTCGCTTTCCCCTGCCTGTGACGTCATTATGACAGAGGACGCTTCCGGAGACTGAACTTTATATAAATTAATGACCTAAACAGCACTAAAATAAGTATGGTTTTATGGTATGCGTATAACACTTCACTTGATTATTCATTTTCGATTTTTTAAATCATAAAGGGATTTAAGCTTGTATTCCTAAGTCTCCCCTTTGATGGGAACGCCTGGGAGGCGCCGATCTGGTTCTATTGTGTATGAGTAAATTTGCCTGGGATTCAAAGTAATGCCATCTGAAATCTAATTTTAAGCTATTCGCTTCTACGTATTTCTATATTTATACTAGGTTTAAGTGATTATCAACCCTTTTCCCTCCGTGTCTCCCATAACAATACGCCATACACCATTCTCCCATACTTTCCGTGGATTTTTGGACTCAAAAAAATAAAATTCCGAAGGATAATAATTATAGATTGAATATTTTAGAGATAAAGTGAAAATTTCTATCTTTATTTTAGATTTAATTTGTAAAATATAATAAAGTATGAAGTTCAGTGAATTCTATATAATCTATAGAATTTGTAGACGGATCAATATTCCAACAGTACAAGTTGCTAATGTGTGATACAATTGAATTGTCCCCTCTCCCCTAAAAGATATTGACCCCTGGTTGGGAAACCCTGTTCTAAGTCATCATTGTTTTCCTTTACACCCTTCTTCCCTAAGGGCTGACTGCCCCCTGTTTATAAACCCTGTTTATTTACCCTATTCGAAGTCATCGTTGGTTTTCTTTGCCCCCCCCCCCCGATCCCGCCTCCCCTTCGACAAAGGAAGTACTTGCCTTAACAATATCTAACATTTCGAGTCTCAGATCTTCATGGAAGAAGAAAAAAAAACATCAAAACACTAAAATTAATAAACAATCCCGTGTTTGTAATGATTAGACATAAATATCATACGAGAAAGAGAAAAAGAAATTTGGTAAAACGTTTCTTGGTTGAGGCAACAGAAAAAATAGGACAATTTATAGGACGCACGAATGTTCTTTCGCATTGAGAGAGAGAAGAATGGCTGTAATAAACTTCGCTTTCTGTAAGCACTTAAATTACAGGGTTCGCTGTGTGTACCTTCCGCTCAGGAACGAATTCATGTATAATATTGCAGTACTCAAATGCATGAAAACTAAGAATCAACTCATCCACCGTGGCATTGTAATTAATTATCTCATACTTTTGGCAATGAAAACACATCCATCTACACACATTATACACCCATATACACAAAATTGGTACTGAATAATGGTACATACGTACATTCTGGCAAAAAATCACAGGTAATAACACACATCCTACTTCTAGTATACACACAAACGAGATTCCTTCACACAAATACACATTTACAAAAAGGAGTGAGTAAAAAATAGCTTCAATATATCTTTATCTACATTTTTTTGTCGATAACTTCATTGTGAAATTAAGTGTTATTCTTTCCCTACAAATGGGGCAAAGGTAGTAGTGGTATTAGATCGATGTTATTGTCAGAGCCGTAGCAATGTCTAGTGGGACGCCCCCCCCCCCTCCCAATCAAGATTCTTGAGCCCCCATAACAATATATCATACAAGTAGTGTCAGGCACGACAAATACTATTCTCAGTAGTGCCAATGCTGAGGAATACTTACAGAAAATGTGTATTCGAAGATTTTATATTTTCATTAATAAAATAAAGATTTTTGGCCACAGTGGGGCCCCTTCAAGAGCCCCCCCCCCTGGCCTGGGTGGGAGGGGGGCGGTTTCTACGGCTCTGGTTATTGTAATTTTATTTCAGAGCTTATGCATTCCGATCCAACTTGCAAAGCTCCGAGGATTAATATGGGAGCTTTTGTGGACCATAACCCTTTAGTTGTGTCACTATCGTTTCAAAATACAAAGAAGGGAAGTGTTCGTTTCCCTACCATCGAAGGGAGGTGTTCCATGTCCCTACTATCGAATAGAAGTGTTCCATGTCCCTACTATCGAAGGGAAGTGTTCATGTGTCAACTATTGAAGGGAAGTATTCATGTTCCTACTATCGAAGGGAAGTGTTCGTGTCGCTACTATCGAAGGGAAGTATTCATGTCCCTACTATCGAAGGGAACTGTTCGTGTCCCTACTATCGAAGGGAAGTGTTCATGTCCCTACTACCGAAGGGAAGTATTCATGTCCCTACTATCGAAGGAAACTGTTCGTGTCCCTACAATTGAAGGGAAGTGTTCATGTCCCTACTATCGAATGGAAGTGTTCCATGCCCCTACTCTCGAAGGGAAGTGTTCATGTGCCTACTATTGAAGGGAAGTATTCATGTCCCTACTATCGAAGGGAATTGTTCCTGTCCCTACTATCGAAGGGAAGTGTTCATGTCCCTACTATGGAAGGGAAGTATTCATGTCCCTACTATCGAAGGGAACTGTTCGTGTCCCTACTATCGAAGGCAAGTGTTCCATGTCCCTACTATCGAATGGAAGTGTTCCATGTCCCTACAATTGAAGGGAAGTGTTCATGTCCCTACTATCGAAGGCACGTGTTCTATGTCCCTACTATCGAAGGCAAGTGTACATGTCCCTACTATCGAAGGCAAGTGTTCATGTTCTTACTATCGAAGGGAAGTGTTCATGTCCCTACTATCGAAAGTAAGTGTTCCATGTCCCTACTATCGAAGGGAGCTGTTCGTGTCCCTACTGTCTAACGGAAGTGTTCATGTCTCTACTATTGAAGAAAAGTGCTCCATGTTCCTACTATCGAAGGGAACCGTTCATGTCCCTACTATTGAGGGGGAGTGTTCATGTCCCTACTATGGACTTAGTACGAACTTATTTCGAGTAGTTAATGATAGTCTTTAGCGCACACAGGTAATTAAGGCTGATAAAGTTTGCTATTGCTATCCAACCTCATTCTTCATCTATCTCACTAGGACCTAAGGCGGCACTAGTGAAAAACAAGGTCAACAGACCACCAATTCCCGTGTTCTCAATTATTCTGACTTATGACCTTCAAAATTGTCAACAATTGGGGCAATACGACCCATAGTTAGTTTTCTTTTAATAAATCCCTGACTAACCTTGGGAGGACCTATACAATTATATTATTCGAAATAAAATGTAAAACAACATAAGGGTTTCAAATTTCGTTAGAATCGGCGAAATAGTTTCGATGTTATTGCCATAAAAACACTCATTAAAAAGTAATATCGTTACCATCCGAACGACGGACCTACGAACCTCCATAGTAACTTATAAGAGTCGCGTTCACGCGACTAACAACCTTAACAACCTAGCTGATTACATATCATCTCTCCCTCAGGGCAGCCTTATAGAAATCGCGGCCACACTTAATCGTGGTAACGTTGGCGGAGACTACCCCATCACAGGCTATTGGATCGTAGGCTTTCTCCATTAATCTCGCAAGCAGTCGGGTGGAGCAGAGATTTCATCCTCTCCCTGGGAGCAATAACCAACTCCCTGGGAATCACAAGGTCTCACCAATCCAATTGCAAGCCCTAAAAGGCATCTGGAAACAGTCACAACTCTCTCGTAAACAGATCCGAAGAGTATGAAGGTCTCATCAATCCAATTGCAAACACTAAAATGACTCTGGAAACAGCCACAACCCTCTCGTAACAGATCCGACGACTATGAACGAAGAAATGTAATCCTAGGCCCTTTTGTGAACTTGAGAGCCGTGGTAGGCACAACAAACTTGATCAACGCATGGCTTATGTCGATACTCTCATCCTTCTTGCTATTAATTCATTCCTAACATTGATCTGGAGAGCGCTAGGAAAACTCAACTACATCTTCAGAATCAATAAGCCTCTTTGCTAAAGAAATAATGTAATAAATCAATGCATCGTGCCAGGTTTAACGATAAAGGTGAAATTTGAACATAAAAAAAGCACGCAGAAACTAACAAATGCCCAGGTAAACACAGATATCATAAAATAAATAAATAAGTAATCACACAAACCCGGGTGACAAATATAGGAAATAGAATGAAAGTTTTTGAACTATTGGCCAAAAAACATAGCCAGAAGAAACGAGAGAAGATGGATGAAAGACATCCTGAACTAGTTACATTTATACATAGAGAAACCCATAAGGTGGTTCTCCATAACTTCAGAGCATTAAATTTTCTTAATGAGTAATGTGGTAAACTCGAGCCCTAGATCGTGAAGGGTGGAAGCTTCTTGATGAATCCATTCCCTAGCAATTGGGTGAAACAGCTTTGTTATATATAAAGAGAAATTGGGTTAGAGATAAAATTCTAACAACTTGCTACAAAATATTAAAATTTTGAATCTCTAAATGACCTATTGTTGTTGGATGTCATTTAGATAGTAATCTCTTGATCTTTCTTGTTCCTGCAATTGTTGACGCAATCAACTTAGATCTGAGGCAATTGAATATGTCCGAAAATCTATCGAGCGAAAAATAGCAGCTAACTAAATATGTAATAAATTATCTCAGGATTGTTTAAAGAAGACTTGCAATGAGACTCGCTTGGCGGCTAGTGCAATAAAGCAGTAAATTGAAAAATGCCACGACGGGGACGGGATCTCAAGCACAGTTATATGAGAAAGGAAATAGTTGTTTTTTTGGTCTCTTTATCTTCTCTTTTTCTCCATTCGATGGTAATGACACAAATGATGTTGAAAGAATTTTACAATATTAACTTTGTTTAAATTATGCAATTGAACGAATGAAGTGTACTTTTTATTAGCTAGAGTGAGAAGAACGTACAAAAGATCAGATGGAATCCCAAAATCTCATGATATTGGTTTTGTGCAAAATGCAATAAAATTTCATCAGAAAAAAATAAAATTGATGCGAATGATCCGAAGGTAATTGAAATTTCTAATATCAATTTCCTGGACTTACGATGTGTCTGTCTTTGTTCCCTCGGTAAATATGAGATCGAATTTGCCTTATAAAAATGGGATCTTTTTTATTTATTTTCGATATAAGATTGTTAATATATGATATAATACACAATAACTACAACTTTTTGAAATTTTTTATCTTTAAAAAAATATAAATTACCAAAGACAAAATAAATTGTAGCCTTGAGAAGTAGTCTTTTAATTATTAAAAGCTAATAGACCTTGTCTTCAGAAATGACGTAAATTTTCGGTTTCCTCAAAAACTCCTGAAAAAATGGCACTAAAATCAGTTTCGCTATATTATTCCAGATGTATGAACAATATCCCCAAGTAATCATGTCACATTTTCAAAATGTTTCAGATAAAGCAAGCGATATCTGGAAACTATCCAGACTCCCGTCGCTCTGCGTCCCCCGCTGTTCTTTGTTTTAGAGATTGTCCCATAATATATATACATTCATTTACTAACGTCATCTAATGATTTTTTAGGCATCTTTATCATTACTGGAATGATGCTGTTTACAACTGAACAACAAAAACGTTGATATTGACGAAAAATAAACGAGGTAATCTGAGTTAAAGTGAAAGTCGAAGTTATATTTAAAACACTTTTGTATTCAATGGTAATTTTGTAATAGAACTTGCAAGCTAATGCAACAACAAATAGTAGCAAGTGATAGAGACTATTCTAAACACGAAGGTGTTATCAGTTTTATAGAAAGCGCAAAGAAAAGGAGATAAGTAAATATTCCCCCTTCTCTCTCTTTTATCTTTCTCTTTCGCTTTCTCTTATATATACCTATATATCATGTTTTTTTCAGCTATTCTCCCCATTAATTACAAATCTTCGTACAGTCAACATTAAAATGTAAATCGAGGTGGTATATGGAATGTTATGATAGAGGTGAAATGAGGGATACCTAATGGTTAAGCTTAAAAGAGAAAAATTACATGTTTTTTGTTATATCAGATTAACATCAAGAGGAACGAAGTGTTTGTATTGGACGCACTTTAAGAAAGTGGTCATCTCTGGTAAATGATTTTGCGTGAGTTTACTCCAAAATGAGAAGTTACATGATGCAATGGTTGAATAGGAATGTGCGACATCGAAAATTATGTAAGCCTGACAGTGAAATGTTCTAGGAGGACTTAGGATGAGTGTTAACTGAAAGTGAGTAAGCGTTCTTCCAGTACAAAGATGTGTCTTATGACACATATTTTATGCCATTAAGTGGAGCGGAGATGTGCAACATGGATACGCTAACCGAAGGTAAAATGGTTGGTGTAAAAATGGAGGATGTGAAAAAGTAGGTAAGAAAGGATGAATCGAATTGAAAAGCTATTTGATCATCGTAAAAGGAAAGAGTATATGGTAATGTTAAGAATAAGAGAAAGAAAGTGAATATGGAAATAGAAGAAATGCTGAAAAAGCGTAAGGAAGTCAGCGAATAGTGAAAGGCTGCACTGCACGTAGGTGTAGTAGAACTTGAAAGAGAGAGTCTAATTCTGAAATAATAATATGAAACTTGTTAGGGAGAGAAAACAAAGGAAATACTTGAAAATAGTTCATGGCGAAGAAGAGGATATCATGGAAGGCTCATGATTGAGTACAAGAGCAATGCAACGATTCTTTAGTCAAAGAAAATCAGAAAATGAAACATTTGGTTTGAAGATGAATGAGTACTCGTGTGGGAACAGGAAGTTATAGTGGAAGTAAGAAAGGTAGATAGAGATAAAAGTAATTTGTATAAAATGAAGGATGCGAAACAGATAATAATTTGTACAAGGAAGAAATTACACCAGGATGGAGGGACTACTTTGATGATGTGTATAATGTATGTATGGAAGAACGAATCAAATGTGAATAAGATTGGATTCAATAATGCAAATCTGGTGTTTTATGGCAGATTTGGTAGTGTTGTGAGAGCTTTTAGAAATGGGAAGGAAAATTTGAGAAGATGGCATAGTTGCCGTGCTTATAAAAGATTGTGACGATTATCCTTTAGGATGAGTGTGGTAGTTTTATTGTAAAGTTTTTAAAAGTAAAAATTTACCCAAGAAGTAGAATAATGTTGTGGTACTGTCGCTGTGTAAGGGGAGAATGGAGAAATCTAGGAACAAAAATTACCCATAAATACTTCTGTTGGTAAGGTATATGGAAATCAAGAGAATAATAATTGTGTGAACATCAACGATAAAAATGCCAGAGTACTTCTGATCACTAAAGAGTCAAGTTCAGTTTATGAAATTACCTCCATGAGTTATCTAATATGTGTATGGAACCGATAACTATGCAAGAAGTTGTTAGTAATATGCAAATTCTGAAAATGGGATGACGTTTGAAGTAAATGATGTAGTCGAAAGCAGCAAACACATTGTACTAATTGTGTTATGGGAGTGTTCTGGTTGTTTTGTTATTAGTCATTTGAAAAGGAAGAGTACCTCATGAGTTTAACAAGGCTGTGGTAATATTATTGCATCAGGATAAATGTGGATAAGAGGAAGGCAATACAAGGTGTCTGGAATGATTCTGATTTTAGGTATAGAAAGGATAACCGAGTTACAAGGAGTCACAAGGAGTGCGATTATCATAAATGACATTGTTAGCCATACGGAGCAGGTATATTTTAGGGAACTCTTTAACATACAACTTGATATAAAGCATAGTACAGATGAACGCTCTAGCTACCCGCGTTGTGGGTCCGAAAAAGTAGATAAGATACCTGAATATGGTATGGAAAGGAAAAAAAATACCCAAGACATTTGACAATAAAATTACACATGGAAAAGAAAAAATAACCTATATTCAATTTGGAAGCACTAAATACCATTCAAGAAATTCTTTCTTTAAATTTCTCAATACTGAACTATTAACTACGTCCGCAGGTAGTTTGTTCCCTGTCTCGTTGGTTCGTAGTCCTATTCTAGTTAAGCGTAAAAAAAAAACTTATAGCAATTAATATTCTTAAAGCCTCGAAGAAATTGAGGACTCTCAGTTGACCGTCAAACTTCGAGGCTGTTTTTGCTTGCTTGCTTTTGGGAAGTCGATCAAGGCCGATGCCCATGTAGTAGTTCTAGTTGGTGGGTGCGGTCGTGACTGTAGAGGCTGATGCGGAGGGGGCAGAGTCGTCCATACTCAGGGCACTGGAGGTCTGGAACCGGGGGGGGGAAAGGGGTGCAGTGCCATCTCTGGAGATAAGAGAATGAGCTCATGCAGCCGTATCTGATAGTATCGATGCCTATTCGACGAATTCTCTTTCGTGATCGTCTTTTTCCAACGAGTTAAAAAAACAACACAATTTCCTTGTTACCAGAAAACCTGAACTGACTCTTAATGTAACTCATGGTTTCTCAACTTTTTTCTTACTATCGCCTTTCCCTTTCCACTATATTTTAAAGCAATCGTCCAATATTATACTTACTTGAAAAAATATATACTAAAAGGAGCAGCTTCAAGCTAGGGAATCTGTGGGGTAGCTCCCCCAGCATCATCGAATTGTAAGCATAATTAAGCTGAAAACTGGTTTGGAAAGTCATCTTCTTCATTAACTCTATAATTTAAGAAAGGGATTTCTTTGAGTATTTGAATAATAATTTCATTTTAGTTTGGTTATGACTTATGTTTTTTTATCAAATTTATTTCTAATAATTCCTTTATAATATCAAAAAACAAAATGGTGAAGTTCAGAAATAAATATAAGTATCGAAATTTTGTGAATTTTTTAAAACCTAAACAATTACAAATGGTGAAGTTCAGAAAATTTATTTTTATATATCTTCTATAACTATATTTTAGCAACGTGATATTTTAAAAGGGTGGAAATTAAGTTTAGAGTTCCCTTTTAAAATTATTATAATTGGCGAAGTTCAGAAAATTCCTAAAGATTTAACCATAGCTGCTTTTTTCTAGATTTTAAATTTTAATCTTAGTAGCGAAGCGCAAGCTGCCCCCGTAGGGGGAAGTGGCGAAGCCATTGCCTGGTTTTTCTTATATCTTTAAAAGGATAATTTATTTACCTTGTTTATTTAATCTTAATGTGATCCTTGTGGTTGTTGCTTTGCTGCTATTTTTCTAATATCTGAAGTTAATTGGTAAGATTGAGCCTTATGTCTCGCAGGCATATATCATTTCTACTTCTTTCTTATGTCACGATTTTATTGACTGGTCTAAATCTACATTCAATCAGGTAGTATGTTTGAAAGCAAAACAATATTACTACCATTTGAAACTACATCTTCGGATACAGCTGCTTAGCTGTTTTTGACAGTTATAATTCAGTTACTCGACCTCTTTCAAATTTGTATTTACATTCATCATGGCATTTTAGTTTAATAAGCAAAATTTGTGTATTTTCACTGGCGGATTTCCTATCACACCCGCAACGATCACTCATCTATGGCTGAACTTGGAATGCAAATAAATCTGAAAATCGGATATTTAGTTCTTCCTTAAATTTCAATAGACGCCTATTTTTTATTAATTTCGCCTGAAAGATGTCCAATTATTTCTGTTTACTCGGGCATGTTATTAAAATTCTTCTTTTTATATTGATGTGAAACAATCTTAACTTTTCAGTAAAAGCTTTCAGAACACGCTTGCAATCTGGCAAAGTGCATAAATTACCTTGAAGTTGAAGTAAAACTTCATTAAACATTCGAAAGATCCATGCCAAAAAATGTTCCCCCTTTTGGTTTCTTATTTTCTGTGCTAAATCTTCCTCCCCTTATATTTTCCAGGAAGCTAACTACTGTATCAAATAGACTTACGGAGGCAGAATATGTTTTATGTGTTGATTCCCGCTCTAAATATGCAAAATATTTGAAAAAGATTTGTGAGATTTCATTTTACTAACTAATCGTTTTAATAACTACTCTTAGTAACACATGAAGACCCGGAGTAATATTTTTAGCAACTAATTGATTGCGGTGTAGAGTTACAATGCACTGTAAGAATAAAAGTTCATAACCTTTTCAATGAACAATAAATCCCTTATGCTTATCAACCATGGATGGAGCACCATCTGTTGCACAGGATACCAAATTTTCTAAAGGTACTTATTTTTTATCAAACTAAGCTCATGTAGCCTCACAAATAGATAATCCAGTAGTGTCAGTTTCTAAAAATTTTACGAACATTTCTTCACAAAGTTCGCAAACATTGTCTATGAAAAGGACGTATTCCATAAGAACTACACTGTTATCACTCAGTGTATATTCGTCAATTTAACGTGAAAATTTATTATTGGGGGAGGGGGTCAACAAGCTGGTTTTCTCCATCAGATGAACTTTCGTCAATTCTTCTCAAAGTTCAATCATTGTTCAGCAGAAATGCTTTTAACATGTGAATTTCAAACAAAAGCTGTAAAATATTTAAAAAAACTGCACGAGCACTTCCAGTTTTTGCAATTTCATAGGATCCAATCAATCCACATTTGCTTGTTTGTTTCTGCACTTTTGAAAAAAATTATGAAATGGCATTTTGTTGGTTAAAACCTTTCTTCAAATTCTTGAAATAACCAATGGGTTTTGTTCATTTTATCTGAATGTTTTCTTTTTAAGTGCTCTAAAAGCCTTGACGATTTAATAGCTTCATTTTAAACTTAGTACTTCTATATCAGGCACATAGGTAGCTTTTGATCATATGGGATTTCTACAAAGCCACAAGCCAAAATACTCCTCAACATACTGTCTACACTTTTTTGACTGACATAATTTCTGAGGAATGGGTTTGAAAATATAATTAACAACAATATCTTTCTTCCTAAAATTATAAAAACACTGAAATAGAATTTAGCAAATTTATTATGTCAATATTAAAGCCATTACATTTTAGAATTGCAGCACTGAGTAAAAATATTCATCCTTAAATTAAGCACCAACTACTTGTTATAGCCGTAGTTCAAATACAACCAGCAAAGTTTCCAGATTTGGTAAAGCTTCACAGCCAGCGAGAGAGAGAGAGAAGGAGAAAAAAATCTCTCTTTCTCTCTCTGTCTCTCTCTCTCTCTCTCTCTCTCTCTCTCTCTCTCTCTCTCTCTCTCTCTCTCTCTCTCTCTCTCTCTGTCTCTCTCTCTCTCTCTCGAGTCATAGCAGACACCGCTAGCCACCATATACAAAGCCAATGAGAAACCTCCGGTGAGATTGTGACAGTCTAGCTGTATAATTGTTATTGAAAGTACTCTACGACTTCATCAAGATTAGAGATAGATATTTATCTATATTCTATAATTACATTTCTAAGATATAGCGAGGTAAAAGATGTAAAAAAGAATATTCCAAACACTCGTTTAGATACATTTTCTGGTATGTTAACTGGAATTTCAATGCATAAAGAGGATTGTGTGCCACATATGGTCAAATTCGCTTAATCGCATCGATGAGGATACGAAATTTTATGTGATCATTTGATTACAGGTTTCGGGATGAAGAATGGATGAAGTTGTTATAAAAAGACAAAAACCAACGAGTGGACTTTGCCCATAATTTCTAAAAACGATTCTCACATCGTGGTGAAGTTAGGGAAGCGAAAATAGGTTGAAAATTCTTTGCCAGAGAAGCCGAGAGAGGAGAGTACTTACAGCTGTCCGGACTCGTGATACGTGGCTTAGGAGAGTTGCGCACCCACCGAGTACATAATAGCCAAATGATCACTACCCTTATTGCACCACTTTCTTTTCGAGCTTTTTTGGGGAAATTCGTGGCGGAGATTCCCTCGTCGTTCTTTTTTTACAAAAGATGAAAAAAAATGTCAGGGTCTAATTTAGGTTTTGGGGAGCCTTTAACAACCTAATATCGTTTTGAGTGCCAATGGCCTCTTGTGGCACTAAAATGCTAGTGCGTAATTAATACGAGTAAAATTCCCTCGTCTGTTTTTTTTTAGGAAAATAGAAATATTTTTCAGTGTCTGATTTAGGTTTATTGGTCTTTTAATGACCCAATTTCACCCATATGGCACTAAAGGGCCAGCTCATTGCCCTATTAATATGGGCAAAATGCAATTTTTAAGAAATTAATTAATATTTAAATAAAAAATCCTCTCATAAACGCTCAGCCCTTCCTCATTTAGAACTTTAAACTCCATTTAATCAGAATTTTAACACCATCTTTCCTCCTGCGTTTGGACCTTTTCCTACGTGGGAGTGAAGAAAAACAGGCAGATATTCAAATGTGTAGAACCATCATCTTCAGTCCCTCATTTGTCAGAATAATCCGAAATGGGCTTTATCTGATCCTTTCTGCAAGACTGTCAAATCTTCCCATCCTTTGCTTCCTGGAACTGCTTCATTTTAAAGATCATTTTTTCACTTCTCTTTTTAGTATTTATATTTCCCAACCAAGCAATGGCTTCGCCAATCCCCCCCTACGGGAAAAACTTGCGCTTCGCTACTAAGATTACATTTTAAAATCTTAAAAAAGCAGCCATGGTTAAATTTTTATAAATTTTCTGAAATTCGCCAATTATAATAATTTTAAAAAGGAACTCTAAACTAAATTTTCCCCCTTTCAAAATATCACGTTGCTAAAATATAGTTATAGAAGAAGATATATAAAAATAAATTTTCTGGACTTTACCATTTGTAATTCATTGGGTTTTAAAAATTTCCCCAAAATTTCGATACTTATATTTATTTCTGAACTTTGATAAAGAAAAACATAAGTCATAACCAAACTAAGATGAAATTATTATTCAAATCCTGAAAAAAACCCTTCTTAAATTATAGAGTTAGTGATGATGATGATGATGATAATGATGATGATGATGATGTTGCTGATGATATTAATGGTGATGATATTGAATTATTAAATGTCGTCACATTTCATCAACTAATCATGTACCGTATATTTTTTCATATCTTACTCGTAGGTTTAAATTGACCTTTATTTAAATGCCCTCGTTTTCTCAATTTTCTTATAAAGCTATGGGGGTTATTTTTCGGTTTATGGCCACCCTCGAATTTCGTGGACGCTTTGTTATAAATATCTTATATTTTAAAAAAACCCGCAAATCTCTAATTATCATGTTATGCCAAAAAATAGATTGGGCGCCATCTTCGAATTGAAAGAATCTAGTTAGTTTAATTTAGTTTATAATTGTAAAGTCTTCGCCTCAAAAGAATCGATTACGTAGGGGTTTATATAGTTTAGTTTTTATTATTTTTGTAAAACACTTTAAATATTTCTTTTTTAATTAAGATGCTATAATTGTGCACATGTGGGTGCGAACGGTTTACGTAACACGCTCCAAACAAATAGAGGCCTAACGAAATTTGGCAATCGCGCCCTTGAATTCGAAACTAAAGGTAGGCTTTATCGAATTAGGAATATTTACGGGGTTTTTTTTTTAATTTACGGGGGTGGGAACTCCTACAATTAAGGGCGTAATTAATACAAATAGGGGCAAAGCCCCCATTTCTAAATTAAGTTAAAAATTACATATAATACAATATGATGCCATTGCAATAGCTTAACAACACCCACCCTAAAAAGAATTTTTTAAAATTTGCCCAAGAAAAAACATTGTCAACATTAAAAACAATTGTCTTTAAACACACACACACACACACACACATATATATATATATATATATATATATATATATATATATATATATATATATATATATATATATATATATATATATATATATATATATATATTATTGAAAAAATCAAGGAAGGGGGATGCATAAACCGAAAATTAACCGAAATGGTGACGAGAACGGAGTGTAGGTTGTACGCAATCTCCATCGTCTCTTTTAATGGCCAAAAAAAAAAATACCATTTTGATTTTATGGTATTGGAATAACAGCCTCCTAGGGTCAATCATACCCAACGTAGCCGACACATAAGATGTTAGCCCTGAAGCCGACACGGGAAAATAGTGTCCTTCGACCGGCACACGGCCCGAGTGCGGACTGCGAGACACATTTCTAATAATCTCGGAGTCTTGAAGATTAACAGAAATCAAATTACTACGAAACCGCACCGATTTAATACAGCGATAAAACAACGCAATTTGCAGGAACGACCTTTGGGCGTAAAGGGCATACAGGCTGTTAGCTTTATTTGAGGCTGGCACATTAATTTTCCCTATTGATGAACGCTTTTTATTTTAGATCAAAACCTTGTGGTTCATTTATGCTATTGAAGAGCGAAACATTTTAGTCTGCACTTGAGCGTTTTAATGCAAATTATTCGAGTACACTTTGAGTGTTAAATAATTTTTAACATTTACTCTTATTTTTGGTCGAAATAAGTGTAGTAAAAATTACATCTCTATATTTCCGTGTCATTTTTAAGAATATGTTTTTAGCAAGAATATGTTTTATTTCCTCTGGAAACGGACGAATAGTAACCATTATTTAGTATTAGTTGTTTAATTAAGCAAATGAGCTTCACCTCATCCTTAGGTGGTTTTGGTGAACCCAGTGATAACGGAGTACCATGCCCCATCCCACCCATCACTTGTGAACCAATTCGTATGAACTAAGGTCAGAACCAAAACCCTACATAACCATCTAACCCATTAAACGTTTCACACTCATCAACAGTAAAAATAGCACGTTTTTACCTGCGGCGAAGCGCCAGGTCTAGGCGTCGCTCTTTTGTTCAAAAGAAGTAAAGTTCAATTGTATCCATTTAGAGCCATAAAATGACCCATATGACTGTGGGACATATGGTTATTCACCCTGGTGATTCAAAATCTGCCATCGGATTTGGCTCTGGATGGCACCATCTAGTGGTCGAAGCCTCATTTATCCATTCAAAGGCACTTGTAAGTGATTTGAACCATGGGAAACCATCACTGCAATAACCATTTATCATCTTATCACAAAACGCCGCTGGTCATTGGAGGAACTTTCCCTCTTTTTTAATTGTCAATTCCAATCTCAAAACTAAGAGGAACCTTTAATGGCTCTTAGGTAGAACCTCTTTTAAATACATGGTTCAATGAGTTTGAAGAATAGTTCTGGCGAGAATCCACATTATTCCCGACCGACCAAGATAAAATCACAAAAGCAAAACGGTTCGTTTACGAATCCATTCAAGGATTGAGTACCAACCTAGTTTGAAAAGCGACACAACGTGGCAATCATTTTAAGTGGTACTCCGCTAACTTTACAAACAAACAACTGAAGAACACCACCTGGCTGGGTTATCTGCGGTATTTGCTCTAAATTGGAATAGAGAAAAATAAGACATTCACATTTTCACATGTAGGGTACATTAAGCAGTTGGAGGCTCTCAAAGCTGGTATAATATATATTCAACTTCCTAGGTATCAATATGCAAGATCTATTTAACCTATTAGCCCCGATCGCAATTTACGCAAAACCTACCACCTGTCGTCTAAATGAAATTTCAAAAAGATATCAGGATAGCTGAGGACATAAACATTGCCTTAAGCAAAACCAGAGAGGATAGACCCGAAGTTTCGGGCGAATGACCACAAGAACCAAATAGCCCTATTTATCTCGCTCCACCCACTCGATACATCAATGATCAAGCCCATTTACCCGCTAAGCGAACCCGACACAGACTCATGTATCCGAATGATAGAAAAGAGAGGCGTGCGAATACCTTGTCTACAAATGATATACGTGCGGAAAGCCCAAAGGCAGAAAGATGCTTCAACTGTGACCAACTGGAGTATATGATGATCCACTTCAGAGAAAAACTCCTAGGTGCCATCATTGTTAGGTCAAAAGACATTATACTGCCTAATGCTGAAACCCTTCGTACTGCGTCGTATCATGTGAGAAGTGCCACGGGAAGGACGAAACCAAGAGATTTGAGGTTTATACATAGGTGGCCATCCGTAGGGCCGAGGAACGCAACAAAGTCGTACCAATCAACATAGAACGAAAGCAGTAGATTCAATTGAAAAAAAACATTCATGTAATAGTCTTAACAGTACGATCCTTCCGCTAATTACGAAGAGGAAGTAGGATATCCTGATCTTGACCCAGAGGCCAGAACATCCCCATTAATAACAATAAAACTATTGAGAGAACTAATATTAAGAAGGCGGGTATTTCGGCTTCCGACTACTGCTATATTCCCACATCGGAGCGGCCAGTTCATTAGTGAAACGAACTTGGGGAAAATATTGATAAATCAGTATCCAGGCTAGTATAAAATAACTAGACCTCGTATAGTGTTGACTGATGCCCAAGGCTGCATAATCTCGAGTTTCAGAAAAGAAAATAGAGTTCTATTTACATTTACACGATGCCTCGTACTCAGGCATAGGCGAAATTATACCTGACCAAGTTAGAAGTAGGAAAATAAGGTATGCTGACAAAAAAGTCGCGTGCTCTCACTTATTCTGATTTATGACCTTACCAACTTGAAAATTTTCAATAATTCTCGGAAGCCCTTGGGAGGACCTTGGCAATTCTATCATTTGAAAGAGAATGTAAAACAACATAATGGTTTCAAATTTCGTTAGAATTGGCCGAATAGTTATGATGTTATTGCCAAAACAAAATAACTCCCGGGATAACCTTGAAAGGACTTTGGCAATTATACCATTCGAAAGTGAACGTCAAACAACATAATGGTTTCAAATTTCGTTAGAATCGGCCGAATAGTTATGATGTTATTACCAAAACAAAGAAAAGCAAAACGGGGACCGACCGACCAACCGACATAGTGAGATATAGAGTCACTCACGACTAGACTCGCATGCGACTAAAACCACAATGTGTTGACCGCTGCCAAAGCTGATGATCAGGCGCAAAATTCTATTGAGATTAGGCATTAAGTCCCGAAGAGGAAGATGCACCTATAAAGTTATTTAAGTGCGAAGAAGCGTCCGAGTAGACTGACGCCTCTTAATACAATTTGTTGGATATAGAGGTACCGCAAATGCCTACTGGTGAAAAAAAACAGTCATGTGCGACAACTAAACGAGGTGAATGATGAGCTCTGGAACCATCATCTAGTCATGTTAACGATCAAGCACCTAGTAGTTGGGCATGAGTAGAAGTATGTGTTCCTAAAAGCGTCGAAATATGGGCCCAGGAAAGAGGTCGATTTAGCGCAAAATTAAAGTTGCTAAGTGTGGATGGGCTATATGTCATAGAAAAGGGCTGCTTACAGAGATGATTATTTATCGCGTAAACTATCTGTCATAGCAATGAAGGGTTGGTTCTTGTTGAGGTGTTAAACAGCAGATCACTTATCGTTGAGTTAGTTAATGGTCAGAGACTTCGCTCAAAGCACCAAATAAAAATCACCCATGAGGATAATGAAATTACATTACGGGGGCAAGCCCTAAAAGAGCAAGCAACTGTAGATATAAACAGCGTAAGAGATAAATACAAGTCATGTCTGACAGACAAATTTAAAACTTCACTTTCGATATAAACATCAAATGGACATACAAATACATGATCTCTTAGTGAAAAATATTCGAGATGTTATTGCTTTATCAGGAGATAAATTGGAGAGAACTAAACTAGTGCCTTTCAAAATCAAATTAAAACCGGGAGGACACTAGTATACACACATCCCTATAGGTTCCCCATTCACAGTTGGAAGTAGTAAAGGAGTTAGTCCAGGGCATGCAACAGAAAGACATCATTGAGCCGTCAGCTTGGCCGTGGTCTTCTCCTAGGATCTTAATATCAAAAGGTTTTCACCACAAACCGGACATGACCGAAATAATAAAAAATGTTGGAAAGTCCAAGTACTTTTCTTCACAAGACCTTGCTAGTGGGTATTGACAAATGATCATCTCGCACTCCAGAACATTTACGGGATTCATTACGAATTTCGGGGACTATCAAGTCAATGTTCTACCATTCGGTGGCGGAAACGGTCCTTCTAACATTTCTCGATTAATAAACTTGTCCTTTCTAACTTATTAAGCGTATATGCTCTAGCTTATCTAGTATACTTTTGATTTACCATGCCTTCTCAAAGGATTAAACCCGATCCCGCAAAGACAGCTGCGCTCTCAAAGTGCCCCCCCCCAAAAAAAAAACCTCAAAGAAGCGAAGCTTTTCTTGGTTTTATAGTATTCTACCAAAAATTCATCTCTGGTTTTTCCAAAATAGACAAAACCACCACCGACCTGTTAGCAAAACATACCACATTCACATGAGGTCCGTCAAAGAAATAAGCTTTAGAATGCCTCATAGAACACAACCCGTGAACCCATATTGCACTACCCCGACTACGTGAAACCATTTATCCTAGCTACTCGTGCCAGTCCCTTCGGTATGGGAGCTGTTTTGCTTCCCCCCAAAAGGGAAACATGTGGTAATTGCTGATGCTAGTAAATTATTAACTAGTGCATAGAAGAACTATAGTACAATAGACTGCAAATCACTAGCTGTAGTTTGGGCTCTAACAAAATTCAGAAACAAATAAACCCATTGTTTATCTATTTAAAGGTAAACTGCTACTTAGAAGGTAGACTAAAACGTTGGACATTGCAAATGCAAGACTAACATCCGAAAGTAGAATATAGACCAAAGAAACTTCAAACCATCTTCGATGGCACATCACCAATAAAACTCGCGAACAAACTACATGCGTTAAAACCATTTGACCACCAGCTGCTTCTGGACGCACAACGACGAGACCAACTAATAACGGACATATTCGTTTAATAAATGCCTAGGACAAACGCACCATTGCCAAGGAATACTAATCCACGACATTCTCGTCTGCCACAAAGACACAAGTTGCCAACTGCTAATAGAAATTCTATTCGATTTAGTGTATATATGCATTGCCCTAGGCCATGATATCCCTCTATTCAGCCATATGGCTACAGAAATGACACAAAAATACTTGCACTAGAGATACCCCTTCCCTAAAATGGTGACTAGGCCCTTACAATATACATATACATGAATACTCTATATGCCTTAAGCATAAAGAATACCTTCTAAAAACAATAAACATGCATAGGTATCATCTCCTGCAATAGCCTTGAAAAAGGACCAGTATGGATATTTTGGGACCATTCAGCAAAAAAAACAGAAACAACAAATACATATTAGTATTTATAGACCATTTCTTTTCGTTTTAATGAATTAATTCCTATTCGTAATCAAACACCATAAACACTTGCCAAGGCTCTAGTAGATTTCATCATCAAAACACACAGTGCGCCCGAGGTACTGGTCTTTGACAACGCTGTCACTTTTACTTTGAAACTGATGGAAGAAATCTGAAGGTTCTGAAACATAACTAAGGTACATATAGTCGATTACTATTGCGCCTCAAATGAGCTACTGAGAATCATGTAACCATAGGGGACAGACGACAGTTTGCGCTATTCCATTACGAAAAACGCTTCCCTTCTGATTTTATCGATTAAAACGTTGCTTTAAAGAGTAATTCCAGCGCTCGGCCCTAGAGCTCGGGTGTCGCAAACGAACTAAGGGGGCGTGCTTTAAAATTTTTGATTTTTTCGAAGAGAACTAAACCATCAAAACACTGAAAATGAGGCGTAGCAACATCAAAGAACCCCACTGCTGACGAGGACTATCTTCATTGGGATGTGATGCTAGATTAAGAGTATCGTCCCCCAAAAACAACCAAGCAAAAATATACGCCTGATGAGAATGACTCTATCAAATAATGGAAAATCACAGAAATAAAGGTGTTAACAATCTTTGATCTTCAGGACCCTATAGGGTACGAAAAGAGTGCAAAGAGACTATTTCAAAATAGGACGTATGCATTTTCAAGAAGGAATGCCCCAGTGTTCGATCCGCATATCTCCCACAAGGCTCACCCTGATCTAAAACAACCAGTGACAGAACCTCTCCATCATACATAAATCTATCCGATGACCCAACAGACCCATCGACGTAATGGTATTTTAAATAGCCATGTAATCACATACCTCCAGTCCCGTCTCTTATTTCTGAAATCTCGACACCCGCAACTTCTGGCATTTCATCTCATGCAGACAACCTTCCGCCAATAGCACAATCATCTCCTCCATTGCATGTAGAACCTCCCTCAACAGTCGATCAATCCCCAAGGGAAATAGGTTAATAAATACCATTCTAAATAACTTCTACTATGCAAGATTCTTAGCGATTAATTATTCCCAAGTTCCTCTTCTTGAAACAAATTCGGCAACCAGAATTCGGCATTCGAGTTTCTCGTATACCGAATCGACCTCAAGCACCATTTCCAGCGACTCAAACCCATGTAAACAGTAAACCACAACACCGCGAACAGGTTTCCTTCTCTTAAATATTTCTCTAAAAACAAAGCAATGCTTCGGAATTCGCTATGATGACCAAAATCACTCTATACATGTCATATGCTTCCATTGCCACCCACTTCTCAAGATAGGGTATAAAAAGTGTAAGCTTGCCCACTGGTCGTAAAATCAGCAAATCGACAGCCAATATTGAAAATGATCTATAATTCTTAAACTAGTATTTGTACACTCCTCAAAACAAGTATAGCTCCTTCTTGTCAGTATAGGATTAGAAAACCCTCATTAAAATAAGTATTAGCTCCTCCCAAGTGACATCCTATTGATAAACCCTCTTTGGATAAGTCTTAGCTCCTCCCATCTAAATATCTTCTCGACTTTAGATCGAGAGAGACAAACAGCCCCCCCCCTACCACTCTGCCACTGCACTAGACGAGTAACTAGGCACTACGTCTAGTCGCTGTTACCACCTAGAGACACAAGCCCCCTCTATCACGACCCCTGCAAGAAGCGTCATTCCACGTGAGATTGCCCCGTGCACCAAGCGCCAACCATTCCTTCAGTAACAAAGAGTTTAGTTATGCTGACTGCCTGCTCACCTTAACTGCGTGCCCATCTAACCACTGCGGGCATCGGGCGCCACCACTAGTCATTGGCGCCACAGTACACATTAATAATACTAGTAAGGAGCACACTAATAATTACACCTCTTCAGTTAGTGTGGATGTTCTTCTATTTATTAAAGGGTCAGAAGAAAACTTAATTATCATTCCGACCTATTTTAATATAATTACTTTATTTAAATCAAATGTATTCTACTACTTACCTCTCATTAACGAAAATTCAGCTGTTACCAAAATAAGGGTTGCCCGCAGGAGATTAAACATGAGTTCTGGTGGTGAAAAGAGGTGCGCTTTCACTGCTCACAACTTAATTGATGAAACGCTTTTGAGGTGAGATTTGGCCCATTCATGACTGTTTCTTTAATGCTTGTGATTAATTTCGTTAATATGAACGTGATCAGAGATTAAAAGGTTTTTTTTTAAATAGTCTGGTTCAATTTGGCCCGTTATTTTCATTTACTTTTTGCGTGATATTTTCACCCGACAAATTGACTTCTGTTCGGAGGACCGTTCGCACAAAAATAACTTTTAGTGGTAATTCAAAACGCCTTTGGGTGAAAATGTAAAATATATTTAGCGCAAATGCAAATTCACGAAGAAATGAAAAAGATCTGAAGCTCAGAAAATGATATTGGAAATATTATTGCGAGTGACTCGACAACATGAATATTACTAAAAAATTGCCAATCAATTTAAACAACTAAGAATTTTAAAAAAAAACTAGGAAATACTTCTCATTAATTCTAATAAATTGAAAAGTCTAATATAAAAGAATTTTAAAAACTAAAAAAGGTTAAAAATGAATAAATGCTATTTAAAATCACTACGTGATGATGCAAGAGTAAAAATAATTAAAACCAAACAAATATTATTCCTAAACACCGAATATAACTAAAAAAGTAAATAAAAATCCTATATTGCCTCAAAAATATCCCTTAGTTCTTGAAAATGACTTAAAATTAATCCTCTGCATAAAAGTTTGCCGTTAATTCTACCCTAACCCTTTCCCAAATTACCCCAAGTGTAATTCTTTTCGTTACGACAGGAAAGAGGAATCCTCCGACAAAGATGGAGTGTTATTTCTTGTTCTCCGTGAATGTTGGTGTTGTATAGGAGAACAATGGAAGGATGGTGTTGAAACAAGGAGTTGAAATTATGCATTATTGTTGAACTGTGGCAGAGAAAAGGGGTTGTTTCTGTGTAGGCGAATGAGCAAAGTTTCAAAAAATGATGAAATTTAAAATTCTTTGGTTTGTTTTCTCAATTGTCTCTCCTCCCCCCCCACCTCAAATACACAAGCACAAGTATACACACCAATATAATATTGAGACTGAAAGTGTAGGAGCAGTTTTATATACAAAAAATTGGTGTTATCATACGAATAATAATTCAGGTCTAATTTAGGAATATTAAATACTAAACACAATAACAGAATAATAAATAAAAACCTTATACTGTTCTGTGACCATCACATTACCCAGAAGATCAACAGTAATCTTCATAATGAAATTAGAATTCTGATTCAGAATAAAATTACTCTGATCTTTGGAGATTTTATGTGCTCAAGTATTGGATAACGAACTAAGACTGTTGTGGCAAACGAGCTTACCTAGCGGCAACACACATACACACCTGTACGTACCCAGGCTTTCCCTTGCATAGAAGGAAATGGCTAAACATAATTCTAACCGATCCAGACTAGTAATTCCTCTCTACGACTTCGATGTATCGCATTTAATGTCTTGGTAGTGGTGAATTTACCCCCCCCCCCCCCTCCATTTTTTTTAACTGGGATGAAATACAAAAAGACGATAGGGAAAAAGAAAAAGATACAAAGAAGACTTGAGTTCAGGTTCTCGGGGTCTTCTAGAGACAAGATCATGGAGAAGCCTCGGCAGAGTTGTGGCGAGATAGATAGATAGATAGAGGGCGAGAGAGAGGGGAGGGGAGAAAAAGAGAGAGATAATGAGATAGAGGGAAGAAGGGATGGAAGGAAAAAAGATGAGTTGGGAAGAGAGAAGGGAGATTGAAAGGGGGGGGAAATAAAGCAAGGAGACAAAGGGGTGTGGGAAATGGGATGAGATGGAAGAAAAGAGGGAAAAAGGAGGAGAGAGAGAGTGGCAGAGAGAGAAGGGAGATAGAAACCAAGCGGAGAGAGAGATAAAGAGAAAGAGAAAGGAACAAAAAGGATGAAGTGAGGTGGTAGATAGGGAAGTAGCAGAGATAAAGATAAAGAGAAACACAGAGAGAGTGTGTATCAAACTATCTTGTCCTTATCACGGCTAACATTTTATCTTTCAGACTCAGTGCGAAGATAGGTTGCCTACAGTCTAGTCCTGTCTGTCATTCTCCGACCCTGTGATCTCTCCAATACGCTATGCTCTCAGCTGAGGACGCATAATACGAAGACACGAGAGATTCCTAATTATTTCCTTCATTTTTCTGTTTCCTTTCTTCCATAAATAAATACATCCTAGTAACTCTCTGTGTCACGTCGTATCGTTTTAATTTCGTTTGACTGCATTCCATTTTGTTCGATTCGCGTTTATGCCAGAGGTGATATCATTAGTTCAAAAATCCTTCTCCTTGTTATTCAAATTTAGATAGATTTTTTTTCGATCACAAATAAATCTTTCGTTTCAAATTTAATCAACTACAAAAAAATATTCGCTTCGTTTTTCACTTGGAGAAAACCCCAAAGGTTTTGGTTTCCTAAATCATTTAACCATTTGTGTAAACCATTCATCTCTTTTCCCATTTAATTTCTTGCTTTATTGTATATATATTTGATTAATTGCTTTCCATCTGGATTTATTAATAAATCAACAAAAATCCAGTTTCTTTTTATCCTTCTCCGAAAGGAGAGTAATATCCCAGTGTCATTTTATACTTCTCCGAAAGTAGAGTAATAGGCCAGTGTCTTCTTATCCTTATCCAAAAGGAGAGTAATATATCAATGTCTTATTATCCTTTTCCGAAAGGAGAGTAATAGGCCAGTATCTTCTTATTCTTCTCCGAAAGGAGAGTACTAGGCCAATATCTTCTTATCCTTCTCCAAAAGGAGAGTGATATGCCAGTATCTTCTTATCCTTCTCCGGAAGAAGAGTAATAGGCAAGTGTCATCTTTTTATCCTTCTCCGAAAGGAGAGAAATAGGTCAATGTCTTCTCATCCTTTACCGAAAGTAGAGTAATAGGCCAGTGTCTTCTTATCCTTCTCCGAAAAGAGAGTAATATATCAATGTCTCATTATCCTTCTCCGAAAGGAGAGTAATTGGCCAGTATCTTCTTATCCTTCTCCGAAAGGAGAGTACTAGGCCAATATCTTCCTATCCTTCTCCAAAAGGAGAGTAATAGGCCAGTATCTTCTCATCCTTCTCCGGAAGGAGAGTAATAGGCAAGTGTCATCTTATCCATCTCTGAAAGGAGAGTAATAGCCCAATGTCTTTTTATCCTTCTCCAAAAGGAGAGTAATAGGCCAGTATCTTCTTATCCTTCTCCGAAAGTAGAGTAATAGGCCAGTGTATTCTTATTCTTCTTCAGAAGGAGTGTAGTAGGCCAGTGTTTTCTTATCCTTCTCCGAAAGGAGGGTAATAGGTCAATGTCTTCTCATCCTTCTCAGAATAGAGAGTAATAGGTCAATGTCTTCTTATCCTTCTCCTAAAGGAGAGTAATATCCCAGTGTCTTTTTATCCTTCTCTGAAAGGAGAGTAATAGGCCAGTGTCTTATTATCCTTCTCCGAAAGGAGAGTAATAGCCCAGTGTCTTCTTATCCTTTTCTGAAAGGACAGTAAAAGGCCAGTGTCTTCTTATCCTTCTCCGAAAGGAGAGTAATAGCACAGTGTCTTCTTATCCTTCTCCAAAAGGAGAGTAATAGGCCAGTGTCTTCTTATCCTTCTCCGAACGGAGAGTAATCGCCCAGTATCTTCTTATCCATCTCCGAAAGGAGAGTACTAGGCTAATATCTTCTTATCGTTCTCCAAAAGGAGAGTAATAGGCCAGTATCTTCTTATACTTCTCCGGAAGGAGAGTACTAGGCTAATATCTTCTTATCCTTCTCCAAACGGAGAGTAATAGGCCAGTATCTTCTTATCCTTCTCCGGAAGGAGAGTAATAGGCAAGTGTCATCTTATCCATCTCTGAAAGGAGAGTAATAGCCCAATGTCTTTTTATCCCTCTCTGAAAGGAGAGTAATAGGCCAGTATCTTCTTATCCTTCTCCGAAAGTAGAGTAATAGGCCAGTGTATTCTTATTCTTCTTCGGAAGGAGTGTAGTAGGCCAGTGTTTTCTTATCCTTCGCCGAAAGGAGGGTAATAGGTCAATGTCTTCTCATCCTTCTCAGAATAGAGAGTAATAGGTCAATGTCTTCTTATCCTTCTCCTAAAGGAGTGTAATATCCCAGTGTCTTTTTATCCTTTTCTGAAAGGAGAGTAAAAGGCCAGTGTCTTCTTATCCTTCTCCGAAAGGAGAGTAATAGCCCAGTGTCTTCCTATCCTTCTCTGAAAGGAGAGTAAAAGGCCAGTGTCTTCTTATCCTTCCCTGAAAGGAGAGTAATAGCCCAGTGTCTTCTTATCCTTCTCCAAAAGGAGAGTAATAGGCCAGTGTCTTCTTATCCTTCTCCCAAAGGAGAGCAATAGCCCAGTGTCTTCTTTTCCTTCTCTGAAAGTGAGGGTAATAGGCCAGTATCTTCTTGTCCTTCTCCGAAAGGAGAGTAATAGCCTAGTGTCATCTTATCCCTCTTTGAAAGTAGGGTAGTAGCCCTGTGTCTTTTTATCCTTCTCCGAAGAGAGAGTAATAGGTTAATGTCTTCTCATCCTTTTCCGAAAGGAGAGTAATAGCCTAGTGTCATCTTATCCTTATTCGAAAGTAGGGTAGTAGCCCTGTGTCTTTTTATCCTTCTCCGAAGAGAGAGTAATAGGTTAATGTCTTCTCATCCTTTTCCGAAAGTAGAGTAATAGGCCAGTGTCTTCTTATCCTTCTCCGAACGGAGAGTAATCGCCCAGTGTCTTCTTATCCTTCTCCGAAAGGTGAGTAATAGGCCAGTATCTTCTTTTCCTTCTCCAAAAGTGAGGGTAATAGGCCAGTATTTTCTTGTCCTTCTCCGAAAGGAGAGTAAAAGGCCAGTGTCTTCTTATACTTCTCCGAAAAGAGAGTAATAGGCCAGTGTCTTCTTATCCTTTTCCGAAAGTAGAGTAATAGCTCATTGTCTTCTTATCCTTCTCCGAAAGGAGAGTAATAGGCCAGTGTCTTCTTTTCCTTCTCCGAAAAGAGAGGAATAGGCCGTGTCTTCTTATCCTTACCCAAAAGGAGACTAATAGGCCGATTGTTAGCATCATGTCTTCTTTATCAGAGGTCTGTTTCCTATTTGTGAATGTTCAGATCCGTTATACAGCTATTGCTGAAGACATTCGGCTTCTCGATTTAATACACGAGAGCTCGACCAAGGATACGAATGAGAATGATCTAGTCACAAATTTAATCATTCTATAATTAGTAATAACCCCGATTGATTTTTATTCTTCGAAAATAATTTTTTACAGTTTCATAAATAATATGTAAAAAATTAGTCTAAGTAAGCAAAACACAAGTAAGCAAAACAACTTTAAGCCACGGAGTACCTTTGCATATCTCGAAGATTTATACCAAAGTAGCTATCCAATAATATCTAAGAGAAGTTAGAATTGGAAATATGTAAATAAATCTTGAAACTTTTAAGTATATAGCTTTCCCTATAGAAATATGTTGCTTACTAGAATGGTAAAATGCAACAGAGAACTCTCAATACTATCTCATTGCAGAATTCATTACAAAGAATGAAGACTAACAACGATCATAAAGGGTTGAATATCATCGAATCTAAAATCCTTCAAAAAATTTGTCATTTAGTTCATTGATGCTTTAGAACTTAACTATTTCGTTATAATTCCAAATATTATTTAGTGCTTTTCAATATTATGGAATCAATCAAAGGTAACTTGGATCCAATTACAGAAAATCGAGGCCCTAAAGAATTCTCTGGTCGACATCTAGCTTAGGTATTATGTGATGATTTTCCAATTGCATACACAAAGTAAAATACGGTGAAATTCCAAATACCGAAAGTTTGAATAAGGTTTTATCTTTGAAAATTGGAAAGTATCAAAGGTCCGGACAATTTTTTTTAAATAGAAAAAAAATACAAATAATTACGATCCCATTAGTCTAACTTCTATTTTTAAGGAAAATACTTTAAGTGACATATAATTAATGATGCAAGCATGATTTTAATAAGCACAGATCATGTTAGTCAAATCACTCGGGGTCTTTTCGAAATATACATATTTACCATTTATGATAACCTCAAAACAGCGCCTAGTATTTATGAAGACAGAAAAACCTTTAACAAGGTTACTGACCAGGAATTTGGGACAATAGCATAGCCACTTGTATTTTGTGGAACGTAACGGAATCAAATTAAAACGGCACGAGATTTAAGTGGACATCAATTACGAATGGAGTACCATAGAATTGTGTTTGGTTCATTTCTATTTGCTGTATTTTATATGCAGATGACAGAAATTTGAGATTTCTCTAGATAAATTTCAAAATTCGCACATACTAAATTAGCAAACAGCGTTGCTAACTCCGAAGAAAGGAGTAAACTCAATTACACTTGAAACTTAAAGACCAACAGTCTGAAAAATGACAGTTGCCATTTAATGAAAATAAGTATAAAATAATGAAGATAGGAAATAACAAAAAAACTGTATCCTGAAAGAAAGTAATTAAAAAAAATCTACAAATGACTTAGAATGTATTTAGTAATTCACAGGGATAGGAAAGGAAGTAATGAGAATAATAATTGTGTAACATTAGATGTCACTTTCGATGGAAAAAAAACCCGTTATTTCCCTATAATAATCAGTTATAGGGGAAATTTCGCTCAGGAAAGGTATTCAGAGTTACAAAGTTCCAAAGTAAAAGTAATTAAATGCGATTAGTCATGAAAATGATTAATTATAGCTTCAATAAACCTTTATATCCTTTTATTAGATACAATAATATAACGCGGCCTTTTTTTTTATTGACTAGAATATCAGAAATGTCTTTGATAACTTGGATTATGGAAAGAAATTTTCCTCTAGCGCGAATTGGTGGAAAAGAGTTTTTCAGTTATGTTGATGAGTTGTAATTATTTCTCGTATAAGATTATAATCAATACGTGAAATTGACAAACAGAAGATGTAATGAAAAGCAAAAGTATTGCTACTTTTAACTAGACTCAGCACAACACACTCTCAACACATACAAACTTCATCCGTTAAGATTAACTCAAAATGTTACAACTTTAAGCAAGAAAGTTCAACGAAGCAGTGGCGGATCCAGGAGAAAAAAGGAGGGGGGAGGGTTACCTGAATTCCTTCCTCTGAGTAGTTTGAGCAAAGAACATTGGTGATTAATAATGGTTATCTTACACAGCGTTGATAATAAGCAACACCTTCTCATAAAAGAGTGAGCGTAAACTCTCAAATCCGAATTTTCCCTCACATCAGAAAATTCTTAATTGTAGTTTTCTGTAGGTTTTTTTTAACGTCAACTAAAGTATAACACTGAATTTAATAATTATTTTTGATAATTACCTGTATTTTAGACATGTATCTGATAAGATACATTTGATCTCAACTGTTTAAAAAACTGTTTTTAGATATATTCTATATTATTACATAACTCTTTCTGAATAGAAAAATACAAGTATAAACATAAACGGGTCTGAAAGTTGGGGGTTGGGGAGTGGGGGTCAGCCGGCTAGCCCTCGCCCTCCTGGATCTGCGCCTGCAACGAAGGCATCTCCGCCAGTAGATTTGCTGAAGAATCACTCATAATGGCGAGTTCTCCTGACATAAAACTAAATGTAATAAAGAAGAAACTAAGAAGAGGGAAGAATAAATACAAGAATTTGGAATACAGGAAAAAATAATAAAGGAATCTAGAATAAATTGGAACTCGTCGAAATCTACTCGAGTGGACCATATGGTCTTTGCGTCTCTGTACTTCCTACCCCTCTTTCCAAAAATACCCCTGACTCCGTTGTTCATTAAGGATGGGGGGAGGCTTCAGAAATATTGTGTGTCCTGACTAGCGCGACAAATAGACACCTCATTTACTAATCAGATTAGACCACTTCTATACAGATTCACTTTCCCTAACCTAACCATTTTCTTTAAGGTTCCATCTTCAAAACTATCTGGAGGAGATCATTATTTTAAATTTTAAAACATGGTAAACTTCTCTATCGATCCGTCAATCCATTGAGTTATCCACTTCCCTTGGCGACAATACATCACATATTTCTCTGTTGGTCTGTCCGTGCGTCAGTGTATCTCTGCCTCTTTCTCAATTTCTCTTTTCCACTTCTCTCCCTTTCTCTCTCTCTCTCTCTCTCTACTCTATCTCTTTTCTCAATCCTCTTTCTTTTTATCTTTTTCTCTTTATCTCTCTCTTTCTCTCTCTCTCTCTCTCTCTCTCTCTCTCTCTCTCTCTCTCTCTCTCGTTATATCTCTCTCGCTCCCCCATATATATATATATAATTTAAAAGTTAAATGACAAGACGAGGTATGAGACTTCCAGCCTTTATATGATGACGTACAACGTCTCATAATTTAGGATTTATCTCGAATGGCTTAAGCCTCGCTTCCCCAACATTTCCTTATCTTGTGCCAAATTGATAAGGACGTGTTCAATGCAACTGTTTGATCTCTTGATTCCAGAATTGGATTATAAAGGCAAGAATAGAATACAGAATTTTGGAAAATGATAAAGACACGGTGAAGCAAAAGGGAATAAAATGTATTGTATACATCGTAGAAGCCTAATTAATAATTAGAGAGGGAGAAACAATATAAAGACAATTCGGTGATAAACGTATATAAATAAAACGTAACAAAATAGACAAGCGAAGCGGAAGGCGAAAAGAGCGCTCACCTCAGAGGGACATTTCGAAACAAGGTTAGTCTAAAGAAACGAGGAAAGAAGCTGTCCAAAACAAGACTATCGGAGAGAACGCATGAACAAGAGGCTTTACTAAACAAGGCAGAGAAAGATATTAACCAACAGGAAAGAAATACGCCATTCGACCAGACAGAGGCGAAAATAACAGAGAGACAGAGACAGAAGACGTACAATCTCTCACACAGAAAGAGACACCTTTGTCACTTATTCCTTTATTATCTACTCTTGCCTTCTAAATACTTTTCCTCTATGAATATCCGAAACATAATAGCTGTAAGTGGAAATACAAAAAATTCAATAAAACCTATTTAAAATGGCTAACCCATAGACAAAAAATCAACAAACCACTGAACTGAGAACACCCCCCCCCCAAAAAAAAAATCGCTCCTCTCTTCGATTTTCCTCAACTTAGGACCTTTTCCTGCGATCTTGAGATTAAATTCTTTCAATTTTGTGAACAATAAAAATGATAAACAAAGAAAATCCAAACGAAACAAAATGAAACCAAAATATTGAAATCTTTTTATAAGAATGACGAAAATATTTTCTTTCATTCTTTGGAAGCTTAATTAATAATAGACGTTTAAATAAGATAATACTCATGATAAAGAAATATATATAATAACCTAATGTTTGTAAGCATACTGCAATAAAGAACAATTATATATTTAACGTAAATTTATAAAATATTCTTCATTTTATTTTAATGGATAAACGGAAAATTCGAAGAGGTGGTATATAACATAATGTAACGAATAAAAGAGATAATATATAAGAAGGAGAAGAAAGTTCCGATGGAATACCCACCAATAGTTTAAAGAATAATTATAATAAACATATAACAAAAATTGTAATATCTGAATTGGTAGATTTCACTATTATCAATAACCTCCTGACAATTTTACGCCATACCATGGGCATAAAGTATTTATCATTTCGGCTTTCGGCAAAGGTTTCTGTTTATACGGGCAAATTCTGCTCAAATAAATATGTTTTAACGTTTTATCAAATTGTTCACCGATTTAGTTGATTAGAAGAATTCAAATTGTATTCCAAAAATCACAAAATTCGAAAATACCGCGAATATAAACTTCGCACGAAAAATCGCCAGTCGTTCCAAGGTCCGAGCGAAAAGGCGCGATTTATAGCAAGAGAGGGCGACCGTCTGAACGCACAGACGTCTTGAGCGTGACTGAATTATAGGATGAATTATCTTTACTTTTATTCCACCTTATTCCTCTCTCCCTGTCTCCTTTTTTCTCTCTTTCTTATTTATTTGCATATATATATATATATATATATATATATATATATATATATATATATATATATATATATATATATATATATATATATATTTATTAATTATTTCTCATTCTCTCTACTTTAAATCAGCAGTAACCAATAACCGGGGTGGGGTTATAAGGGTATTGCGGCCTTCAAGGCTGAAAGTTCGGAAGAGAATCCCCTTAGTTTGAATATACGAACATTTGTATTACGAAAACCTAGATAGAACTTTGTAAACCTATTTGGGACCAAGGTTCTAGAAGCGCCACTAAGTGCCAGCTCATAACGTCCACCCCTCACCAAATACAAAAGCACTAATTTATTTTATCCCTTTACAATCTAATTGGTGTTCGCATCTCTGAATCTCGAAGGAATTTTATCCTGGAGGATTTGTACATGACGGGAGGTCTCAAACGTCCGGGCTTCTAATCTACAGTTTCCTTCGTGTTGACAGTGATTTTCCATAATTCAGGAGAGCCGCGGCAATTGAGGTCTCCAAACCCCAATTAGTTTAATTTAATTACTTTAGCTATGGTATCCACCGCATATTTTGAGCACCAAACATGATTCGAATATAAAAAATAACTGTCTGTTGGAGATGCCTTCATTGGTTTCGGGTTTTTTTTTAATAACTATG
Source organism: Ceratothoa steindachneri (assembly GCA_963969495.1). NCBI lineage: Eukaryota > Metazoa > Arthropoda > Malacostraca > Isopoda > Cymothoidae > Ceratothoa > Ceratothoa steindachneri. The sequence goes on from OZ018329.1 coordinate 42,745,333, forward strand.
TCATATTTTTGTGTTGTCCCTCCGACTCTCCCGAACTTAACACCACCAGATCTGTTTTAATTTCATTCAGTGGATTTTGTTCAGCCATCGACACATTTCAATTGGTAGTTTTTTCGCACAAATAATTACACTGTCCAACAATGATTTTGCTACAGAAATGAGAAGGTAGTTTTCTATTGTAGTTTTTTTGCGTAGGATGACGAAAATTACCTTTATTTGTCAAGAAATGATTTCAGTTTTTTGTAATCTGCACATTTAATTTTTCATTAATATTAGATTATTCAGTATATAGAGGTACAAAGATAAGTAGAAACAAAATGCTTATTCATCAAAAGAAATTAATAAGTCCTTTTAATACATTTCAGAGTGTGGTATTATAAAAATATATTTAAAAAAATAAGGAGGATTTAAGAGTTTTCAAAATTGCTGAGATCTATACAATAGTCATATATTTTTAGAATATTTAGGCTTCTTTTTATGTACATAATCTTGTCTGTCTCGTGAAGAATCCAGCAGAAGTCAGCAAGCATTGCAGGACTTGCTCAATTTTGCCTCAAACTCACTCTCGACCATAAGTTGTCGAATCTGAGGCGCAACAAAGATTCCTTCTTTAATTTTAGCATCACTAATCTTAGGAAATTTTGTTTTTAAATATAAAAAGGATGGCTAGTCATGCTTTAAGGCTTTCACAAATTGTTTCATTAAACCTAATTTTATGTAAAGTGGTGGCAAAATTATGTTTTCCTTAGGAACCAATGGTTCACGTATGACATTATGACAACCTACTTTTGTCTCTTCTCTTAAAGACCATTCTGAGCGTATGTAATGTTCTCCCCGAGTTCTACTGTCCCACTGGCAGAAAGAAGACAAGAATTTTGTGTAGCCTGACTGCAAGCCATTTAAAATGGCTACTACTTTAAGGTCAGCACAAATCGACCATTTATGTTCACTGTATTTAATGCTTTTTAAAATGAAATCTAAATTCTCATAAGTTTCTTACAAAACAACAGAGTGAGCTACTGGTATCGATGGTAGTTTATTTCCATTATACAGCAGCACGGCTTTACTACTATATAAAGAAGCGTCACTGAAAAGTCTCCATTGACTGGGTTCATAATGTATATCTAATTCTTCAAAGAGACTTGGAATATTATTACAGTAGCATAAGTTGTTGTCAAATGAAAATTGGTCTTGTAAACTGTTTGATCGAATGCGAAACTTAGTAATTCGAACATTTTCTGCTACTAAATTTCTTTCTTTCAGTCTCGAGGGCAGTAATTCATTCTGTTGCTTTGTTAAGTTTAGATCTCTAACAAGATCATCTAGATCAAGTTGTAAGAAAGGTTTTGGAGTAGTAACAACAGTTTCGGGAACATATATTTCAGTGTCTGGTTCACATGATTCCATATCTGATTCATCAGAGTTAGACAAAACAATTTCTGCAGCTGGTTCAGGTACTGGAATGTCTTTTGAGTGAGGTCTAGGCCGAATAGCAGATCTAAGTTTGAGATATACCACATCTGAAGCGCACTTCGTTGTTTTACCTAAAAGTATGGAAATTATATGCATAAAATTTAATTTATAGTTATGTAAATATGTGCGATTACAATTAAGTGGTTCTAAATTTAATTAATTTTATATTTTTAAAAAATAATATTACACTATACTGCTTCAAAATATAGGTACAGTGGACAATAAACAATTACTTACTTTGTATGTCTACCAAACATAAATAGCAACCAGTGGCATGATCTTGGGGCTCTCGCCATACCATTGGAACACCAAATTGAATGCTTTTTATTTTTCCTTTAGACCATTTTGATAAAGAATTAAAGCATGTGCAACAGATATGCCGTGCCCATGGGTTATCTTGGTGGTAAATTTTACATCCAAAATGCAAATTATATAGTTTTTTCACGAGAGAATAAATGTTTCTTTGAATTTTTTTTAAATGATACTGAATCACATATGAGTATGTAGCAGTATTTATCTGGGTCATTTTACACTGTCCTCTTGGCATTTTAATTAAAATTGTTTCTTTTATTTAACATTTTATTTAATTAAATAACCTGAAAATAAGAAAAAGTAATTGGCAACTTACAAAAAACTAGAGTCATTTCGATAAAAATTACTTCCATTTTTTTAAATCTACACATAAAACTACATAAAAAATGTTACTCTAATCTTTGTAGTCTACAAAAAGTTAAATTTTGTTAGACACTGTTATTAATTCATTTCGAATATATTTGGACAAAAATTGGGAATAAATCAAAACCTAAAAAATTCAAATGTATTTTGATCTCATGTTTTTTTTTTATCCCCAAACACATTTTACCCGTATTTTGCGGTAGCGACAATTTTACCCACTTTAGGGGGAAAATTGAATTCAAGTTTCATTTTCATTTTGGGGGGGGGCTTGAAATCACTTTGATTCGAGGTTTCCGAATTTCAATGATGGAATCAAATGAAAACATTGATTTCCAATACTGTGTTTTGAGTTTTAATTACAGATTCTCCCACTTAATCAATTAACGTTATTTTCTGGATATTAGTGAGGCAACAAAAAGCCAAAAGCGAAAGAATAAACACCGACTATGTTTTTGTGATGGGGAGATGTTCCATGCCAATGGCTCAATATCTAGACCATAGTAATGCATTGTCTTTATTGAAATAACGCCATCTATCCATGGATTTGGAACGTGAGTAAAGAAGAAAAGTGATCGATCGTTTCAGCTTCAGTAGCATCATTTGTGCCTTTGGATTAGAAAAATTATTGCGGATATAAATAGTGATCCCACCATACCGAGGCTACCACAGGAAATAAGGGGTCCTACCAAATTCGATGGCCTCTAGTAGTTATCCCAGATCGCAGTGGATAAGTACACACATATAACCAACTAAATAGTTGGGTCAGGATACTGAAGTCATATTTTCTTAGTGGTGGCCTTTTCTTATACACAGAGACAAGAAAAGCCATTTTCTACTGTTTTTTTAATGGTGGTGAAAAATTGAATACAGTATGTATTTTGAAAAATGCATCAGCCTCATTGTTCGAATTTTTTGGGGGGAGGGGGCATGAATTTTCTTTGCCTGCCCCCTCCACTCATGTAAACAAGAGGACATCAAAGTTAAAGACTGAAAACTTTTCAATCAACCCCTTTCATGTGCCTAGAGAAGCACAGATATGAAGAGGCGCATTGAAATAGTTTTACTAACTAAGGAGAAACCAACCCTCTAGATTTTCTTGGCAGTACTTTTGTAATTGAAGTAAATAACGCCCGTTATTTGCATATTTCGTTTGCATTTATCCTGATACCGCAATAACAAAGTTTTCGAACGAAAGAAAAACCCGAGATGTTTGCATTGGTTGAGCTTTGTGCCTTTGACTGTTTTAATTTTGCGCATAAATGGGTCAAGAACATTATTGATCCATCACATAAAAGTGAGGTGTAAATTATATAATAATGTAGCTTCCTGCTCAATTTATGGGAGGAAATTGAACAACCTGTCTGTAGACATGGACATGACCTCGGTAGATCAATATTTCTACTCTCCCTAAGCATGTTTAGATGCTTGGATATTTGGTTGATATCTATACACAAGCGCAGGTTCACTGTACCGTTTGCAACTACAATCCATTTAGTTGTATGGTAAGAAAAAAAACCTACTCTATGGATTAAGTGTCCAACAAAGGTTAAAGTGGAATATGCGGATTAAGTATCCCTTTCGTCTGTATTTGAAGAATAATGGTATTGACAATAAGTAAAGTAGTTCCCGTTCATTTTAGCCATCGTTAAATCTCAGTTCTGTATAAATCAATTTTCCTTGTCACCTATTTACACGTCAGGATACAAAGGTCATCCCTCAAGATCAAATCTGTACTCATTCTTTGAGACTACCAATTTTTGTCTGTTCATTCGGTTTTTCATTATTCTTCCTTTTACAGGAAGGCTTGTAAACCCTTTATCTCCCCACAAATAACCCCATATTCCTTTTAACTAGTACCTAACATCCTTAGTCTTCCAAACCATATCTATACTATTGGGTTGAGGAATAAGTTCTTGCGATTTAATTAAATTTATTCATTACCATTAACAATTTTAGAAAAACTTCATTTTTAATTGATAACAATATGCAATTTAATCAATAATGTATTCTCCGTTGTTATTTACGATTTCTTTCCAACGTTCAACTAGTTTTTCGATGCCTCTGCAATAAAAATCTCTGGATTTTAACTCGAAGAATTCGTCTAACCAGGTTCTTAATTCCACATCAGTATTGAACGAAACGTCGCGCAAATTGTTAGAGAGCGATCGGAACAGATGGAAATCCGATGGAGCCAAGTCTGGCGAATATAAGGACGCGGCAGGATTTTCCAATTAAGCGTTTGGATGGCGTCTTTTGTCATATTGGCAATGTGAGGACGAGCATTGTCGTGTTGCAGAAGGACTTCATAACGTCGATGAGGTCGCTTTTCACGAATAGCTTCAGCGAGTCGATACATTTGTTGAAGGTAGAGTTCTGCATTAACAGTTTCGTTGTTCGCAAGGAGATCATAAAGAATGATGCCTTCACAATCCCACCACACATACAGCATCGTCTTTCGTGGATGAAGTTCTTACTTTAATCGTGGAAGTGGTTTTTTATTGGGGCTGAGCCATTGTTTTCGATGGTTCATGTTGATATAAACAAACCACATCTCGTCGCCAGTGATGATGCGGTGAAGAAATCTGTCCTTATATCCACGAGTAGCCTTGTGACGAGCAAGCCAACTTGCGGCAATTGTGGAGCGTTGAAGTTTGTTGCTTTCGCTCAAAGAGTGCGGAACCCATGCACCGAGTTTTTTTAACTTTCCCATCGAATGAAGGTGATTCACTACAGTTTTCTGATCACATTCCAATTGTACGGCCAAGTCTCTAGTCGATTGACGAGGATTTTCATGAAGAAGGTCGTTCAATCGAACTTCATCCAACTTAATGGGGTGACCAGAACGTTCTTCGTCATTAAGATTGAAATGGCCGTTTTTGAAACGTGGAAACCATCATTTAACTGTCCTTTATGATAAAGCATTTTCTCCGTACACAGCACAAATATCGCGACGAGATTTGGCTGGATTTGCATTGTTCACGTCTCGATTGAAAATGAATAACAACAAGTGTCGAAAATGCGCCTTTCTTACAACTTGACATTCCATTTTGAGGGTACAGAACAAAAATTAAATTAACACAACTTTTAAATAAACTGCAATGACTTATTACTCAACTTCAAGACGTAGACTATGCAAAAGCCTAATAGTCTACGTTGTTAAGAGACGTAGCCTAACCTTTGCAAATTTTGCTCTCATTATTTATTATTGTTTCTTAATATGTGCACAAATCACGTCAACAAAACTTAAATCAACACAACATTTAAAAAAACGCAAGAACTTATTCCTGAACCTAATACACCAATTTTAACTTCTTTCAAAGGAATTACACTGGGCTGCATCCCCTCAAAAATTCCTTGCAACAAAGACGTCATTACCATTTCCCATTAGAGTTTTGCATGCTGAATCTTGAAATCATACTCATTTTTTCAGGAAGGTTCTCATTTTTTTTGTAATAACCAACACTAAATTATTTAGGTTTATCGGGCAGAAATGCGTCTGAGCCAGGTCTATAAAATTCCTGTAAATTTATATAGGTAAGTAAAGGCAAACAGAGGTTGACAGGCCATTTTATTTTATTGAGAAGAAACAAAATCATGATAAATGTACGTTACATACATACAGGCATGTACATATCTGCTTACGAAAATCACCATTGTATTTGAATGTTGAGGCCAGCTATTCTCCCTCAAAGACAGGCGTTCGAGACTTTCTCTTGTGGTTCGGTGTATCAGCAGATTTGCCCGGCTTCTTTGAAGCGACCAGCAGAAATCAGCCATCATCGTCACGCTCCAATTGCCTTGATAGCGGTGCTCTATTTCGTATATATCTTGATGGAACCTCTCCCCCTGTTTCTCACTGAAGTCACCCAAGTTGGCAGGAAAGTAGTCAAGATGGCTATGGAGGCAATGCCTTTTTATGCTTATCCGTACGCCAGCCGTCTCATATGCTTGAAGCATGTTTCCAACTCTTTCCTTGTAGTCATCGGCTTTTGTGTTCCCCAAAAAGCCTGTTACAACTGACTTAAAACTATTCCAAGCACTTCTTTCATGAAGTGTTAATGCTTTAGTAAAGCCGGTATCTGAAAGAAGCTCACAAATCTGTGGTCCAACAAATATGCCAGCTTTAATTTTAGCATCACTTACAGAAGGGAATTTGTGGGACAGCTACTTAAACCCTTCCCCATCTTTCGGAAGTGCTTTTACAAAGTTCTCCATCAATCCCAGCTTTATGTGAAGTGGAGGTAGAAGCACTCTCTTCGCTGGTACAAGTGGTAGAGATTTGACGTTATGGAGGCCAGGTAGAAATTCCGTCCGTTGTGGCCATTGCACTTGTCGGTAGTGTACGGAATCTGCACGGCTGTCCCACAAGCATAAAAAGCATAGATGTTTTGTGTAGCCTCCCTGCAGCCTTAACAAAATACTTAGGACCTTCAGGCCACCAAAAACAAGCCAGTTGGTGATCCTGATATTGTATGTTGTTAAGAAGAAGTGAAATGGTAGCGTAGGTTTCTTTCAGGGTGACGGAATGCGCAATGGGCAATGATGCTACCTTTTTTGCCATTAAAAAGTAGCATGGCTTTCAAACTCCTTGTAAAGGAGTCGATAAAGAGCTTCCATTCTTCAGGATAGTATTCCTTGCCCATGTGTCCCACAAGACCTGAAACATCATGGCAATACACCATGTCATCTGTCTTAGTAAAGAACCCCACAAATTTCTGCTCTCGATGCCTATAGCATTCAAAGTGTGTGCTGCTTCCCAAAAGATTTTTCTCTGCTAACCTTGAGCCTAGCAATTGTGCAGATTCTTTTGAAAGCCCAAGATCTCGAACAAGGTCATCTAGCTCACTTTGTTCAAACAACTGAGAGCTTTTCCCACGGATCTCGATAGGGTTAAACTCTTCATCCACATCTGCAGCTTCATGTTCACTACTTGAAGAGTTACTACAACTGCTACGGTGCACATTCTCAGGACATATTGTACTGGGACGTCATCACTGTGTGGTACAGGTCGCATAGCTGATGGAATGTTTGGATATTAAATATGTTTCATGCTTTTAGCATTCTTCTCCAGCGGTTTCACCATACAAAAATAGAAGTCATCATGGTGATTTTTCGGTTCCTGCCAAACCATTGGCATACCAAATGGCATTGACTTACGTTTCTCTTTAATCCAATGACTGAAACCAGAAATACAGTTTACACAGGAAAAGTGAGGAGCCCATGGCTTGTCCTGATCTCCTAGTTCAATGGCAAAATAGGCAAGATACAGACGTTTTACTGAAGATGTGATAGTGCGCTTCTGTTTTGAGGGTGTGTACTTTCCGCATATGTAGCAGTAGGAGTCAGGATGGTTCTTGCAAGTCTGAGGCATCCTTCAGTTAATCTGCAACAAAATAAATAAACATAAGACACAGTCAATGATCACAGGTGGACATTACGCAGTAATAATTCATACATAGCTGCCTATGCACCTAGCTCTATAACGCATACTGTGCAACAAAAACCTAGAACCTCTGGAGCAAAACGAATACTACCACAGTGTTCAGCACGCAAAATTGGTCTGGAAAATGATATTGTCATTTATGTTGCATTTTTGATGAATTCCAGTGTTATCTATTAAACACTGAGTTTTTTGTTGGTTTTTTTTAATTCACCTCTTCCCACCCCCATTGTAATATGATAATTAATGAAAGCTGTGGAACTCATTCTAAACTTTAAAATAACTGTTGTACAGGGTTTTGTTTTGATAGTTCAGTAATGAACTTATTTGTGCTATGTCTCTTTTACACACTCTTAAATGCCACTTTCTTCCAAACCATTTTTCCAAGTCTTTATATCAAAGGTTCAAATGCTGGTTTCCACATTTTTTAGGTAAAAAATTAAAAACCATCAATAATCTGTTGAAATCCTCATCACCCCATTCTGTTGAAATGACCTTACCAAGTTTAGGGGGGAAGTCATTCGTTCTACTATTTACTTCCATCTCTAGAATCAGACTGCAATTCAGGTACTTAAATCAATAATTAGCTTCTCCCTAGAATTGACTTTATTAATGATAATGGTGCTTTTATATTCTCATTCGCAATGCCAAGCTTATCATAACGATCTGTCTTAATTGCTTAAGTGCCATCATTTGGAATGTGTAAAGAATGTATAGTTAAAAGATAAGGCACAGAGTCCCATTTTCCTTATTCGTTAGTAGGTCTCTTGTCACGAATTTTTTAACAACATGTTTTAGCTGCGCTTTCTTTGTTTATGCCCCCCAAAGGTCTTGAAACAGCCTGCTTGCTATCTTGCTCTTCTCCTTATCTCAGGTTCTAGTCAGGGTTTGAAGACCCGTGGAAAACTTTAACCTTCTTAGGATTTTCTTCTCTTTCCTTACAGTTTACTCACTGATATCTTACGACACTTTCCTCCTCTACACAAACATTACACAAACATTATTTATATTAGTGAATTTTAGTGATTTTTCCCTCCGAGTCCTTTTTCGTAATTTCAGTTTTTTATGTTCTTGATAAAAATAGAAACGGTTCTTTAAACATATTTTTTTGGAAGAGGGAGAATTCTTAGTTTTAAGGATATTTTCTAAGTGTTAAGGGATTAAATTATTAAAATTCATTAACCTAAAAGCTAATATAAGAAATCTCTTAATTTTAACATTCTCCTACCTCTTCTTATTATAATTATCATTATTGTAAATGGTAGCGGAATTAATTCTCTGACTTAAATTAAGATTTTTTGGACGAATCTCAACTGAATTAATGCTACGATTTAAATTAAAAGATTGTTGACTCATCTGAGCTTAATTAATGCTCCGAGTAAAATTAAAACTATGTTGAACTAGATGAGCTGAGTTAACAACTCATCTTAGCTGAACTAATGATCTGACTTAAATTAGAGTGTGTTAAGTCATCTGAAGTGAGTTAATATTCTGACTAAAATTAAAAGTGTGTTGACTCATCTGAGCTTAATTAATCTTCCGACTCAAATTAACACTGTGTTGACTCATCTGAGCTGAATTAAAACTCCGACTCAAAGTAAGAGTGTATTGACTCACATGAGCTAAGTTAAACCTCTGACTCAAATTTTGAGTGCGTTGACTCATCTGGGCGAGCTGAACTAATTATCTGACTCAAATTAAGAGTATGTTGACTCATCTGTGGTTATTTAATGCTCCGACTCAAATTAAGAATGTGTTGACTTATCTGAGCGAGCTGAATTGATGATCTGACTCAAATTAAGAGTGTCTTGACTCTCCTGGGCATATTTAATGGCATGACTGAAATTAAGAGTTTGTTGACTGAGTTTGGCTAAATTACATTACAGTGTGTTAACTCATCTGAGCTGAGTTAATGTTCCGACGGAAATAAAAAGTGTGTTGACTCATCTGAACTGATTTAATGCTCTGACAAAAAGTAAGAGTGCGTTGACTCATCTGAGCGAGCTGAATTAATGATATGACTCAAATTAAGATTGTGTTGACTCATCAGAGCTGAATTAATGCTCTGACTCAAAGTAAGTGTTTGTTGAATCATCTGAACTGAGTTTAATGCTCCGAGTCAAATGAAGAGGGGGTTGATTCATAGCTGAATTAATGTTCTGACTCAAAATAAGAGTGTTTTGACTCATCGTAGTTGAGTTAATGCTCCGACTCCAATTAAGGATGAGTTGATTCATCTGAGATGAATTAAAGCTCCTACTTAAATTTAGAGTGTTTTGACTCATCTTAGCTTAATTTATTCTACAACTTATATTAGAAGTGTGTTGGCTAATCTGAGCCGATTAATACTCCAACTCAAATTAAAAGTGTGTTAACTTATCTGAGCTGAGTTAATGCTCTGACTCATATTAAAGCGATGTCATCTCTGTTACCTATCAGTAAATATCTACCCATTTGGTTGAAAACTTTGATTAAGACTCTAACGGACCTGACTCAATATACTCGTAAAACGAAATTATGAAAATATATTTTAATAGATATCAATATATATATATATATATATATATATATATATATATATATATATATATATATATATATGGTACGGTTAATGTAGTGGCATCATTTGACAACTGCTCTACTTCAGGACCAGCGTGATATCCTTTCATCCTCGAACTGGAAGACTACATTTATAGGATAGCTGACCCACCAGTTTAATGATGTCACTATATTAACCGTACCAATTTCTCTTGGGTCTTTTTCCATATATATACTAATTTGCCAAAATTAATGTTATAGCGCTATGGAAATCTAATGTATATTCCTAGATGAATATCAGTTGTGTTGACACCTCGTAGGTTAATGCAGATTATGCCAACACAACGTGACTCATCATTGTTCGGTAGGGTCATTGTAGTGGATGTCAGATAGATGGGAAATTCCATTGCTGAAATTTTACCGACATTTAACAGCCCTCGATCTACGGTGTAACGTGTATACTGTTAATACCTTATGGAAGGCATTACCTCCCATCATGAACAGTGCAGTGGCAGACCAAGAGTGCTAAATCATCGTGACAAGCAATATCTGGCTAGAATTCCCTTTGGCCACAAACAAGCAATACTTGTTCAAGTCGCATCCATATTCAATGCAGGAGGTACTGAACGTTTCAGGCGAATTAATGCAGCGTTCATTACCTTCCCTGGCATGTGGAAGCAGACGACAGACCAAATTCACCTATTCACACCATAACATCGGATACAGCGCTATAAATGGGTTCATGACCTCGCTAATTAGTCACTGAGAGACTGGCAATATGTGGCGTTTTCCGGGGATTCACGCTTCCGGTTGTTTCGGGCTGATGGTAAGGTTTGAGTGTGGCGTTAACGATAAGACCATGGATCATAGTAGTCAATAAACGCACAGTGCAGGCTGTTAGTGGTTCCATACTAGTGAGAGTTGAGTTCATCTGGCATGGGATCGGCATTTTAGTCAGCCTCAACACGTCATAGACCGGTGATTGATATGCTACCTTGCTTGACGACCATTTACATCAGTTCGTGGACTTCATTTGCCCCAATAACGATTGGATATTCCAGCAGGAAAGTGACATCGGGCACAAGTTGCCCAGGATTGTTTTAAGCAGCAGTCTTAAGAATTCCGACCAATGGTAGCGCCACCACATTCGCTCGACATGAACCAAATGGAGCATTTAGAGAACGTAGTCACGTCCATTCGTGCCCAAGATACGGACCTTACAAATATTAGGGAGCTGTGGACAACTCTCGAGACGGCGTGGTTCACCATCTCAATAGAGGTCTTCATTACACTTGTGAACTAAATGCTACGTCAATTTTCTGCACTTCACCAGGCTAGAGTAGGTCATACACGATACAAGATACCTATTCCATGACCTTTGAATATTCCTAATGTTCAAGCATCACCCACACTCCAAAGTCCGTGTGGTTCAAATGTGTCGAACTGGGAGGCCATAGTTTCCTTGACCTAAGCTACTTAAAATTTGCGTGACACCAGTCTTGGACTTTTTTGACTGTGTATAAGGTTGTCCCTTCTTGTTAAGAGTTACACCGGCATTTCTTATGGTGACCTCCACCAAGGAAATTACTTTTTCTTTCAATATGTTCAAATGAACAGGTTGGGTGATCTTTACCATTATCCTGAGAGCTGTTTTTTATGACTCAATGATAGTACGCCCATCCATACCATCTATTAAGCTAGATTCTGTCCCGTCAAAGATGTGCGCTGTTCAACCGAAATGTCACTTTGGGTTGTGGATGGCCTGGAAAGTGAATACAGATCTATGGGCTGAGACTCATCGAGGAGCCGCTTTTGTTCTTTCGAATTTCTTCTTTTTGCTGAGGTTGGAAAGCAGTTGTTCTCTAGCTACCTGAATGGACAAAGTTTCAGATCATCTTTAAGGAATATTTGCCTGGTAATGTGGCTCACTTTGGCCTACAAAGCAAGTTGTGTGGCATTTCTTGGATTTCGCCTGATTTTGTTCATCTCGTTTTTGATGCAAGTTGGGTTCTTCACTGATCGAGTCGGTTTAGCAGATCTGCTAACAATGTGTTCAACATTTAAAAAATATCTTCCACTTCTCTTCTTGCTTTTATACAGATAATTGATTGCTTCATATTTTTCAGTCATATTTGTAAATTGGTGTTGTTTTTTATGATTTTAGAATTTAGTTCGCAAAATACAATAAATCATGAAAGGAGGTGCAAGAAAGTAAATATTTTATATTATGCTAGCATTGTTAAAATGACATAAAATAGGTCTCACAAAAATAAAGTTGTTTTGATTTTTTGAGATACATATATTCGTCAAATTTGGGTCAGTATATCTTGTTCTGTCACTCTCACTCGATGAACCAGCTACGGCTTCGATGACAACATTTAGGCGACTTCAGAAACGGCCACAGGCATTTGTCACTATATTCCGTGTTAGGCCTTTGATTGCCCTGGTAATCCTGGCCCTGAGCTCGTCCTTCGTGTTTCATCTGGATTTGTTGCTCTTGTATCGGCATGTATAAATATTTCCCGTAAAAATGTAATTTTTTTAAAGTTTACCCTTTAAATAACATTTTTACCAAAGCTAATTAGTTACCCCTCAGATATTGCCGGTTTATTTAATAAATATATTGTATAAATATATTGTATGAAACATTATTTTGTCATTTCCTAATCTTATATTTGTATATTATTCTATTACTAATTATTTCCATATTTTTGATAAATAAGGAGCAAATATAGAGCACGAGAAGTATCATAACATTCAAATGTGCTTCGTGTGCTACTCTTTGGAGCAGCACACCACTGCCAACTGCCCCCAAAAAGGACAAATCTGGTGCAGCGAATGTGCCACACAGGGTCATAGATATGACTCCTGTAAGAGCGATTCAAAATTATGCATGAATTGCAAGGGGCCCCATCGGACGATGGCCTTGAACTGCCCCAAGAGGGAAGAAATAATAAAGAAGATGGAAGAAAATGAAAAAAAGAAAAAAACTGCCACATACGCGAGCACTTTAAAGAAAAGTGAAGGGATGGCCTCAACAATGGCAACTCCCTCACCTATGGTCTTTACAAACGACCTCAGTGCGAAAATACTAATTTGCATTACTCATGCAAGCGTGGCAAACGCGGTCAAACCCGGATGTTACAACCGGGTATTGAACGCGCTGCTAAAGGCCAACAGCCTTCCTTCCATCATCGTTCCTGATGATCCAGAATGCTCTAAGGCATTCAAGGATAGTGTCATCAAGAATAATAGCACCGAGGCAAAAGCCACAGGACTAAAAGAAGTCATAGAATCTCCCCCATCGGAAGATTCTGAAGAAGAAGACGAAGCAAATGAAGACGATGAAACCACTTCTTCGGATAGTGACGAGGGCCCATGCACTCGCACTAGAGCGACGAAGAGTCGATCAAAGACTCCCAGTCCTCCCCCGAAGAAGGAAAAGCCTGGGCACCCCAGACCCGCCCCACAGGCCCCCAAGAGTAAGAAGATAAAGAAGAAACATAGGTAACTCATCTTACCATGGAGCGGAACTCACTAAGAATCATGGAAATAAACACCAATGGCTGGACAACCAAAAGAACTCTCTACGGAAATGTGTTCAGGGAAATAGATGCAGATGTCATCTTGATTTCTGAACACGGGATTGACACTCGTAGTTCTGAAATTAAGATCTGGAACTACGACGTGTTAATCGCGAATTACTCTCAAGAGCGGTACGACGGAGCCGCCATCGCCATCAAAAGAGGGATCAAGTATAAACCCATAAGAAACTTGGAAGAATCCTATCTTGCAATAGAGGTCGAACTCGATATAGGAAAGCTGGTCATCGCCACCGGGTACCAGCCGCCGAGACGAGAATATTTACCTATTCATTCTCTCTCTGGCCTATTTGGCAGAAGGACCCCCACCATATTAATGGGGGACCTTAATGCCAGATGTCAGGATTCTGGGTACAGGACCTTCAATGGAATTGGAAGGTGCCTGGAAACTATGATGGACCGAAACATGGTCCATAGAATAGGCCCGGACTTCCCAACCTATACTCGAGGAAGAAGTGCCACAAAACCAGACATTTGTCTGGCTAATCGTCAGCTGCCGTTCAATTACTACATGGAACCAGTCCAGGTACCATGTAGTGATCATATAGGGATCCTACTCACCATCAATAGGAACCATATACAAGTCCCAGCTCCAGTCAGAAAAGACTACAGGAGAGCCGACTGGGCACGGTACGCTGGTCTCCTCGAGGCCTATCGCCCACCAGATCTGGACGAGGCAATTCTCGAGGAGATAGACGAGGCACTCGACGACCTCAACGAACATCTAATTATTGCAGATAGGGCTTGCATCCCCAAAACCCAGTATAAAACCATCTCCTCATACAGGTGGACTGGGTATATGAAAGATCTTTATAGAGAATTGAGAGTTATGTACGAGTTAAATATAACAAATGCAACATTTGACTCGCTACAACGAAGTAGAGAGATCAAGGAAGAGCTCAACCAGTTGATCCTCGAACAACAACAGAGACAATGGGACGATGCGATCGAGAGCCTCGATCAAGATGCATCCCCCAAGGACTTTTGGAAGAAAGTCAAAAGTCTCAGAGGATCATCTGGAAAAAAGAAGAAAATGGAAATCCAAAAAGAAGATGGATCCATTGAAACTGCAGAAAATATCATCGAAGTGATATTCCGGCGTTATTGGGAAAAAATCTTCAGCATATCGGAAGATGAAAACGAAGATTTTGATATAGAGTTCGAAAATAACATCGTAGACGAGCTTAACACGGAAATACATCGAACGCACCCTCATCACCAGGTGGATAGACTGCGTGACGAAGACGCCGAGATCACAGAAGAAGAGATCCTTGGCGCACTCCGCTCATTCCGACAGAAAGCCCCAGGCCAATCGGGGCTTACGAAGCTTAACTTCGAAAAGGCACCAGCCAACATCATCGAAGGAATGAGACGAATTTTCAACGCATGTCTGAATACAGGGTACTTTCCAGATGCTTACAAAACGGCAAAGATGATCTTTTTGCCCAAGCATGGAAAGGACCCTACGTTGAGAGAGAGCTACCGCCCAATTTCACTCCTGGAATTTGGCGGGAAACTCTTTGAGAAGATCCTCAACGGAAGACTGGTGTCTCACCTGGAAGAAAACTCCCTCTACAACCCTTGCCAATTCGGGTTTAGAAAGAAGCGAAGTACGGAAATGGCAATTAATGTCATAACGGAAAAGCTTTCCCAAGCCAAACGGGACAGGAGTTATGTGGATATCGTTTGTCGGGATATGTCAAAGGCGTTTGATAAGGTGTGGCAGCGGGGCATGCAGTATAAGATCTTAAGGCTGGGTCTAAGTGAAAACTTAGAAAGAACTCTCTGTGACTATTTCATGGAGAGAGCGGCGTATGTCAGTCTAGGGTGCACGGACGGACCAAAGTTTCCGCTCACTGCGGGCCTCCCGCAGGGGGGGTGTCTGTCCCCCACCCTTTACTCGATATACACCGCGGATGTCCCAGACCCTGTGTACCCCAATTCCCTCAATATTCAATACGCCGATGATTTCAGCCAGATAATCGTATCTCCATGGAGGCATGCGCCGTGGCAAGTTCGCATGACAGCGATGGAAATCGCGAACCTTAATAACTACGAGGCTCAGTGGAAAATAAGAACAAACCAAGAGAAATTCAAGGTGGTCCCCATCGGACGCACCTCAAGGGCAGACGTGCGTGTGGGGGATACGCGATACCCCTACACCAACGAATGCAATGTACTCGGTATGAAAATCACCTCTACCGGGTACAAAAAGCACGTCGAAGAACGAATTTCTCGAGCCTCGTCCGCTGTCAGAACTCTATACAGCTTCAGAAATCTACGTGAAAGCAACAAGAAGAAGATCTACAATGCCCTTGTAAGATCTACGTTGCTTCACCCCGCCTCCACCCTCTCATGTGTCTCAAAAACACAAAAGAGGCGTCTTCAGGTAGTGCAAAATAAATGCATGTACCTAATAACGGGTACACGCAGGCATGAAAGAAGACGGCAAGAAGACCTGCACAGAGAGGCGGGGATAATTCCCATTAACAAAGTCATAGAAGAACGGACCCGGAAAATGCAGGATCTGGTTAATCGTGAACTGAGTGATGAAATCACCCAGATGATTAACCAGAACAGAAGAGCTGAATGTCGCCCCAGATTCCCCAGCTCCGCCAACCGAGTGGCTGGCGGAGACGAAGTGCCGTTCTATGCGTAAAATGAGAATAAAGAAACCTGTGAAAATAAGATCAATCACAAGAACAATGAAAAAACTCGAAAACTTACTACGACAAGTTACCGATATAGACAACCCTACCAAGAAATGAAAAACTCACCGATTACGACGAGAACTTCGAAAGAAGTAATCTACCAAAGAAGAAAGAAGAAAGAAGAAACAATAATACTACTAAAATACACACACAATAAAACAATACAACAAGCACGCACTTAAATATATTTAAAAACATATACAAAACAGGCAATGCACAACATAAACCATAAAAATACCAAAGTTGCTAAGACAAATGGCTTGAACGCCATAATAATTATAATTTTATAATTTTATAACTTTATAATTGTTACCAAAACCAAAAACAACAAAAATGAATTCACACAACCAAGAAAATAAATTAAAGTGATAAGTCTGATCACCAGACCCTAGGCATCTCTTTGCACCTCTACCACACTTCTTTCTCTCTTCTCCACTTGTCTATTTTCTCTGTCCCTCCACACACCCTATCGTCTCCCCTCACATGCACCCCCACTTAAACAAAGTCAAAGTCAAATAAACACGTCCGAAAAGCCATGTTTGTTTTCAATTTTTTTCTAACCCAACGCTCTCATTCCACCACGCCTCACACAAAGAAGTTAAGGGGCTTGTAGTCACGCGAGTTGGGAGGCCAAAGGTTAAGTGCTGTCTAATCGAAGAAATTCTCCGACAGACAGGCCTCGGTCTCCTTGCTTCACCATCTATCGCAAACCTACTAATTCAAACTCTTATATTCATTTTTACTCTTCGCATCGTCCCAAAGTCAAAGGTTCCGTTTTTTCCTCTATGTTTTACAGGCTTTACAACTTGTTAGTCCTGAATATATGGATTCAAAATTCTCTAATATCTTTGAAATTGGACATAAACTATGTTACCCTTATCCCTTTCTTCTAAACTGTCTTTCTCTGCAAAAAAAGACGTTGTATAATAGAGCTCCTGCTATCCCTTTTAATGTTAAAAACATTTTGGCTTTACCCTTCTCTGTTTGTTTCATTGACCTTCTCCATCTTTTAAAAAACTTTAACATTTTAGTTGCTTTCAAATACGAGTCAACTATAAAAAAACATTCTAGTTCACAATAAGTGTAATAATATTGGGGGAGTCTATTCGGTCGAATGTTCTGTTTGTCTAAGTAAATATTTTGGACAGACAGGAAAGCAATTATCTGTCCGTATTAATCAGCATAAATACAATTTTAGGAGAACTGTAAATAGTGCGGGGGTTTTTTGTGCATATGTCCGAAAATAACCACTTAATTAATTGGAATTCAGCAAAATTTATTTTTCGCTCAAATGATTCAATTAAAGGAAACCTTTTTGAGTGTTCATGTATAAGCCAATTTAATAACTTTAACATTTCCCTTGGCCTTTTTAAAATTGATGTTGTTATGAAAAAATTAATTCTTAAAGAAATAAAGCTTTGACTTATTCCTAATTTTTTTTTTGCCATTTTCATTTTTATGGGAACCCGATGTGTCAATTTAATTATTGCATTGATTTTGTATTAACATTATTTTATTTCTCTTCCTCTCTCCTTGACCCTCTCCCCTTCGATGTAATTTACTTCTCGTGTCTCTCCTAATCTCCCTCTTTAGAGTACCGTTTTATCCATTAATCGTTTTTACCCTTTTGGCTCTGTTCTTGATTCTTTCTTGCCTCTTGGTTTGACCTCGCTACCTCATAGCTAAATCTTAATGTGAATTTACCCGTCCCTCTCCTACTTCCTCATTGGTAATTTCTTGTCTTAGAGGCGGTCCTTTATCTTTTACTAGCTTATAAATACCCTTATTATATTATTTTCTCCGGTAGTTGTCCTTGGGTATGAACTGAATAAAGTTTGAAAGTACTTGGAAGCACCTTTTTCATCTTTCCTGCGGGACATTGCATTCATATATATCTATATCTATATATATATATATATATATATATATATATATATATATATATATATATATATTTTAAGTGTTACCTTTTCGTATATGTGAGAAGAGCTCCTTCCGAGGGATTCAAAGTATCTATATTTAGTGTCAACAGTTTTCAAATGATTTTTTCACATTTTCAATTAATTAAATAATTTATTACTATTTCTGCTTCATTAAGTGACTAATATCTGTGTCAACCAATAGTTGCATCAACTAGTGTTATATTTATCCATATTTAAAGTACCCATAATTGATCCATATCTAAAGTTTGAATAGTTTTCAAACGATTTGTCAAAATTTCAATTAACTAAATAATTTATTTCTAATCCTTGTGTGCATTATAATTTTCGTAATTTTAAACTTGTTCTAAATCTATCTTATAGACCAGAAGATGGGTAAGGTACCCGAAACATTGTATTTAATTAAATGATAAATTTTATATGTCTCATTTTGGAATTTATCCTCAACCTATATATATATATATATATATATATATATATATATATGACCGCTATAGAAGTCCACTTAGAGTGACATTGGAGGCCAACAAAGGTCACCATTGTTGGAAACTTGACTCGTGGTGTAACCTAGGCTACCTAGATTTGGCAAAAGTGTCGCCACCATGTTAGTAGGTTAAGTTAGGTTCGAATTTTTACCCTTTCTATGTTTCTTTTGGACAAGTAATCGCGACTATGAGTTGCAATTAAAACATTAACATTTTCTGTGGAAAAATTAAGGTTTGTCAGACCAATTTTGCGACTACAATGTTTAAAAAACACGCTAATACCTATTATTAGCATGCCCAAGACTCGAATAATTTAGATATTTAGTTAATAGTGGAAACATCTGTCTAAGGCGCGCTTTAAAGTCTGTTGTTGCCCCTGCGTACTCACGTTTGCCTGCCTGCCCGCCTTCCCGCCCACCCTCTTGCTCCTCCTGCCGCATTAATGTAACGTGAAAATCATTCTCACTTAGCTTTCATGATACTCGTACACTACTCCATTACTCAAAATTAGGATAAACCTTATATTTTATACCTACCAACTTTCAACTGGGCAATTTAACTGAAGCAGAGATTTAATTTGTTCAAGATAGTTTTTTAGGCGCGGACAACTCCGAGTATCTTAGCTATTAATAATAATAATAATAATAAAAACTATAAAGGAAATCTAAACCAAGAGAAAAAAAAATCCCGTTCTAAAAATATACAATTAGGGATAATAATAATAATAATAATAATAATAATAATAATAATATTAATAATAATAAGAAGAAGAAGAAGAAGAAGAAGAAGAAGAAGAAGAAGAAAAAGAAGAAGAAGAAGAACTACAGAACTACAGAACTACAGAACTACAGAATCTAGGACCAGCAAAGACCCTAAGGTCCACTCGAGGCTAGTCCGCTACACTAAATCAAAAACTACGATACACCCTTATCTACGAGTGTATCTCTAACATGCTATTTTTTTATTTTTTTTTATTTTAATACTATCTACTGTACACGCTTATCTACATGTGTACATTATCGTGCAATTTTAACTAATCAAACTAGGGGTCGGGGGAGATAGAAAGTTTTTCTTCTCATCTTCCGCAGCCACTCGACTGCTAGTGGTGAAAAGCTAATTTAGGGATAGAGACTACTTATAGGATAGGCGGAAAAGAAATGGGACATCTAAGCTACACATGCAGAGAATCGCCGGCATCATTTTTAGTCATCATAATTTCATATCCTCAAACCTCCGCTCCAAACTCTCTCTCTGCAAGGACGTTTAAATTCACAGTGCTCAACTACGTTATATTTAAACTATTCAAATGCACGTCGAGACGATTTTTGAACATATTAACCGAAGTGCTATCTACTACGTGGGTGGGCAGCCGATTCCAATTTTGAGTAACTTTAAATGTAAAATAGTTTTGGGCTATACTAGTGTTAAAACGCTTGTTCACTAATTTTAACCCGTGCTGACGAGTATTTCCCCTATGATCCAGTTCGAACAGATTGCGAAAGTCAACGTTTGAGAAACCCTTTAGTATTTTAAATACTTCTATTAGCTGGCCACGTAATCTTCTGCGTTCTAGCGATGGCAAATCTAAAGCCCTGAGCCTTTCCTCGTATGATCTATTCCTCAGCTCTGGAATTAATTTCGTAGCCCTACGCTGCACTCTTTCTAATTGCGCGATATCTTTCATTAAATATGGAGCCCAAAATTGAACAGCGTATTCGAGAAGTGGCCGCACAAGGGATTTATATAAAGGTAAAATTACATCCTTAGATTTGAAGGTGAAATTACGCGCGATATAACCCAAAACGCGATTTGCTTTTTTACACGCATCCGCGCATTGCTTCGAGAATTTAAAATCGTCTGAGACTAATACTCCCAAGTCTTTTTCTAATTTAACCGCGTCGAGGACTTGGCCTTTCATGGTATATTCTACTCTTAAATTATGGCAACCCAAGTGCATTACCTTGCATTTGCTTAAATTAAATTCCATTTGCCACTTGTCCGCCCAATTGGCAATCGAGTTTAGGTCCCCCTGCAATTTATCGACATCCGATCTTACATAGGCACGATTGCCCAGCTTCGTGTCGTCCGCAAATTTCGAAATCCGACTAAGTATGCCTTTATCTAAATCGTTAATATAAATTAAAAACAATAAAGGGCCTAAAACAGAGCCCTGCGGTACCCCACTACTAACGCTGGCCCAATCTGAACATTCCCCATTTATTACCACCCGCTGCGAGCGATCTTTCAGCCAATTTCTAATCCAGTTTAAAATCTTACCAGTCACCCCAATCGCTTTAACTTTCATTAATAACCTTTGGTGGGGGACGGTGTCGAACGCCTTTTTAAAGTCTAAATATATTACGTCTACAGCTTTGCTTTCATCGTACACGCAAATCATTTTGTGGAAGAATTCGAGCAAGTTAGTCAAGCACGATCTCGCACGCCTAAATCCATGTTGGGTATCGTTAATCAGCTTATTTGCCTCGAGGTGGCTCACTATTCTATCTTTAATTACAGATTCTAAAAGCTTCCCAACTACCGAAGTTAGACTAATAGGCCGAAAATTCGTTGCTTCAAATCTATTCCCCTTCTTAAATATAGGTGTAACGTTTGCTCGCTTGAAATCCAACGGAACTACGCCATCCTCTAATGAGCGATTGAAAATTTTACGCAATGGCTTAACGAGTTCATTTTGAAGCTCCTTTAAATGAATTGGATATACCCCATCGGGGCCCGGAGATTTCGACTTTTTCATTAGCTTAATAAATTTAAGGATTTCCTCGTCATTTATAGTTACATCGGATATGCAATTATCAGCACTACGAACTTCCCCAATTAACGATTCCAATTCGGAAGAATCTTCCACAGTAAACACGCTCGTAAAATGCTCATTTAAAATTTTGGACATTTCTGTCGGAATTTCAGTCAAACGACCATCCTTATCTTTGATCGGGCCGGCCCTATCGATCCTTTTACGGGTTTCCTATTATTTACGTACCCATAAAACCGTTTCGGTTCATTCTTCGAATCCTTTGCGAGGTTTATTTCATACTTCCTCTTCGCATCTCTGACCGCACGTTTAACTTCCCTACGAGAATCTATGTAATTTTGCCGACTTATAACTGACCCATTGTTTTTATGAATTTTAAATTTTCTATTTCGGTCCCGGATTAAGCGTAGTATTAACGGACTAAGCCACGGAGCTCTCACCGACTTCCCGCTCTTACGCACATACTTAACCAAATCAGAATTCACACGAAGCAGCGTACATCGAAGTTCTGCGTACATCTCTTCTACCGACCTGTTCTCGAATCGTATTCCCCAGTCTATATCCTTAATCCTTTCGCGAAAAATATCGAAATCACAGCTACCAAAACGAGGGATGAGCTGCGAACTCATTCTAACTTCTACGCAGGTGTTTAGTTCGAATCTAATCGCATTATGGTCGCTGGAAGCTAAATGTTCACCCACACGTACGTTTTCTAACAATGACTCATCGGTTGCCATGATTAAATCAAGAATATTGCTATCACGAGTAGGCTCTTCCACTTTTTGTACGAGAAAATTCTCCAACATAAAGTTTAATAGCCTCTCCCCCGGTTTATCAGAAGTAAGGTTGCTAAAGTTAACATTAGGTAAATTAAAATCGCCGCAGATTAATGTGGTCCCTTTTCTAATCCAAGACGTAAGCGTATCGAAGAGTGCAGCATCTTCTCTTTCCAATTGGCAAGGCGGACGATATACTACGACTAAGTTAATTTTATTTATAGCATCTAAACTTAGCTGGACTAATAAAGCATCACTTCGCATATCATCCTTAGACGAGTCCATCGTTATGGCGTTTAGATCCACTTTTATATACATTAATACGCCCCCTCCTCTACCGGTTTGTCTATTTCTGTAATGAATTTTGTACCCCGCTATATCGAACTCGCAAACACTGATCCCCGTATGAGTGTCTAACCATGTTTCACTTAGGAATACGAGGTCGAAATCACCCTCTAGAATAACGGCTTTTATTTCGGCAATTTTATTTTTTAAGCTACGAACATTCGCATATATGCATCCCAGTTTGCGCTTTACGTTAACTCTTCTATAACACTCAGATCCGTTCGTGAAGAAGAAGAAGAAGAAGAAGAAGAAGAAGAAGAAGAAGAAGAAGAAGAAGAAGAAGAAGAAGAAGAAGAAGAAGAAAAAGAAGAAGAATAATCATCTATAAAGGACATCCAAACCAAGAGAAAAAAATATAAAAATCTACTTGTAAAAATTGAGTTATGGATATATATATATATATATATATATATATATATATATATATATATATATATATATATATATATATATAGTACAAGAGAAAATAAGAATTGGACGCGAATGAGCAAATGAGACAAGAAACCAGAGTTTTTTAAAGGCAAGAGAGAGGGACATTAGAAGAATGCAGAATCAAAGGGAGCAGAGGGCGGCACAGTGAAGGCGATCCTTTACCGAGAAGAAAGAAATAACGCCAGGAATTTCAAACTTTTTTTCCTTGGCATTATTTCTGTCTTCTCGGTAAAGAGATCGCCTTCACTGTGTCGCCCTCTGCTCCCTTTGATTCTGCATTCTTCTAATGTCCCTCTCTCTTGCCTTTAAAAAAAACTCCGGTTTCTTGTCTCGTTTGCTCATTCACGTCCAATTCTTATTTTCTCTTGTACTATATGTATTGATAGTCAGTTACACCAGGTTTCTGCATCTTTCTTTCTGTCTTCAAATTTTATTTGACAGACAGAAAATAAAAATGAAATGGCATAGCCCTGTGGTGGTTGTATGATCACACGCAGATCCTGTAGTTGCTGTCTTTATATATATATATATATATATATATATATATATATATATATATATATATATATATATATATATATATATATATATATATATATATATTAAGAGAGAGAGATGGCTGAGTGGATGATGTTGGAATATAATTTAGTAGATAGGGTGAAATGGACATGGACCATACATGAACACGGACCATACAAAAGGCCTTCTTCCCAAAATATGGGTTTGATTCAGTTTAGCTTTGGCACATAAAACGGGTCTGATGTGATGTCACTTCACTCTTCTTCCCGACGAGCTCGGGGACAATTTTTGTTTGCAAGCTTAGTTTTTTTTAGATTTTACGTGTCGGATGCAATTTTTATGAGATACATTATAGTCTGCAGTGTTTGTGAATATTACGTGATTCCACTGGTTATGGTTTCCATGGTGAATATGATCATTGTGAAGGAAATGAGCGTGATTTCATAAGGGTGACTAGCGTGAGGATTTCTTAGTTTACAGTTTACATAAAATGGTGCGTAGTACACGGTTCTAATGAGGTCATTAATATATTTATTCAATTATAAACAATGAGAGCTGTGCATTCCTTGCTCCAAAATACTCTATAAAATTAAGAAGTTTATTATTTATATTATTTTTGCTACTATGTAAAAATGTAAAATAAAAAATCTAAAAATTTTTGGAGTATTATATGTCTTTTAATAACATTTGTTTACCATAACATTTGTTTATCATTTAGTAGTAGTAGATCTTTTAATTTCAGTTGTGGCATATAAAAAAAATTACAAAAATGGTACCAATGGCGTAGGGAGTGCGTCCTACATGGTCAAGATTCGTACAAAAACACTTTTTTCGAAAATGACACCATAAATCTGAACTGGTAAACATATTTAAACTTCTGTATGTGGAAAATAAAGGTATTTATGTGAGTTACCTGTTGGGCCCTTTTGATTTCTGCTAACTTTAAAACTTTAGTTTTGATGACCTAAAAAAACACTAGCTGTACGATTTCGTGTCCACCTGACCCTACTTGTATAATATAGCGAGTAAAAGGTATTTGAAAAATATTAAGTATTAATAAATTCATAAATTTATTAACAAAAACAACTTAACACCCGAAGCAAAAGTATTGGATACACAAATGCATGAAGTCTGGGATTATCATTTAACTGTGGTTGCACTTTTCACGTCAACTTCAAAGTAGTACAACAAACAGTTACTGTACTTATCATAATAATAGAGTGGAATTAGCTATCCGCTATCGCACCTGAAGTTTTACAGAATGTTTAAGAAAGCGGTTCTCAACCTGGGGTCATGGCCCCCAAGTGAGCCATGGCAACAATTTAGGAGGGTTCAATGGCGAGCTAGTAGAAATTATACATTTTTATATAATGTTATGAATCTGAATTTAAAGCAAAACCTTGCATCACTCATTTTGTCCTGGGAAAAGAAGTTTCCTTTTTAATTACTTACATCGACAATAAAATTTTTGCAGCTACTTAATTGATGGTATAATTAAACACATGACTGAATGGTTAATGGTAAAATTCATTCATCAAATGCTTGTATAATTTTTAGTGCTGTTTTTACAGTTACTATGCTTTATTTATTGTATATTTATTGTAAGGAAAATATTTGAATTGAAAAATTGCACTAAATAAATATTGTTTTTTTTACTATATACAATCAATAATTTGCTTAGCTGCATTCTGTACAATACATTTAACACTTATATGTTTCTATGGTTAACTCTCGGATGGACTAAATATTTTTATCATAACTTGTGACTAAAGGGTCCAAATGGACCATACTATATCTCTGGATAAAACCTTAACTTGATGACAAAATATAATATAAAACTCCATTTTAATCTTAAAACAAACACTTTGGAGCATATTAACATTGTATTTATTTAACAAATATGCTATATGTGTTAAGAAAATTAAGTTTACGATAGACTGTCAAAATTCTCCATAATTTAAAGTAAATTTAGCTGACATTTCAAAATTGTATATATTTAAAATGACCACATAACTTTATTAAAATAAATAAATAAGTTATAAGTTTAGTTGTATTAATTTATTAATATAAGGTAATATAATTATTGCTGTATTAATTTTTTATTGCCTACACATGATTTTTATTCTTTAGTTGTTTAAGATTGCGGTGATATTTATTGTATTTACAAACAATGACGTCATTTTGAAATTTTATTAATTTTGCTTTTTTGTGCTAAAATATGTATGACTCAATATATTCTGCTTATTTCAATTGGGGCAATGCTTTACAAAGAAGCAAAGGATGGGTATTCTTGTTACCGAAGTTTTATCACCTCTCATATTTATCTGTCGTCTATTATCATTCTTTTATCTTCATCACTTTTTGACTTGTCTTGACGTCCTTAATTTTCCTAGATTTGCGATGGCTAACTGTGCTACTAAGAAGCGATGAAGAGTACATTAACTACGGATTTACATCAATCCTCGCTGGTGGAATCGAAAAACCTCAGTGTGTACTGTGCTTCAAAGTTCTTGGGAACGATCCTATGCGGCCTTGTAAGTTGAAGCATTATTTGCTGACCATCCATTCACAGAGAGATAAGAAAGACTCCGATTTCTTCAGGCGTCATCCAAAGAGTTTGGGAAAACAAAAACTAGACGAGAGTAGTGCTTTGAAACAACAGAATCCAAGTGAACTTGAGGCATCATACGAGGTCTATCTTGAAATAGCAAAGCAAAAGAAGCCGCACACAATTGGTAAAACCTTAATCCTCATGTGCTTTAAAGATGGTCAAGCGTGTTTTTAGAGTGGCAGGTGAACGAAAATTCGACAAATTTCCTTTTCGAACGAAAGAATGAAACGATGAAATGTCAGACGATATAAAGAAAAAAAGTGATACAAGAGATCAAATCGTATCCAACTCATATGATTGCAATAACGCTGGATGACTCAAAGGATTTTAGTTCTTGTTCATAGCTACTTGTATTTGTTAGGTATGATTTCTTGTGTTATGTCAAAGAAGAGTATCTCTTATGTACATAGCTTTAGATCACTACAACAGCTGGAGATGTGATGCAATAAATTTCTTCTTTATTCAAAACAAACAGGATTACCTGGAAAAATTGTTGTGGATTCTGTTTTCCTATTGGGGCTCCAGCGATGCTGGGCTTATAAGTAGCTCCGAATGCCAAAGGGGTTCACTCTATGCTCTATCGTTCTGCAGTGGCATTGAAAACCCTCGCTGAAGAGCTTTGCAAGATCCTGTAGGAAGGGGTCAAAATGTTTCAATTTTGTGTGAGTTGGAGATCTTAAGTCTTGCTTTTTCCAGAGCCTTTGTAGAGATATGGTTCTGGAGCATTAAGTTCTACTCTTTTAATCTAAAATGCGCTGGATTTCAAAAGGCAAAGTTGTGAATCGACTGATTAAAGTTTGGTGGGAGATTAAATTGTTCCTAGAAATGCAAAGGAAAGCTGAACTCTTGAGTTAATTCAATGAGGTTTTGTGGGAGCCAAGTTCTGCAGCTAAATAGGTGAGCAGCTAAATAGGTTGAATCTCAAACTACAGGACAAGGAAAGAAATGTCTTTCTCCTAATGAATTGTTTTCGTGCATTTTTTTGTCAAGCTCCAGAATTGAAGACCTTTCAACTGGCCTTGATAAGAATAAAGAAGATCGTCTGATTGACCGATTACTTAAAACTGAAATTACTCATCATCTGAGTTCTTTAGAAAGTGAACTTAAAGTGTACTTCCCAGAATTATGGGAGGAAGAAGGAAAGATCGTGAGAAATACATTTACTGGCACGCTTGATATTACTACCATTCTCAACTATGTTCATGACGAATTTCTTGATATAAAAAAATGATTCTAATGCCAAAGATCTCTATAAAGAAAAACCTCTGAATGTATTCTGGTGTTCAATATATCAGTCATATCCAAAAGTTAGTGAGATTGCACTTCGACTCATCTTGCCTTTTTCAACTACATATTTATGTGTCTGGTATCTCTACCCTTCTACAAATCAAAAATAAGAGCCGGAACCAACTGGATGTTGACCCCGACATGAGATGTGCATTTTCAGCGACACAACTTCGGATTCGTCAACTGACTGAAAAGGAACGGTGTCAATCTTCTCATTGAGGTGTGATCCGATTTTTTGTGAGGTCAAATACAAATGCTGTCGATTTTGATATAAAAAATATTAATTAACATTTTAAGAATCATATCACAAAAATCTATCAAAATATAAGATAACTATGATTGTCAACTTTGGAATAAATAATAAAGCAAAGGTATTCTCTTTATATATATTTTTTTACCTTGTTTGGCTGGGTGGTTTGGAGAGAAAAATGAAGGGGAACCACAAGGATGTTGAAAATTCATGAAAGGAGGAATGGAGTGAAAAGGGTTGAGAACTATTTGGTTAAGACAAAGGAGCTTTTAAGGAATCTTCGTAAGGTGGTTAATGACAATCATAAAGACGGTTTGGGTTACTAAAAAATATCTACTAAACTCGATATACCTGTTAGTATGATCAAAGCCATTATTCAAAAAATGGAAAGAACGCCATAGTGTCGTTAATCTCCCATAGAGTTGGATGCCCAGAAAGAGAAAAAATCCATTTACTACCCAAGCTAAGCTACAAAAAGATCTGAAGGAAGCACGAAAAGTAGTAGGCAAGGATATCATTAGCAGGAAGCTCTACCGAGTAAGCCTTCATGCTATAACTCCCATGAAAGTGGCCGTTACTGAAAAAGAAACACGTCGAGGCCAGCCTAGTTTATGAGACATGACTCCTAAACAAGTCTAATCGGCTCTTGAATAGTATCTTTGGATCCAATGAAGATTAAATTGAATTTTCAGGCTGGAACACATCAAGCTATGTTTGGAAGGAGAATAACAAGTCATTCAATCCTTGCAATTCCCTTTCCACAGTGAAATTCAGTGGCGGCTAAAGAATAATCTTGGCAATTGTTTTCATCTACAGGCACCAACGGACTTCATGTTGTTAATATATACGAATAGCAAAATGTATCGCAAAATAGTGGATGACAATTTAATATCCGGGGCAAAATTGCTACAATAGCCTCATAACCACACAAAAGGGCAAATACTTGAAGCATACTGCGAAAACACTAAAGAATGGTTTCTTATAAGAAAGATCACGTTTCAATCCTATTGAGAATTTGTGTGATGACCTGAAAGTAGGAATCTATTCAAGGAAGACAGGGAAATTGGAAAACCTGAAGGATTTCTATAAGAAATAATGGGTGGCCATTATCCTCGAATTCTGCTAACAACTTGCAGAAACGTAAAAGTCTGGAAACTATAATTGCCAACAATGGTTTTGCAACTAAATATTAAATTACGTCTAATACTTTTGCGTCGGTTTTTCATTGTTTTTTTTTAATAAATTTGTTGATATCAAATATTTTCCAATTTCCTTTCTTCACTTACTATATTGTAAAGTATTTATCACACTGTATTCAAAGGCCAGAATTCTCGAAATGGTCACTGTGTATAATACATGTGTATGTTACACACACACACACATATATATATATATATATA
Source organism: Ceratothoa steindachneri (assembly GCA_963969495.1). NCBI lineage: Eukaryota > Metazoa > Arthropoda > Malacostraca > Isopoda > Cymothoidae > Ceratothoa > Ceratothoa steindachneri. The sequence continues at coordinate 42,774,587 of OZ018329.1, forward strand.
TATATATATATATATATATATTGATGGGTGTCTTTGACAACAAATGGAGAGGGAGAAGAAGAGAAACCACAAATATACAAGGTTCTTTACTACTGACGTTTTGCTCAGAGTAACAAGAAACTAAGACAGAAAAGTGTTTGTTTATTCATGAGAAGAATTAAATCGTCTACTGCATATCAACGTGGTGAAAAAGAAACTATGGTTTCCACCCAACCCCACCCGCAGTGAAATCTTAAAAATAGGATTAGCCGACAAGCCACAAAAAGAGAATAATAAAGAAAAAACTGAAAAAGAAAAGGAATCGACGGAAGAAGAAGAAGGTGCAGAGAATGTAAATCCCAAGAAGAGTCCTAAAAAAAGACAAAGCGGAAAGAAGAAAAGAAAACTAAGAACCACTACAACCGAAAAAGGGAAAGTTACGAAATGCCTAGGAATTCCCCTCATGGAGGAAAGGGACATCTTGGAGAAAGGTTACTTCTACACGGCGAGGACGTGGCTTTCCAGGTCCTTGGGTCATTTACGTGCAGACTCCCCAAAAGAGACTGGGTACAATTATACCAGGGGATTCGAGAGGCTGAGTACGAGGAACCGAACTCTCCGGTGGAAATCGCAAAATTACTGTCGGAAGGCACGCTCTACTTCCCGGATTCTGCATCCATGAAGTAAGTCAGAACATGCTTAAAAAAGACGTCTGAGATAACAGTGAATAAATTAAATTACTTAACTAATAAAAATTGATAGCAATAATAATGACACGCAAAGTTATTAAAATTAAAACGATTGAGTGCATAAAGACAAAATACGTAGAAAAGTGTACTTTCTTCCTCTTTTTTCTTTTGTTTTTCTTGTTTATTTGTTGGCTTTGGTTTTGTTTCTTCAGGGGAATTTCTTGGTTTACTGTTTTATTGATTTTTATAATTTCTAATGTAGTCTAGTAATTGCAGGGAATTATGTTTTTAGTGGCAACGCTAGATGGACGCTAATTAATTCAAAAGATACCAAGATACATTAACAGCCTTCAACTGAGCATATATAATGTTTATGTAAGACTTTAATCTAAGTGAAACGGTTCGACGTAGTCCTACTAAGCTTTTCCAAGTACCTAGTAGGCTATGATATGATAATAGGTTAAAGAAATTAGATTTTTATCGTCCATCTAGCGTTGCCACTAAAAACATAATTCCCTGCAATTACTAGACTACATTAGAAATTATAAAAATCAATAAAACAGTAAACCAAAAAATCCCCTTAAAGAAACAAAACCAAAGCCAACAATAAACAAGAAAAACAAAAGAAAAAAGAAGAAGGAAGTACGCTCCAGGGTCAGGAGGAAGCCTGCCACCCCTCACCTCACCCCCACCCTCGGTGCAGGAGCATAAGATCAACATCAAAGTTAAAAAAAAATACAAAGGAAGGTGGCACCCTACAGTAAGTCAGACTGCACAAGTCTGTGTGTACGAACTCGTCCCGAGTACAAGGGACAAGCAAAAGCGACGCATTCGCCCCGATACCATGATAGGTAACGTGCGTAAAGATCCCACAGGTTGGGGCATTCAACAAGAATTTGCTTAATTCAAAGACGACAGTAAGCGATCTGAAGCCGTCGCGGCAATGGGAGATAGGTCTATGTGAACAGTTGTTGCGCGATAGCATGCAATTTTATTTTTCCCTTGGCCATCTCCCATCTTCTTTGCAAGGCAGCCCAGAGGGCTGCCCTGATTCCTGTAATGCAGTCAGTGTGATTAAGAGCGAAACAGACTCTGTGGTGGCCCCATTTCTCGCAATCTTTAATGTTTAAGAACCTATTAGAAGATAATCTCGACATCCGCCCGCTTGCGGCAACCGCGGTGTCACAGTTACCACGAAACATGGAGTGCAGAGATTCCAATTCCTCAAAATAACTCAGTGCGCTTTGTGAGTCGATAAAGATGGCACTCCGTTCTCCGAATCGGGCACGACGCGTTATTTCCAGTACCAAGCGGTGCATTGCAACCAGCTCGGACGCGAAAATAGACGCTGACTTCACCAGGAGGGATAAGACGTGGAAGCCGAAAGCCGACCCCATCCTCAGCGATGGAGCCGTCCATGTATATTGGCATGGATTGAGCGTGAGACTAAGTGTATTTCAAAATGCTCGAACGCAATACTCTTAGCGTTATGAAAGTTTTTACAGGAGAGGTGTGGCGATAAATTGTCCCTGAGCAGAACCACCGGCACGAGAACTACACCGATCGATCAAGGAGTTTCCTATATCTAAACCCAAAGGACGTAGGGTATGAATGGCATATCTCATCAGCATAGGCACTGTCGAGATTGGCTGGAGATGCAGTGAGACCAGTTGACGACCGAGAAAGACGCCTGGCCCCCGTGTACAAGTGCATAAATAAAACCTTAACCTATGCGCTTGGACATAGCGAGAGATGCGGCTCAATGCATGTTGGAGTCGACGTTGAAAAGAGGCATCTGGGAGGCACCCAAAGAGATCGAAAGATCGTCTGCGTAAAACTTATCAAAAACATCTTCCGGCAGCACAGGTGATACAGTTGATGATCAGTGCAAAGAATGTAACACTAAGGATACTTCCTTACTGGACACCTTCTTCTTGAACATTGGACCGGAGATGGATTCCCCTTACCTGTACGTATAATTGACGATCACGCATAAATTCAGAAATAAAAATTGGGAGGCGTCCCCTCGCCTTTATCTTGCGGATGGTCTCCATGATACCATATTGCCAGGCAGTATCATAGGGCTTCTCCATATAAAAAACACGGTGGCGTCTTCCGCTCTACGATGGTGGGCCTAAAACGCATGTTTTCAGTCGAAGCAGATGATCCAGCGTGTGGTGAAACTTGCGGAAGCCTCACTGTGCAGAATACAGGTTGCCTCCGCTGTCTAGAAAGCAGGCTAGTCTAACATTTACCAATTTATCCATCAACTTGCACATGCAGTAGATTATAGAGATTGGGCGGAAACCGGCAAGGTAGCCATATATCATGAATCTGGGACGATACCCTCTGTCTAGACCATATAGATAAAATCTAACATAAAATCCATGCGTCGTTCACCTAGGTGTCAAAGCATGACATACGAGACTTCATATGGCCAGGGGTGGTGTGACATATAAAATAAGAGCATAAACCACCGCACTCAAGGTAAACCTGTCGTTGAAGTGTTATCCGCCTATAGAAGTAAAGTCCAGTCAGCGGCCTTCAGCGATATCATGATGTGCATTGAATGCTGGCAGAGCAGTATTTCGGCTAGAGAATGTTGAGAAAGCGGTCTCAAAAGAATCCTTCATGGACGCGGGATCCGAGACTGAGGTCCCGTGCTCCTGGAGAACGGGAGGGGGGTCAGGCGATAACTTGCCCCAAATCCTTTTAAAATGCTTTTAAACCTCTGCAAGAGAATGCCTTTCCTTCAAGTGAAGACACGTATGCCAGCCAGGAAAATGGCGAGCCTGGTACTGCTTGCAAAGTATTTCAAAGCGAATAGAAGAACGGAGACCTTTTGCAGGGTTTAAGTTGCGCATAATCTTGCCCGAACCTCACCCCGTGGTGATTGTCTCGCGAAGTCTCATATCCTTTGAGAGTGGGCAGGGGGCACACACCCAACATTGTCGCCTGCTAACAAATTGATAACCTGGGACGGGAGTAGACGAGCCTCCGCAGCTCCTCGTAGTTGTCTCGGAGTCCGCGACGATTAGATTGAAGGAATATGCTCTCCAGGCCGAGCTTTAAGATGCTGACGGTGCGTGCTATTACCTTCGAAGACTTATCGAGGGAGGTTGGACTTGCTAAGCAAGCCTTTTCCTGCCTACATCTTGAAACCTTCGCCTAGCTAGACGGCGTTGTAAGCATGGTCCCTCTTTTGGAGGGTTCCGCGTTTCCGAGTCTCCCGGCCTTTCTGTGGGTGGGGTGTGGGCGTCAAAGCTCATTTGGTGCTGTTTTTGCTTCGGAGGATAGCTTTATGAGTCCCCAAAGACGATTTCACGACCAACTTCGGGGGATTTGCTTCCTGTGAGTCGAGCGACTCAGTGAAGATGCGCGGCCGTTTCGCCGTACGGGAAACGGTCACGTGTTTGGGAGGGGTAGAACCCGGAGAAGGGTTCTAAATTAGCGCAGAAGCTACTGTGCTCGTAAGCCTGGAGATGTCAGAAGCAGATGGTTGTATTTTTTTAGAATTAAGGCATAAGACAATCCATGCAGTCTCTCAATGAGTGGCCCCGACGTAATCAATGTTCCGATCACCATGCTTTGAACTTTGATCTTTCTGTGACTTCCCACACACACCACCCTATGGCGCCTCGTGGACAGACGTGCGATTCTTGTCCAGGTCGTAGAAGGGAACTTGAAGTTTCATTCCATCGCGCCGCAAATGTTCCCGAGCCCAGGTTGGCCCCTATTGAAGACACTACCATCTGTAGCAGGGGCACCTCTGGGATAATCTTCACCTCAGGAGGGGCCTCCAACTGGCCATCCACGCAAGGTGTCGTCCATCGCGCTGGAGATTCATATTGCCTATTTTCCGTTGAAAACGTCGCTATGGCAAGCATGCCGACCTGCATAGGGAAAAATGGGGAAGCGGAAAGACTGGCTCCCATCAGATTCCCAAACCTTGGGTCAACGATGTGTCCCGGCAAGACCTAGGGAAAGACGCCTCCTTTGACCCATCCAAGGGGTAAAGGTGGATCATCTGACCCCAACGAGAGGGGCGGGAACAAAGACAGCGTGTCTTCTCTCTTGCCGTGATCTTGGTGGACCCTGAGAATGAGCAAAGGGAAGCTGTTGAAGAGTGGGGCAAAGAAATATTCTTTGAATAAGCTCCCTGCCGCTTGACACTGTGAGTTTAAAGCCAAGTTTGACCACTATGTATATGGATAGTTTAAATATGATCTGATAATTGGTGCTTGGCCTGTTTAGTGTAGACTATTTTATTCTATTTATGCATTTACACCATACTTTGGAGGCCTTTTTTGGTGTTTTGACATTATAATTAACTTCATCACTGGAGTAGTCTTATAATGTAATGGAATTCTTCATCAATCTTAATGGTGTCACTGATGAGTAGGGCTTGAAGACACTTGCCCACAATAATTCCTCCTTTAGCAAGAGCGAATTTTTATAAAACGCCTTTTTGTGTGACGCTATTGAAGGCTTTGGACTCGCAAAGAGCTCCTCTCTTCCTACCTGGCAAAAGGTTTGATAGAAGAGGTGGGTCATCAAAGTACGTTTAAAGGCACCAAGTGTGGGCGAGGGTCGTAGAACATCAGGCAGTTCACTCCACACTCTAGAACAAATATCGGTAAATCACGAACCCTCGTGCAGCACACACGATTACAAAGGTACAAGAATGAGTAGTACCAGAACGAAGGGATTTTGGGGGCATAGGTCGGTTCAGAGCTGAGGACAGGCAAGAGGGTGCACTAACAGTTAAGATCTTGAAGAGAAGAGGAACCTCGAAAGCTAAGCTTTTATACTCCTTAAGAACCATTCCATCGTCAATATTTTTTTTTAAATTGTACAAAGGAGTTTTTAACGTTCGCTTCCTAATTCTTTTAAGTGAATCGGATGGCAGCTTTTATCGAGACCCGGCGCTTTTGATTTTTTTAGTTTCTTAATATAAAAACTAATCTCATTTTCTAATCGCGATATTTCGGAGTAAAATCTTCAAAAAATAAAGTATTAACTCTGTTATCGTAGGCAATTTGTATCTTCGACGGTAAAAACACTCGCAAAATATTCATTTAATGTCTTCAGCACTGACACCCTTAGCATTCTAAAGGTGTCCGATCCTTTTTCTAATTGGCTTACTATTAATTACATATCTATAAAATTGATTTAGTTCATGTTTTGACAAAGATATTAGTTATTTTTTTTTTATAATTCCTTTTGTATGTTCATATTTTACCTTTGACGGTAATAAAGTTATCGATTTCGATTCTCCGCATTATTGATGTATTTCGATTTTTCATACGGTCGGTTTAGGTCCCTTGTGCACTTTTTAATCTCTTTGTTTATAGCGCCTAACTTTTTAATTTTTAGTGAACAAGATCAACAGACCTAAGTCGCGTGCTCTCAATTCTCTGACTTATGACCTTACTACTTTCAAAACTTTCAATAATTCACGGATTAACCTTTGGATGACCTTGACAATTATATTCAAAAGAGAATGTAAAACAACATAAGGATTTCAAATTTCGTTAGAATCGGATGAATAGGTACGATGTTATTGCCCAAAGACTCATTGAAAAGTAAAATGGTTGCCCTCCGACCGACGACCTACGGACCAACATATTAACTTATAGAGTCGCTTCCACGCGACTAAAAATGAACGCTGAAAAGCGTTATATATTTACTAAGCGTTTTCAACGTTTAAAGCGATAGCCAGTTTTTTCCCATCGGCGAGCGTCCGAAGCCCAACGTGCAATTTTGAGGCAGAATAACGCCCCCTGAAACATGGCCAAGTCAGCGAAGACCTTCCTGGATGACGAGTACATCAGTGTTAGGAACTGGCCTGTACAGAGTTCGGACCTGATTCCCATTGAAAATGTTTGGAAGACACTCGGAGAGAGGCCTAAAGCGAGGAATCCGAGAACTCTTTAAGAAGAATAGAGGATAATTACTGCACCAGTGTCACCAGTTCTTTCATTCCTGTGATGTCATCGAGAATAAAGTCCTCCGCACTAAATACTTCTCTCGTGTTTTCTTCTGATAATTTAACCCTTCTATGCCAATATACATTTATTTCCGCTGTTGTTCAGATCATTTTGGACACTAATATTTTGAGGAAAATGCTTATCTGGTCTTAACTTTCGTTTTATTCATCCAAATTTGCTTCAACTCCACCCAGAAGTACTTTATACCTGTAGTCAATTTTAAACCCATTGACCAGAGTTTAGAGACTACTATATTTTTTATGTAAGAAAATTAATACAACTAATCAAACGTTGCATTTAGTTTTAGTATGTTTGCATCATAATTAGAAGGTGAAATATAGAAAGAAATAGAGCCCAAACTCCATTATATTAATAAATACAGTTAATTGATCCGCGCAGTCAATATTTACAATTATGCAAATTTTTACTCATGATTGCTTCAATTCGTTTTGGCATGTTGCAAATCAAATTTGTAATGATATTTTGATTGATATTGCTCCATTTTTGTTCAATAAGAAACCACAACTGCTTACAATCGGATGGCCTTTGTTTATCAACTGCCAGGTTGATTATCGACCACAAATTCTCTATTGGGTTCGAATCTGCCGAATTCTAGGCCAAGGTCCCGAAATTCGATGATATTTTAAACCCCAAAATTTGTTATTGCTTTGTTTTGTAACAAAGTGCATTATCATGCTGACAACTACAGTTATCATCCCCATATTGTTCCTGAACCTTTGGGAAAAGATGCCGATGGAGAACGTTTTGGTACCATTTTGACTTTATGGTAGTGTTCTTAGGATAAATTGTTAGCGCTCCACTTCCCTTAGATGAGAATCCGCCTCAGAAATTGAGAGTCTCCGGATGCTTCACCGTGGGTACGACACGGGACTCGTGGAATAAATTGACTGATAACAAATTATACGGGGGTACATAAAATAATAATAAAATTCACAAATGCTTATCACCATCTAACGACCACAAGTCGTTCCAACCAAAATAGATATTCGCGCATACAAAATTGGGTTCTATGAATAATTTGCAAAAAGCCGAAACGACACGAACCGTTGAAGATGAAATAGGCTACGCCACTCTAGTGACAGGTGTTCGCGGAATAACCTTCCTGTCTTACGTCCCTTACCCGAAGGCCCAAAGTTACATGAATAGAACTTAATTAATTAAAAAGGGACGTAAAAAGAGAGAAATACTCTAAAATACCTGATATCAGAGCAGTGAAGCAATAGCCCACATCGGAAACCCAAGCGAAAAAGGCTCGGTGACAATGAGTTAATTCGACCCAAGTCCACAGTGGTGAATGCGATGATGGTCTTCGGCGAAGAGAAACCCACTGTGATAGAACGGGTTGAGCAGCGTTAGTTTCAACCCCTATCACATATTATTTAAAACCACCATGCTCCCACGTGCATCTTCGCTTCGAAGCTTGGCGCTTTATTGCAGCCACCGGATGTCAATGTTTAAACAAGGAGGTTATCATCCCCCCGTTCGCCCCCATACGCCGACCTCGCCAGATTGAGTTAGGCTTATGGGCAGATAAGGCATTGTTCCCAGCCTCGGCTGTGCATTCCCTCGAAGTTCCCACTCCATTGTCCCCCACGCCAAGGTAGTGTCTCGACTATTTAGATGGAAACTTTACCACTAAGATCAGATTGGAGATCCAGATTTTCGTCGCGAAACATCACCACGACCCTCTCTCACTTTGTGCGCCAAGGGACCTCGACCTCGAGATTCGCCATCACTTGTCCAGAAGGAGGACAATATCCCTGGAGTGCCAAAGGTTCGAGCCTTTCGTGACGCCGAGTCCTCAAGGCTTCCCCCTCGTTGTTCAGATAGAGAACAATATTAGAACAGCCATTGTTCTTTTGAGTCCTTCGCCATGAAACGGTTTTCACCCTTCCCCCTTGTTGTTCAGAGGAGAACAACATTAGAACAGCCATTGTTCTTGAACCCGTAGACAAGAGACGGTTCTCGCCCCCACCCACCCCTCCTGTTGTTCAGAGGAGAACAACGTAGAACAGCCATTGTTCTTTTGAATCCGTTCGCCAAGAAACGGTTCTCACCCTTCCCCCTTGTTGTTCAAGAAGAGAACAACATTACAACAGCCATTGTTCTTGAGCCCGTAGACAAGAGACGGTTCTCACCCCCCCCCCCCCTCCTGTTGTTCGGAAGAGAACAACGTAGAACAGCCATTGTTCTTCAAGCCGTTCGTCGAGAAACGGTTCTCATTCTCAAGACGCCACGTCAGGATCCTTTTATTCCCCCCCCCCCTTCGGCTGGAACTCGCCAGTGGACCGAAAATTCCTTCACGTGGCCTTCCACTGCACCACTCGTATAAAGTTACGTAAGCCAAAAGTCACCTTTGAGTACTTAACCCTTTTGTCAATTCTATCCTGTTCTTTAAATGGTTTAGCGAACCATCCCATCTCTTTAACTCTATATTTGTTTTACCTTTTTAAATCGTTTAATCCTCGGATTAGCCCGAGTCTCCACGACCCTTTCCATTCTCTGTTTATGTCAATATTTTCCGTTTTGTGTTTGTTGATAGTTATTATTAATAAAACTCTCTTTTATTAATGATAGCAATATTATTATCCTTGAGCTCAGTTCCACTTCTTAAGCATATCGAAGATACATAATATCGGCCCGCCAGACATTAACGCACTCTAAAGATAATTAAAGAAGTTCCCTCAACGAATAGTGATATATGGTATATCGTCGGGAGTCCATTCTACGACATATATATATATATATATATATATATATATATATATATATATATATATATATATATATATACTATTCAAATTTGGTATCAGGTGTGTAAGGTTTAACGCTATATCTTTGCAAACACTGGTCTCAGTCGAGTAAAGCATAGTGTTATTCGTTACAATAATAGAGTATAGTAGTTCCCTTTTGTTTTAACGATTGCTATCCCCATTTTTTTAAAACTTAAGAAGCTGGAGTAGCTCAAGGAACTGTTATAATAATTTGTTTGTGTTTTTTTTTTTTTTAGTTAGTGGTAATTTAGATCGAGAAACCAAGTACGAATAGGTCAGTGCCCATATTTAGGGAGGCTAATTCTATAGAGGCATAATTCTTGTTGCAAGGAAATTTAGTTGGTTGACTAGTGCGCCCCCAAGTGCAAAGATGTCTCAGTTCGAAATCTTTGAAGCGCAAGGAGAATCCTTGGGACTCTCCGGAAAAGAACAAATTGAGTACGTTCAAGAGGAGCAAAGAAAAGAGGAAGAAAGAGTAATCCAACGAGAAGAGAAAGAACGAGAAAGAGAATTTCAACGAGAAGAAAGAGAGGAACGGATAAGACAAGCTGAGCTTCACCATCAGATTGAATTAGCTTGTGTTAAAGCAGAGATACAGTCCGCCAGTTCCCGTTCCGAAGCCCCTCCTTCCCCAATCTCTCACTAAAGCTCCCCAATTTCAAGGATGGAGAGGATTTCGGAGCATTTTTAGCCCACTTCGAAAAGATCCTCGAAATCAATAACATGGATCTGGAGGCTGAAGGTGTAGCCAGATTACTTCGTCTGTTAAATTGTAAATTGCGTGAAATTTTTATATCTTTACCATCTGAGTGTACAATTAACTACAGCACCTTAAAAGCTGAGTTATTGACCGCTCATAATATGACTTCCGATTTCTACCGCCAAGAAATCGAGGAGGTCGTATTAAACCCGGACAGACGTTCCGTCAATTCGGATACATTCTTCAGAGGAATTTTAAATTTTGGTTAGAATCCTCAAAGATTGATCCGAACTACAAGTCCTTAACAGACTTCGTGTTGCGAGATCAATTTTTGGCGTCTCTCCCGACGGAGATCCGCGCGTTCGTCAAAGATTGTCGGTGCCAGACCTTTAAAGAATGTACCGAAGAAGCGGATGTCTATGCCGCAAGCCATAATTTATACCCAAAGGAGAATCGAACTTCTCACCAATCCCCCTACAAGGAAAGAAAGAAGGATTCGCGCCCCTTCACAGGAAAGCCGACGAAGTTTCCGAGCCCCGTAAAACCCCAAAACTTCTTTCCCCAAAACCAACAACGGGACTCCAAACCTCCCGTTAAGATTTCTCCTCCATCTCTCTTCCCGAAGCGACCAATCATATGCTTCACCTGGTGTGTAGAAAACCACATGAGCTGGAATTGCCCCCAAAATTCTAGGCTTAAAAGCGGACCAGCCCACCAAGTTCACCAGATTAATGCAACCCCGGCTCCCCCGGTGGTGCAGACCCAAGCAGAAACTTCTTCCCCCCCGTCAGGCCACCAGGTAAATTTAATTTTTGATAAAAGTTCATCGGGAACTTTGAAATTTAAGGAGGGCAGCGTGAACGGCTGTCGAGTATCGACTCTCGTCAGGGACACAGGATGTACGTGTTTCATCGTGTCCGACGAACTCCTCCCCCCAGTGGACCCTAACTACGAAATATTTGCGGTGGTACATGACTACCTTGGGCGGGCGAACCGATTCCCCGTCGTTAGATGTTACCTGCAGTGTCAATATTATGATGGCTGGGCTGAAGTCCTTTTAGCACCCATACAATTCTGTTCCGTGCTTATAGGACAGAGCCCCCAAGTAAGTTCCGACCCTGTGTCTCAGGCCGCCCTTCCTCGAGGCGGAGATAAGAAAGAAGCCCAGGAGCCCGTCCCCATCAGAACCCCGATACCGTCCGATTTCTCGGAGACCCCTTACCAGGACTTAAGGACGACACAAAAGAAGTGTGAATCACTAACACCCTTAGGCGATAAGGCCCAAGACAAGGACACGGAGACTGTCCGTGCACCCCAAGAAAAAAAGAACCCCCAACGCGCCCATGGAGATACCTTCGTAGAACTGGACGAAGCATCGGCGCTTGAAGAAGATTACCCCGCGGAGTCCCTTAATGTAATCTAGACAGTGTGCATCCAACCTGATGCCGATTACCCTCCTCCTTCCCTACCAGGCGAGTCTTTGGAACCCTCTGACCTGGATATTGACGCGCAGCTGACACCTCATCAAAAGATTCAGCTACAAGAACTATTTAAATGGAGTCACCATTTAACCACCCTATTAGCTTTTTTCGAGCGACTGCGCGAAAATGGCCTCACCATTGGCCCCAGCAAATGCCATTTTGCCCACGAAACCATAAAATGTTTGATTTCAAAATAGGACAAAGCCAGTTGGGTCCCCAAGAGAACAAGATTAAGGCAATCGCCGACATGTCCCTTTCGATTACAAAGAAGCAATTAAGATCGTTCCTAGGATCAGCTTTTCACTATCAGTGATTTGTTCCGAATTTCGCTGCAATTTCGGCCCCCCTCAACCCCATTCAAAAAAAGAATTTTTCCGATCGTTTACGTTGGAATGATGTCGCTGTTTCCCATTTTTATCAGCTCAAGAGTAGGTTCATTTCTGCCCCCATTTTAAAGTTGCCCAACCCGGAAAAATCCTTTGGGGTTAAGACCGACGTGAGCAACGAGGGCATTGGAGGTGTACTCCTTCAATACGAGGATGACGGCACGAGTCATCCAGTTGCATATGCTAGTCGTCAATTATTACCACGCGAAAAGGGATATTCCAATATAGAGAAGGGAAGCTCTATCAATTATCTGGGTCATAGACCAATTCAAGATGTACTTGATAGGTAAAGAATTTCAGATAGGAACCGACCACCGTCCGTTAGCCTATATTAGGAATGTGCGACACTCCAACGGCCACATTATGCGCTGGAGTTTACTCTTGCAAGAGTATCAGTTTAAAATTAATTATATAAAAGGTTCCGATAACCAGGTCGCTGACGCACTCAGTAGAAATGCGTTACCGAATAGCGTAGAGTAATTGTATTCATAGAATTAGTATCTCCATGTAGGTATATACCGTCTTGTACGACTTAAATTAAGATTCTCTTGTAATATAATTAGTTAATGTATATGTCTGAATTTTGTAACGCTCAATGTCTAATTTCTTTGTATATATATATATTTTTGTACCGATTAATTTACGTATAAATTATTTTGTCCCGTATGTACTAATTTTATATCATTTCATTGTTCCATGCCCTTTTTTCTTTTGATTATGTTGTATTAAAGGTTATTTTTCCCTGTAATCTAAAGATCAAAATAATCATATGTATAGAGGTAATACGAGTTAGGTGCAGGAAGGTACGGTTGTTACAAGAAAACGAGTTTCCCACAACGGAGCTCTATCATTGTCCCTTCTCTCTTTTTTTGAAGTGACAACTTCCCCGGAATGGAGGGGTGTGATAGAACGGGTTGAGCAGCGTTAGTTTCAACCCCTATCACATATTATTTAAAACCACCATGCTCCCACGTGCATCTTCGCTTCGAAGCTTGGCGCTTTATCGCAGCCACCGGATGTCAATGTTTAAACAAGGAGGTTATCATCCCCCCGTTCGCCCCCATACGCCGACCTCGCCAGATTGAGTTAGGCTTATGGGCAGATAAGGCATTGTTCCCAGCCTCGGCTGTGCATTCCCTCGAAGTTCCCACTCCATTGTCCCCCACGCCAAGGGAGTGTCTCGACTATTTAGATGGAAACTTTACCACTAAGATCAGATTGGAGATCCAGATTTTCGTCGCGAAACATCACCACGACCCTCTCTCACTTTGTGCGCCAAGGGACATCGACCTCGAGATTCGCCATCACTTGTCCAGAAGGAGGACAATACCCTTGAGTGCCAAAGGTTCAAGCCTTTCGTGACGCCGAGTCCTCAAGGCTTCCCCCTCGTTGTTCAGATAGAGAACAACATTAGAACAGCCATTGTTCTTTTGAGTCCTTCGCCATGAAACGGTTCTCACCCTTCCACCTTGTTGTTCAGATGAGAACAACATTAGAACAGCCATTGTTCTTGAGCCCGTAGACAAGAGACGGTTCTCACCCCCACCCACCCACCCTGTTGTTCAGAGGAGAACAACGTAGAACAGCCATTGTTCTTTTGAATCCGTTCGCCAAGAAACGGTTCTCACCCTTCCCCCTTGTTGTTCAGAGGAGAACAACATTAGAACAGCCATTGTTCTTGAGCCCGTAGACAAGAGACGGTTCTCACCCCCCCTCCCCCCCTCCCCCTGTTGTTAAGAGGAGTCCAACGTAGAACAGCCATTGTTCTTTTGAATCCGTTCGCCAATAAACGGTTCTCACCCTTCCCCCTTGTTGTTCAAGAAGAGAACAACATTACAACAGCCATTGTTCTTGAGCCCGTAGAAAAGAGACGGTTCTCACCCCCCCCCCCCCTGTTGTTCGGAAGAGAACAACGTAGAACAGCCATTGTTCTTCAAGCCGTTCGTCGAGAAACGGTTCTCATTCTCAAGACGCCACGTCAGGATCCTTTTATTCCCCCCCCCCCCTTCGGCTGGAACTCGCCAGTGGACCGAAAATTCCTTCAAGTCGCCTTCCACTGCACCACTCGTATAAAGTTGCGTAAGCCAAACGTCACCTTTGAGTACTTAACCCTTTTGTCAATTCTATCCTGTTCTTTCAATGGTTTAGCGAACCATCCCATCTCTTTAACTCTATATTTGTTTTACCTTTTTAAATCGTTTAATCCTCGGATTAGCCCGAGTCTCCACGACCCTTTCCATTCTCTGTTTATGTCAATATTTTCCGTTTTGTGTTTATGATAGTTATTATTAATAAAACTCTCTTTTATTAATGATAGCAATATTATTATTCTTGAGCTCAGTTCCACTTCTTAAGCATATCGAAGATACATAATATCGGCCCGCCAGACATTAACGCACTCTAAAGATAATTAAAGAAGTTCCCTCAACGAATAGTGATATATGGTATATCGTCGGGAGTCCATTCTACGACACCCACAGATGGCGATATCAGAGCGAAAGGCGTCGAGACCAGGGGAAACGATGACTCGAAGGCCCAACGATCCGAAAGCAGGAATTGGAGATGAGAGAATTCCCGTAAGAAGAGATGGCGAGGTAACTGGGGGAGAGCTTTCACGTGCCCAGTGTGAACGGCTTCCCAAAGGAGAACTCTTGCAAACGTAACTGGAAGAGCACAATTGGATGCAGCCGACAGAGTGGTAGCGCCAACGCGGGCAGGAATCAATGCCAAAAAATCCTTGCTGGATGAAGAAATCCAGTACGGGTCTCCAAAAATGAACAACGTCAAAGGTAAGTGAAGGAAAATGATTCAACGAAGCAATCAAGGCAGAATCCTCGCAACAGAATAAATTAAAAGGCCTCACGGCTTCATTTATATCTTTCAGACCGAAGGGGAAAAGTGGAAGTGGGGCACAAGGGGGAGGAGAATGAGTCGCTTTCCCTACGCAAATTAGGCTGGTAAGTTACAGAAGATTAGGCCAAAATGGTAGCCTCAAAGCGGGTCGCTTTTTGATAAACACTGTAAACTATGATGAGAAAGGGAATGCATGAGAACACGAGGGCCTACCCTTTACACTCAGCATGGGTTTAGAAGAGGTAGATCGTGTTTAACAAATTTACTGGATTTTATGGATTATGTTACTAAACATTTTATCAAAGCTTTTTAATAAGGTTCTACATAGGAGGAGACTAGTTCACAAATTAAAAATGGCTGAAAGACAGGAAACAGAGAGTTGTGCTGAATGGGGTGAAGGTCACAGTGGAGAGGTGTTATCAGTGGCATACCTCACGGATCCGTTCTAGGCCCTTTATTAATCATAGTTTATATAAATAATCTCGGGGAGGCTGAAAATAGAAAAGTGTCGATTTTTGTTGATGACACTAAATTGGCAGCTGTAGTCAAAGAAGTTGAGGGTAGCTTTAAAATGCAGAGTGACTTAAATAAGATATTAGCTTGGGCTCAGAAGTGGCAGATGAGATTTAGCCTTAAAAAAATGCAATGTTCTTAACATGGGAAGGGATAATAGGGAATTTAGCTATGAAATGGATGGGCATTGGCTGAATTCAGTTGCGGATTAGAAGGACTTAGGCATAGTAGTAGATAGGTTACTGAATCTTTCAAAGCAGTGTATTGAGGAAAAAAATAAAGCAAATAGATTGCTAGGATACATTAAGAGAAATGTTAGCTACAAGAGTAAAGAGGCCATCCTTAAACTCTACAACTTGTATGTTAGGCCACATTTAGAGTACTGTATACAAGCATGGTCGCCACATTTTAGACATGACCTTAACCTGCTAGAGTCGGTACAAAGGAGGGCAACAAAAATAATACCTTCCCTGAAGCACCTTGACTATGAAGATAGACTGAGGGTACTAAATATGTTCTCATTTGAGAGAAGATGTGTGAGGGGAGATATGATTGAGCTTTTTAAAATCTGTTCTGGGATGGATAAGTTGGATTTTAGCAAGTTATTTGAGTTGGAAAGTAGTAATAGGACTAGGGGTCACCACTTAAAAAATAGAGGTGCAGGTTGGATGTTATAAAATATTTTTTCACCAATATAGTGGTAGATTACTGAAATAGTTTTCCATCTGAGAAGGTAGACAGTCCAAACTTGGATGTATTCAAACGCAGATTAGATGATTAAATGGGAAGGTGGGTTAACTTTGAGGGGGATTCTGGACTCCTTCCTGTCGATGCAGTTTTTTTATTATTGTATATTACGATTGATTTGGATTTTGATGAGTCTTGATGATGATGCTTTTTTTTTTTGACACATTCCTGTGTATGGTTCGAATTGTATATTGTAGATTTATAATCTGACACAATCCTATGGATGCATTTTGTGGGTGGGTTTTGACAGATGCGGATGACCTTTGTGGCTTTTGTCATCCATGAAATTATGCCATGTCATATATTCAAAAACGATCATCAAATTAATTTTAATCGAGTTAAAATTATTAAAGGTTCAAGACACAGATAGTCGTTAACTTTTAGAAGCATTTTATATTAATAAATTTGATGCCTTAAATGAATATAAATGTAACCTTAAGTTTGACATTATTTTTATGATAGCCAAAATTCTTTGATTAAAGACGAATTTCTTTGTCCGTTTTGTTTACCCCTGTACCTGGCTGATCCATGAGATTAACGAGTGTTGAGTTCATGGGGGTTATCCTTAATGAAGTGAGTAACTTCAGTTATGTTGAGATTTGCTTGAAGAGATGTTTGTTACTGTCTCGAAAACTCGGTTTGTTTATTCTCGCTCTCTCTCTCTCTCTCTCTCTCTCTCTCTCTCTCTCTCTCTCTCTCTCTCTCTCTCTCTCTCTCTATATATATATATATATATATATATATATATATATATATATATATATATATATATATATATATATATATATATATATATATATATATATATATATATATTATTTAGCTTAGAATTGCTCCACTTTTGAACTCACTAATTACTTATATCAAGAAATTGAGTGAGGCAACCTTTTTGACAGTAGCTATTGGAATTTTTATTATTATTGAAGCAATGCCTCGTAATTTAGCACTGTCCTGATAAATTCTGGTGAATTTCTGGTAGGCCTTTAGATCCGTGGTCTTCTATAAATTTCTTGTGTGTATTCTATTTGGGCCGTGTGAACCGGGTTCCGCAATAGCCTTCACATACGTGGCGACCTTGCCAGGATTAGGTTTTGCCAGGATTTGGTTAGCCAGTATTTGTTTTTTTCCAGTTTAAGTTATCAGGTTAGGTTGTGGTGCTTATCCGCTTGGGTTTTTAAGTCGCCTCGAGAGCGCATTCACTGTCTGTGGCCCAGAAGTGAATTCCTACTGTGCATAGGATTTTGTTAGCCTTTGCGCTACTGAGGTTTGCCTTTGCCTCAATTTTCACGTCTCTGCTTAGCCGTTGTTTGTATTAATTTATTAATCTTTTGACACTTTATTTTTTTTTTTACTGACTCGTGTTTTCTGTCATTATGTCCTACCTTAAAGAGCTTAAGGACCAGGCAGTGTTGCTGGGCTTCACTGTTAATGAAATTGCTCAGTATGTCCTCCAACAACAAGCGTTTGAACGTGAGGAACGTGAAAAGGACCGCTAAGTAAAAAGGGAAAGAACGTCAAGTCCAGAGGGAGCAAAAGGATAGAAAGCTTCAACTTGCTAAGATCGAAGCTCAAGTCCAGAAGGAAGACGAAGACAGGGAGGCTCAAGAAGAGGATAGAAAGCTTCAACTTGCCAACTAAGATCGAAGCAGGGAAAGAGATTGAATTAGCTCGAATCTTCGCCTCCCCGCAGCCTGCTCCTATTCAGTTTACTGATCCGGGGAGTCGACCTAAACTTCTCTATTAAGGATGGAGAGGATATCACTTCCTACCTCAACCGCTTTGAGAGGGTTGCTGAATTTTGTGAAGTGAACCCCGAGAGCTACGCCGTGAGGTTAGGAAGTTTACTAACCGGTAAGGCTGCTGAATTATATAACTCTCTGCCAATGGACGTCACCAGGGACTATAACCTTTTTAAAATAGCCCTTCTTACCGGCTTCAATAAAACTCCGGATGGCTGCCGTACTGAGTTTCGTAGCGCTAAGGTTTCCCCGAGAGAAACTTTCAGGAATTTTCATTTCACATAGCCCGATTATTTCAGGCATGGCTCGAAGCCTCCGGCGTCGGTAATACTTTTGATAGGCTCAAGGAATTTATTATCTTGGACCAATTTTTTTCTTCCCTCCATTCTGACCTGCGCATCTTCATCAAGGAACGACAACCCCCTACTCTATCGGAAGCAATCCAGCTGGCGGATAATTGGACTTCTGCTCACCCCATTCTTTCTAGAACTTCTAGCTCTCATCCAAAGAAGTTCGTGCGTCCGTCCAACCTTCTTCGAAGGGGAATACAACATCGTCTACCGCTAAGAGCACCTCACAGAATTCCTTTTCCACCTTGACGTGACATGGCTGCGGTGAGGTTGGCCACATTCGTCGGCAGTTCCCAAGGAACCCCCGTGCCTTCAGGGATGGTTCGTGTTCGTCGAAACCCTTTAAGGTGAAATTCTGTGTTTCCCACCGAAGTGTCCCTCATTTCCAGGCTTCTGGTACTATTAACGGGGCCTGGGTTTCTACCATTATCAGGGACACTGGTTGCTTTTGCGTAGTCGTCTCTGAAGATGTCTTGCCAGATACTGATGTCACCGCCTGCAAAAAAGTCTTCGTGGCCGACTACTTGGGACGAGTTGACTCATTTCCCCTCGTCTCCTGCTACTTTCGTTGCCCTTACTTCGAAGGATGGACGGACGTCATTAGAGCACCAATTAACTTTTCTAGTGTGCTGGTTGGAAACACTCCGGAAGTGAGGGACCTGATGCTTCTAAATCTTTACCTTCCCCAGCTCCACCTCCATCATCTGCAACCCTTACTGAACCGAGAACTTCTTCCATTATCACTGGAACTCCCTCTGCACCTAAACTCAACCATGTTCGTGCTGTTCAGACCAGGACAGGTAAAAGGAAACGAATTTACCCCTTAGCTCTGCCTGCTCTCCAGCCACTTTCTGTGACGCCTGACGACTTCTGTCGTCCGCAAACTTCCTGTGGAACCCTCTCTGCTGTTCGTGTTAAAGCCACCTCAGGGGAGATCAAGCGAGTTAGAAACGGGGCTAGTTACCAGTTCCTCAAGGTTGACGGCCTCCTTTATCGGAAATGCTTAATGTCTGACCATCCCCATAAAGGGGGCAAGTTGACCTTAGTTGCTCCCCGTGAGTGTCGCCCGGTCATCCTTTTAGTTGCTCATGAGAGCCCGTTAGCTGGCCATTTTTCCTACAGGAAGACGAATTGAAGGTCACATATCAATTTTATTGGCCTGGAATGGGGTCTGACATTCGTGCTGCTCTCTGCCGTTCCTGTGATAAGTGCCAACGCTTCTTTACCAAAGGACGTGTGCGACCAGTGCCTCTTCAGCCAATGCCCATCGTGACTGAGCCTTTCGCCTGAATCGCCATTAATTTGGTGAGACCTCTTTCTCCCCCATCTTCTGACGGTCACAGGTTCCCCTAATGGATTTTGCCATAGGGTTTCCAGAGGCTGTGCCCTTGAAGGATATTGACTCTGTGTCCGTCGCGGAATCCTTACTTACCATCTTTTCTCGAATGGAGAATCCCTTACACCCCAACATGATAAGGTCGAAGCTATAAATAACATACCTCCTCCCCCCAATAAGAAGTTATTAAGGTCATTCCTGGGTTTTGTCTCTTTCTATAAATCTTTTATCCCTAGGGCTTCAGACTTCACCGGCACACTGTCAGACCTTCTAAGGAAGTCCATCCCGGAACCTCTACCTTGGAGCGAAGATCTAGAACGTTTCGGTCATCTGAAGGCTTCCATCTCTTCAGAACCGGTTTTAAGGCTGCCGAATCCCCAGGTGACCTTCGTCCTGAGGACAGATGCCTCTCTTCATGGACTGGGAGCGGTACTTCTACATTACCAAGATGAATATCCTAATCCTGTTGCTTATGCTAGCAGGAAGCTCCGGGACTGGGAAAAGAGGTATTCGACCATCGAAAGAGAGCATCTGACCATAGTATTTGCCATTACCAGGTTTGACTTCTATCTTCGAGGTAAGGAAATTGTTTTGGAGGTCGACCACAAGCCTCTCTTCTATCTGTCAACATTCAAGGGCAAGAACGACAGACTACTTCGGTGGGCTCTAGCCCTACAGGCCTATAAGTTTAGGGTTGTTCACATCTCTGGAAAGAACAACCTATGGGCTCACCATTTAAGTTGGCCCCATATGTAATTATTGTATATATTTTCCCTTGTATATACTTTACCCTTCCTTTTTTTTATCTACTCCCCAGTATTTTCTTGTCCCGGGGGTGGTGTAAAGGCTAGGCCCTGGTATTATCATGCCTTCCCTTTCTCATCATAGATTACGGTGTTTATCGCAGGTTTACCCGCTTCGAGGCTACCATTTTGGCCTAAACTTCTGTAACTTACCAGCTTAATTTTCTTAGGGGAAGCGACTCATCCCCCCCCCCCTTGTGCACCACTTCCCCTTTCCCCCTTGGTTCTGAAGGATATAAATGGGGCCGTGAGGCCTTTTAATTTATTCTGTTGCGAGGATTCTGCCTTGATTGCTCCGTTGAATCGTTTTCCGTCACTTACCTTTGACGTTGTTCACTTTGGGGGACCTGTACTGGATTCCTTCGTGCAGCGAGGATTTTTTGCCTTTGATTCCTGCCATCGTTGGCGCTGCCCCTCTGTCGGCTGCATCAAATTGTGCTCTTCCAGTTACGTTTGCAAGTGTTCTCCTTTGGGAAGCCGTTCACACTGGGCACGTGAAAGCTCTCCCCTAGTCACCACGCCATCTCCTCTTTGGGAAATTTTCTCGGATCGTTGGGCCTTTGAGTCATCGTTACCGTGGTATCGACGCCTTTCGCCCCGATATCGCTGTCTGTGGGTTTCTCCTCGCCGAAGACCGTCATCGCATTCACCTGTGTTGTCTTTCGTCGAATTTACTCATCGTCGCCGAGCCTCTTTCGCCTGGGTTTCCGACGTGAGTTATTTCTTCACTGCTCTGGTATCAGGTATTTGGGAGTATTTCTTTCTTCTTACGTCCCTTTTAAATTAATTAAGTTTTATTCATGTAACTTTGGGCCTTCGGGTAAGGGACGTAAGACAGGAAGGTTATTCCGCGAACACCTGTCACTAGAGTAGCGTAGCCTATTTAATCTTCAACGGCGCGTGTCGTTTCGGCTTTAAGCAAATTATTCATAGAACCCAATTTTGTATGCGCGAATATCTACAGGGTGTTCTGAAAGTTACTGTGCACTTACATATTTATTAACATAAATGTTTCAATATAGAATACAGGAGGTAAATATGAATGACAATTATAAATTATGTTGAAAGTGACCCCCCTTGGCATCAATACAGGCTTGGACCCTTCTCATTTTGTTTCTAAACACCGCTTTCAGTTGCACTTACATATTTATTAACATAAATGGTTTGGGGTCGAAATCTGAAATATAAAAAAAATTATTAGAAAAGTGCACAGTGACTTTCCGAACACCCTGTATTTTGGTTAGAACGACTTGTGGTTGTTAGATGGTGATAAGCATTTGTGACTTTTCTTATTATTTGGTGTACCCCAGTATAATTTGTTAGCAGTTAATTTATTTCATTTTGATTTTGATCTAAATAATACTGTTAATACTTTTATGTGTGTATTCATTTAACTCCTTGCGGATACCTCGTAATTTAGAACCGCCCTGATAAATTCTGGTGAATTTCTGGTAGGCCTTTAGATGCATAGTATTCTATAAATTTTTTGTGTGTCTTCTATATGGGCCGTGTGAACCGGGTTCCACGATAGCCTTCACACCGAGCATCATTTATTAACCTACCACACTCTAGATGGTCAGAAATCCCCTTCTTAATTATCTTCTGAAGAATTTTGCAAACGATAGAAGTCAAGCTTACCGGCCTAAAGTTATTTGAGCCCTCTTTACTTCCCTTTTTTTAAAATTGACACTACATTGGCTAAATTTCAATCATTAGTCAATTCTTCAAACTCTAGTGATCTAGTATGTACGTCCTCCCAACATATATATGCTAGTAAATACGGCGTTTTAGGTCCATTGTTTTACCTATATATGTTTTAGGCCCCACAAAACAGTCCAACGCATAAATACAGACGCCGACCATTCGCTACCAAGTAATTCTATGAATAGTTAATTTCGCAATAATATTAGGGAACAAATCAACGATCTGTATGTTGTTATCAGGGATTAAGCTTGAATCCCGTCGTGAAAGGGATAGGAACCTTCAAAAGACACTTAAGATTACGCTTATTCAAGTCTTTATTTATGTCACTATAAAATCTCTTTTGGATTTGTATCCGAGTGTGTTTTCACGGTAAGGAAGCATTTTACTTACTTTTTTCATCTTAGATTACCTTATTTTTACACCAACCTTGATATAGTTACTTTTTCGGGCTATGTTCGCGGCTGTAAAGATATTGATTGTGTCCAGATCTCTCGTAATTTAAAACAGAAGTTCTTAAGACTTTTCAAAAAACTGCTTGGAGTTAAATTTAGTAATAAATATTTAAATTTTAAGTTATCATCATCGGAACTTTTTTATTATGACCGCATAGCATTGGATTACGGCCTATGATTTGGTTGCACCCCCGATTTTAGATGCATACTGAATATTTTTAGAAATTTCGGCAATTCATAAATCTCTTACTTTCCCCAACCTTCACACTCTAAAAAAAATTTGTCTCACTAAAACTATCGATGCCATTTCTAAAGGACCCACTCAAACTTCGTTCTAGTTAATGACTTAAAAACCTCAGTAAAAATGACGATCTTGCCATCTCCAAATCTGATAGTTATATTCCAAAGGTGCTTCATCTTTTGGAAGATCCGTCGACATACACCAAACATATAAAAGACCCTCCGAATCGGATTCCAACAAAACTATCAAATCCATTTTTAATTATTTCCTTGGCCTTGTTAAAAAAATCACGGCTTATTTACCAAATCGTCCTTATATTTATGTTTTGCCCAAATTTCTTAAGCAAGATGTACGCTTGAGACATGATCTCAAAGTGGCTTTCAAATAATTTAGAGTAATTTGTTGATATAATCTCCAATGCATATATAATAAAGACTCAATTAATTGATTTTATTTGAAGAGCAAAGGACTTAATCTATCCAAAAAATTGTTCGAAAGTTGTGACTTCATTATTTACTAATGTACCCATAGACACTATTACTTTCCTTAGGACGTTTCTGAATTACAAAAGCGATTGTTTACATGTTGATATTGACACATTTATTAAATTTATTGAACTTTGCATCTTTAATACATATTTCAGCTTTAACGGTTCGTTTTTTAAACAAAACTTCGTCTACCTATGGGATCGCCTTTAGCTCTATTCTGAATAACCTATTCATGGAAATATTTGAGTTCCGTTTTTACCACATAATTTAATTAGCAGCATAAATTGTTGGGGATACGTAGATGAGGTCTTCGTAATTATTGATAATGACACGGTGATCTAGAGTAGTGTTTCCCAACCCATGGCCACATAACCAAAATGAACCATGGAAAATTTCAGGTGGGCCACATTGATTTTATAATTTTAATTGGGTCACTGGACTAATTATAGGCCACAGTATTTTTTCTGGCTGAAGAAAGAAGATGAAACCATTTTATTACAGCAATAGCTGATCTACTCTGGTTTTGTGAATATATATCGTAGTCACTTAGTGCTCTACAGAGTCAGCTCTGCTGGAGTTATTATAGCGGTGCAGCGTTTTACACAAATCCCGATCGATTCAACCTAGTCTTGCTCATCCTCTTTACTTTTTAATCTTTGCCTTAAACAGAAAGACTCTGAAAAGTGATAGGGAAGGCTAACAACTCTGCACCTGCTATCAGAAAGGTGCAGCTGAGAGCATTCTCGACGCCCTTCTTTGATTACCTCCCGGGGACACACAACAACGTCACGGAGGGGATAAAAAGCGGCCAACTAAGCTTAAATTTATTCAGCTAAGTTGGCTGCGAACTATCGTTTAATACATTTGAATTCTATTGCTCGCGTAGTCTAAATTCAGTAAAGGATGCAAGGGCAGGGATATTTTTTGACAAACGTTCATTTTTTTTTTAGAAATCTATGAAAGATATTAAGTAAAACGTTAGGAGAAGTTCTAACGTACATTAGAGCAAAAAGTAAATTATTGAGATAAAAGTGACTAACGTGAAGTGCAAGATACAATGGAAGGACAAAAATAAGGTAAGATTGATAGTTCTGATTTCTCTTATTTTTAATACACACTGCACACTCTAATCCTGTACAAGTCAGGTTGTCAGGATACATAGGGATAAGGGAAGGAGACTGCTCTTACGGGTAGTCAGGGGTGGGACGAAACCAGCGAGGGAAAAAATGTCGGAAGTTATCAACGGGAAATTGAATGTTGCCCTGATTAGACTCATAGATTCCAACTCCAGGTATGTGGCTATGTGCCACCAGGGTGAAGATAGAGAAAAGCTAACAAGTGGGAAAGCGATGAAAGTGTTGATCGAGATCGACCTGGAACCTGTGATCCCTGGAACCTGAGATCATGGCTCATCGGGCTAAAATTTGCAGACAGTTAGACCAGCAGACAGGTAAAAACACAGCCTAGGATATTAAAAACAAAGTGAAGGCAAAGCCAACTTGGGAAAAATTGACGGAGGTGGTTAGGCTAAGTAGATTCAATAATCTGCTCTTAGCACTCAATTAAAGGATCACTCCCTCACAGATTGCCCTGATAAAAGGCAACTTATATAAAAGAATAAATAAAGGGCAATAGCAGAAATAAAAAGGAAGGAGAACCTGACATACGAAGAGGTAGCGAAAACGGCCCCTCAAGTAGTTTCATGCCCCCAAGTAGTACCAGCACCGACAGAGTATCGTGTGCCATATTTCATGGTCGAAAATCAGGGTATGGAAATCATGGCAACGATAATGTCGCCCATATGAATAATATTGCAACCAAGGATGCTTAAAACTTTAGTGGAGAAGAACGCTATGAAGGGGATGTTGCGGTTCCCAGATACCCCCTACCCCCCTTTTAAGAGACACCATCAGAATTGAAATAGTCGAGAAAGAAAAGTTTACGGTAGAGGCTGAAAAGGTAGTGGAAAGTATAGATGTAGAAGCTAATAAGAAACAGGGCAAGAAGAAAAAGAACAGCAAGAAGATGAAAGAGACTAGGAAGAAGGACTCTAATTCAGAAGCCTCCACTTTGGAATTGGAGAGCAAAGATTTTTTAGAGGAAGAAGTCCCAAGGAAAGCGAAGAATGATAAAGACATGGAGATAAGAGAATTTAAAAAAATTGGATGCAGCAATGGAAGAGGAAATCAAGAACGAGGGGTTGAACACAACTGCCAACGTGTGAAGAGGTAGATTTACACCTCTACACCACTCTTTGGAACAAGTTCCAGAAAGATTTCGATATTAGGCGGTAGCTTCGATAAACAAATTTTAGCAAATCAACATGTACATTTCAGGGTTTGTAGACTTGAGTACACATATTTCAAAGGTGGAAAAAAGGGTTTGAGAAATGTTTGGAACACTCCCTCTATTGAGCTCAAAATTTCTCCTTTTTAAAATTTTCGAGTCAAAAGATATACACCATCAGAGTTATTGGTTTGTTGTTATAAGTGCTTCTAAATATATTAGAGTTGAGTTTAAAGTGAAGGATAATTATAAATAAGTAAGGAATTCAATTTTATTATCTAACTGATACATACTATTTGTCAACTGATACAATAAAATCATACTTTGACTCAAAAAATGACATGAAGTCACAAGATTATAGTACTGCTTGAATGTAGCCATCTCTTGCTTCTTTTACATTAACTTCGCCAAAAGCTTCCGTCACAATTCGCACAAACCGCTCCACACCTTGAGAAGGGCATGGAATGTCAATAAAGAGTGGCTCGTTGATAATATTTTACAGGGCCACATTAGATAGATGCATTGTAAGTGATGGTTCAAACCATTTCATCAGTCCGTCCGCAATACCTGCACCTGTTCCTCGTTCATTATTTAGATGATCTAAATAGAAAGTACCAGGTTCGCCTGCAAACACATAGTACCCTAATATTTATTTTGCTTCATACCATTTATTCTTTTTAGTTAGTGTTATGTCTCCTCCCTTCCACATCAAAAAACAAAGCCGTAATTTTCTTATCTCCCAAACATTCAGATTCCGTGATCTTCCTCCTTAACTTTTGCCGTGCTCTTCAGACTTTGTGATGGTGAAATACATGGGAGCGGCCTCCTGAATTTATAATACTATAGTCGAATAGAGCTACACTACTAATAGCAGCAGCAGCAGCTCTATTTGACACGGAATACCGATTGTAGAGTAATTATAACCTTGCTGCACCCAGGGGTCAAGTGGACATATACGTTAAAGTCCCTCTTCGGAGACAGCGAAAGTAACGTCCGTAAAAAGGAGAGGCGTGAGAACGCTAGTTGTCGGACTAACAGCCAAACTGCAGAAGCTTTGATCTCCCCGCCGTATAGGTAGTCGGGAGCGAGCTGTTGTGCCAAGGCGACCACTAAAGGCCATTACGCAGCTCTCAAAAGATCCGATTACCTACGAGGCCCAGAAGCCAGCGGTTAAAGCACCCCAAAATGCGGTGTGAGATCAAAAAGAACACCAAGGATTGTGACGGTCGTCAGTGCCTCTGATTAAGAATCCGACCTAGGCTCCGCGGTGCCACACTCCCCTCACCCCTCGCTCTCCACTCTGCGGCCGCGCCCCGTTTTCCTGAAGTGGGTCGGGCACCGGACTATAAATGAGCCCGTAAGGAAAAAAAGGATATGATTATTATTCGGTGAGAGATGATAGAGGACCAGATCGAGGAAATCGGTCCTTCACCCAGTTTCGAAATCATTCTTCTACTAAGGAAACGTCACGTTTTCGTATCGGTGTCATACCGAAGTATCCTTCATAGGCTTTGTAAGAAGCCTGACTGGATCACCATTCCTAGTGCAAAACAGGAATTTCGCAAGTAAGAGAAAAGAAGATCCGGTCACCCTCGAGTGACTCTCAAAATGCGATCTTAATAACGGAGAGAGAAGAAGAATCAATACCCGAGGAAGATCCAATTTTTCAAGTACATTCAAAATTACCTCGTATAGCCTAAAATCCAGTTGGGCAACCCCTCGAAGAAGACTAAGATACAAAAAGTCTTCAAGAGATACCCAGAAGAGCACTCCTTGAGCCTGAGAGTACTACTCCTCCCTCCGCTTTTAACGTAGAACCGAATAATTTGACATCGTTTCCCCTACCTTACTGCCCCCCTCCCTCTCGTGGAAAAACTACAATCGGCCTCTGTCACTCAACGAAGTGACATAAAGCCAATATAGCGACATCCGTCAACCCCTGATCATTTCAAGTTCATGTAAGTCAGGATAACTAATTACCTTCGTTTTGACTAAATAGGAATTTTAATACGGTACCCAAGCTAACAAAAGGAGAAATAATATTAAGTAATGCCTGTCATATTGATAGTTAAAAATTGGGGAACGTATATTTTGGATAAATGCTGTACAAAAAGGTCTACTAAATAACTAATTGACGAGTAGTTTATTTACGTAGAGCCTACCTTCTCTGCGTTTAGAAGGAATCACATAAGAAATAGGTCCTAGTTCAAGGCTAGATAACTATATTAACCCTTTTGAAGCTAGTGTAAATATTTTGTGAGTTTATCGGTAAATTTAAAATATTTATTTTCTTTTCGGATAATTCCGGGTGTTTCACTAGATCCTGACGTGTTTGACCGGCTCTTCCCTTAAAACGGATTAAACGCTGTGTCACTCTCATTAATAAGGTAATTAAAATTCCACTCAGCTAGCCTAGGTATTGTTCCCCTCCCTATTATTAGTGCCGGAAGGGCGCACTGAAGTCATTGAATATATGGCTCTCTGACAAAGAAAATAGGAGGGAACTCAACAATTACAATACCACGACACCGATCTGCTTCCATGCTAAATGTTGGGATTTGTATGATGTTGTATTCTGTTTTTGCATCGAAATGAGCTTCGTTTGAGGCACTTGTGCAGGAAATATATTGCTCCTATAGAAAGTAGAATTAAATGGAAAGGACCACTTTCTAAAGCCTTAACCACCTATGAAACTCTTACCAGTATCACCAAATAGCTTTCAATGTATTTATAAAGGAGCTCTTCTTCCATTCGTCATCAGAAATAGCAGAAACTGAGATTTCTTCATCCAAGGTTTCGTCTGAAACCTGAATATTATATTTGAAACTAATTGAATACATTGGAAATGTGGAGAGGAAAAAAATCCGAGATAATTTATATAAAATAGGAAAATAATTGACTGGATTTTATTCTTGCAAAACAATGTAAAATTTAACAAATTGACATGTTTGTTAATATGTGACTATATATTTAATGGAACAGATAATGATTTATTATTTAGATTAGGTTAAAGTTTTTTAGTCGCGTGAGAGTCTAGTCGCGAGCGACTCTACATCTCACATGTCGGTCGATCCCCGTTTTGCTTATTTTTTTGTGATAACATTCCAACGAAATTTGAAACCCTAATGTTGTTTTACATTCTATTTCGAATGATATAATTGCCAAAGTCTTCCCCAGTTTAGCCCGGGAATAATTTAATCAGTATTTTGTATTCGTTCTTTACCACTGATGATGGGATTTGTTATAATCTGAAATGTTTGCAATAAATCTCATGAGGCATCTTCGGCTCTGTCCTGGTTATCCTATTTATATATATATATATATATATATATATATATATATATGTATATATATGTGTGTGTGTGTGTGTGTGTGTGTGAGTGTGTGTGAGAGAAAGAGAGTGTGTGTGTGTGTGTGTGAGAGAGAGAGTGTGTGTGTTTTGAGGTCAAAATAGGAAAACTGAGCCTGACGGACTTTATTTCTAAACTTTCAGACTTAAGCTCGTTTAATATTTTTTACAATATGTAGAATTCACGCACAAATTCAGCATAAATATAGATGCGTCTTTTCTGGCAAGAATTCCCTCTCCGTACAGTCAATCTATGTTCCGCGCGCCGTGCTCTTCCAGCTGATTCAAAAGTCGCTGACTAGTAAGACCATCTTTATGGCTTCGGTTTACAGCACCTTATACTGTTACTGGCAAGAAAGTACGAATCCTCCATCAATTATCCTAAATGATCAATTAGCTTTGAATTTTAATGCACTCACTTCTACGCTGAGCTACCCCCCCCCCCCCCCCTCCCTGTTGGTTAATCCGCTCAAATGGAATTTAAGCTCCAAAATTTGTTGTAAAATTAGATTGTGCTCAGAATTCTATAGAGCCCTTGACACTTCTTTAACCATGATATCGAGCAATGGAAGACTTATGAACTTATTTGAAGTTCTGCAAAGAACAAAATATAAGACACTAAAGAATTCCTGCATTTAACTCCTTCTCACCAGTTATTAAGAACTCTAGTCGGTGCGGTTGTTCTTCCTAACTGTCAGCAGAGATATTGAACGTGGAATCAATCGAGTAATTTTCAAAACTGATACCGGGCATTGCAAAAGTCCTATTACACTCGTTACGGTGCCACCAACAAAGGACACAATGATAGTTTTTATGGGATTAAACACGTTTTTATTGATTTAACACATAAACATGTGTTTATATTGTAAGGTTAATCAATATGGCTGCCCTCAACGCCAAACAAGCGCTCCAAGCGAGACCTGAAGGCTGCATACACGGTGCGGATGAAGTCTTTCCCCATGCGGGCCCACACGCCGTTGCTGACCTTGGAGATCTTGCCTTTAACATGCGTTGACAAGCTGTAGTCGAGGTGATTGGGGTCGGGCGACTGCGGCTGCCAAAAGTCCTTCGACCAGAAGTTCATGTTCCACCCCAACCACTCTTGCAGGTTTCTGTCTTTGTGTGCCGGGCCATCGTCATGCTGAAAGACCTAGTGCTTTGGGGGGGACACGTAGCGGACCTCTGAGACGTCTTGGCCGAAGCTTACTACGCGGTGGTTCTGCTTGTTGAGGACCTAATCGAATGTGAAGTTTTTTTTCATCATAAAAATGAGAATTCGTTTGACTTGACTCTTCAAGTCGTTGAGAAGGAACGACATCGCTCCCAAAGTTGTTCTCGCATACGTTCGGTGAGCAGATGCTTTTCTACGCACCTCAAGCTCTTGCCGCCCTCCTTCTTGATGGCCCAAGACCCCGTGGCCACCAAGATGTTCTACATCACGAGCGCAGTCATTTTGAGCTTCGGAGCACTTTCGAAGGCCTTTCCCACAGCCAAACGGTTGAGAACTTGAGGTCTGCCTGAACTATGTCGATCTTTGAGGTCTTCCCTATTCTCAAGCCTCTCTTCGACTCTATGGATGGACATCTGGCTGAAGTTGAGCCGTTTAGTGATGTCGGATTTGTTATGGCCCGTACGCGGGGGAGCATAGACCTCGATTATTTTCACTTCCGTTTTGGCACACCTGCACATAATGGAAAAGATGTTTTTAATGACACGTGCCGGAAAAGTAGAACCTTATGATTGTTTGACGGAACTTTTTCTATCGCACACGTAAACCTCTCGAAAGATTACAAAAAAAACGAGTGTAACTGAACTTTTGCAAACCCAGTATATTGTCTCGCCCGTGAAGGAGGAAAATTCTTTGCAGAAAGCAAAGCTTCGGTCCGTCATCAATATAAAAAAAAACCGTTGCGCCCTTTAGCGCCGAAGCCAAGAACTCGAAAGATTGAACTCAGTACAGAGAATGAACAAGAGGCCAGTTCTATACTGGCGAGCCTACTCGTATTGCAATAGTAAACAAATATTATTAAAACATATTAAATGAGAACTATTACGTTACCCTTAATATATTAAAAAAACCTTTTGTGAAATACAAATGATCAAGTTATAAATAGGGGTAAAAAGGTGAAATTTTATTGAATACTTCTTCAATATTTTAAAAATGTGGAATCAAGAAATTGTTTAAAAATTCCTGTTTTCAATATTAAAACTATAAATCGGGTAAATATTCTTTATTTTCAATCCCTGTAATTTTGAAGTTATTGGCAAGGCAATAAAAGAAATTCCTTGAAAATCCTAAAAGCAGATTGAAGCCTTCCCTAATTCTACCCCTCCTCCCCAAAGGAGGCTGGAGCCAGATAATCTTCCGAGCATTTTAGGAAGGAGTAAAAACAATGAACATGAGAAAATTCATGATGTTTGTGTATAAAAAGGAGAGATAATACCACTTTCTCGCTTCTGATCATTCTTAAGGTTACAGGTTCGAGAGAGTGTTAAATTTAAAAAATAGTGAAGGAATTCTAACTTCCTTTTCAGATACGTAGGATCTTATTAGGTAATTTATTGACACACAGACGCCTTAATCGATGTTTTTAAATATAGGTTTTTAACAGCGTTAATTTTTTATTGTATTTGTGGGTAGTTTTTGCCTTCCCAACCTTCTACCAATCTATTGAAATATTCCTTTTCGGCTTGCTGTCTATCCGAATATCTCTGTCATTCTATCTGCCTAACTGAACTGACAGACCTGACTGTCTGTCAGTGCTTACCTGACCGTTTTCTCCCCATTTACACATAAGTATCCGGCTGTAAGCGGCTGTTTATGGATTAATACATGTGCCATGAAGTGCCATTAGGCGAATGTTGGTACCATTTTCGACATTCGGCTTCGGCAATGCCACAAAGAGAGGCAAACGACAGTTATTTTTTTCCGTCTCGTGCTTCCTTCCCTTTCTGACTCCGAAATTCACAACATCAATCGGTAAGTTTCCTAATGCCATTTCTTCCCCTTTCAGAGCAGCCAACTGAGAGTATGACCTTTTATGGGTTGTAATGGACTTAAATAAAAGACTATTTAAGGAAGTTCAATCCTTTTTTGCTTCTCGTTTGGGACTGAAGAGTTTGAATTCACGACCCAACATTCGATCAGGCAATGAGGCAACTGACCTCTTCCGATGACACGTGAGCAGCGCGATTATTAAAAAAAATATATTTCGATTTATTAATTTAAAAAGGAGAAAAACAACATTCTTTTAATGAAATGATTGCCAAAGTGGTGACGTTGTAATGTGTGAAATGTTTAAAAGTCGAGTAACCAATGGGGGAATCCAATGGAACCACTAGGAAAAAAGTAGCACATGACTTCTCCCGGACGTTCCCTACAAGTTCTTTCCTTGGCGCCCCCCCCCCCCCACCTCACCTCACCCTCGCTCAAAAAGGAAGAACACTCGGTGGAAGAGGGAACGAGAAGAGGATAAAAGGGAGAGGGAAGTCAGTGGAAAACTCGTCGGACCGTGACAATAAAGGGACGGGTAACAAATCCCTCTGGCGGAAGTAGAAAACACCACCGAAAGAAATAAAAAGAAAGAGCTTGGAAGCACTTTGAGGCTTCTTGTTGGAGGCCTCTTACGTCAGGTATCTCGCTTCAATGTGTGGTGTCAATCATTATAAGTGTTTTTGCCTTAGATAATTCACGCAGACTGATGGTTTTTTGTCATTTTAATTTGAGCTGGTTTCTTAGAAAGGGGGAGGCGGGCGTTCTCTTGTTTGTGAACGGTGTTCTAATTGTTCTCTTTCTGGAATAAATTCTTCTTCTTTTTCTACTATTACTGGTTCTTGCTAGCACCACGGGGGGCTTCGCCTACGTTGCCTGTCCGTAGTAGCTTCAGGAGAGCTGTGCGCCACATGTAGTGTCCTCATTTAGATAATCGAGTTTGGTTTCGTCCCGACACTTTGAAGATTTTCACCGCTTCTTTACCCACCTCCTTGCAAAATATTCTGGCAGACATATGTCAAACTGTATGATAATAAAATCGATAATAATAATAAAAATAATAATAATTTTACCCTCAGCTTAAGTGGCAAGGGAAGGAAGCGTCTCTCTTTTAGTCTGTCGAAGTGCATTGAGCCAAAATGTAAAAAAGCAGCAAAGAAAATAATCCAAAGAGAGGGTGTGTGTGTTGAAATGTGAAGACGAGTGAAGGGAAAAAGTTGAGTCGCGAGTTTTAGATCTTCGTGCGAGTCCATTTCGAGTTGCACTCCTAAACTCGATTTCTACCTTATCGAGGATGACCTGTAGTTTGGTGCTTAGTGTGGAGAGGGAAAGGACATGCAAGAAAGGAAAATGAAGAGGGTTTAATGAAGATGAAGTCAGCGTGGGTGACATAGCTAGAAACAAAATGTCAGGAAGAGGTAAGTGGAAAAAAAGAACCAGTGAGAAAGCGTTGATCTGCAGGTTAGCATGAACTCAGGTGCGAAATCTTGAACGTAGTTAGGGCTGTTTATTCTGGATTACTCTGCCTCTATTAGTACTGTAGGATTTAGTTGCAGCTGTTTATTCTGGATTACTTTGCCCTTATTAGTACTGTAGGATTTAGTTGCAGCTGTTTATTCTGGATTACTTTATCTCTATTAGTTCTGTAGGATTTAGTTGAAGCCGTTTTTTCTAGGTTACTCTACCTCTATTAGTTCTGTAGGATTTAGTTGAAGCTGTTTATTCTAGATTACTCTGCCTCTATTAATACTGTAGGATTTAGTTGCAGTTGTTTATTCTGGATTACTCTACCTCTATTAGTTCTGTAGGATAAAGTTGGAGCTATTTATTCTGGATTACTCTATCTCTATTAGTTCTGCAAGATTTAGTTGGAGCTGTTTATTCTAGATTACTCACTTTATTAATTTTGTAACATTTAGTTGGGACAGATTCTTCTAGATTACTCTGCCTCTAGGAATTTTGTAGGATTTATTTGGGGCTGTTTATTCTGAATTACTCTGCCTCTATTAGTACTGTAGGATTTAGTTGGAGCTGTTGATTCTGGATTACTCTACCTCTATTAGTTCTGTAGGATTTAGTTGGAGCTGTTTATTCTGGATTACTCTACCTCTATTAGCTCTGTAGGAATTAGTTGCAGCTGTTTATTCTAGATTACTCTACCTTAATTAGTTCTGTAGGATTTAGTTAGAGTTGTTGATTATGGATTACTCTACATCTATTAGTTATGTAGGATTTAGTTGGAGTTGTTTATTCTGGATTACTCTACCTCTATTAGTTCTGTAGAATTTAGTTCGAGCTATTCATTCTGGATTACTCTATCTTAATTAATTCTGTAGGATTTAGTTGCAGCTGTTTACTCTAGATTACTCTACCTCTATTAGTTCTGTAGGATTTAGTTGCAGCAGTTTATTATGGATTACCTTTCCTCTATTATTTCTGTAAGATTTAGTTGGAGCTGTTTATTTTAGATTACTCTGCCTCTAGGAGTTTTGTAGAATTTAGTTGGAGCTGTTTATTCTCGATTACTCACTTTATTAATTCTGTAGAATTTAGTTGGGACAGATTCTTCTAGATTACTCTGCCTCTAGGAATTTTGTAGGATTTATTTGGGGCTGTTTATTCTGGATTACTCTCCCTTTTGGGATTTCTGTAGGATGTAGTTGACGCAGTTGATTTTAGATTACTCTGCTTCTAGAAGTTCTGTAAGATTTAGTTGGTGCTCTTTATTCTAGATTACTCTCCCTCAAGGCGTTTCCTAGGATTCATTTGTGGCTGTTTATTCTCAATTATTTTCCTTCTAGGAGTTTTGTAGAATCTAGTTTGCCCTATCGAGGCTGAGTTACCTTTTTAACTCTATACCTATATCACATGGATATTTAATTTAGGATA
This sequence comes from Ceratothoa steindachneri, assembly GCA_963969495.1. Taxonomy (NCBI): domain Eukaryota; kingdom Metazoa; phylum Arthropoda; class Malacostraca; order Isopoda; family Cymothoidae; genus Ceratothoa; species Ceratothoa steindachneri. Next base: position 42,809,349 of record OZ018329.1, read on the forward strand.
ATCACTATACGAATATTTCGGCCGATTCTACCTTCTAGTATCTAGCTCCTAACTGATTGTAGCCATATGGTTAGGTTAGTGTATGAAGGTGAAAAAGAATATCCTAAAAATCTTATAATGTATATACAGACAAAAGTAGGTTAAGTTGGCTTAAAATACACCCACGCCTCCACTCTTTTATTTTATGCTCAATCACAGCGCCACCTTTAATCTTATTTGAGCGCCAGTTCGCTGCTTCATAGCAATGGAAGGTCATGTCCTGTACCATCTTATCCAGTTAGCGTTCACCCTTGGGTTGAAAGCCCCTAGCTTGTCTCTCATAATTCATACTTATATGCACCTTTCTTACACGATAGCATCCTATTTCTCCTTAGTTAGCCATTTATCTTTCAAACTTTCATTCGCATACAATCAAGCAACTTTTAAGGCCATTTTCCAACCATTACTACTCCATTATATTCACTATCCTATTTATATTAATTCTCTGCACGAGTCAATTGCCAGCCTTTCTTCGTGTATGCTCATACTATCTCAGTACACTTTCAATCACATACTTCACACCAAAACTACCTCTTCCCCACTCTGTCACCCTATCACACACCAAGCATCACTCAAATTGTCCATGTGCGCTGCCCTCTATTTGGATATTCTCTCCTTCTTCTATACATCGTCTCACTCCTCTATGCCAATGTTGGCACAAACATTTATGCATGCAGCTTGCTAGCACATTCCATCATCAAACCCTTAGTATTCACTAACGCTCTGGTCGCTGTCAATATTTTCCTACCATTCAAAACTTTGTGGTTGCAATTTTCCTCACCCATACCATTACCATTCACGATACAACCTAGATTCTTAAAACACCACACATGGTAAAAAAGTAACCACGGATTCTATCACATTCTTGCCCATCCTCTACCCTAAACACTAATTTTTAGCCCCCCCCCCCTTTTAACATTTTTTTTCTTCTTCTTTTTTTCCTCCTCTTAACAAACACCAGGTCAAACGCATAGATTAAGATTTAATATACCATATACCAGCGTAAATACAACCATTACTCACCATTCAACGTCATTCTCAGATCCTCTTTCCCTCATACACTTTCTTATTTCTCTCAGTCTTCCATCCATAATGATATTAAACACCCATGACGACATCACACACTTGCCTTACCCCCCCTCCCTCTCTAACATATCTCAAAATACTCAATCTTTCCTCTTTTACCCCAATGTTTATGCAATACTTCCATATAAATACTTTTACAACCCTCCAACACCTTATCACCCACTCCATTAGAACCTGCCGCAAAGCTCCTCCTTATTTTAACGATCATAAGGCTTCTCCAGACAATGAACTCGACATTCACTTTACCTTTCTTATTTATTTTACTTAGTTAGCACCCTCAGTACAAATACTTATTGCATGCTATACATAACGACTCCATACCTACCTTTCCCATATTTTATCACTCAATCAGATATTCTTCCTACACACACTCTCAGAATTTTTTCTTACACATTAACTACTACAGATTTATTTTTCCGAAGTTTCTTGCAGTTTTATTACTTACCTATAACTGTATTATTTAACATTCTTCTTCACTTTAGGCAGTATTTCATTTTCAACTCTCTTAAACCAACTACCACAACCATTTCATATTAACAATCACTCCCAAATTTTAGTATTTCAGACAATATATCAACTCCAGCTCCCTTCATTTTCCATTTTTAGATCCTTCATAAAATATCCTTACATACGCTCCAATACACTGACAGATCATCTGGCCTACACCCTCGCTTTATTTGACATAATAACATTACACAACTCATCAAAGTATACACCATCTAATTTTGACTGCCTCCTGCCATTATTTTCTTTGATTTGTATTTCTTTGTATTTTGTTTTTTCTCCTTATTCTATTTCTGAACGAATAACAACATCCATTTCCCATCCCGATCCTCATTCATCTTTCACCCACACGCTACATTTGCCGTTTTTTAACTAAGGTAAAGCTTTCGTTTCTATTTATTTTTCCATCTTTTTGCCTGCAATCTTTCGCATCTCTATGAAAAGCTCATCTCCACTATTAAGACCAGTAAAGGGGGGGAGGGATCCAGTGTAAACAGATACCTCTGGTACCCAGAAGAGCTGCATATCCTCCCTGCGGCAGTGCCCCTGGCAATCTCCAACTAGAGTTGAAGTAATCTGGGAATTATTCATTCTATACATTTCCATTTAGCTTATTAACTCCACCTTTTTTACCTGTCTCTTCTCATCTATCTCTCTTGACTGTCGGGTAATTCTGTAGGCTAGTCTCAGACCAGCTTTCGCCCAAGTCACGGTGGTGCACAATGCGTTTGATAGTTTTGGCACGGCCAGGGAAAGATAGTTCGGAATGGTATCCTGCCAGTTCAACAGGCTGCCTATGCGCCAGGTCCGGATTCTGAGCGGGTTTCTAGAGCTTTTAACCGGAGCAATATTGGTCTTCATGCCTGATAATGATAACACAAATCAAGTTAAACTATTTATTGTCCATGAATGGGTTTCTCCCTCACGTATCTCTTCGGTGAAAAGGTTAACCCTTCACTCCGTTTCCTCCGGTAGCAGCACTTAACCCGCTCCCTCTCTAACACGGAGGTTGGCCCACCTTCGCTACCTCAGCTTTAACTTCACCGGGTAAAGGAAAGGCAGAACGAGGTTAATCCGAATCTGCGATTGCCAAGGAAAAGAGTGAGTCCCTTGAGATGGACACTAAAAGGGAGACCATCTTGAAACCTGACTCGTATTTGTTTGTTTTTTATCCTAGAGTTGCGTGCGCTTCCTGGGGGCTGGAGTGCAGGTTCTACACATGCTCCCTTATGGAGTCAGTGAGTCATCAACTCGCGAGCTACTAGACAGAGTTCAGGCTACTTACCCCCTTTCAAGAGATCATTCATCCCGGGTAACGGCGGATATTGACGGCCCGATGGAGCCTCCCTCAGAGGTGAACACGGTCCACAATGGAGTAACCTGGGTAGCCTAGCCTCAGTAAATGGGGAGGTCCCCTGCGATGAATGGAGAAAGAGGTCGCTAGACCAAATCCAACCCCTGTCATCGCATTCGTCCTAGGTTGCCTCCCTGAATTGGTTCGTGCGGTTAAGGGGGAAGTGTCGTTAGTGCCACTGTTTCGGACATACAAATAAAGCCTGTTGACGTGCTATGTCGGACCAACGCCAAATTTCTGCCAACTGCTCTAAGGCCGTATATGATCAAGTTGTTTCGTGTAAAGCCAGGTGCGTGGATTGTGGTGGATGAAACCCTGTTTACTATAAGCATTTCGATTCAGGATTTTTTTAAAGAAGTCCTGGCCGTAAAATTGTGGTCCGAATTTAGTTCAGACCATTGGAAAACTGGTTGAAGAGTTGGAGATAGTGTCCTTAATGTGTAAGAATTTTCGCACCACTGTCGTAAAACCGCTTTGTTTTTTTAGGAATCAACTTCCCCTGTGCTCTATAGATGATCCCTCAGAATTTGAATAAGGGTGGTGGACGACATTCATAGTAAGGGTCACTTTCCTATTCAAAAATATTTTGCTGGGCCAATGCCGCTCAAGAAAACCCCTTGGTGGTTCTTGGATAGAGCACAGTGACCCGTATTAGAGAAAATGCCTATCTTTTCTCTCTCAGTCGATGGGTCGATTGCTGGTTTTCATTCGTAAAACATTTGGCTGTTTTCACAAGGTCCACTTAATTGATGGTCAGCTAATTGTAAGACGGCCATCAGAGACGAGCGCTATGTCTAAAGGATCTACAGCGTCGTCTGAACCATTTTAGTATGTGAAAATTTCGTTGCACGAGGGCTATATTGAGTTTCGTTGTAAGGCACACGAGCCGCTGTTTAAGGCGAGTATAAATACGTCTATTCGCTCATTGAGAAGACTCCTCTTGTACGAATTTGGAAGCGTGTCAAAATGATTTGGGTTAAGTTTTCTCAGTACCTCACTCCGGTTCCCAGGAAGACGGGATAAATATATTACCCTCCCCCCATCATATGTAGCAGAACCTTTCGTAAACGCTTTCTTAACATTATATACTTAGGATGCTGCTCTACCAGCATTCAATGCACATGGCTTGTTCCTTTAAGGGCACCGACTGAATTGCACTTCTAGAGGCGGAAAACACTTTAATTCCCTGGTTTGTTACATTCCACTCTCGCTTCGTATGTAGAGACCACCCCTGGTCCGGAAGATTGTCTATACAGCAAGCTTCGAGACCTAAGCGACCGAGTGAATATTCACCTTTATGCTAGATTTGTTCGACAGTATCTGGTTGTAATGTATTTTTCCAGATTCCTGGTAAATGGTTACCTTGATTGCTATTCGCTCGTTAGGGAGAGAGTACTTCGCCTCGGCTAGTTTATGGCCGAATTGTCTAAACTCTTGCGTGTATAAGTTGATAGTGAGGTTATATAGTACCCAGAGAATAATAAATAATAAAGACTCAGTCACAACGTTAATTATTCAGGAAGCATTTAACCTCAACCGATATTTTCTTCTTAAGTGCTAAGCCGTCTCCTTAACATTTAAACTCATTAGAAGCATTGTATTTTACCATTAATTTATAGATACAATTAATAACACAATCTTAAAAGCCAAAAGCGTAGGCATTCATTTTTCCAATATTATTTTGCAGATCAATCGCACATCCTGCAATCTTATTCAATATAGATGTGCATTATTATTTTAAAAAATCAATGTAGGCAATCAACTGGATATCACGAAGGTGACAAACACAAATGAGCCCCGCTGGCGGCATTGCATTGAAAGTGTAAGGAATAGAGAAAAGAAATGTTACTAAAAAGAAATAAATGAAAGACAGCTCTGGATTACCTCAAGCGGACGAAAGAGGAGTGGTTTAGCGAATGTAGGTCAGACGTTTGCCCTTGGAATCGCTGCAAGCCGTACTTCTAAAGGTATCACCATTGTCCAATGAAATAATTCATCCACTATCTCGTATGTGATGGGTGTTCATGTAACCCTGCTATGCATAAAGTACACACCCTCGTCAGGTATGGTTCATACTCTTGCTGCGTACCCATCGACCATACAACTAGTTATAAAATAACTAGTGAGTGTCAGTTTAGTCGCCCGACCATGATCCAGGCAATACTGAACTACATTGTATCAGTAGCGAGGTATAGAACAAGTATAGGGCTCGCCAACATATTTTGCTGTTTGCATGAGTCCCAACTGATATCAGAGGAGGGTTACAATATCATCTGTGTCTCTAGTTCATTTTGAGGTGAGTTTCGACGGGATTGGCAGGATTGAAGTTGTGAGAAGTTCTGGAAGGTGGATGCAATCGAAAAATTTCAATTTCAGAGGATTTCAGCATAAGCTTGTCTCAATGCCACCAAGGCATTGTTCGTTGTGGAGAAAACATACCTTCCATGTATGCAATACGCTTTAAGCCTACTTCCAGACCAAGATTTTGCCGATTCCACCCATTTAAGAAGTTAAAAACATCCTTTCGCAGTGCTAAAAGAAGTTTTAACACGCCGACATCACAAGATTTTGTTACTCATATATGGAGTAATTTAACATCGTACGACAGTAGAAGCACCGCGGTAAATATCATTAAGAATAGAATTGATAAATATTATATATGAACTGTTTACTGCTCTTAAATAATATTCGATTTATATCCACCTCCAACTACTCTGATCTTTTCCTCCTTTTCATCTTTTTGCGTATTGGTCTCGAGGATCTGCGAGACCAGAATTCTGCCTATTCCTTAAATCTCTCGGTCGGATGTTGTTTCTGAGATTGAATTTGAGGCGTTTTTATGGGGACTCCAGAGAGAGGATGGGCAGGTGTTATATAGAAATTCCATTGGGGACGCCACATCTCAAGATAAAACAAATAAACTTGAAGATAATAATTTTTGAAAAATATTTAGTGGTAAAAATTTAATATAAATATTAATTACACAACATGAATGTATGAGTCTTGAAACATTGCACGATCGATGGAAGAAATTTATTTATCATTTTTTAGCCTATTTTTTCTTTCTCATTCTCTTTTTAATTATCAGTTTCTTTCTTTCTCGTCTGATTGATCTCTTACGATCATAAGAAATAAGCAGGACAAAAGAGGAGGAAATGGAGAGGTAAGTGAGAAAAAAGTAGAGGAGGGATGGAGGAGAGGAAAAGTCATCTTACACATTTCTTAAACAATTTTGGAAGTCAATTCTCAACCCGAGAGGTCAAAGACGTAGAGGAAAGGGCTAGGTTCGATCCAATCCATAAGTATTAACTGATACCCCTTTTCCCCGGGATCCTTTTCCCCTGATGCACGTTTCCCCCGATATACGTTTCCCCGATGCACGTTCCCCCCGATACACCTTTCCGAAGATACCACGTTCCCCGATACCCATTTCTCCAGATACACCTTTCCCCCGATACCTAACCCCTTTCCCCAATATACCTTTCCCTCGATACACCTTTCATCTGATACGCCCTCTGCCCCCGATACACCTTACCCCCGATACCCCTATCCCCCGATACAGCTTTCTACCGATACACCTTTCCCAAGATATCCCTTTCTCACGATACACCTTTCCCACGATACACCTTTCCTACGATACATCTTTCCCCTGATACACCTTTCCTCCGATACCTACCCCTTTTCCCCGATACACTTTTCCCTCGATAACCTTTCACCTGATACACCTTTCCTCAATACAACTTTCCAACGATAAACCTTTCCCACGATATCCCATTCATGCGATGCACCTTCCCCACGATACACCTTTTTCCTTGATACCACGATCCTCGATACCCATTTATCCAGATACACCTTTACCCGATCCCTACCCATTTTCCCCTATTCACCTTTTCCCCGATACAACTTTCACCTGATATGCCCTTTGCTCCCGGTACACCTTAGCCATGATACGCCTTTCCCCCGATACACCTTTCCCCGATACAGCTTTCAACCGAAACACTTTTTCCCCGATATCCCTTTCCCACGATGCACGTTTCCCACGATACACCTTTCCCCCGATACACCTTTCCGCGATACCTAGCCCTTTTCCCCGATACACCTTTTCCCCTGATATGCCCTTTGCCCCCAATACACCTTACCCACGATGCCCCTTTCCCCGCTACATCTTTACCGATACAGCTTTCTACCGATACAACTTTCCCAGGATAACCCTTTCCGACGATACACCTTTCTCACGATACACCTTTCCCCCGATACCTACCCTTTTCCCCGATACACCTATACCCCGAAACACCTTTCATCTGATACGCCCTTTGCCCCCAATACACCTTACCCCCGATACCCCTTTTCCCCGAAACACCTTTCCCCGAAATACCTCTCCACCGATACACCTTTCCGACGATATCCCTTTCCCACGATGCACCTTTCCCACGATGCACCCTTCACCGTGATATCCCTTTTCCCACGATGCACTTTTCCCACGATACACTTTTCTCTCGATAAACCTTTCTCGATACCTACCCCTTTTGCCCGACACACCATTTTTCTGATACAACTTTCACCTGATATGCCCTTTGCTCCCGATATACCATACCCACGATACGCCTTTCCCCCAATACAACTTTCACCGATACACCTTTCAACCAATACAGTTTTCCCACGATATCCCTTTCCCACGATACATCTTTCTCATGATACACCTTTCCCCTGATACACATTTCCCCCTATACCTACCTCTTTTCCCTGATACACCTTTACCCCGACACACCTTTCACTTGATACGCCCTTTGACCTCAATACACCTTTCCCCGATACTCCTTTCCCACGATATCAATTTCCCATGATACACCTTTCTCCTAATACACAATTCTCCCAATACCTACCCTTTTCCCTGATACACCTTTCTCTCGAAAAAACCTTTCGCCTGATACGCCCTTTGCATCCGATACAGCTTAACCCCGTTAACCCTTTTCCCCGATACACCTTTCCCCGATGAACTTTTCCCCGATACACCTTTCCACCGATACACCTTTCCCACGATATCACTTTTCCATAATACACATTTCTCCTGATACACCGTTGCCACGATGCATACCCCTTTTCCCCGATACACTTTACCCTCAATACACCTTTCATCTGATACGCCCTTTGCCCTCGATGCACCTTACCCCCAATACCCCTTTCCCCCGATCCCCTTTTCCGCGATACACCTTTCCACCAATACACCTTTCCCACAATATCCCTTTTCCGCGATGCACCTTTCCCACGGTACACCTTTCCCCTGATACACATTTCCCCCATACAACTTTCCCCGATGAACCTTTTCCCGATACACCTTTCCACCGATACTCCTTTCCCACGATATCACTTTCCCATGATACACATTTCTCCTGATACACCGTTGCCGCGATGCATACCCCTTTTCCCAGATACACTTTACCCTCAATACAGCTTTCACCTGATACCCCCTTTGCCCTCAATATACCATTCCCAGATACACCTTTCTCACGATATCCCTTTCTCATGATACACCTTTCTCCTGATACACAGTTCTCCCAATACCTACCCCTTTTCCCTGATACACCTTTCTCTCGATAAACCTTTCGCCTGATACGCCCTTTGAGTCCGATACAGGTTAACCCCGATAACCCTTTCCCCCGATGCAGGCTTTCCCTGATACACATTTCCACTGATACACCTTTCGCACGATATACTATTCCATCGATACACCTTCCTCAAGAAACACCTTTAACGTGATACAGCTTTCACCCGAAACCTAGCCCTTTTCTCAGATACACTTTTCCCCTGATACAACTTTAACCTGGTATGCCCTTTGCTCCGGATACACCTTACCAATGATACGCCTTTCCCCCGATACACCTTTCACTGATACACCTTTCCCACGATACACCTTTCACCGATACACCTTTCCCACGATAACCCTTTCCAACGATACACCTTTCTCACGATACACCTTCTCCCGATACTTACACCTTTTCCCCAATACAGATTTATCCCGATACACCTTTCATCTGATACGCCCTTTGCCCCCAATACACCTTACCCCTGATACCCCTTTCCCTCAATACAAATTTCCCCGAGACACTCTCAACCGATACACCTTTCCCACGATATCCCTTTCCCATGATACACCTTTCTCGCTATACACCTTTCCCCCGATAACTAACTCTTTTCCCTGATCCACCTTTCCCTCAATGCACCTTTCAACTGATACCCCCTTTGTCTTCGATACACCTTACCTCGATAACCTTTTCCACGATAAACCTTTCCCTGATACACGATTACCCCAATACACCTTTCCCCGATACACTTTTCCACCGATAAACCTTTCCCACGATATCACTACCCATGATACACCTCTCTCTGATACACCTTTCCCCCGATACACCTTTCCCCGATACACCTTTCCACCGATACACCTTTCCCACGATATCCATTTCCCACGATGCACCTTTCCCACGATACACCTATCCTCCGATACACCTTTCCGCCTACAAATTCACCTGATATACCCTTTGCCGCCGATACACCTTACCCACGATATTCTTTACTCCGATATACCTTTCCCCGATACACCTTTCCACCGGTACACCTTTCTCACGATACACCTTTCCCATGATACAGCTTCCCCAAATACCTACTCATTTTCCTCGAAACACTTTTAAACCGACACACCTCTCACCTGACACACCCTTTGTCCCCAATACACCTTACCCCCGATACCCCTTTCCCCCAATACACTTTTTCCCGATGCAGCTTTCCACCGATACACCTTTCCCAAGATATCCATTTCACATGACATAAATTTCTCGTGATACACCTTTCCCCCGATACCTACCCCTTATCCCCGATACACCTTTCATCTGATACGCCCTTTTCCCCCGATACACCTTACCCCGATACCCCTTTCCCCCGATACACCTTCCACCGATACACCTTTCCCACGATATCCATTTCCCACGCTACACCTTTCCCCCGATACAGCTTTCCCACATACAACTTTCAACAGATACGCACTTTGCCTCCAATACACCTTACCCACGATACCCTTTCCCCCCGTTTTACCTTTCCCCGATACACTGCTCAGCCGATACACATCTCCTACGATATACCTTTCCCAGGATACACCTTTCTCACGATAGACCTTTACTCTGATACATCTTTCCCCCGATACCTACCCTTTTTCTCCGATACACTTTTCCCCCGATACAACTTTCACATGATATGTCCTTTGCTCCCGATACACCTTACCCAGGATACGCCTTTCCCCCGATGCACCTTTCGCCGATACACCATTCCACCGATACACCTTTCCCACGATATCCCTTTCTCACGATACACTTTTCTCACGATACGTCTTTCCACCGATACTTACTCCTTTTCCTCGATACAAATTTATCCCGACACACCTTTCACCTGATACGCCCTTTGCCCCCAATATACCTTACCTGCGATACCCCTTTCCCCCGATACACCTTTCCCCGATACACTTTTCGACCGATCACCTTTCCCTCGATATCCCTTTCCCATGATACAACTTTCTCCTGATACACCTTTTCCCCGATACCTAACTTTTTTTCCTGATACACCTTTCAACTGATACACCTTTGCCGCCGATACACCTTACCCCCGATACCCTTTTCCCTCCATACACCTTTCCCTGATACAGCTTTCCCCGATACACTTTTCCCAGATACACCTTTCCCCGATACATTTTTCCACCGATACACCTTTCCCAAGATTCACCTTTCCCAAGAAATACCTTTCCCCCGATACACCTTTCCCCCAATACACCTTTCCCCAGATACACCTTTCCCCCATACAATTTCACCTGATACGCACTTTTCCTCCGATACACGTTACCCTAGAAACCCTTTACCCCCGATACACCTTTTCCCCATACACCTTTCCACTGATACACCTTTCGACCGATATACCTTTTCCACGATATCCCTTTCCCACGATGCACCTTTCCCATGATACAACTTTCTCCTGATACACCTTTTCCCCGATACCTAACTTTTTTTCCTGATACCCCTTTCACCTGATACGCCCTTTGCCCCCGATACAACTTACCCCCGATACCCATTCCCTCGATACACCTTTTCCCGATATAGCTTTCCACCGATACACCTTTCCCACGCTATATCTTTCCCATAAACCACCTTTCTTCTGAGACACCTTTCCCCCTATACCTACACCTTTTCCCGGATACACCTTTCCCTCGATACACCTTTCATATGTTACGCCCTTTTCCCTCGATACACCTTACTTCCGATACCCCTTTCTCTCGATACACCTTTCCCCGATACACCTTTCCCACGATGCACCTTTCCCACGATATATCTTTCCCCCGATACCCCTTTCCCACGATACACCTTTTCCCGATACACCTTTCCACCGATATACCTTTCCCACGATATCCCTTTCCCATGAACCACCTTTCTCCTGATACACCTCTCCCCTGATATCCTACCCCTTTTCCCCGATACACCTTTCCCTCGATACACCTTTCATATGTTACGCCCTTAGCCCCCGATACACCTTACCCCCGATACCCTTTTCCCCCGATACACCTTTCTTCGTTACACCTTTCCACCGATACACCTTTCCCACGATATCCCTTTCCCACGATGCACCTTTCCCACGATATATCTTTCCCCTGATACACCTTTCCCCCGATACCTACCCCTTTCCATTCCGATAAATCTTTCCCACGATACAACTTTCAAGTGATATGCCCTCTGCTCCCCATACACCTTAGCCCCAATACGCCTTTACCCCGATACACCTTTCGCCGATAAACCTTTTCCACGATATCCCTTTCTCACGATATATCTTTCCCCTGATACACCTTTCCCCTGATACCTACCCCTTTTCTCCGATACACCTTTCCTCCGATACAACTTTCACCTGATATGCCCTTTGCTCCCGATACACCTTACCCCCGATACGCCTTTTCCCCGATACACCTTTCGTCGATACACCTTTCCATCAATACACCTTTCCCACGATATACCTTTCCCACGATACACCTTTTTCTCGATACACCTTCCCCCTGATACACCTTTCCCCCGATACCTACCCCTTTTCTCCTATACACCTTTACCCCTACACACATTTCACCTGAAACGCCCTTTGCCCCCAATTCACCTTACTCCCGATACCCCTTTCCCCGATAGAGCTTTTCCCAATACACATTTCCAACGATACACCATTCTCACGATATCCCTTTCCCATTATACACCTTTCTCTTGATACTTACCCCTTTTCTGCGATACACCTTTCACTTGTTACGCCCTTTGCCCCCGATACACCTTTCGCCGATACACCTTTCCACTGCTACATCTTTCCCATTATACACTTTTCTCCCGATACCTGCCCCTTTTCCCCGATCCATCTTTCCCTCGATAAACCTTTCACCTGATACACCCTTTGCCCCAGATGCACCTTAACCCCGATACTCCTTTCCCGGGATACACCTTTCCCTGATACACCTTTCCACCGATACACCTTTCCCACGATATCCCTTTCCCATGATACACCTTTCTCCTGATACACCTTTGCCCCGATACCTACCCCTTTTCCCCGATACACCTTTCCCTCGATATACCTTTCATCTGATACGCCCTTTGCCCCCCGATACAACTTTCCCCGATACATCTTTCTACCGATACATCTTTCCCACGATTCACCTTTCCCACGATACACCTTTTCCCCGATACACCTTCCCCCATACAACTTTCACCCGATACCCCCTTTGCCCCCGATACATCTTTCCCACGATACACCTTTCCACCGATACACCTTTACCTCGAAAAACCTTTCACCTGATACGCCCTTTGCTCCCGATACACCTTACCCCCAATACCCCTTTTTCCCGATACCCCTTTCCCCCGATACACCTTTTCCCGAAGCAGTTTTGCACTGATACACCTCTCCCACACATACCTTTCCCATGATACACATTTCCCTTGATACACTTGTTTTCCCCGATGCACGTTTCCCCCGATACCCTTTTTCCTCAATACACCTTTCCCCCGATACACCTTCCCTCATACCCCTTTCCCCGATACACCTTCCCTCATACCCCTTTCCCCGATACACCTTTTCCTCGATACACCTTCCCCCGAACCCCAAAAATGTATTCTCACCCATTCACGGATCTCATCAGATTTTGGGCCCCCACCACACTCAGCCTCATCCCATGTCCATTTCTGACTTGTTTTCTTTTATAACATTAAAATAAGGGATTAAATTTTCTTCTAACTCTCTTTTACCGGCACCAATCACACTGTGAACGTCTTCCATGCACACTTGCACGCACATTTCTTTTATAATCGCGATAGTATACATATATGTATGTGTTTTGATGGTTGTGTAGTTATCGAAAGTCAATTAGAAAAGAATGGAGTCTTATTTTTTAAAGTTTCATATTCGGGCAAAACTTGGATATTGGATTCTGGGAGCCATAATAAGAGACGGCAGAAATGGACGACAAAGCGATCTTCTGATCAACTTGAGAGGGAACCAAGATACGTGAATTCTAAATTCGGCGTTTAACTTTTTTTATTTCTTAAATGTTTATTTAGTCAAGAAAATAACCACCGAAGGCATCTATATCAGTTTGCGAAAAGTCTGCTAAAGAAATTGCTATAGCTAGGGGAAAATAAATGGTGCTATCGCACTGTTAACAAAGATTTAACACACCGATACCACAGGATCGGTGTTATCATTTAGAATTAATCTCATCTATCATGGCAAGACTGAAAGCACCGCCAAGAGAGAAAACTATTTGTGAAGATGAGATATGAGCTCATAATTCTCCTAAACATGCCTTCGTTTCCTAATGAAGCTAAGGGTTCTTGTAAAGTTCATTTGATTTGAAATGAGTGGGTTCTAGATTAGTAGAGGGTTGGATGAACAGATGATGGAAACTTTAGATGAAAAGGGTCTGACTCATCAGCTTACATGGGAGTTTCATGGATGCTCGTAATAAGTTCTGGCCATTCAAGTACTAGTTCGAAAGCTCAAAGAAGTTGTAAATGGAAAGAGTTACGGCAGTCCAAAATAACTTCTGGACGTTCAAGGAAATTGTGATTGGACAAATTGGGAAGTCTGATCAAGTTCTGAATATGTTCAAGGAAGTTGTGAATGAACAAATTCTGGAAGCTCGACGAATTTCTGAATGAACGATTTCCAGAAAATCAAGGAAGTTTCCCAATTTTTTTTCATAAAGTAATGGGAATGAAACCATGTTAAACTTGAACCTTTGTTTCAAACTGTGATGGTTCGAGGCAGCCACATTCTAACTACCGTGTAACTAAAATGGTTTAAAAAATCTTAGGGCCATTGTTGATGCATAAGGTTAGACATGATACCCGTCATCCAGTTTTGATAGGGCAAGTGTCGTCTCTACCCTCCATAAAATTCCTTTAGTTCTTGTATTCCTTGCCTCGCCTCCTCTTTTGATCTGGATATCTGTAGTCCATCATCCGCAAAGAATATCTGTCAAATTTGACTTTTTGGTCTTTGTTTCCTCGATCTACATCTTCCATTTTTCTATTATTTCATTTGTAATTAGCTTGGAGTGTTGTTGATGCTGTGTACCCTCGTCGTATGCCGCTTGTTATGGTAATTTCTTTTTCTATTTTCTCATTCAGTTTTATTGTTTTGTTGTATTGATATATTTTGTCTATGCTAGCTATTGCCTCTTTATCTATTTTTAATTTCTTCATCGTCTCTAGCCTCCATAAAGTACGTCCATTGCTACCCCCATGAGGTGTGAGAAAAGACATTCAAAATATATAATGTTTTCAAATAGACGCCTTTAAGGCGATGCAAATGGTGTAACCAGGCTAATTTTGAGTCAAGAATCATATCTAGAAAGTTAAGCTCGACAACTAGTTCTATTTGAGTATGATGCAGAAAGATAGGTGTGGAGAGGGAAGTTTTGCCCCTCTTCCCCTATAAAATTGCATAGCTTTGTTCTTAGTTACGGGGAAGCGAAAACCTTTGGAATGCTTACGTTACGACATCTTATCGACTTTAGGTAGCGATCAAGCGAAAAGATGCAAGGTTACAAGCAGAAGAGAGCCTGATTGTCTCCGAAGAGAGAAGTCGAAACTCATACTTTCCTATCTCCTTATATGGAAGTAAGTTTTCCAATACGAAGTTTGAAATTACGAGAAGATAAAAATTGAATAAAAATGAGTAAAAAAATGCATTCTCCAAACGTGCAAATGTTGTCATATGGTGTCGTAAGATTTTCTCGTGTCAAAAAGGATTGTTAAAATCTTATGCCTCCTTACAAAGGCTTCTCGAATTGATGTCTCAACGCTTGCTAACGCAAGCTACAATGAAAAGAAGAAAAGAGGTTATTAACTTTTAAAAAGCAGTCCAGCCTTACGTTAATTATTTTCTTTAATAATTTGCTCAGACAGCTTGTGAGGGAAATAAGATGGTAACTGGCTAAATTAAAACTATTTCTACCCTTTTTAATGAACAGCAAAACTACTGCTAGCCATCAAGAAGTAGGATAAATACCCTTCAACCAAATAAAGTTGTCAACATCAAATAGGAGTAATTTAGATAGAGGTGATGTAAAAAATCGTTAAGGATTTTGAAATGACAGGAGAGTCGATGCCCACCAATATTGGGTAGCACACATTTCGAAAATCGTAAATAGATTACTATAAGGTAGGATGGATGGTATGCTAAAATTCAGGAACCAAAAGTCCTAAAAAGCCTTGAAAGCCAAAAATTCTTTCTAATACCTGGCAGCGATGCTTGCACTGTTAAAACGATACAACAGTTCCATGTACACTTAACCCGGAGCAGCGAGGCCGGTATTTTTACACGGAATTTGTTTATCATCCTCGTGTAGATTCAAGGAGGATATCGAAGATACATTTTATGCCAAGAGGTTCATCAGAACTGCCAAAAGGTCATCTGAAAAAAAAATTTTCAACCCTCATTTCTCTTGGTTTGAGTACTTAGTGTAGAATTTCGTGATATCTACATGGACCAACTTAGAAGCTTGTACTGCTGACGCCGTCTCTGATCTGTCGAGGTACAGAATGCCGCTTACCGCCTAGAGACCATCGAGGTACGGTGCGCTCGGCGGTGCCTCGGGTAAATGATGTCATAAAGTCCACCGCTAAGTGAACAGAATCAAAAATTCCCTTAAAAGGCAAAGCGATGTGTTATATTAGCCTGCCTCAGCACCCCGTCCGACACTATCTTAAACTCTCCTCCCCCTTCCGTTTGCTCCTATCTCTTGTTTTTGTACCAACTTTCTAACACCCTGCCTTCGTCCTTCAATCCACCATTTTTTTTACTCCCTATCAATTTTTCTACCCTTTCATCTGCTTTTTTTTCTAGTGCCCATTGACCCCCTTGATCACAACCCAGCGATCCAAAGGAACTGCACTCGACTCACTCTTATGACCCAATGTTTGGCGTGGTTACCTTAACCTCTCTCTTAAGCCACTCACTAAGCCGGACGCGAAGCCCTTACCTGCTTACCACGCTACGTGTAGGATTTAGGCTGTGGTTGCCGCGCGTTGATGGAGAAGTATCCAAGCCTTCCTAGTGGCAGCGGACGGAGCCTATCTAAAGGCACTCAGGTGTGCCGTTCCTTTGATGAGGTCAAAGCGGGCCGTCACGCGCAGGGTTGGAGAATCATTATACAATGCCCATGGATAATTATCTAAATTCAGAAACGCTGAAAAACAAACAAACATTCACATAAGTAAGTATCATGACTTTAAAAAAAACTAATTGGACCCGCTTTCGGGTCACGCTACATCACAATTCAAAAAGAGAAAAAGAAAGGTTTAGTACCCTGGATCTCCGAGAACGACTACAGTGCGTCACCATCCAAGCTCAACAAGAGTGCTATATTAACCATAACCGAACACAGTCAATATTAAAAGCCAAAACTAAAGCTATTTTTAAAAAAGAACTATTCACACTAATCGACTTAGGTCAACATAAATTAAGCACAACGGACAAAAACGGCTACAACACGAGGGTCGAAACCATACTTCTCAGCCGCTTTGTGTCAGGTCCTAAAGGTTCAAATGATTTCATTTAACGTGGAATCAAAAGTGTCTTCAAAGACAACGGCTACATAGGAAGGAAAAACCTCAAAATACACGACACTATTAAAATCGTGAAACTTTTATTTAAACAACAAATGCTAAACAAAACATCTGTTTCGCAGGGACTATAATTCCAATAAGGGAAGAACTTCTTAAGCCAATGTAGTGCCGCAAATGTCTTTGCTTCGGATATACAATTAAGTATTGCAGATCAGAAGGGCAACTATACTTTAGATGTGGTTCTGGCAACCACAAAAATGAAACCTGCAACCTATGCTGCAAATGTGGAGAAAATCCCCACGATTTCAAAAATCTTAAAAACACTATGTCTGTATTCAAGATATACGAATACACATGCTACGATTTGGTATTGGCCGTCGCCAGACAGTACAAGATATGGCGGAGGAAGGAGTCTCACTGGAATCCTCCACCGACGCCACAGTACCAGTATCCCAGGCCTCCAACAAAAACACCCCACTTAAAGACCCCTTTGCTGAAGGCAATACCATCGAAAGTCACACTGCCTCTCTGCCCCAACAAAGGCTCAGCCCAAATTGGCTAAATTAACCTAAGCAACCTGGAAAACAGATATCCTCAACCTTAATTTGGAACCCCAAAACTAACCAATGTACAGGGCAACATCAACTTCCCCTTTCTCACAGCATCAAAATACATCTCCCCGAAACAAAATCAACCTATGTCACCGAAATTCGAAAACTTTAGAATCTCCAAACCAGTACCCCAGATACTAAACTCAAGAAAGCATTAAGCACCTCCAGCCTCAAACCAATCATCTTTGAAGATGAAATCAACCAATATCCAAAACGCCAATGCGGCACAAACATAGGAAAACATAAATATGCAATAAATCTTTGCAGAATCCCCGTTCTCCACAAAAAAAACGAAACTATACTACCAGAGAAAAAATCGAACGGCTGTTACCATAAAATATAGAAAAAATTCCTAGACAATACCAAAAATAGCCATTTTGCGCCTAAACGATCCCACAGACAACAAAAAAGACCACGAAAAAAGCCACTCAAAACAAAATTAGTAAACCGAGACTACAAAGAAACACTCACCGTTATAAAGAAACATGCCAAGATCAAACAACAAGTGTAGCCTTCATATCAAAGACCACCACTTCTAAACCAGACCCAAAACGCCCTAATCCATGCAAAGGTCAGTTAAATGCATAATCCCTCAGCCGTTTCTCAAATACTCCAAACATGCCTGGGACATCCAATCCCAACAACCAATCCTCTTAGAGAAATGGCACAAAATGAATTCTCCAATGAAATATTCGCTGCTTACGAGCTAACTACGAATCGCTATTAGATTCGAGATCACAATACTACCCTATAATTATCTGCCATAATCAAACAAAACACAAAAAAATCATAAATCTTTCTTAAAAAAAAACAGTATAATTGCCTCTCAACAAGCAGACAAACCAAAACGCAATGGCACCCACATATATATATATATATATATATATATATATATATATATATATATGAGTACATAAAACATCCTTAATACATCCAACTAACCTACACTCTGGTAAATGCTCTTGCACTGAGGGCACAATGCAGTTACCTCTTAACCATCTGCTTAATCTATTTTTCCGAAAATGTACCAACATCTCCAAATGACCACGAATGACTTCTTGACCAACTCCGAGAACGATTCCTGGCTTTGAAAGATTTCAACGCCAAAAACATCAACTGGTATGATCGAAAGGAAAACAACAGAGGAAGATGGTTCAACTTACTACCATCAGCAAAATATGTTCTCCTATATCCCCTATTCATTCGATCCCCTACTTTTGCATCTGAAACCTCCTGGCACACCCATAACGATCTAAGGGGAAGCAATCACTACCCAATAATCACAAAGGTCATCTCAGAAACAGCCACACCAAGGGTGCAGTAAAACTTCCTGCGCGCAAAGTGGAGTAAATTCATCAGAGCCACGGCAGAAATCTCATTCATCGAATACCCACCTACCAGTCTATAGGTACCCACTGCTTCACACAGCCAACGTCTCCAACAAATAGCCCAAAATCATGTCCTCCAATCCACTCCTAAAACACCCGAAGATCCAATACATCGAGGAACAAAGAGTGCAAAAAGATAAAGTAGCAAATAAATAGGGTGCATAGACACTTTAAGTCTACCAAGGTCTCCCCAGTCAATATATGAAACACAAACGCCTGTGCGATTTAGCCCTGCGAATATTTAAAGGGACCCGTCGTCAATCATGGCAAATTATATATCAGCTATCAGCGCCACAACACCTATAACCAAGATATGATACCACATCAAAAAGATGCAGGGTAGTGCACTCACAGTACACTTGCCAATTCTTAAGATAAATCCATCCTCGTAAGCCGACCACAAAAAGTGGTCAATATAATAGCAAACTTCCTAAGAGAGATATCAAAAGGATCCCAATAACAGCTTTTTCTAAAAGGTAAAACATAAATAAAGGCAATCCCCCATTAACTTCTTAACTCAACCAACTCTTAAGTATAAACCCCATTTTCTCTATCCGAACTTGAAGCTTCGCTCTCAAACTGTCCGAATACTGCCCCAAAACATATTATCCAAAGATTACATTCCAATTCTCTCAGGTATCTTTTAGATGCCTACAATAAGATTTGAAAAAATTTGCACCTGCCTAGAGCAATGGCACTATACTACGACACTACCCTTCCTGAAACCTAGTAGGTACCCCACGCCCCAAACATACTAGAGACTATTAGCCTTAACAGCATGCCTCTGCAAACTCCTGGAAAAAAATGGTTAACACAAAACTGAAATAGCACTTTGAAGACAACGATCTTCTAGCCACCAGCCAATATGACTGCATGAAAAATCGAGCCACACTTGAACCTTTAACTTTACTGGACCACAACATAAGCTGATCCCTTGCAGAAGGAGGAATCTTAACACCAGTATTTTTTTACCTCAGTAAAGCCTACGATACATTATGGAAAAGGCATATTCTGAACTAAATTCATGGCAGGCGGTTGGGCAAGTGTTCTAAGAACCACCTAGTTTTAATCGCCATAAATGACCTAGCACTGCACGACCCCTCCTCCCCCTCCCCTCCCATTAAGCGCTCTCTATACGTAGATGATTTTGTTATCTGGCTCTCAGGAACACATCCACCATAAATCTACACCACTTACATAAAACTATAAATACAATCTAACAATATACAAATATAGGCTTTTTCAAAAGTTTTGTTAAAATGGAGGGGGAGGGGGTATCTTTCGAGAGGTTTACGTGTGTGATAGAAAAAATTCGGCAAACAAACTTAAAGTGCTACTTTTCCAGCATGTGTCATTAAAACGTTTTTTTCCAATGTGTGTAGTCAAAAGAATCGAAGTCTCTGCTCTTCTATACGCGAGCCACAACAAGACCGATATCGCCAAACGGAGAGCTCAAGCACAGGGAATACCTCAAAGATTGACCTCTTTCAGGCAGACGCCAAGTTGTCAACCAGTTGGCTGCAAGAAAAGCCTTTGAAAATGCTCCAAAGCTCAAAATGACTGTGCTCGCGAAGAAGAACTTCTCGGTGGCAAGGGGTGTCCAAGGTCGTCAAGAAGGAAGGCGGCAAGATCTTGAGGTGCGTTAAAAGGCATCTGCTCACCGACCGTGTGCAAAAAGGCAAAAAGAACGTAGGGAGCGCTACCGTCGCCTTCTCAACGACATGAGGAACCTTCGCAATTGAATTCTCATTTTGTTTTGATAAAAAACCTTCATGGTAAATCGGGTCATCAAAAATCAGAACGACCGCGTGATAAGCTTCAGCCAGGATGTCTTCGAGGTCTACTACGTTCCACAATCAAGCACCTTGCCTCCGTGATAATGCTGTAGAGCATCATAGCTTCGACTGGCGAGAAGATGCCCCCGGTGAGGTTCGCGGCCGGTTACAGGCTCACTCAGGCCAATTAATGAGACATCTTGCTCTGGATGAGAAAGATCACGAAGAAGGCGTAGTAATTCTCTCAGAAAGACGGTGCCCCGACCCACACGGCTAAGACCGTGCAAGATTGATTGGGGTTGAAAGACCTTTGGCCGATGCAGTCTACCGACCTCAATCCCCTTGACTACAGAATGTGGGTGAATGTCGAAGGCAAGGCCTGAAATGTCCGCCACCGCAACATCGACGAGCTGAAAGCCTCCGTCAACTGCGTGTAGGCCAGCATTAGAAAAAATCGTAAGCAACGTATGCGCGGCCTTCAGGGCTAGCCTGGAGCGCGTGCTCGCCGCCGAGAGCGGTCAGATTTATTAATATTATAGGAATTTTGCAGTAGCGGGTCAACAAGGCTTTACAATTTCGACAGAAAAATACAGTCAGCGTTAATTTCAGTAGAAGATGCAACATTCACAAGCCAACCCTGTACATAGACTAACGGCCAATTCCCCCTAGACCAGAGGCAAAGTTCCTAGTCTTCATCTTTGATCAAAAGATGACATTGAGAAAGCACATCACTGATCTCCGGAAACGATGCATACCCATCATCACCCTTCTTAAAAAGACTATCGCATCTTCATTGGGGCGCGGATAGAAAATATCTTTTCTATCTACATAAGACCCTCCTAGTCCCCAAAAGAGAATATGGAAGCCACTTATACGCAGCAGCATTCAACTATACCTTCGAGAGCCTGGACCCCTTAAACCATTAAGCCATCCGACTAGTCAAAGACTGAGAGAGCACCACTGAGCTACCAAAGATCACTAGCAGAATTAAAATACCTATCCACAGCCTACCGAAATACCCCCAAACTAAACAGAGTCCTAAACACCAGCAACAACAAACGCTCCTACAAACCGCAGATGCCTTGGATACAAACAAAGATTAAAAAAACATATACTTAACTTGAACTTGCCTGAGGCGAACATCATCAACGATATAAAAACACCACTCCATCATGGTTATTACCTCCTCCAACAGTCTTCTAAATACATTTGTCGTCTCCAAAAACAACAACGCAACTCCCAGTACTATGCTCTTTTCCAGTGCCACCAATAAGTCCATGAACCCAGGCAGAAAAGCTTCACAGACGGATCCAAAACAAACAACGGAGTGGCATGCATAGCAATTCTGCCCTGCCAGACAAGAATGGTATGATTATTTCAATGCGCATCAGTTCTATCAGCCAAGTCACAGCAATTTTAATGGCCAATATTACAATCTTCTCGGACCCGACATGCTGAAATCATATAATCAGCCACATCGCTTCGTCATCAAACAAAGCGTTGAGTCATACTTCCAATTTAAACTCGGGTCCTTTGTAGTCAGTGATCAGCATGTATGATAGTCTATCTGACAGATAGTCACAGAGAATTCTCTCCAGATTATTGTTCATCTGGAGATTCAAGATCTTGTGTTGCATGCCTCTGACCTAGACTTTGTCAAAGGGTTTTTCTACATTTTGAGGACCATATCGATGTATTTTTCTTTGCCTTGGCCTTGACGATCTCTCAGTGATAATGCAAGCTGTCATTGTAGTGTCTCTTCCTTTACGGAATGCAAATCGGCATTTATTGTAGAGATTGTTTTTGATTACATATTCTACAAGTCTTCTGTTGAGAATTTCTTCAAAGACTTTTCTGGTAAAATTCAGAATTGATATAGGTATGTAGCTAGTAAAGAGATCCGGTGGTTTGTCCTGTTTTGGAATGAAGATCATCTTGGTAGGTTTGTAGTCGTCTGGGAAGTAACCAGCATTAACGCCCACATAGAATATGTTTTTGATCGATTCAAAGATGTTGTCCGGTGCCTTGGTGAGTGTGAAGCTGTTGAATCCCGAAGGTCCTGGCGCTTTTTGTTTTAATGAACTTATAGCGCTCTTTAGTTCTTCGATGGTAATTGTGGCCCCTGCTCCCTGATTCCCTTTCCTTTGTTGTTTTACGACCTGATTTGCAGAGGTTTTTTATGGTTGCTATGGAGATTTCCGTGAACCATCTCTTGTGTTGCTGGATGGAAGTCTTCATTTTCTTCCGGTGTTATAAATAGCACGGACTTCAGTGGCGTCTGAAATTACGCGCGATGGTTCTGTTGTTTCTTACTTTTTATCTTTGTTCATTTAGTAGCGCTATTTTTCTTCTTGGCGGTATTCCTTTCATTTGATTTATTAGCCTCCAATTTTCCTTAAGTCTTTTATTTACGTCTATTTTTCTGATGAGGCTATCATATATTGTTTCTTGTTGTTCTTCTATTAGATGCCTTAATTCTTCTTTTCTTCTTCTAAGCGCAGTTTGTCATTCGCTGGTTGGACACTGCCGGTTCTTATCCATCATCTATTCTGTCCATCTTGTCGAGGAAGCGTGCGCTCGTTATCGGTACGTTCTTATTCTCTGCCTCAATGAAAGTTGATTTTATACGCTCGATTTCTTCATCAATTTCTTCCACGTTTGCTTCATTAAGATTGGCTGGGACGAAAATTCTAAAATCATCTTTGTTTTCGTCCCAGTTCGCTCTATTATAGCTCTTCCTTTTCTATGCCGGTACCTGTATCGGGTTCTGATTTACTTCCAGTAGTGTTCTCATGTAATCACTACATGTACGTTGATGGGGTGCAATAGGAAGTTATATGGCATATACATAGTGGCTGCTTAACGTTACGTCTGGTTTCGTAGCAGTTCTGCCGTTAAGGTATGTAGGGAAGCTTGAACCGATTTGTTGAATGTTTTTTCCATCAATATTTTGAAGTTTTCGTTACTTGTATTTCCGTTCGCTTTTTATCTTCTATTCAGGTCTCCCATGAATATTTTGCATGTGAATGAATTTGCGTCTCAGCGGTTGGTATCCAGTGACTATTATTATTGAGGATACCACTTTTTGAATTCTCACGGCCAAGTAGGCTTCATCTAAGCCATCTATTTTTTTATAATTCATGTCTTTTCTGATTGCTACCTATGACCACCCTGCTGTGAGCTTCATCTGTTGGGTTAGCGTTAATCACGGCATAATTGAAAATTATCATTGCTCTGCTATCTAGGTTTACTCCATGTTCAGATATTAAAATTATTTCTGTTTTTCTGATCCATCCATTTGTATTAATTTACAGAATTCCAAGTTTGCTTCTCCTTTTGTAATTTAATGTTCACTTGGGTTTTTTGTTTGGGCAGTTCTCTTGGTCTGGCGAGTTTTTCTTCTGGAAGTGGCTGTATCACTTCCAAATGTTCTACAAAGAACACCAGTAAAGGTGTGGTGTTTGAGAGTCACGCAGTCTCCAGAGTAAACCATAATTTTCTCCTGCATGAATATCTCTTCCACCTCACGCTCATCTCCATCGCCAGTTGTACCTTTAAACTCCCATTTGCATGTGCCTTCTTTTAACCCTTTTATTATGCCAGATTGTTTCTTTCCTCTTGGCAGGGAAGAGTCGCTAATGGTAGAGATTTTGAGACTGAGCTTGACGGCCTCAATCCTCTCAATTACAGTACTCCTGTTTTCCTCTCTTGTATTTACTTCTGTTGTATTTTTTTTCTTGTATTTTCTTCAGTTGCATCAGTGCTTGTTACTTCTTCGGTATTATTACTCGGGTTGCTGTATTTTTCTGGAGTGTTCTGACCCAGCGTTTTGGCCACACTCAGGTTTAGTATTTCTGAAGATGGAGAGTTCTCTGGGAACCACATCTTCTTCATAGCGTTCTTCTTAAGCATTTCGTTTAGTGTTGATTTGAACGTTCCTGGTCTGTCAATATTCATATCGTGGGTGTATAAGATACACGTCAGTAATTCAATCGATGCGCTATTTGTCACTTTCAGGTGCGTTTTTGCATCCCTCATTACATTGGTGGTGACTTTCGCAACTCTTGCATAAGTGGCGTTTCATTTTTCTCTTGTTCTTTTTCTTCGTTTCCTTTTCTGTCAATGATTTATTTGCGTTTGTTACACTCATTGACATGGTTCTATGTTATCCTCCGCAGGTAATACATTTTCAGTTTCCTTGCAATCTTTCCAGTTATGTCGGGTTTTGTTGCATTCAGAACATATCAGCTCCTTCTGTTGACATTGTTACGTACTATGATCCTCCATTAGGTAGCAAATGAATCATATTTTGATATTAATATGCTTATCTCCTTCCATATGTTATGTGGGAATTTTTATATTGAATAATAAAAGTCCATTCTGACCTATTTTATTGGTCATTTCTGTTGCTGCACTCAACATTTTAAATAAATGTTTGACTTCCGAATTTTATCATTTGCGTGATCTAGGTTCATTGGTGGTTTTCTTCACTTTCAGTCTTAATTAGTTCTTTTGTATGAGAGCCTGCCCATAGATCGACCTTTCTGTATACGAGGCTTCAATAAGGGTAATTTACGGTGGGGTTCATGGTGTTAGTTCTATATTTTGAAGCTTTTTCACTACTTCAATGAAGATTAGCTTTTCCACGTCATTTTTCATGTTGCAAATTTTGACGTATCTATTTTTGACATCTATGATCATTATAAGGCATTTTTTAGGTGTCCATATATTGGTTTGCATAGTTTTCCTTGTCCGGTTTTGGTGCCCCTTGCTCGATCTTCTTTAGTGGTACTCGGATACATTCGATCCTGCCTCCATTCCTATTTGCGGCTGGTATCCCAGCCATCCTCTTATCCAGCGGCCAGAAAGATCTTTTCTTTTTCTGTCTGCTCTTCTACAGGTTTTATGCCAACTTAGTCATTAGACAAATCTGAAAAGGAGATAGGTAGAGAGGTCCTATTCTTTTAAACGGCCTATTGGTCCCTAAACACTGTCCTATTGACGGTAGAATACCTCGACTACCTTACCTAATTAGTCCTATTAATATGTGGCGCCTCTACTAAATTTCAGACTTGTGGCCCTAAGGACCCCTCTTTCTTCGCGCACGCAAAAGGGGTTCACTACACCCTACTTTAATATAGTTCTGGGTGCAAAGGTGGTCGAGTTATGTTGGTTTTTAACGTTTGAAATATGTGAAAGTTAAGTATAAATTTAGGCGAAAAGTCTGTAAGGATGGTTTTTTCTTTAGGGTGGCTACTAGGGGTCGCAACCGTTAAAAAATTACCGGTAATTTATCGATAAATTAAATTTAATTACCGCGTATTTATCGATACTCTTTTATCGGTAATTTAATGTAACTTTATGATTATTTAAGTTTACGCTCAATAAACAATTTTCTTTCGTATTTAACACATTTTTTGCGATGTGTCCCACTGGGGGAGCATGTGGATCAGTCATTTATTGCGATGTGCCCCACCGGTGGGACATATAGAATTTTTCTCTCTTTATTTTTCCTTTTTTTTGGGGGGGGGGAAGTAACTAAACAGTTCATATATATTAATTGTGGAAAAGAATTGTATAAAAATGAGACATATTCAAATTTAGATTTAATTACCAAAAACGAATTACAAATTGTATTTTACTCCTTAGTTAAATTAACAAATCCTTTTTTTAATTGAAGGAAAGAAAAAAATATTTTTTTTATATTTAGGCTGAATGTTTCAGATTAAAACATGACAAGCATAAAAAGGTTTCCCTTCACACGAATTACAAAAGGTTGTGACTTTTTTAGGCCTATTTCTGGCAATTTGCGAGCCTTCTGCTGCTGTTAAGACTTCATAGCATCCTCTGCATCTTTTCCTAGTTCTTTTTTGTCCTTCGATTTCCTCCAAATTATGCTCAGGTGATAAGACTCTCGCCGATGGAACTTTGCCTTTTTCCAGGCTTTACATTAACTTCAGAAACGTCATAGATCCAAGACAGAACTACTGAATCTTTGAAAGAACGAAGCGACCATTTTTTGGTCGTGTAAAACTTATTCCACAAGATCCAGGCATTTACCATTGATGCCCCAGTCAAAATTTCAATTGCTACCTTTTTATGCCACTTCCTTGATTTGTTCAGTGTTGTATAATAGGAAGACATCTGATAAGAAATATGGCCACCTTTCTTCGCATTATTGTAATCCAGAATGCACTGAGGGTTGTTTTTTTATTTGCACGCCATTTCTTGTTGTTTTCCCAGAAGCAATCAATTCATCGTCGTGCTCTGGATCTGCCGAAAGGACTAGAACATTTCTTTTATCTTTCCAGTTCAAAACATTTACCCCTTCAGTATTCTCGAAAGACTTTATTTCACTTTTCTTCAATTTCGCTTGAGTTATAGCCTTTGGGAGGCCTTTTCGATTGACCTGACAGTGTCACAAAGACCACAAAGAAATATTTTTGGCGTCAACGATCTCTCCCTCAGAGTTTTTGAGGTATAGTAGTTCAGTGTAAAGCATTGCCCCCAACCCAAGATAAGACTGCATCAATCTCAGGAAAAGTGTCTCGGTTGTATTCAGAAATTGTTCTGCTTGCATTTTCCCCAATAAATTTATACATTTAGTAAATACCCATCAGTAGTACATGCTTTGAATACCTTACAGCCATATTTATGACTCTTACCTGTAATATATTGGCGAAAATGTACTCTACCTCTAAATGGCACCATGCTTTCATCAATTACAAGGCTTTATCATGGCTTGTAAATAGTTTAAAACCTATCTAACAGCAGCTGAATCAACCTTTGAATTTTATCGTCTTTCGCAGTATTATCAGGATCATTGTTATCGCAAAAGTGCAACATTCGCAAAGGAACTTTTGGAAGTGGTCTCTTTTCATAGTTTCTGAAACCGATTTATTATAATAGAGAGGATTTTTTGACCAGTACAGTGAAATTTCAGGTAAAGGAACCAGCCCCATGTACATTCATATCACAAGTCCATAAACCTTTTCATTTCTTCCTTTGTTGTGCAGTGCCAAATATTTAGTCTCGATTTTCTAGTTAAAACCCCAGCTTTTATCACTTGTTGTGCACATATGTTGGTCTTTGATACAATAAAATCGCATACGTTATCAGTTAAAAACTGGGTATAAATATCAATTGGACAAATTTTGCCATCAATGGTTGACGTTGAAGCACTATTGCACAATTTTTCCTCACCAACAAATGAAAAAGCACGAACTTATTTACTCACCGGACCCTATTCATCATCTATTGATCCAATATCATTGCCTACATTATCGATATATCTGTCTTTGCTACCGCTATTGTTAGAGATATTTTCCAATGATTCATCGCTTGCGGAAGTTGGTTCATATTCTGAATTAACGTCCATAATTTGGGATAAATCTTTAGTGTCACTGATATCAAATTCATCTTTCTGGGTAGATGGACCAGCTGTGTTGTAGAACTGTAGAGGATCCATTCCTTTCCTAAAAAAAATTAAAATGCACAGATACCTTAACACGAATAAGATAATAAAGCGCTGTTGAATACTAAAATCTTATTAGGCTTTCATATTCCAGTTATAATAATACACACCGAATTTAAAAAAAACTTTTAAAGGAAACAGGGCATTTAAAAAATCATGCCTCACCGGTGAGCCACATCGCACTGAAGTTGCAAATATTTACTTAGTCTGCGATATGCCCCATCCCCCCGTGACCTATGCTTTTTATTAGGCAATAGACTCTAATGACAGATACAAAATACTCACTTACTCACACGTTGATGCCGAAATCTAAACTGAAGTTATCGTACACGTTAGTTGCCCGCAACAGCGAAAAGCTAAAGTTGCCGCTAATCGCAAGAAATGTGTTAATAATAAGCAAAATTAAGCGAAAGACGCTGGAAGATACAAACTAATGTGGCTAAGTTCTCCGCAACTGCAATGGGAAGACATCGCACGGTCCCTTTCAATATAGGAAACACTGAACTCGACTACTCTCCTCGCGCGTCTATTCTCGGTTTCGGACTCTCCAGTTCCGCAATGAGCAAGCACGTGAGGACCAGAATTGGACATGCAAAAACCGAACTTGACAAACTCCATCGATTTAGAAACCTAACAATAGGAAACAAAAAAAGCTATACATCAGTTTAGTTAGGTCCAAGCTGGTGTACCCCAGCATACCACTCAACGTTGCATCCAACAGGAACATGTCGATGCTTCAACGAGTGCAGAACCAAGGACTCAGATTTATCACTGGCTCCAAGTGGTTCGACTTCCGGACCTCGAGGAGCCTACATGAACAAACAGGAATTGAGCTAATAAACTTGTACCTCTACAAAAGAGGAAAAAGCATCTGGGAGAAACTAGAAGGTATTTTCCCCAACGAGACACTCGACCCTGTCGATCCTGAGGAGGGAGAATACAAAAACTACCTCCCAAACACCAAAAGAGCAGAAGCAGCACCAAGATTCAAGTGAATGAACTAAAAAAAAAAAAGTATATATATATATATATATATATATATATATATATATATATATATATATATATATATATATATATATATATATATATATTCATTTACGCACATACGCATAAAAAATCTAACATATGTGTATAAAAAAAAGTTCAAAAACCCACTTAAGAATCTGAACAATGATGATGGCCCGTACACCGGGCAACTACACTATTAACCTAATGCTTCTTTCATTTCCACGCCCCCCCCCTCTTTTTAGTCACTATTCACCCCCTCATTTTCACAACTTTCTACAAAAAAGAAAAGAAAGAAATCGCTGCCACATTCATAATTTCAAAAGATGTCATTTAAATTTTTGTCTTAAGTTTTTAAAATTTAGCTTTTTTTAGATAAGGATAAAATTAACGTCTTATGTTTTTGAAAATTTATCCTTCCTATATATTTTTTTAATAAGAATGAAAAACAAAAGTAATAATGTCTTATGTTTTCGAACTAGAATTTTATTTTTTAAATGCTGGACGTTCTAAACATCAAAATAAAGATAAAGCACATTTATTGGTTATAAGAACTCATAATGGTAAATGATCTCATTAAAAAGTTCTATATACAAGGGATTTTTTTATATTTCCAATTCAGTTAATTTAACTAGAAATTTATTTGGAATTTACCGGTAATCAAAAAATTTCTCGAGAATCTATCGCTAAAAAAATATTGCCGGTAATTTGCGACCCCTAGTGGCTACCCCTTCCACTGAAAACAGGATGAATCTCCAATCAGTTCAGTGGACGCATATCTTTCTTCTTTCTTGAAAATTCGATCTTCGGTTCTCCGTGAAGAAATGACGGGGAGTTTTTCTCCTCCCTGATGCTAGGCCTTGCATCCTTCATCGGTGAGCATATAAGGAATTCAAACTGAGTCCTTCCTAGCAAAAGTACTTTTCACATTAAGTACTTGAACGGAGTTTGTTTTGGTTTTTTTAAATTGACCTTTCACTAACTTTCGCTTGACACTTCCGCCTTCACCTGAAGTACAGTTCACGCGAGTGAAATAAATATTACAGCAATATACAACAAAAGGGTGACAGAGAGTGGTTAGGGCATCGTTTTACTTTTAAGGGGTTGTTACTTATACTTGTTTTGTCTTGTTATACTTTGTATGTCATGGTTATTTTGATGTTTTTAACTTTTCTGTGTTCTTCTTTCTTCTGTATTTCTATGTTTTGATGCACTTATTGTTGTTGCTAATTTTCAAGCCTTCAAGCCTTTATAGTCAATCGGGTTAAGCAGTTTACCTTGTAGTCCCGTTGTTTCTGTTTAGTTCTTTGTGTTTTACTTGTTGATATTTCTTCTTTCTGCCATGCTGTCTGTGCTGATTGCTCTGTCCGTTTGTTATGTGTATGTCGGTATTATATGTTCCTCAAAAAAGATCTTACTGCTAGTTGAATCTTTGGCTGTGGGTAACTTTAACCTACACGCTGGCAGGCATGTTTATCCTGCCTCCTGGTCCCTGCAGTTCCGGAATGATGTTATCGATCAATGTAGCCCAGACCTTTTTACCCAGTTTCTGAGTCGCAATGTTGATGGACTCCAAACGTTGTCTTCTGTGCAGCCCTCTTTGTTGTTAATGGTCGCGTATTCTGACCTTGTTTAATATGATGGAGGCGGAGTTCTGCACTCGTTGGAGTTTTCTCATAGATGATTTGTTGGCCGCTTAGGTCACCACGGCAGGGTAGATGATCTTAGATCGGATGAACATTGAGTATATTTTTTAACGTTGGCCGAGCTAAGATATCTAAATTCGTATACCTTTGAGAGTTCCCTCTTAGCAGATTCTGCCTCTCCGTGTGGTGCTTCCCGTATTCGTGGGAGGATATCGTTAGGCCCAGTACTGTGCCATTGGCAGAGTAGTCGTATTTACTCCCTGCTAGACGGGCCACGTAGACCAGCGGCTCGGCGGGATGGTCCTGAAATTATCCCTGTTCGTTCAGATCTTCCATCTTTTCTCGTACTGGTTAATTTTCGAGATTTCCGCTCTAGATTATGTTGCCTGTGCCCATGCATTCATTTCAACGCATGAGACGATTTGCGTGATGTCTTCTGCAAATTTCAGATTCACCGGAGATAGGAGGTCGATGACGTAGACCAGGTGAAGCAATATATTAGTGCAGACCCTTTGGAGAACGCTTGACTTTAGTTCGAACTCGGGTCTTCTGTACTCCTCGATCATGAGATATGCCCCTTTGTACATGATGAAGTTGTAAAGGATCGTTTCCAGGTTCGGGTCTAGCTGGAATCTCAGGATCTTGAGTCAGACCTTGTCGAAGACCTTCTGCACGTCCCTCAGCACAATGTCAATACAGTAGCCTTTCGCTCAGCAATAGGCAATTTTCTCATTTAGGTGAGCTAGAGCTGTATATGTGCCCCTCTTCCTCCAGAGCTCACGTTGTTGTGAGTTGTGTACTCCCAACGCGCTCAGATGAGCTTTTAGAGTTTCAGTGATGATTTGCTCGAAAATCTTGACGAATATCTCTAAAAGAGAGATTAAACGGAAGTTAACCATGTCGTTTGGAAGCTTGTTCCCTTTCGGGATAAAGATTATTTTTACCATCTTATATATGTCCGGGAAATAACTTGTATTCAGGGCAGCTTTCATGGTAGCGACGATGCCCTGAATTATTTGCCGTAAGGGCGTTCACGAGGTTGTTATTCTTAAGCCCAGACCAACGCAGCACCCTCTGTTTGAAAGGCCTTATGGTGGTCAGGGTTTGTTCAAATGTGACGGGGTGCCAATAATTAACCATCTCTCTTTCTTGGGACACTTGGGATGCGGATGGGTACTATGTATCATCATGCAGAGGTCGTCGAGCAGTTGGTCGTCGAAATCCTGGTCAGAGTCGTCGTTCTTCTCAGGGGTTAATGCAAAAATATTTTTTCACTGGCTCCTAAGCCTTATTTCGAAAGTTACTGTATTCTCTATGAGTTCATCACCGCCTTTAACTCCTATTTTGTCTTTTGGAGGCAACCCCCTAAGCTGTCGGATATTCTTTCCCGGAATCATTACACTACTAACGGAATCCGT
The DNA here is from genome assembly GCA_963969495.1 of Ceratothoa steindachneri. Lineage (NCBI taxonomy): Eukaryota > Metazoa > Arthropoda > Malacostraca > Isopoda > Cymothoidae > Ceratothoa > Ceratothoa steindachneri. The sequence continues at coordinate 42,841,778 of OZ018329.1, forward strand.
CTGAACATAAATAACAATAAAAGAGACTCAACAATACAAACTTTGGTATTAATGGTTCTAAATTGTGAGATTTGCTCTTTGCCAAGTGGATTGGAGGTAGAAGGTGCAAGTGATTATAAGTTCTATTGAAAAAAACATGAACACCACTGCGCACTGAGCAGCAATGAAGGGAAGGAGTTTGGAGTTACGAGTTTTCGTTAATAAACCAAACTACCCTGTATGTCGAACTCGCAACGAGGGATTTGGAATTAAAGACTCGAAATCCTGGAATCAAGGGAAAAGGCGAGGTTTGTGCTTATTCTTCCTAAGTAAAACAACAAATGGTTAAAGTGCGGACAAGAGACATTTAAGTTCTTGCCGGAACCATTTGATCAGAAACGACCCCCATAGCAAGGTTAAAGCTATAAGCTTCTGATCTCAGATGGTTTGGGCCATTAAATTTGTGTGGTAAAATAGCATACAATTGGGTAGTAAATGAATCTCTGCAAATGTCTGAAGAATTGAAGACACCACGCCCTGAGATGTAATTGACGAAGCTATAGAACACACCCAATGCAGGGAGTGTTTGTTGTTCATTGTCTTATCGTTGACATTGGCATTATCGTTTTGTCGCTGGGTGCTGCACTCTCGTTAGCAAGTATAATGAGAGTGAGACACCTTGCATTTTGCCCCGGAGCTAGAAAATGCCGAAATCACTCGTGTTTCAGTCATCACTCGCTACGGATGTATCCATCAGGTACGTCAGAATCTCATTTAATATTTCTCTCTGACCTTCAGAGTGTGTTTAAAGCGGAGCGTCAACTGTTATCTCACCTGTAGCCTGCTTGCAGCGATCTAAATGCGGTAGAGATTCGGTCGGTCCCGCTGCAATTTCCTGTCATTTGTTATGCTCTAAAGCAGAAAGAACAAGATCACTAAAAAATAAAATCAAATAAAATCGTAGGGCAGAGAAAGCTAAGGTGAGATTGGTGGTTATGTCCAGCATTAGAGAGAGCATAAGAATAAAGATGCTCAGATGGCGAAATTTGACTTCGAACCTAATGGTGGACATCCCTTGTGTCTCGACGAAGTGAGCCCCATTGGGAAATAACTTCCTTCCGAAACAAGTACACTGGTCATTTCTTGTCAGCTGCGTTAGGAGAGCCACCGCAATTGGTGCAGTGGGGGTTTTTTTTACACGTAAGTTCATGATAGGTCATAAGCAAAATTGATACATACACTTTGATGCTAAAAAGTACGATTCATATACCCAAACAGATGAAAGTTAAATTAGTGTATAGGCAACTCGAAATAACGAGTTACTTGGATTAGGGGATACGAAGCTTTGGCAAATTGGGAAAGACATTAGTAACACGTTAGCTAGTAACACTAGCCAACGTACTTTAGAGTCGAAGCAGGACATAATCCTTAAACTGATTTGACCTTATGCAGCCTTTAACAAAATTGAGCCTGGTATGGAACGTAACGGACTCCGAAAATTCTGCAACATAAGATATTTCAGACATCATCGTGCTGAGTGCGGAAAGAGACATATACCACAATCTCTCCATCATCTAGGACACAGATACCATGCTGGTTACCCCACAAAAATTCAAAAGCATCATTCAACTTCAAAACTTCAGCCTTAGAAAGTATAGTATTAGAATTAGATTTCAGTAGTAACAAACGAGAATAATCTAACACAGAATCTATCTACTTCTTTGCCAGACGAATCCAATAAAAGAGAGTAAGTGAAACTGAAATGGTCTAGGACTCTTGTCATGAAACCCCTCATTTAAGGTGCGACTAACTAAGAACTAGATATGTTACACTTGTTTTTTTATCTTGCGAGATGTTTACCTGTGTGATAGAAAAAGTTTCGTCCAAAAACTAAAAGTTCTACTTTTCCATCACGTTTCTTTAGAATGTCTTTTCTATTGTGTGCACGTGTCGAGAGGGAAGTAAAAAGAATTAAGAGCTCTGCTCTCCTGCGCGCGGGCCACAACAAGTCCGTCATCGCTAAGCGGTTCAACGTCAGCCGAGTGACCGTCCATAGTGTCACAGAGAAGCTCAAGAACAGGTAAAATACTCAAAGATCGACTTCGTTCGGGAAGACCTCAAGTTGTCAACCGTTTGGCTGTGAGAAAGGACTTCGAAAGTGCTCCGAAGATAAAAATCACTGCACTACCGAATAAGAACATCACGGTAGCAAGTGATATCCAAGGCCGTCAAGGAGGAGGGCGGCAAGAGCGTGGGGTGCGTGGGAAGGCCTCTGCTCACCAACCGTGTGCGAGAACAACGTCGAAACTGCTATCGTCGCCTTCTCGACAACTTGGAATCTCATGGCAATCGAATTCTCATTTTTCTGATGAAAAACCTTCACAGTCGCTCTAGTTATCAACGAACACAATGATCACGTGATAGGCTTCGGTTTAGACATCTACGAGGTTCCTTATGTGTCTAGGCACCCGACCTAAATAATGATGCTAGGCGCCATGGCTTCAAATGGCAAGAAGATGCCACTGGTCTGGTTCACGGACAGTTACAGACTCACCGCAGCCGATTAACGGAACATCATGGCCAAGGAATTCTTGCCATCGGTGAGAAATCACGAAGAAGGCTGACTACGTCTTCATTAGGACGGTTACCCGGACCACACGGTCAAGATCGTGCATGAGTGGTTGGGTTCGAACATAAGCTTCTGGTCGAAGGACTTTTAGCCACCGCCAGCGCGACCTCAATCCCCCTCGACTACAGCGTGTGGACAAATTTCGAGGGCAAGGCCTGCAAGGTCTGCTACCGCAACATCGACAAGCTGAAATCCTCCGTCAACCGTGTGCGGGCCAACATGAGAAAGGACTCGATCTGCATTGTGTGCGTGGTCTTCAGGTTGTAGGGATGCGAAGATGTATAAGAGAAAAACTTCCTTCCAAAAGCGAGAATATAAATTTCCCATTAAATTACCAAGTCAAGACGGACTTCGCCGTAGCGTAATGGTAGAGTGCTAGCCTCGGGATTCAAAAGACCCGCGATCGATCCCCAAAGTCCACAATTTTTACAAAGAAAATTCTCGAAGAAAACGGAGACCACGAAAAACGCTTTAAGGACAACTCAAGAGAAAACCGCTGTCAATGAAAACGGAAAGAAAACGACTTTAAGGGCAAACTCGTTTCAACTCATCTCATCCCATCAAAATCGTCAAGAAGCAAGAATAACTCGTCTCAACTCTGAACAAATCATCACGTCATCATGAAGCAGAAGAAGTCATCACGTCATCAGAATTGGAAGGAATCATCACATCGTCGTTAAAAGGAAGATACATCAAGAAAAAGAAGATCAAGAATTAACCCAGCCAACCCAACTTAAAGTAGAAAAAACTCAGCCTACAAGAATATTAAGTCAGATAAATGGAGTCATTGTTTGAAGGGGCGTCTGCAGTCAAGAAATCAACTCAAGAGTAAACCACTGTCAAGGAAAACGGAAAGAAAACGACTTCAAGGTCTAACTCGTCTCAACTCATCTCATCCCATCAAAATCGTCAGAAGCATCAAGAAGTCATCACGTCATCAGAATTGGAAGGAATCATCACATCAAGATAATACGTCAAGTTAATATGAAGATACATCAAGAAAAGATGATCAAGAATTAACCCAGCTAACTTAAAGAAGACTTAACCTAGCCTACATATACCAAGATTCAGATACATGGAGTCATGTTTGAAGGGGCGTCTTCAGTTCAAGTTTATAATAAGAAATATAAATATGCCCCCCTCCCCTCCCATAAGGTATCGCCTGGAGCGCGTGCCTCCATTTAATTTAAACATAGATTTATATTTTAAAACAATAAAAACGTGTCTAATTCCATCAAAATTATCATTGTGTCCTTTATGAGAGCGTCGTAACGAGTGTAACAGGACTTTTGCAATACCTGGTAAATTCGTACTCTCCCTTGACTTCCTCCAGGGCCTACAATGGGAACAAGAATACTGCAACTCGACACGGTTGCGACCGGTATGTCCTATCGGAGAGCAAATAAGGAACCAGCACGCCCATATTTTAACCAGGCAAAGGAAAAATCTTCTGGGTGCCACCATTGGCGATCTTTAAAATTAGGCTCGGTAGACGAAGGATCATGGGAGAGCTCACATCCTCCACCTTTATAAAAGAGCAAAATGGATTGACACATACTAGGTCTGTCCGAAGGAAGGGAGAAGAAGGAGAATGAACTTGAAAAGGTCAGAGGGTGGAGGGTGGGCTCAACTTGACGTTTAAAGGCAAGCTCCTCTCCACAGTTAATCCAAAAACACCATCATGCCTGGGAGGTGGTCGCGGTTGGTACATTATTCGTGCCGTCGTTTATTATTCTATGGGTAAAGCTGAAGTTTGAAAACAAGCTTTATATTTCTGCGTTCTCTGACACGTTAAAAATTTAATTTTCAGCTAAAGCAAACTTTTTGTTACCTTTCTAATGATAAGTTCACGTATATAATCAAGTGTTTCAGCGGTGATTATTTTGGTTCGTTTGTCCTACCTCGGAAGGATATGTGATGGATTTGGATTGATCCGGAGCTCTATAAAATAGCTTTCAATTTAGATATGGGTTTAATATAGAGTTTTTAAAAAGTATTTGAACACGCTAAGAGAACTTGCGCTTCGCAGGCAGACCTTTGGTCTGTGGTCTACAGCCTATCCTGCTCTGGCAAGGGGCTTTTGGTGTTAATTTTTTTGGAGGTTTCTGATAGATATATCCTAATAATTTACTCTTAGTCTATGTTTTTTTCAGATGGATGTTTTCTTTCTACTCCTAAATGCGAGAAAAAAATCTTTATGGAAATTCTAGTGAAATACAGAAAAACAATCTCTAGGCCTCTTTTTTCCGATCTAAATTTGCTGTAATAATTTCATTCTGCATTAGTCGTTTTTTTAGGGGCCAATAGCTATTTCCTCCTGCTAAAGATTAAAATGGAAAATCTATTTCAGAAAGAACTTCGATAAAGTTTTCCAATATATGAAATATCGAAAACAAATAAAAAGGCCATGCCTTAATTTGTATAAATTTTTTTAGGAAATTGACATTTGTAACTCTTTTTTTTTATTCCAAAGCATTCGCAAACTCTGTATAAAAAAAATTCACTTTTTTCTTTGTTCCTGTGTTTAAAGTAAATGAAAAAAGTCTATTTTTATCACAAACTTACTCATTTGGAAAATGATGCTAGAATATTATTAATTTTAGAAGATAAATTCAGAATACACAAAAGGTTGTAGGCTTTAATTGTTTTTTCAAACTTTCCAAAAGATTCTAGATTTGATTTAATGAGAAAATTCTAGAATTTAGTAGAATTTTATGAAGTTTCAAAAATATTCCAGAACTTGCCAGAACACACCCCTGGAAACTTCTAGAACATTATAAAATATTTATACTGACATTCACAGATCTGCTATGATTTCAGCTCTAGCTACCATAGTGAACACGCCAGAATAAAAATGCCATCAAGAGGATGCAATCATTTTCCAGATGCATTTTGTCATATCTGTGGACAGATCATCAAAACAAGAGCAAAAATGTTCGGGATGACAGCTTCTATGAGAATGTGCGAAGCTTACTTAAAAAGCATACTTTGGGATGCTAGTTTGAGACCAAGACATGTCCTGGTAGAAAAGATAAGATTATGGAATTACAATGTTATAGCAACCAACCCTTCAAGACAAAGATTTGACGGAGCTGCTATTGCGGTAAAAAAGGAAGTCCACTACAGGACTAAGGAAGGACTAATAGCATCATATGCAGCAATAGAGATTCAACTTGAACTTAACAGCCTTATCTTATAAGAGCGACGGGGTACCAACCACCGAGGAGGGACGGATTACCAATTGTTAATTTCACCAGGCTGTTCAATAACAGAAAGCCAGTCATCTTTATGGGAGACATAAACGCCCAGTGCGCTGAAAATGGGTATAGGAGTACAAACAACTCGGGCAAGCATCTGAAGACGATCATAGATAGGGGAATGCTTCAAAGACTGTGGCCGGAGTTCCCAACATACATTAACAACAATGTGGCGACGAAACCAGATATCTGTCTAGCAAACTTCAACCTACCATTCAATTATCACTTCGAACCCATAAGCATTCCGGTGAGCGACCAACTAGCTACCCTACTTACTGTAAACCAACATCCCATACAGAAGACATATAAGAAATGGAAGGCCTATCATCAGGCGGATTGGACAGAGTACAAGGATATTCTAAGAAATTATGAACCAAGGGCACTGAATGAAGCAACAATCGAGGATATCAACGAAGGACTTAGAGAAGAACTCAAAGTTTCAGATGGACACCCGAAATGGTGAACAAGAACATAGAATTAAGATTAACTTTGGAACAGATACGGAGGGACGCACCAAGCAGGGAACTTTGTAACCAATTAAAAAGGAAAAAGAGAGAATTAACGCTAATGATACCAGATAAGCAACAAGAACCCTGGAATAACTATATACGTAAAATAGATGAGGAAGTAACACCAAAACAGTTCTGGAAATGGGAAAACAGACTGAAGGAAAAACCAGCTAAGGAAAAGACCAGAATTAAAGTCAAGAGAGGAAACCTACTGGAAGAAAAAACCGAGGTTGAAAAGCCTTTAGGGATCATTGGAGGAACGTTTTTCGCATCCGCGAGGAAGAAAATAGAAACTACGACACTGACTTTGAGAATGAAATTGTTGGAGAACTGAACCGGATAAGGAAAATGATTATCATCACCATTCTGTGGACGCAAATACAAACAGCAACGAGGGAATTGATGCAATAATAACAATGCAAGACCTTAAAGATGCGATAAGGAGTTTTAAACAGAGAGAGCAAGGGGTCTCAGGACTTATTAAGAGAAACTACATCGAAGCAACGGAGAACATTCTAGAATGTTTAAGGAATGTCTTTAATGCGTGTTTAAATACGGGCCACTTTCCTAGAGACCTGAAAGTAGCGAAAATGATTTTCATACCAAAACCAGGAATATTCCCATGTCGGGTGGAAAATTACTGACCTATTTTGATATTAGATTTCATCGGGAAAGTATATGAGAAGATAATAAAGCTCAAGCTCGAACAACATCTAGAGGATAATAACCTTTACAATGAGCGCCAATTCGGCTTCCGGAAAAAAAAGAGCACGGATATGACACTCTGACAAATAATGGAAAAACTAGCAAAGGTGGAAGGCGAAAAGATGAGCGTGAACATCGTCTGTATAGATGTGGCCGAAGCCTTCGTTAAAGTTTGGCAACCAGGCAAACAATAAGCTTGAAAGATTATTGTGCAACTGCGTAATATATAGATACGCGTATATAGACACAGGTAATCACCAAGGAGAGCGCTTTAAGCTGGAAGCCAGGGTTCCGCAGGGTGGTTGCCTGAATCCGCTATTATACGCTGCCTGCACAGCAGACATACCACCGCAGCAATGGAAGGGTGTATAAATATACAATTTACGGATGACATAACGCAAGTTATTGTGTCACCATCCAGGCACGCTTAGTTGCAATAGATAGCAACGGGGGAAGAGATACTGAGGATAACCGAATACGAACGGAGGTGGAAGATCAGTACGAACCGCGAGAAATTCAAACTTGTACCAGTATTCAGGAGAAAGACAGCGAAAATAAATGTAGATAATGAAGGATATACATACAGTAATGAATGTAAAGTACTGGCGGTAACGATAACTAAAACAGATTATAAGAAACACGTAACCGACAGAATCGATAAAGGCAAAATAGGACTAAAACTTTTATATAAATTAAGAACGCTTAACCAACGAAATAAAAAGTAGATTTATAATTCACTAATACAACCAACGCTAATCTATCCGGCAATTGCAATGTGTACATTGTCGAGGAGTAATCTCCTCAAATTACAGAAAATATAAAACAAGGCAATGTACCTAATAACTGACACGAGAAAGATAGAGAGAAGAAAAATAGAAGACGTACACAGGATAGCTAATAATAAGACCCTTAACAAGATAATAATAAAATGGCGAAAGTGGTCATTGAAAAGACACGCGCGGAGATTGGAGAAGAACTTGCCAATCAAATACTACTAGAGGCAGGATGGAGATCTCACCGACTGTTCCCAAGCGGATGAGGATAAGAGATGAAGAAGAGGTAAATGGTATAGTCACATAGAAGGAATAATCAACAACTCGAAAACGGATCAACATTGCAAGGACTAAGCCACGAATATGACAACCGATTAGAGAACCGACTACTTCACAGGAGAAAGAAGGATAATAATCACTCTCTTTACCTATCAAGGAATCTAATGAGAACATAGAACATTGACACTAGAAATAAATCAGCTAGCTAACAACAAAACCTGCAACTAAAACAAACAAATACTTACCAGTAACAAATTTACAACTAACAATGGTTTGAACGCCTACATTAAACAGTAGAAAACATTAACGGAAGCAGAACAACCTGGATCTCAGGTACTTACTCTTTGACTATAATTTCTTCTTAGAACTACTTAACAATGGCCAGAGATTAGCTTGACCTCCAAGCAATTTGCAACTCCCCAACTTCCTTTCATTCCCCACTAACACTTTTAACACTGTATTTCAAAACGGGCTCTACATACATACGAGAGTGGGCAATACACACCATGGTATTAGCACCGCGTTTAGATGTAGGGCCACGACCACCTAGGTCGCCTTTCTAGTCTCTTACTAGTTTCTCGCTATAATATCGCTCCCTCTCCTCTTCTTCTCTCTGTCCTCCTTCTCTCTCCCCTGTAATCTTCATCCCAGTGCCATAGTACATAAACGGGGGAATAGGGAATGTCCGGCTCTGCGACCCTTCTCTTCTCCTTTGGTCCCGAAAAAAAACAGAGAAGAGAGGAAGGGTTGGGGTATCTCTGGACGCACTAGCCTTTTATTCTCTCACACCTTTTCTCTATCACAATAACACCGGAGGACACTGCCCACTTCGGCGCAATCCATTTGGACCCCCTTAAGTCAAATTTTATTTTGGTTCGACGTAAACCCATTATAATATTTCATAGAATACATCAAAATGCTTATTTTCGAGCTTTTTTATTAGTTTCCTATTCCACAGTACAATATGAACAACCCAGTTTAAGTCACTTCGAAATTCTACGATAGCTATGACCTTCATTTCGTAAATATTATATTTTCTATACACTTAAATAGAGTTCAGCTTTCTTGGAAGATATGGTGATTCAAGGTATGCCGCAGGTATCTCAGCACTTAAATGAGTTACAAGATTGAGTATTACTCATATTGGTTGGGTAGTGATAGTTGGTTGAACCAAATGAAATGCTTACAGTATTGTTCTACTGTTTGTCTGAGATTAAGCAAAACAATTCTAATAATTTTTGCATTTGATTTTATATTACTTCATTGCAACTTAGACGGGTTTGATTTGATTAACTTTAAGATACATAACTGCTTTACTATACGGTATATAAATCTTAATATTTTGTTTCATAATATTCTTTTTCCTATGATGTAATTAATTTTAGAAATTTAACGTGTTCAAATATTCGTGGACAGGTATTATGTTTGATTATATGTGAGATATCTTGTAGGAATTTTAAAAAAATTAACCCTTGAATTGAGATTTGTAATATTTAATTTATAAATCCAATGGAAAATAATAATGAAATTGAAATGTTTGGCATTGAATTTATTATTAATAAAATAAGGCTTAGAGTTTGGCTAACATAATTCCCGACCGAGTTTCCGTAAGGCGACAACTTTTCGAACGAATCCGCAAAACAAAGGAACTGATTGTACACAACTTAACCGAAGTTCCCGATGAAAAGAGTGGTTATGGGTAAAGCAATTCATTATTTTTATAGGCCCCACTTGTGGTGGGGCCTATAAAAATAATATGTCGCATGAACTTTACATATTTGAAATTGACTTAAGTTAGGAATGAAAACTCCGTGAAGTTCAAGGAATCTCTTAATGAACAAATTTAGAAGTTTATCTAAAGTTTCAATGACAAAATTCTCGAAGTTCTAAGTTTACAATTTCGGCAAGATAGTTCAAGAAAGGCCTGACTGAACAAGTTCTGGGAGTTAAAGGAAGCTATAATGGAATAAGCCATGGAAGTTCAATATGTTTTGAATAAGCCAGCTCAAGGAATTTCTAAATGAACAATTTCCGCAAATTAAAAGACTAGTTCCTAAAGTTTAAGTAAGTTCTGAAAGTTCAATGAAGTTCGAAGTGAAGAAGTTTTGGACGTTCAAGAATATCTTGAGTGACAAGTTCTGGAAGTTAAAAGAATCTCTAAAAGAACAAAATGACCAGTTTATGCAAGATAAGAGACTAGTTCCTAAAGTTCAAATAAGCTCTGAAATTTCAATGAAGTTCAACGTGAACAAGTTTTGGAAGTTCAAGAAAGTCATCAGTGAACAAGTTATGGTAGTTAAAGGAGCCTCTAGTAGAACAAACCCTGGAATTCCAAAAATGTTCTGAATAAGTTCAAGAAGTTCTGAATGAATAAATTTTAGAAGTTTAAAGAAGTTTTGGATGAATAATTTCCTTAAGTTTATGGAATATCTAAGAAAAAAACTTCTCTAGGTTCAAAGAGGTTGTGAATGAATTTTTTTTTAATTTAAGAAAGTTCTGATTAAACACATTCATTATGGAAGATTAAGAAAGCTTTAAATGAATAATTTCTAGAAAATGTAAGAAGTACTGAATGACAAAGTTAAGAAAGTTCAAGGAAGTTATGAATGAACAAGTTATAGGAACAAGTTCAAGTAATTTCGGAATAAAAAGTAAAATGCAGTTCAAGGAAATTCAGAATGATCAAGTAAGTCCTGTAGATTCAAGGAAGTTATGGATGAACAAGTTCCGTAAGGAAAGGAAAGTTCTGAATAACAAATTCTTAAGGTTCAAGGAAGTTGTGAAGAGGGGGAGAGAAGTTAGGAAATGAGATTATGGGATGGGTGAAGGGTCCGAGGAGGGAGAAAGAGAGGGAGAGGGAGAAAAGAGAAATAGAGAGAGAGAGAGAGAGAGAATGAACAGACTGACTGATAGAATAGACCGACAGAGACAAAATGATCTAGAAGACAGACATGCAAACATAATAGATAAACATAGTAAAAACGGAACAAACAACTAGATAGGCAGAGAGAGAGAACGGATAGACACAGAGAGAGATCGAAAGGCAGACATACAGAGAGTAGACAGATCTCTCTAGATAACAGAGGACCAGAATGTGGACGTTTCGTCCCAGAAGAGTCAAGTACAGGGTGTCTCCCTGTTTCTGACACTTTAATTCCATTACTAAGGTTTGACCAATTAAGATAAAAGTTTTATACGCTGATATAAAGGTTTTTGGTCGCGTGCGAGTCCAGTCGCGTGCGACTCTATATCTCACTATGTCGGTCGGTCGGTCCCCGTTTTGCCTTTTTTTGTTTTGGAAATAACATCGTAACTATTCGGCCGATTCTAACTAAATTTGAAATCCTTATCTTGTTTTACATTATCTTTAGAATTATATAATTACCAAAGTCCTCCGAGGTTAGACGGGAATTATTGAAAGTTTTGAAGGTCGCAAGGTCATGAATCAGAATAAGTGAGAGCAGGCGACTTTTTGGTCAGCAGACTTTGTTTTCCCACTGAAATGTTTTATTAATTAAAGTGCACAAGTTTGGTCTAAATTAGCCATAAAATGAAATAGCGTCACGGTTCAGTGAGGCACCTTCTAAACAAAGAGGAGTAAGGAGCAATTAGGTAAATTTCATAACGAAGATGGAAAGGTAGAGAAAACAAAATAAACCAAAGAAGAGAGAATGGCATTGATGGAAAGTATAATTCGTAGAATTATAAACAAAAGGCCAATAAAGAGACACAATATAGAGAGGAACAAGGAAGGAAAAGAGAAAAAACAAAGATGGATAGGTATGAACACAAGTGGGAAAAAGAACAAGTAAAATAAAACGGAACAAGAACAAAAGCAATAAACAATTAAAAGAGACCAAGGCAATAAACAAGAAAAATAAAAAAATATGCAAAGAAAATAAATCAAGGAAAAGAAACAAAACCAAATACAAGTAAAGGGATGAGACAATAAAATTGGAGAAGGGGCAAAAACAATAAACATGTAACGTGAAAACCCAAACTAGAAAATAGAGCACAGACATAAACAAAGAAACAAGGAAAATTATCCAATAAATCTAATAAGAGAAAAACAATAAAGGAGCGAAATAAGGAATCGAATAAATGTAAAAGAATGCGAAAATAAACACTTATATCGGCCAGGTGATCGAGTCAAGGGTTACCGACTTACCCCTTCTCTATTATTTCACTTCCCTCTATTACCATCTTCCCTTTGCGTGTTTTATTTGGGGGTTGTTTAAATATAATTATTTATTAAAGGAAGAATCAATGCTTTAAATTGAGTCCCATTGACACGTCATATAAGCCTGTCCCTTTGACATACCTTTCTTATCCCCCGCTCCCCTCCTTGGCAATGAGGACGGCCATATTTGAGTAATTAAAATTATTAATTTCTTTCACTTAAGTTCCACTCTCGTCTTCCTTATTTTATATATTTTGAGGGGTAAAGTATATTTCTCCATTGTTTATTCTTTCTCTTCTATGGCATTTATAGATCGAAGAACGAAGCATGGAAAATCGAATAAAATGGCAAAAGGGAAGAAAGCAGAAATGAGAATGAAAATTAAAAAGAAAATGAAAAGAAAATGTAGAACAGCAGCTGAAGCAAAAGGGGGCTCCATCCACGGGTATTTTCCTGTCTCTAGGAGTACCAATCACAGAAAAATATGAAATAAAAACAATAAAGAGCGCAGGGGTAAACCAGGGGTATATACACCCGAATACAAACTGATTCTTGGGGGATAGGGGTCATTTTACGTCCGATTTTTATTACGTGACAACGAATGTATTTTAAAAATGCGACGGAGTCAGCTAGAATATTCAAAGACGGGAGAACCGGCTCTAGGTAGGCTTTCATTTTTTATGACTTTGCAGACTACCGCGGCAAAGCGTGGCGTCACTTAAGTAAAAGAGAGGAAACGCACTCAATAACGAACGGAATGGCGTAGTAGGGAAAATGGAAATAAAGAATAGGTGAGGATAAATCAGGAGATATATAAAAAGACTAAATTGATATAAAGAAATTTAAGATGACAAGAACAGGTTGCATCATAACTTTAGATGGTTACAGAACGGTGATTGTTCTGAATTAGTACCTGTTTCAAGGAGAGTAAGAATAAAGGAAAGAAAACCTCATTTTTATTTTTACTAAAATCGAATAAGCAAAATCAATCGAAATTCTGTAAAACAAAAATCATAGAAAGAAAACAAACAAAATCGAAGACAAGCCTGAAAAATAAAAATAGAAAAACAGTAAACATAGGTTGCCGCATATTACTAAAGAAAATCACGTTAGCCGGCGATTTCTTCCCCTGAACAAATAACACAAGCAAGATAAATTGGCATAGTCAAGAACCTGAGAATTGAACACAAAGAATCATAAATACGAAGATGAAGAAAGGTTAAATTGGCAATTCGGAGTCGTGAGGATTGTGTTTTCTGGAACTTATAGATTTAGTATTATTATTGTTATTACTATTGTTGTTATTATTATTATCATTATTATACTAGCAAAGGCATAGATCTCTTCAAAAGGAGTGAAATTCGTACATCTGAGTCTTTGTGCTCCTGATACCAATTAGTTGGTGCAGGTTTAACATTGCCCTTCCGGCCCCCACTTTTCGATTTGGTGAGGATCGATATAAGAACTATCTCTCAAAGCCCATGTTGCTAATGTCTTCAAATACTTTCTCTCTTTTCTCCGTAATCTCAGTTGACCACCACAGCTTTGAGATCGCCATGCATGCAGTTGCCATTCATGCCTTTACAACTGCAACTTTTTTTCCCAGGGGATTCCACTTTTCGACCTCTCCGACTGGTTCATAACTTGGCAGTCTTTGTGCTTCTTTTCCAGGGGCGCTTCTGTAGTGCGACTTCCCTGTTTCGCGAACAGCATTGGTTGCCAACGCATTCCAGAATCACCTTCAATTTTCTTACATATAAAGGGTGCGAGGGGTAATTTCTCGCCGTTGGCAATCCTGATTTTCGCGCATGCGTGACGTATGTTCTCTCGTCTTTGCATCATAGAATCCTCCAAAAATTGGGAAAAAGCAATCTATGCTGCTTGGATTTCATTCCAGGAGCTCCAATGCGAAGATCTCTGAGTGCTTGAGTGTCAATCTGAGTATAGTGCAGAGGATCAGGAAAGATTTGGATCAGTCAAGCTGTGATTACGAGGGTACGGCGGCTCAGAAATCACGAGGGACACGTTATGACCTCATTTATCTTGCCGAAGTGCCTCAGCCTCAATTTGGAGGGCTACATTAAGTGTCTGGAGAAGTTGGTGTTGCGCTGGATTCAAGAGGTGGCCGCTGGAAGACAACACGTGTACCACACTAGCAAGAAGACCCAATCTTTGCTGTCAGACAATTTATTTGACAATATTACTGCGAACATCTGGCTTCCCAATTCCCCAGTCTACAACCACTCGGACTATTATGCGTGCGTGGTTGAGAGAGTGACTAACAAGTCCCGGTGCACCACCTAGGTCAGGGATGGTGAACAACTGACCCGCGGGTCACGAACTGACTCACCGCCAATTTTCTAATAACCCACCAACGTTTTTATTTATATTAAATTATTTACAGTAATTTTTTTTTATCTTTCATTAAAGGTTTTAAATTTTCAAAATATTTTTCTACGCCCTTTGATATTTTTTTCATTTTTATACTAAAATAAAAAGCTGGTAAGCAAGTCTCCAACCAGAGTTGTCATGGAGGAATTTTTGGCATAGCTGCAAATTACTTGTAGTAGCTTGATTTTCAGTCTCATAGCGTTTCGTTCAGCCCGCAAACATAAACTTGTTTATGATTATATATAATAAATCGGTTTAATTTGAATAATGAACGAAGAATTTTGCAACGAAAACTTGAAAATGCAATTGGCACAATCGTAATTTTACAATTTTTTTAATAAATCTTTTCTCTTTTAAAAGTCAACAAATTATTAATCCATAACACTATATTTTAAGAACGGGATTTTGTAGTGAGTTTGAATTATAATTGATAATTTTTTTTATTTAATTCTGTTATGACCTATTAAGATAAGATGAGATTTATTAAGTAATGAAAATACAAAAAGTGCATTTTACATTAATCACGTAATTAATTACCAAATACATGATCAATTGCAAAATATAAGGATAGTTAATAGTGGGGATAAGGAAAATTTTGTGGAGAAGAGAAAGTTATGAGTCAGTGGATATCAGCGATTTAGATATTATATGATAGTAATTCTGATGGAAATTATTAAAAAAAGCGTTTATTTTAAACTGCTCAGAATGTTTATTAGAAGATTTTCAGAATAAAGATGAGATTCTTAAACGAATTAATGAGTTGCCAGTCGCTAGAAATACGATGAAAGATAGAATAGTTGCTATGCACAGAGATGTAACTGATCAACTTTTACTAGTTTTGAATAAGACACGAATTTTTTCAATTTGTTTGGATGAAAATACAGACGTTACATCGCTTACCCGTTTAGCAGTTATTGCAAGATTTCCTTCCTTAAATACAGTGGCGGCAACAAAAAAAGTGACATGTGACAATTCGGGGAAAATGAAACAGAAAAATGTAACTTACATATTTTATTATGAATATTTCATGAAAGTTAATACTTGGTCATGTTGCCCTTGCACTTGATGACCATTCTGAGTCGATTGGGCATTGATTCAGCGAGGTTTGCGAAGTAGGTGGGGTCGATTGTAACCCAGATCTTCTTCAGTGATTCTATCAGGTCCTTGATGCTGCCGGATGCTGTCTCTTGAACTTTGGATTTCATCAGATTCCAAGCATTCTCAATAGGATTTAGGTCCGGGGAATTACCAGGCCACTCCAAAACACTAATATTATTATCATTGAAGAACCTTTTTACTAACTGGGACCTGTGAGCAGGGGCACCATCATGCATGAAAAATTCACACCGATGAATTTCCCAAAATGGCAGCATGTGCTGCTTCAAAACTTCGAGATAGTTAGTCCCCCTCATGGTTACATTCTTGGGAAGGAAGTACAGACCTCCTCTGCCCTTGTTTCCACTAAAGGCACCCCACACCATCACACTATCAGGGTGCTTCACAGTTTTCACGGTATATTTTGGGTCATACCGAGACACATTGCTGGGACGACGCACGATCTTTGACTCTCCTCTGACCAGCCTAAAGGTGCTCTCATCACTGAACATCACCTTCTTCCAATGGGCAGCTGTCCAATGTTTATAGGTCTTGCAAAAATTGAGCCTTTTCATCTTCATAGCCTTGGTAAGAAGTGGCTTCTTGGCAGCGCGGCGAGCCGGTAGGCCTAAGTCCTTCTGTAAGCGATGACGGATGGTCCTGAGGGCGACGTTCTGGAGAAGGTCTGGGTGTTTTTTCTTGATTGAAGCGGAGGTTACAGAAGGGTCTGACATCACTTCACGCCTTAGGATATTATCAGTCCTTGGAGATGTCTTCCTAGCTGCACCAGTGCCCTCCTTCCTCTTTGGTATGGTACCTGGTGGCAATAACTCAGCTGCCCGTTTTAGGCGATAAATCGTATTTCTTGAGGTTCCTAAATCTGCTGCTACATCAATAAAAGACTTTCCCTGCTCTAATAGGGTCAAGGCACGGCTTTTCTCTGTCATAGAAAGCTTTTTCCGCCCCATTGTATCCACTTGCACAGAAGTTATAGCACGTCAAATGTAGGCACAAATGCAGGAAATCAGCACGCTGGAGCGTTGTACACCAAAACCTCACTGTACGAGCTCAAACGAGACAGTGAGTTCCAATAAAGCGCAGTTCTGTTGTCTTAGCTCAGGAGAGTCATCCACTCGTGGCATAAGCCCCGCCCCCTTTCATTGGCTTGTTGGCAAGTAAAATCGTGAAAGCGATTTTATGTATCGATTTCTATTGCCAATATTCAATGTCACTTTTTTTGTTGCCGCCACTGTATAATGAAGGAAGAACTAATTAAATTGATACACTGTATGAAAAAAATAGAAGTCAAGATATGATGAATGAAATGAAAAAGGAGTTTATTGAACTTGGCCTTAACTTCGGAAATAATATATCTGTGACAACTGACGGAGCTCCAAGTATGATTGGAAAACATGTTTGATTTGCGCAATTACTGCAATGACAAGTAAATTATAACTCATTTGAATTTCATTGCATTTTGCATCAAGAATCCCTGTGTGCAAATAGCAGTTTGAAATCACTATAAAATATTATGTCCATTGTAACAAAGATTGTGAATTCTATAGTTGATCATGATCTTTACAAATGTCCATTTAACAAGCTATTGAATGAGGTCGAGACTCAATATTCAGTGTTATTCATGTGTAAAAATGCCAGATAGTTAAGCCGTAGTCAGGTATTGAACCGATTTGTTGTTAAAAGATATGACTTTTCTTATGTGCAAAAGGAGATGACTCTCCAGACCTGACTGATAGGAATTGGCTGAGTGACTTACATTTATTTGCTGATTTAACAGTGCATTACAATACTTTGAATAAAAAATAGCAAGGTTGTGGATGTGTTACACCGTCAATGTTTGAGCACATTAAAGTTTTCGAAAAATAGACATTTTTTCAAGAGATTTGGGAGAAAGCAAGATGAAGTATTTTCCATTAATAGAGATGCACTTCTCATCCAATTTCTTTTTAACTCACAAGGCAGGAAAGAAAGAAAATGTACCCAACAAGTATTTTTCAGTTATAAAAATTACACAGCATTTCGAGAACTAGATGCCACCTTACAATTCATCCACTTCCTCCATTCTATTCACGATCTTAAACTATCAAAGTTCGATTGGCTTAATCTTAGTAACATGAAAATTGAATTAATTGACTTCCAAAAAAGGGCAATGTGGAGAGCAAAAAAATTATGGACCTTAACCTTAAATGCAAGTTAAGAATGTATAGTTATCAGTTTTGAATGTATAGAAAAACATGAAAGTAGCGTAGAGAACCTCATACTTTCATAATGGAACTCTTTACCAAACTCTTTTGCATCAATGAAAAATTCGGCCTTAACTACACTGACAATATTCGGTTTCTGTTATTTATATGAATCGCTATTTTCATCCATGAATTTCATAAACTTAAGCACCAGGAATCGTCTCGGTGCGGATATGAGTGATGCACGTGTGAAACTGAAGACAAAAACTTAGGAACCTCGAATTTAAACATTAACAGCTAAAATGCACCAACGAGTCTCTCATTAAAAAATAATACGGTAAGTAAATAAGTGACCTACCTGTTTTTTAAAAGTACTAAAAATGACCCGTCATTTATAAAGGTCCACCATCTCTGACTTAGGTGGAGCTTTAAGGTTCAGGACTACTGCAGTTTTCACCTAGTTAGAGAGGAAGGCCGTTAAGAAGGCTTGCAGCAGGTTTAGACGCAGCCTCGAGGTCGTGGTTAAGTCAAACGGCGATTACATTGAATAAAATAAATAGTGCAAAATCCTTTAACATGTAATTTTGGTAAATATATCTGTATAAATCAACTGTGTTATTTTAATTCATGTTGAAGTTAGGCGACAAATTACCCACCGCACCTTTTACATAATTACCTTAAATGTCAAAGTTCCCTCCTACCAGCGTTCCTTACTGAACCCATCTCGACCCCTGATTACCCTACACTCTGGCCTACCCCATTACTGATGGTTCCTCGTAGTTGTCTGTGATCGTGTCTTGTCTCTATTTTCCCTTGAGTGTGGAATGATCTTCATGCTGTAATGCGTTTATTTCCCTGCTTTAGTGCCTTCAAGCGTACCGTGAAGACCCACCTTTTCCCTCAAGCTTTTCCTTATTTGATAAACAAGTATTTTGTGAAGGCTCGTGAATTTTATCACCGCCATGAAAAAATCCATTAATATTATTAATTATTATTTAAAAACAAAAACTAGAAGTGAATCCGTTTGCCGGTGCTTCTCTGTCTGGTGCACATAACCCTTATAACTTGCTACCGGAACGCAATCTTAAATCAATCATTTATACAATAGTTTAACCATTACTGTGAATATATTTTTTATATGTGAGAAGCCAAATGCCTCTGCAATAACTGCATCAAGACACATCGTCTGCAGACGAGGTCTTCGTCTCGGCAGTTCAGGTGCCTCAATACCTAACAGGCTGACCCTAAAATTGGCGTCAGATCTATGATTTCTCTTCTGAAGCCTCGAAAATCACCTCACAGCCGAACTCAACGATGTGGCCCATCCTATTTTCGAGTTGCCTGGAGATTTAAATAACTTAGGATGCTTTTAAAACACTTATTTTAAAACAACATGAGCCCTTCAGCCAACAACATAATTCTGGGGGTGTTGAAGCTGACAATTCTCCCATACTAAAGTCGGGATGCCTCGGACCCGACTTTCCGTTGAGACAATAACTGTTTGAGCCTGTCTTTTGTCAAATTCCCATGCAAGTCAGTCATATTCTAAAAGGGTTGAAGTAACTGGAACCACTTGACATCCTGGCAAAGGCCGCGAGCTGCATCATTGCTCGCGACTAGTAGGGGGAACAGAAAATCGTCGCCGTCACCTCGAAAACATTCAAGCCAGATTTGGGGTCGCGCTACTCACCCGCTGCCTTGTACCGTGACAATCTCAATACCAAATTTGACAGGCTCATTAAGGCGTTCCAGGATCTTGATCATAGGCGCACTCTACTCGACATAAACTCAATGGTCCTAGTAGCATTA
The DNA here is from genome assembly GCA_963969495.1 of Ceratothoa steindachneri. NCBI lineage: Eukaryota > Metazoa > Arthropoda > Malacostraca > Isopoda > Cymothoidae > Ceratothoa > Ceratothoa steindachneri. Next base: position 42,861,585 of record OZ018329.1, read on the forward strand.
AAGATTTAAGGCAGAAGCTCCTCGATATCAATCGTAGTGTAACTAGCGGGAGGAGAGTGAATGACTTTCTATGTGCTCCGTGAGACCGCTTCCTCTAGTTTTTCATTAAGGGCTTGGCCCTCTTTGCTTCCCACGACCAGCGGGAACGGAATTGGTGATGAATCTTGCCGTTCCATAGGCAAATCTCTCAATACACAGCGAAGGGTAGAGCTGTATCATCTTTAAGTGACATCATCTTTAAAACTACCCCTAACCCAGTCGGACTAAACCCTCCGCGGGAGTCACATTCTTCTCCTCCTTCACTCGTCTGGACGAGATCCAACATCACTGCGAGCTTCCCAAACCACGTCCAGCAGGATTCAAGATGATAAGTGGCTGCATCTTAGTCGCAAACACAAGGACCTCATTTCATCTATCGGGAAAATTGCTCAGAAACTGAAGGATGAGACCTTTCAAACTCATAAAGTCTCTCGTTCTTAGTCTTTCCTTATCGTGTGCGCCCTCTGCCTGAAAACCCATTACCACCGCCCGGTCTTCTACTCCCGGAAATCGAGGCTGGTGTCATTGCAACTTCCGACAGCAAACATTGGAACAACTTGGGAAAAACAAACGGTAAAATTTCGCCTCGTTCCCAAAACGGTTCACTTCAGCCTAAAAGTAAGTATCCGCATTTTTAAAAGAGCTCATATCTGCATATGGAGCAAAAGTAAATCTTTAACATCCAAAGGTTATTTATTAAGCTCATTGCAGACTTTAGTGGCGCTAGCTCGAAACATCGCTCGTTAACTTTACGTCATCGGAACTTTATTACCCAATTTGTTAACGATTGCAATGGTCCAAGACAGTCCGCGCCACTTTAGCTCACTCACATTCTCGTGTGCCGCAAAACACCGAAACCAATCCTTTCCCATGAATCCTGCCATAAATGGCCCCCAAATAGACACCATAACTCCGCCCATATCTCATTTTCTATTAGAATCTAACCACAAGCCATTCAGGGCAGTGCTTCTTGTTGCCTCCATAACGGCAGTCCTCACTTATTTTATGGACATAAATTACGAGACCTTAAATAAAGACCAAACAAATTTGATCTCTCTCATAAATTTAAATAGGAAGAAGAGACCTAAATGTGTAGATATATGCCCCCTCCTTTCCGCTCTCTCTCTCTTTCTTTCTCTCTCTATCTCTCTCTCTCTCGAGAGAGAGAGAGAGATAATGAGAGAGAGCTAGAGAGAGAAAGAGAGAGGGCTAGAAAGAAATAGAGAACCCTGTTCATACAATAATTGTTGACTCGTCATTAGGAAAAATTAGAGTGCTTCTTTTAGAGAAAATATCTTTAATCTTTTACATGAAATAGCACACTCAGGCACAAGAGTCGTTACTTCACTCTCCATCAAACACTTTTTTTCGTCCTCGATCAGAGTTTATATTCAACACCTTATTCGTACATGCATCCCCCCAAACGAGTAGCCCCATCAAAACTGTTAAACGAGGCATTTGGACGAGTGCCTTTAACCTCCTGGCACTCTCAAACAAAAAGGAGAATACCTGGGCTTTAATCCACATAGACATCTCTACTCCCCCCCCCCCCCTCCCACTCTTTGTAACTTTCTTTACAAGCCTTTTCTCACCTATGCTTTGGCTGTTGGCTAATTTCTCAGGCTAGTCTAAGACCAACCTTCCTCCATTAACGCCTTTTGGGGGCCATGAGGGTGGTGAGTTTACCCCTCCCTTTTGGCTCAGATTGGAGATGGTGGTTTTCAACATGGTTTCATTCTTTCCACATTTTTCCCCTCTACTGATCCAGCTTTCTTTTTTTTATGATTTTACACACCCGAAAGATAATTTCAGATGTAGTTTGGGCAACTTTGCTGCAGCTGACATCCGTTTCAGTTTACTCTACTTAAAACCAAGACTGTGTACTCTGTGTTGTGCTTGCACTGATTCCATGGTTTTGCATTCTACCGACCCCTTACCTGGGAGGCGCCTAGTCGAAGCCTTAAGATCGCTTGCACCCTGCCTGGAGATTTTACCTTCTATGAGATTGATGACGTGGTGTGGCGATAAAGGGCCCCTCATTTTGTTCTACCATTTCTATGTTCACTCAAAGATTAAATGTGGGTGTGAAATTTATTCCTTCGCATCCGAGTGTATATTGCGGGATGTGGAGCGATCCACAAAGCCAGTCGGTTTGAAAGTGACTTCAGGAGATCCCCTAGAGAAAGCCACCTTGTCGACGCAGGGGACATTCCAATCACTTTATGTCGTGCACACTGCATGATACCCGTCGAGATTGTCTTCTGATGGATTCCTGGACATGTATGGATTGTTGTATACGAGCGATCTTATTAGGTAACAAGATTGTCTACAAAGAATGAGTAGCCAGACCATCGTTTTGCTCTTCTCCACACAGACTATATTGCGGAGATCAACTCAACCCTTTTAGCAGCATGACATAGAAGATGGGATACGTTGCAGAGGAATTTAAAATTGCTTATCATTACGCCTCGACTCTTCCTGTGGGAATATCTCCAAATGCCTCAAGGGTATCAAGTTTGTGTCACCTCCAAGTTGACTCACTTGCGGGACGTAGCTCCATTTGATGAAATGATCCATTGGACCTTTCTTTGAAAAGGCCTGGTTCTGGAGAGTGTATATACATCACTATTTAGATGTGTCTTAGTATAGTGAAGCTTCGTGCACGGGATCTATGCCAATACTGTGACAGCCAAGTGTCGCTGCCGATGTTCTCCTTTGCCAGAGGTTGGCTCCTGTGCAGTGGATTGTGGTGTGATGCAGTTCATAACTTTTAATTAAGTTGTAATTTGGGCGACTGGCTCGCTAAAGGAAGCCGGTCCTCCCTAGGGGGACCTATGCATGCCTTCCTTTTAGATGGATGTCTGTATTGTCTTCGTAGTTGTTTCTGTTTATCTTATTGTTCCTGTTTTTTATTATTGTTTTTCATTTTTTTCTTTATTCTATTTTAAATTAGCATGAAGATCATTTATGTTTTCGGTGACTATGCAAAAAGGAGCCACCGCGTGGTGACATACATTTAAAAAAACACACAAATAATTGCCTTTTATATGAACGAAATTTACTTATTAAACCGTGTGGATAATCCAGGAATTTCTCGTCACCCATCGATCTCAATTTATTAATCACACAGCAACACAAACTATTTATCCAATCATGCATACACAGGCCAGAAACATTTATTCCTACCAACTAAAAGAGATTGTGGGTTCCGCCTTCAGAACCTATTCCTTTGTCAAAAGCTATCATGTAATAAAATAAATTCGTCTTTAACGGTTATAGTACTATAACTTTATTAATTACTATTCTTATGAAATTAGTGAAAAGAAATGGCTTGCTAGTCTTTGCCCTTAAGCGAAAGAGACGAAAATTCATCACCGTCATTAATTAACAGTTCAATATTTCTGAGTCTGTAGTGTTATGTAGCACTCACATTGCAAGACAAAATGAGACAAAGATATCTAAAAAAATAGCACTTTTGAGTTTCATAACGTCTTTTATAATTGTGCAGCTTTAAGCAAAATAGCATTTCATAAATAGGGAATCAGAAAATAATAGAACGAGCGCTGTTCCCAAATTGTAAATATTTCTCTTTTTTATCAGAATCTAAATTAAACAGCTTAGTTATATTTTTTTCCAAAGAATTGTCATTCTCTCAATCATTCTCTCATTAACTGAATAATTTTTATTTCCATTACAGGTATATGAAGAAACTATAAACAAATTTATAAAAGAAACGTAAGAGCGGAATATAGTAATTTTGAGTTAATAAATATACAAAATAGAGTAAAATTCTACAACAAATAATTAGAATCTTATTTTTTTTATTATATTTATTATCAATCAAGTTTAATTGACGGAAAATAAGAGATATATATAGGGGCACTGAAATAGGAGAAACGGTGACATTTGGGAACAATACAAAGCCTATTAGGCAAGTCATTCTTTGTTCTGATTTTAATGAAATTGTTGTATTAATTCTTTGTATTATTATATAGCAATTATAAGACTTGATAGTTATGTAAGAATTGATCAAATATGTTAATGTAAGTTGAGAGAACCAATTTTATATTTTGGGAACCGATTAAATATATAAATTTATTATAAGTGGTTCTTAAAAGACCGCATTCATGTATTCGAGCTGTTGATGTAAGGAAAAAGATGGAGTGAGTTCGAGGATGAACTCTTTTATCTACGAAAATCAACATCTAAAGAGAGAGGAATATCAGAAGACGTTTCTACGCGATGGAGACGTTACCGCCATAAAAGGAAGCTCCTAGTTTACGCCATTCGAGAATATCCGAGCTCCAGAAGAAGAGGACCTGTCACTGGTTATGGGGTCATCCTTTCCGAAGGAGGTAAGCACATCCATAACCGGCTACCCCTCCAAAGGGTGGTGTAGAAGAAAACGAAGGCGCCAAGTGAGCAAAGAGCTGCTCGCTTTACCGTCATGGAAGAAGACCTGGCGAATTCAATCTCCATCGGCCTCACTTCTTCAACAAAGCAGCCGTTACAGGATGGCCAAAAATCGTGGATTTCTGCTGTTCTGCCACTCATGACGGTCGATCGAGTTCCACCACCATCGAGCCTCCCGTCTTCGCCTAAGCAGCCGTCGATCTTTGCTGCTTTACCGCGCGAGAAGGTGGAATAAATTCCAACATCACCGAGCCTATTTTCTTCCCCCTAAGCAGCCGTGGACTTTTTCTGCCTTGCCGCCTGGGAAGTTGGATCGAATTCCATCTACGATCGCTCCTTGCAGGGGTATTCTTCATTGTGGCTCTGCGAGACTCGGCAGCATGAATGATTGGAGGAGCTCATTTCTACGCAGCGGACTACTGCAAGCAACCTGGATAAGTTCCGGTGAACCGCTACAAGTGGACGTGGGTTGAGACCTAACCCGGCAAAAGTTTGTCCAGTCTCTACTCACGTACACAACAACCCTTATCGCAGCTCAAAGGACAACACTGGATCAAGATGAAAACAACAGACGAGGTAACGCCACTCGTTCGGGCAAAATTTTTTAAAAAATTAACAATGAGAATAATAGTGCTTTAAAAAGTGTAGATTCAGTAATTATTTTTAAAAGTGTAAATAGTGAAAAATCCAGTATTCGGTAATATGAATAATAATATTACTTTTGATAAACCAAAGTGTACAAAATCCGTGTAATTCACTGTGTAACACGATTTTTGTCTTTGGGTAGCAACTCTTATTTTCTATTTGCTTGTTTCTAGAATACATGAAAAAATATTGTTATTTATTTCGAACTTTGCTTTTGTGTCCAGAATAATGATTTTTATATTAAATTTAGCTATTCCCTATGGAAGGAAGTTGCGAATTTGAACTTTCACATGCATAATGTATAAACAAAACGACATTATACAAAAATAACATTTATTTATTCTAGAATTACATAATTGAGACAATTAAAATATTATAAATGAGTAGTTTTTCGTAATTTACGCTTATACTGTAAATTACTTTCACGATCAGCTCCTAAATATAGTCTCCCATCAGGTTTTCACTATACGATCCTTGATAGCGGCGTTCAAAGTCCAGTATATCCTGATGAAAGCGCTCGCCATGCTCCTCGGAGTACGTTCCCATGTTCTCCTTAAATTTATCAAGATGAGCGTCAAGAACATGGACTTTCAGGGACATCCTGCAACCCATCTTGCCGTAGTTTCTCACCTAGTTCTCAAAAAGCTCTACATAGTTTTTGGCTTTGTCATTACCTAGAAGCTCAGAACCACAGCGATAAAGCTGTGCCACGCTGCTTTTCCCGACCTAGTGAACTTCTCGGGAAACTCCTTGCACTCCGTTATCTTTTTTATTTTTGGACCAACGAAGACCCCGGTTTCCACTTTTGTTGCAGAAATATTGGAGATACTTGAACGTTGCAGACTTCTTATCTAGAGCTCTGATGAATTGTTTCATAACACCCAATTTTAAGTGCAGAGGAGGAAAAGAGTACTTTTCGTGGGTCCAACAAAGGCTCCCATTTGACGTTGTTTCTCCCCACAATAAACTTGGTCCGTTGTGGCCAATCCCGCTGATAGCAGTGTGCCACGGTGTCCCTGCTGTCCCAAAGGCAGAGATAACAAAGAAACTTGGTAAAGCCGCTTTGGAAACCCATCAAGAAGGCCACCATTTTGAAGTCTCCGATAACCTCCCAACCGTACTCTTCATATTTAAATGCATCTAGCAACATCTTGACACTGCCTTATTCCTCTTTGAGCTGAACCGAGTGAGCAAAGGGAAGTGATGGATACATGTTTCCGTTTTGAATAATCAGCAGTGCTTTGAGGCTCCTGGACGAGCTGTCAATGAAGAGGCGCCACTCGTTGAGGTTACAGACGATTTCGATTGCCTCAAACAGACCAGTCACATTGTGACAAAAGCAAAGCTCATCTTGACTTGTAGAAAACCTTGAAAATACTAGTGACGCTTTCTCTGACCTGATATTTGCACGTTGTCAGCTAACAAATCCCACTGCTTGAGTCTCGAAGGTAAAAGCTCGGCATTGGACTTTGCGAGACCAAGATCTCTGACAAGGTCGTTGAGATCATTTTGGTTCAGGTAGTATGGGTTTGTCTCTTCAGTTGCACCTCTGTAATCTGGATCAATGACTTCCTCGTCTTCTGAACTGCTTTTCTTTCCTAAAACCTGTTGCTCTTTTTTTGTAAGAGTGATATGAGGAGCTCAGAACTGTGTGGCATTGGCGCAATAGATGACTGAAGGTCTGGATACATGATAACAAGCGCATTTTTGCCTGTTCGACGTTTGGAAGGGTTCGCCTTGCAGAAAAACAATTGCTGGAGGGGTCAGTTGGTTCCCTCCAAATTCGTGGGATTGCGAAATTCATAGCTCTGTTTTATCCCCTGTACTATACTGTAAAAAACAAAATGAAAACATAAGTATAAATATACAAATACTTTTCATTTAGTGTTATAGAAATGTTAAAAAAAATAAAAATCTAGTATCCAAATAAACAAAACACATTATGTATGTATATATATATATATATATATATATATATATATATATATATATATATATATATTACCTTCCAGAGTTCTTTTGCAGAGCACGCAGGTGAAATGAGATGCCCAAGGTTTGTCTTGATCTCCGACTCGCATGCCGAAATATGCCTTTTAGGCCGAATACATTTTAGCAGATCTCTCTACAGAGTCCTTTTTCGCTCTTGCCTTAATAACTTCGCCGCAGACATAGCAAAATGCTTCTGCCGGATGCTTAGAACATCTTGATGCATCCTGTGACGAATGCTTATATCAATGACAAGTGACGATGTCTGCGCTATTACGGCTAGAAAAAACTGATCTATTGAGTAGACATTTTTTGTATTTATACAGTCATCTACATTGCCAGAATACTCTAGAAATTCTTTAAACATATAAAAAATTCTTGAAAGTTCTACAAAGTTCTACAGTTTATTTTTCACCAAATTAGTGCTGAATTTATGCGGAATGTAAGAGAACTGCATTTCTACCCGGGTCGCAAAAAACAAAATATAAGGAAAATAATAGCTATTACTACTGTATTACTGTTTCTATAACTTTTAAATACAGTATAGCATGTTTATACCATAACTGAAAAAAATAACCCTTTAAACTTTTTATATATTTTTACTATTTGCATCAAAATAATGTTATTTACTATAAATGGGCTAATTAAAAAATTCAATGTCCTACCCACAAAAGCAAAGTTCGGCATTAAAATTGTCTTCGTTTAATTAATAGAGCCACAAACAATTGTGAAATAACACTCTTAACACAAAGACAAGACAAAAGTGTAATTTTGTTACACGATGAATTATTAATATAAAGTTAACTTCGTGTTCCTAACTTCCGTTTAACTTAAGAAAAGTGGTGTGGTGCAGACATACATAATAATGTAAAAAATAAAAGAGGCCAAAGAGATCCAAACGTGTTCGCAAAATTTACATGTGAATAAAAAAGACGATAAAAAAACACTCAATAATGTCTTCTATAAAAAGCAAATGAGTGATTCGTATAAAGAATAATAAAAAAATATTATACACCAAAATACAAAATGTACGAATCCAGAAGAAAACTTAAATGTGATAATATACTAAAAAACCAAGAAAATTAGCAATCACATCATTTATCAATAACACAAACAAAACAAAAGGAATCAAAGCGTCCAATGTAATTTATGAATTTAATTGCCCTCATGAAGACTGTAAGCTTCATTAATAAATGCATTGGAATGACAACCACATCCTTAACTCGTCGACTCACCATGCAGTTGCAAAACGGCGCTATCAAGAATCATTATTTAATAGAACACAGAAGCCATCTATCAAGAGAAATTTTAGTGGAAAACACCATAATCAATGGATAAGTGACAGTGCTCGCCTTCACATCATGGAAGCTATCTTAATCCAAGGAGAGAAACCGAGGCTTAATGGCCAACAGAAGGCTACGCATAGGACCTTAAAACTCTTAGCGGATTAAGTAGTTAATACTAATAAAATTCTCATTCCACAAATTTACCATAATAATTTTCATTTTAAACTCATTTTTTTTATTTTAATTTCGATTTATTTTTATATATTAAACAATACATTGAATGTAGCTCCTCTAAAACATGTAAAATGACTACACATATTGACTTTTTATACTATTGAATTTCTTTATATTTCCAGAAGATGACCGAAAAGGTCGAAAGGTACTTCGGGACAATAATAAATAAATTATGAATATCGGAACCCTTATTCATAACCTTTTCTCAGGACAAAAAAAAAGGGAATAAGAAAATTAGAAAATAAAATAAAAAAGTTAATTAAAGCTCAGCTGAACTTGGTCTTTAACAAAACATGCATTCATTCACTATCATTATTTATGCGCACTTAACAACAAACGGTTGAAATTTTTTTCACAATTTGGTCTCTTTTGGACATCACAAATAAGCTAAAAGCAGGATCTTCAGTTGGAAAAAGATCGAAGCTCTTAGACATTAAAACACCGAATAAACTAATGGTAGAGTTTCGACATCGTAACACAAGGCCGCTATTCAGGAAACCGAGACATATAAAAAGCACCTCTGATTACTACCATAGAAACCAGTTACCTTAAAAGTTACCACTTTTCTATTGTAATTTTACACAGGTTCTATAGCACGAGACACTTTTTTTTAAAAACTCAAGAATCAAATATTAGTGAGAATTATTTTTTATTTTTTGTATTATGAAATCTAATTTTGTCAGAAAATTCGAATTAAAAATTATATATGAAAGCCGTATATAATTTTGGATTGCTTCAGCTCTTCATTTTGAATTTAATACTTAACAAAACTCTTGGCCCTAATGGTCACCCCAAATCGTTTTTTTAAGAAACAAATTAGCTTATTTCTTAATAAAAAATACTCCACTCTGGTTCCATTACAAATCGTTACTCAATTAAAGGTCTTTTCCTTTCCATACTTTGGTTCCCAATCAGAAATCTTAAAAATGAATTGTAGAATCTATTAACATCGGCCTATCCTCAATTATTGCCCTGTATTGTTCTCATTAACGACTTAAGACTAGGACCACTTTTTAAGTTCAAAGATCAACCACCTACCAGTATGCGATCCAAAATTATATACGGTTTTCTTTGTACATGCAGTAGCACTGTATCATATGTGGGAGAAAAAAAGGTGTGCGCTTTACTCCCGCTTCATGCAATGTGGTTCTAGGGTCACACTAGAGAACTTCATGATATTTGATGCGGTAAGCAACATCTCTGACCTCTACCTGCTACAGTCGCTTTACATAAAAAAATTCAACCCTCCCTGAATAATATCTCCTTATCTGTTGCATTAAATATAGTCACATATTAACAAGCATGTTAATTTGTTATAAAAGTTCACATACTTTTGTAAAAAATTTCAATGGCAATTTTATTCCTATTTCATAACCCTTCCCTCGTTGGTTTAACTTCAGTATTCCTATTTTATTTAATTCTGTTCAAATTTAGCTTCATATCATCATAATCAACCCTGACTATAATTTAAGAAGGGGATTCTTTTGAGTATTTGAATAATAATTTCATCTTAGTTTGGTTATGACTTATGTTTTTTTATCAAAGTTCAGAAATAAATATAAGTATCGAAATTTTGTGATTTTTTTAAAGCCCAAAGAATTACAAATGGTGAAGTTCAGAAAATTTATTTTTATATATCTTCTATTGTTCTATAATTTAGCAACGTGATTTTTTGAAAGGGGGAAATTTAGTTTAGAGTTCCTTTTTACAATTATTATAATTGGCGAAGTTCAGAAAATTTAGAAAAATTTAACCATGGCTGCTTTTTTCTAGATTTTAAATTTTAATCTGAGTTGCGAAGCACAAGCTCCCCCCGTAAGGATGAGTGGCGAAGCCATTCCTCGGTTCTAAGATCATTTTTTTCGCATCTATTAAAAAAACTTTTTATGTACAAATTTTAATCTGTATTTTTTTATTGATTCTTTAACACTGATAATGGGATTTGTTTTAATACTGAAACTGATGCAATCAATGTTACAAAGTATCTTCGGCTCTGTCCTCTTTATCCCGTTTAAATTTTGTCTGAAGTTTGCGTTCATCATTTCGTTCACCATTTCTACAGTTGGGAGAAATAAGTATTCGTACACCTTCAAAATTTAATTTTAATAACTTCTAACCCATCAAACTTCAGGAAATTTACACAATAGATTTATATTAATGTAAGGTAAAAGGTTTTGTGCACAAAGAGGCATGAAACAGAATAGATATTCAGTAAAATTGAAATTAATGAAAACAGGGGGGAAATAGTATTCGTACGGAAACATATATATACCTAATGAAATTCATTTTTAAAAGCACATAAGAGACACACTATTAGCTGTAAGGTTGCAAATCAGATTCTAGAGAGTTCCAATATTATGTCAAGTAGTCAATAAGAGCTCAGCAAAGATTGGAAGGCCATTCAGCAATCGACGTTCCCGCAGTAAAGACATTATCATGGCGAATAATAAAGAACTTTCCAATGACCAGAAAATGGCGATCCAGAAGCTCCATCATACTGATGGGCTGAGCTACTAGAAGATATCCGAGCAGCTGAAAATACCTTTCAGCACCCTTGGCTCTGTCATTCTGAATCGAAAAAGGTGGGAACCATCGACAACCTTCAACGTTCAGGTGCTCCTCGGAAGATTTACCCAAAAGCTTCTCGTGTAATAATCAAGAAGGTTAGAGCTACCCCTATGACGACCTGTAAGAAAATTCAAGATGACCTTCTGGCAGTAGGAACGTCGGTCACAAAGCATGTCATCAGCAATGAACGGAACCAGCATGATTTTAAGTTTCGCGGGCAAAGGAAGACACATCTGATGCTGAAGAGACACAACTACAAAGTTGAAGTTCGTACTTGAGCATTTGGAGAAACCTGCTGATTTCTGGTGTGGTCAGGCGAGAGAAAAGTAGAACTATTTGGCCATCACGATGAGCGTTCTGTCTGAAGGAAAGAGAGCAGTGCCTACGACCCTAAGAACACCATCCTTACCGTTTGGGAGAGGTAATATCATGGCGTGGGGGTGTTTCTTATCTAAGGGTACCGGCAATATCCACATCATAGATGGGACCATGAATTCGGCAATCTACAGAGACATTTTAGAGAACATCTGTTCGTTTCTGTTGAGAAGGTTGGACTTGGAGAAGAATTGAGTTTTTGACAAGATAATGATTCGAAGCATACTGCGAAAGCTACGAGAGAATGATTCCGTAAAACAATGTAAAAGTTATAAATTGGCCTAGACAGTCGCCAGATTGGAACCCAATAGAGAACTTGTGGCGAACATTGAAGAGCAAGATTCATTTGAAGGGTCCCAAGAACCCTAAAGAATTTGGGGTCATTTGCAAATAGAAATGGGCCGAATTACCAAAGGAGGGTTGCAGCGGACTAGTGAAAAAGTACAGGAATCAATTGATGGCGGTGAAAACCAATAAAGGTTACGCAACTAAGTATTTATCACTAAATATCGATTTGTACTAATAGCTTTTTCACCCTAGTTTTCATTAATTTCAGGTATACTGAATATCAATCCTGTTTCATGCCTTTTGTGCACAGAACTTTTAACTTTGCATTAATATACAGCTATTGTGTAAATTGCATGGTTTGATGGGTTGTAAGTCTATTAAAATTGAATTTTGAAGGTGTAAGAATACTTACTTGTCCCTATTGTATGTATATATATATATATATATATATATATATATATATATATATATATATATATATATATATATATTAATAGGCGCTTCTCCTGTTGAGCTTTAATTTAGTTTGCAGGATGAAGGAAAGGACGCAAAACGGTAAGTTCATTTAGTTTACGTGATATGTACAACGTTTCGGGTAAAAGTTTCATCCATCTTCTGATAATGGAAAATTAGAAACAATTCATAAAAAACTAATATTATACGTTGAAAATTTAAACATTTAGAATTATGTATGTAGTAGATTAATCAGACTGTCAGAGAGAGAGAGAGAGAGAGAGAGAGAGTCACTCGGTCCATGGAGTATCTCACGGACGAAAGGACCTTCAACTGGCGTCTTTCGGTAAACCTCCGCGGCGATAACGGAGCGAGACCAGTCAAACTGGGGTCCGGAACCCAAATCAGCGAGAGGGCGCTAAGCCGTTGCCCGTCGCGTCTTTGTAAGCAGTATTCAAGCAGGAGTTTGACTCGTGGAAGGCGAGATTCCGTTCTCATATGGGAATTACACACAGGACCGGAAGGATTCTGTCAAAGAAATAGTTTTCACCTGTTCGGCTACATTCCCTCCATTGTAAAACTGATGCTTAGATGATTTTAAAATCCTAAAGACCATCCTCGATCCAATATCCTTAGGAATTCAAGAATCCATGTTTATAATTTTTTTCTCATACTCTAAATTCTGACTCTTTTTTGCACCCACTACTTTTTCTGCTCTAAAATATAAACCAACCCCTTAAATTATCCTTTCTTCTTACGCTCCTCGCACTTTGCCGCCCGTCTTCTTTCAACAGCCGTTTGCAGAAGGTTAGTATTTTCTCTAAAATGTATCCAGTATTTTATCCAATTATTATTGTTAAGTTTATTTTATTAACTGCATTCACTACCTTTTATATAACCCCTCCCGCCACCTATTAAATGTCCGATTAATCTACTACATACATAATTTTGAAAGCTTAAATTTTCAAAGTATTAATATTAGTCTCTTTACGAATTTTTTTAATTTTCCAGTACCAGAAGATGAGTGAAACTTTTACCCGAAACGTTGTTCATATCACGTAAACTAAATGAACTTACCGTTTTGCGTCCTTTCCTTCATCCTGCAAACTAAATTAAAGCTCAACAGGAGAAGCGCTAATCAATATATATATATATATATATATATATATATATATATATATATATATATATATATATATATATAAATATATATTCACCATGATTTCACCTAAAGAGCTTGAGAAAATGACATATACACGACCGGAAATACTAAAAAGAAAGTTAATTTAATGAAAACAAAATCAAAACAAAAAGAATAACAACAAAGTTGCTCAAAACCCTTTATTATCTCCTAGGGACGCCATTCTGGTGGCAATGACATCCATGCGACCAGTTCAGGTCCCGCCTGGAGAAGGTCGCGAAGACAAATGGTGGCCATTTCGAATGATTTCGCAGCTATCGTTCTATTTGTGTGTAAATTCTCATTAGAATATATTGCGTCGTTTAGTTTACAGCTTGTTTTCTTGTCCCCGTTTACAATTTGTAACGATTTACCATAAACCATATATATATATATATATATATATATATATATATATATATATATATATATATATATATATATATTATTTATTTATTTAAAAAAAAAGTTTTTTAATGTAGACTATATTTCTTGAGCAAATTAAAAAAGTAATTTTGGGGTCTTATGTTAGATTATTTCAATCGCATCATATTGTATTATATAGCATTTTTAAGGTAATTTAGAAATGGGAAGCTTTGCTCCCCATAACCCTCAATTAATTTTGCGGGGTTGCCCTCCTCACATTCCCTTCCATTTAAAAAAAACTCATAATATTCCTAATTCGAAAACCTAACATTAGATTCGTATTCAAAAAGCGATTGATAAATGTCGTTAGGCCTCTAGTTTTTCTACCGCGTTCCTTGATTTCAGATATATAAGCCTCACCCACGAATGCTATTTAAATCAATCATATATTTTTTAAAAATTGGTTGAACTTAATACCATTGTCAGAGGTGGTATAATGGCACAATTTATAAGTTTAAAATTTAAATGATGACTATTGAAAGAGAAAGAATAAAACAAGGCTAATTATAGCATAGGAATGCAGACTTCGTATTTCCTATGCACAAATATCCCACGTTTTGTTGATTCTGCAAGCAGAATTTGGAGTGACTAATTTATTTTTTTTAATTGTACCAATACTATTATAGTTATATTTTTGAAATTTTCAGAAAAAATAAAAAAATTCATATTAGTTGGTGAGAATGGGGGGAGGAAGTAAAAATTCGCAAACAATCTGGAGCTCTTTATTAACCTTTCACATTAGAGCTTCTTTGGAACAGAATTACACAGGAAAGGAGATCGCTCTCTATATGTGTATGCAAATCTCACCCGGGATCATGGGTGCTCGATTCGAAAGTATTTTTAGAGGTGGTCGTTTGATATTTCAGTTTCATGGAAGTTTTTTTAATATATCCGAATTCATCATTCAAAAGGTTTTCGTTACTAATGCAAATGGTTCTTCAATAAAATCCAATAACTACACCTGTCTTCCATTTTTTACTGTGTCCCGAAAGAGCATTAATAAAATCGTCTTTGTTTGTAGGTTTTCTGTATACTGAGAATTTAGCACTATCATCATCCCTGTAGACCAACGTGTCCAGGAAAGGAATTTTATTGTCCTCCTCTTCCTCCAGGGTAAACTCGATGTCATTATCCACCTCGTTCAGCATGCCCAATTTATTGCCTATATCAGTATACGCTGGAATTACGGCCAGAACATCGTCTATATACCCCCACCAAAGTGAATCACTACCCATAAATCTCGTTAATCTCTTTGTCTCTAAAACTTCCATAAACAAGCAAGCTATAACGGCGCTAAGAGGCGATCCCAGGGGATATTGTCTTCTGTTTACTATATTCATCACCCTCAAAAGTGAAAACACCAATCTTATACATAAAGTTATTAACCCGAAATAATCCGTCTTACTAATCGGTAGATCAGATTGTCAGAGAGAGAGAGAGAGAAAGAAAAGGAGTATCTCACGGACGAAGAACATTTCAAAGGAACCTAATGGTAAACGTGCAAAGCGATATCAAAGTCAGACTGGAGCCAACTTACCAATTAGCGATATGGCGCTAAAACCATGACCGCCGTGTCTTTGAGACAGAGCCGAGCTCGCTTCCGGTGGAGTCGTATATATTCCCCAGCCCGGGAATGATCAAGGGAGTATTCTCAGAGCATTTGGGATCGAGCATTCATGTTAGCACGCAGTGCTCACACAGTACTCTCACAGTACTCACGCAGCATCTTGAGAGGTCATTGGGATCATCTAAAGACGACGCGTAATTCTCGAGCGACACCCGGAACCCTTAGGGCCCGCCGATAGAAACCATTATTCGGAACGCCGGAGGTCAAAAACGAAGGACTCAGTCAAGAATAACGCGCTTAGCTCCGCTCTCCAAGAAAAATACTACCCCGAGCAACTGCTCGAGGTCTCCTCCAAAAAATCGTCAGCCATTACATTTTCTTTTTCATAGTCGAAGAGGCATGACGCTCTTCGACAGCAAGGGTCACTCGTAGTCTCCTCCCGTTCCTTCACGGGTAATTATTGTGGCTTGTATGGCTCAGATAATATCATTATTTGTAAATTCATTTCAATTTTTTTCATTTGCCGGACGATTAACGTAATAGTTAAAGTGTATCATTTTTGTTAATATCATGTGTTGTTTGTATAGTATTAATTTTATTTTCGCTTCACTTGTTTATATCCTATAACCACCCGAAGCCTGTTGTTGAAATAGTATCCAAGTCGGCCAATATTAGAATTTGCACTCGTCTTTAATCCCCCCGTACTTCAAAAGGGAGACAGTCCCATATTTGTTTGTCGCCTCCTTCCCCCCACGTCTAGGGAGGACAGCAAAGGTCAGGTCGGACTACCTGATCCTACGACACAGATCATTAATGTTGTATACTGCCTTATTCCCTGCCTCCAAAACACTATATACTGAGAAAGTGGTGAATAACGCTTTCAGATCAAAGCTAACGAGTTTCTTTTCCTTGAGATTTACCTCACATATCTCTCTTTGAATTCGGCCGAATTCCTCAAATGAGCTCCAATGATTTTGCCCAATGATTTAGACAATCTTTTGAGGAGCACTACCTACTCACAAGGCGATTTGTCTGTGTGGGATGACTTGTGTTTATGAAATGGTAAAATGGCATCCTCCACTAAATAATCCCTAGTATAAATACTAAAATGTTTCCTTATGAAACTTATCTGTTTTAGGGCTAAGCTTGGGAGTACCTGCTCCTCAAGGCAACGCCTGAGAAAACATCTGCGCGATCTACGGATGGCGATATTCATTTCCCTATCGATTTCCAATTGTGTGGGATCCTGTCCATCTCCACCACCCAACGTATTACTGTTGGACTTCACGACTTATATGTAAGAATGGTTGGAGGAAGTAAAAATCCTAAAATAACCTGGAGTTCTTTATTAATTTTTCGACTTGAATCTGCATCAGAAGAGAACTACAGAGGAAAGAAAATCACTCTCTCTATATATATTCAGATGTCATCCCGCCTCATGTCTTCCCGTCCTCGATATGATTCTTTTAGTTGGTCTGTTGATGTGAACGTACTCCGCCCTCTCCGTTTCATTTGCTATGACCCTATCTGCACCATTGACCAGCCGAAAGAACCCGTCCCAGTGATTGGTTGACCTGTACTACAACATAAGATACGAAGGGAGGTCAATACGTTTTGCGAATTGGTAAAGCGAAACAGAGAAAGGAAGATGGCTGTTTGTGGGGGTGTTAGGACAAGTTATGACAAGTCAGTACCTGCAGCCACACGCTCCTGCTTTGTCTATTTAAGAAGCAGTAGCTGATCGCAAATCATCAGTCACAAATTTTTCAACAATGGAGAAGGTTGAGCACTACGCAGTAATCAAATTTTTGACCAAGGAAGGCAATAATGCAAAAGAGATCCATGAACGCATGGTTGCAGTGTACACTGACACCGCCCCTTCCTATGCAACCATTTCTTGCTGGAATAGGGATTTCCGCCATGGTCGTGAGTCCCTTGAAGATAACCCCCGTCTAGGGCGCCCATCAGACGTGACCAATGAGGACAATGTGGCCCGTGTGGAGAGGATGATCCTCGAAAATCGACGGCTGAAGGTCGAAGAAATCGAGCGAGAACTTGGAATATCACATGGGAGTGTTATCAACATCATCCACAACAATTTGGCCATGACCAAGGTCTCTGCCCGTTAGGTCCCTAGACACTTCACACCCCATGATCGACTTCAACGTCGTCAAAGTTCGGAGGAGCTGCTGCTCCTGTACAACCAAGACCCGGCGGGATTCAAGTCACGCATAGTGACAGGTGATGAAACGTGGGTCCATCACTAGGTTTACGAGACCAAGCTCGAAAGCATGGCCTAGAAGCACAGGGGCTCTCCGGCCCTCATCAAGTTCTGGACCCAACCCTCAGCTGGGAAGATCATGGCTACCATCTTCTCAGATTCTGAGGGAGTGTTGATGGTGGACTATGCGCCTCGTAGAAGGGCCATCACAGGCCAATATTACGCCGAGGGACTGGCTGGGTTGAAGAAGTGCATTTGTCAGAAGCAGCGCGTCA
Organism: Ceratothoa steindachneri; assembly: GCA_963969495.1. Taxonomy (NCBI): domain Eukaryota; kingdom Metazoa; phylum Arthropoda; class Malacostraca; order Isopoda; family Cymothoidae; genus Ceratothoa; species Ceratothoa steindachneri. The sequence goes on from OZ018329.1 coordinate 42,879,541, forward strand.
AGTTGACACGCGGTGTCCTGTTCCTCCACGCCAATGCCGCTGTCCACAAGTCCAGAGTTGCACAAGCTGCCCTGCACGAGTGCGGATTTGAGGAGCTCAACCATCCCCCATACAGTACAGATCTGGCCCCTAGCGACTACTTTTTATTCCGCCAGCTCAAGGCTGCACTGCGTGGACGCCGGTTTGGGGACGATGAAGATGTCCAGCTCGCCGTCCAGGAGTGGATTGAACAGCAGTCGGTAGATTTCTGGTTGTCGGAAATTCGAAGCCTCAGGGACAAGTGGCGCAAGTGCATTGAAGTCTAGGGTAGTTATATTGAAATATAATAAAACACTTTTCCTCATATCTTGTTTCCCTATATCCGAATTGTAAAACTTATTGACCGTGCCTCGTATATCTGAAGAAGCTAGAGATTACTCTAATCCTATTGATTTTTTCAACCTCTTCTTCACTAAAGATTTTATAAACTTGATTGTTGAACAAACTCATTTATATGCTCTTCGAAATAATAAAATTCCTGATAGGAGCAATTCTGAATTATTGGTATTTTTTGGTGGACTATTGTTGTGATCTCACAACCCTCTTCCAAATAAGAGAAAATATTGGCCATTAGAAGGCAATGTACCAAAGATATTATCAAATAGCATTAGGAGAGACAGATTTGAAAATATTCTAAGGAATATACATTTAGTGGACAACACAACCAATGAAAACAATGATCGTGCATTCAAACTTCGACCATTATTTCAGCATATGCAAACTAAATCTTTAGAGCATGGTGGATTGGAGGAGCATATGTCCATAGATGAAAGTATGATACCCTACTATGGTAAACATTATATTATTTAAAGCAATTTATTAGAGTTAAACCCATCAGATCTTAGTTCAAAATATGGGCACTTTGCTCTAAGCATGGGTACATGCATTCTTTCGAATTGTATACAGGGAAAAAATGCAACATCAACACAACCAGGTTCAAATAAATTGGGTGTTGGGGAAAATGTTGTGATGGATCCGATGGCAGAGACCGGCGTACCTCATAAAAGGGGCTACAAAGTATTTTTTGATAATTATTTTACAAGTGTTGGTTTCATGGATGAGCTAACTAAGATTGGAATATGTGCATCAGGTACTTGTAAAGAAAACAGAACACGAAGATGTCCCTTGAAATCCAAAGCATAAATGAAAATATCACCAAGAGGAACCGCTGAGTTCCGCTTATCTGATAATTTGGTCGTTGTTAACTGTAAATAAACTAACAATGTGATATTGGTGTCTAATTTTGAAACCTACACAATGAGTTCAACCCAGCGTTGGGATAAAGTTCAAAAGAAGTATATAAATGTTCCGCAACCAGAGATCACACACAATTATAAGAAATATATGGGGTATGTAGACCAGCTTGACCCAAACGTTGGCACCTATCTTATTAGAATTGGACAAAATCATTGATGATGGCCTAGTTTTTCATATATGATATCAGTGGCAGTAAGCAATGCTAGTATTTTGATGAACAAAGTTGGCACTAAAATCACTTTATATCAGTTTATTAAAATGTGTAACTTACTCCTTTGAAAACTCATAGAATGCAAAGCGTTCGAGGCAAAAGAGTTTCGAATAATGTAAGAGATTTGTGTCGGTATGACAACCTCGGGCATTGGATCGTGTACACTCCAGACGTCGTAAGGAATGCTCAGGAAAAAGTCATTTTCAGTGCGAAAAATTCGACTTGGCATAAATCCCAAATGTCTTAAAAAAATATCATGTTCAATAAACTAATAAAATATGATTTATGTATATATACTTGTAAATATAAAACATTCATATAATTCATGACGGAAAACAATTTTTTGTTATTTGCATGTGTGTTACTTATAATACGAATTTATGATGCAATTTGCAAATGGAAACAATACATTTGATTATTATTTAAAATGTACTTTATTATCATCATTATTTAAATATAATAATTCTAAAAATATGTAGCCATTAGTAACATCATGAATTTTGCGAATGGTACTAATCAGTACAATAATTTATTTACACTCTTACAAACATGTGATATTGAGGATGGGATCTGCCGAGCGTTCGTTATAACACAGGTTGTAATTCCGTAACCCCTCGAGATATTAAAAAGATACTTCTACACAATATTACATTTTGTACTCTTATTATTATGTTAAAATTTCAAAACATTTGAAAAATAATCGAACTTCCAGTACAAATGGGTTAATATGAAATGTCCATTCATATTTTAATTAAGAAAAATTCACTTCAAAATGATATAGATCTCTAGTTTCGTTTCGTTTTTTTACGTCGAAAATAAAATGAGCAAATTTTTAGCAGTTTCAATAGGGGGGGGGGGTCTTCGTCCCCCGAAGGCCTCAATTCACCCCTCAGCTTTTTGTGGGGGTTGCACCCCCAACCCCCCGCCAATTAAAAAAAAATAGTAATATTCCTAATTCGAAAGACAAACATGAGATTATAACACGTATAAATTATTTAGCTCAAGCCGGTGGATATAATTTTGCAGCAGCGACCCAGATATTTCGTCCATGGTGAACCGGTTTGCCACGAACCAAAAAACCACAATCACGATTTATCGATAGTAATGAGCATCTTTCGCGCTTGCCACAAGCGGTAACAAAATATTTATGGGAAAGAAAAAAAACATCCTTATTAACTGTCATTTCAGATTTATAGGTAGGGCACTTGGTCTTGCTTTTTAGTAACTGATGGCTAGCAAAAAAATCGTTGGTTTTCTCGGGATCAGTGAAAACCACACCTAGATGGTGGTCAGATAGTGAACATACACCGCACGAACTAGTCATTTAAATAAAACTGACGTGTAACGCCTGCGCGCGAATATTTATACAAGACACAATTAATAGTTTGCCTAAAAGCAAAAAAAGATAAAACAAGCACAAAGTATATAAAAACAGCTTTTTTTATACTTCGTTTCGGCGAAAACAATTCCCTGCCAAGAGGAAAAAGTTATTTTATTTAGTACAAAAAAAAAGAACACTACGTCAAAAGACAAAGTAATGGCAGGCGTAAAGTATTTAGACTAGATTTATAATAAACTTCACAAAAAAAATCGAAAATACCAAAGAAACATACTTTTCTCCATTTTAAAAACACGAAGGAAAGCTTAGGAAAAATAAACGATTACAATTGGTCAATGGCAGGGTATAATACAATTCGCTGATTGGCCAGTTGGATAGCTGAAAAAAAATAAAATAAAATACTAAAATAGCCAAAAGAATTCGCGCCCGTAATCAGGGCCGCTAATCTTAACAATTTACTAGGCATTTATCGCAAAGAACAATTGCTAAATACCTAAAATATTGGAAGGAGTTCTATAAAACGAATAATCATGGCACAAAAGCTAAAAGCCTTCAAATGAATAGGAAAAATGATACAGTTAAGGATAAAAGAATATTAAGATTCAGACAGTTACTTGATAACTTCTCTGTCGCTGATGTTAAAAATATTGTCTCCACGGATGAAAAAGATTTCACTTTATAAATTCCGCGAAACCGTCAAAATGATGTTGTCTACGTGTATGATAAAAACTGTGACATTCCGATAAACAGAATGTATCATGAACTTCAAGATTTTCCAAAAAAGTTATGATATCTGCAGATTTAATTAAACAATTCAGGAGTACGAACCCTTCACTTCCCTATATGTATGGGCTCCCAAAGACCTACAAAGAGGGATGTCCCTTACGCCCAATCATTTCCAATATTAATTCTCACATTTATAAGCTCTCCAAATGGCTCGCCAAGCATTTATCTCCAGCAGTAGGAAGAATCTCATCTGCACACATTATGAACACTCAAGATTTCGTTGACCGCCTCAACCACTTGCAATTACCGGATGGAAAACTTGTGAGCTTTGATGTAAACTCTTTGTTTACCAAAGTTCCGGTTGACGAAACCATGGGCCTTCTGCGGAAAATCATGCCTAGACTTAATTTGGATCTTCCCATTTCTACGAGTAAATTTATCGATTTAGTTGAATTATGTCTCTCCGACAATGTGTTTCGAGTAAATAATGAGTTTTATAGACAAATATTTAGCCTTAGCATGGGAAATAGTTTATCTCCGATATTGGCATGTCTCTTCATGGAATATTTTGAGACTGAACTCCTTCCCACAATTTCTCCCCCTAACTTTATATGGTTAAGGTATATTGACGATGTATTTTCTGTATGGCCTAATGGCCATGATTTTGATACCTTTCTTAATAATTTGAATAATCTGCATGTCTCCATCAAATTTAAATATGAATGGGAATATGATAATAGATTACCCTTTTTAGATGTCCTCATTAATAAAGATCACCATGAATTAAAACTTGACGTGTATAGGAAACCAACCCACTCGAATGCCTATATACATTATTTTTCGTTTCACGATAATACTGTTAAAAAATCGTTAATTTCTAACCTTTTCCTTAGAGCATACAAAATATGTCATCCTTCCTATTTAGATGAAGAAATTGTCATTATCAGGACCATTTTTTCTAATTTGTATTACCCCGATTGGTTCATATCGTCTTCCCATTTTGCAGCTAGGAAAACATTCTATGGTAATAAGCCTTCCCGCACTAACGACTTCAACAAATGTATAACATTGCCATTTAATAATAAATTAAATAGTTTAAAGGACATATTTGGAAAAGCGGGTATTAATCTAGCGTTTAAATATAATAATTCCTCAAACCAATTGATGATGGCCAGGAAACCCAAAGAACATCATAACATAGGAGTATATGCAATACCATGCAACGATTGCCATAAAGTTTATATAGGGGAAACGGGGAGAAATCTAGACAAGAGATTGTACGAACACAAAAGAGATATTAGAGTGGGCAGCGAAAGCAGTGGAATATTTTGCCATGTTAGAGACAAGAATCATACGATCTATTTCAATGGAAGTAAAATGGTATTTGAATCGGCTAACTATGTTAAGAGAAGAATCGTAGAATCAAACTTGATATCGTCAGTTCCTAATTTAAATCTATCTGAGGGTCAATTTTCTTTTAATCCTGTAATAAGATCGCAAATAAATAAAATAGTAAAATGTCAGCTCCTTCAATATGTTTAGGCCTAACCCCCCCTCCCCCCCAGATTAGCCACAAGTAGGGGATTGGGGGGAAAAAGAAGGGATCTTGTGTTATGCTTTTCTCTTATATTTTCTGCCCAGTGTCAGTTGAAAAAGGGTGTGAGATACACCGAAACTGTTCTGAATTCAATTGTCTTCGGAGAATGTGGTTTAATTCCTCATCTTTTCTTGCGATATTGCATTAATTTTCATCATATATATATATATATATATATATATATATATATATATATATATATATATATATATATATATATATATATATTATATATATATATATATATATATATATATATATATATATTACAAACCAGGTGTTGTATTTTGACTTTACCAATTTTATTTTTGGATCGTTCTAACTGGTGAATGATGCAGTATTTGGTATCTGGAAGGAGATTAAAATTCAGTTGAGGCAGATCAACTTTAGTTATTTGCATTTAAAAACTAAATCAAATATTGGCCGTGAGCTTCCGTCTGAAGATGCCTAAAGAAATGCAAATAATCACGGAAAAAATTTGAATTAGTTTTTAAATGCGAACAAATAAAGTGGATCTTCCTCAACTGATTTTTAATCTCCATCCAGATACCAAATACTGCATTCACCAGTTAGAACAATCCAAAATAAAATTGGTAAAGACGAAATACAAAGCTTAAGTTTAATTTTTATTAAGAAGGACAAAACGAAGAAGGCATGTCCCATTTTTAATTTCAACGTTTCAGGTTATTACAAAAACCCAACTTGAGGAAGTACAAACAAATTCGAAATCAGCAATCGAAAACTAAAACCTATATTTCTCAGATGTATGGTATTACACTATTGAACATGTGCCGTAATATAGGTTTTTAGTTTTAGATTATTGATTTTAAATTTGTTTATAACTCCTGAAGATGTGTTTTGCAATAACCCAAAAACCATTTTTGTAGCTTATAATAGGTCATGACATACCATAACATACTGTAATTCAACGGATAGGCCACAAGGGCCTATCAGAGGTCATCCGAGTCAACAAACACCCCATAAACAGCATCTACACGATTGTGTCCGAACTCCTTACAAAAGCATCGCCATGCCTACGCATTACTAGCTTAAAAATGAGGTAGGCATTATTACAGCTTTAAAAAATGCCTTACGCATTACTACTTTTATCTTTAAACAGCAGCAAATTTGGAACAATGTAAACAACCCGAAGAACCATTTTTTTTTATCTATTGTAAAAACAACAATAATTTCTTAACAACGTAATATATTCAACTATACGAGCATGTTCGTACTCATGATCAGAGGCATTTAAGGGTTCGTAAAACTTTTGAACATGTCAGCATAGCCCAACTTACGAGCAAGGATCTCCTTGTGGAGTTACTCTGCCCAAAACAAAGAGTTTTAACTAGAGCTGGAAGCAAGCTGTTTCACACGGTTTGCTATGGACATACCAATAGTCGCACTTTTACACCAGTTTGGGAGGTGAAGTGTGTAAGAAGAATCCTCTATAAAGGAGGGGAGGGGGAGAAGAGCTCGGTCAGTGGTTTTGAGCCTCTAAAGAACGGAGTCTCTGTTCATGTCATTTTTACAGGAGCTAACAAATTATTTGTGTTTGTCCATTTTCCTTTTGTTTTCCTGTTTATTAGGCCTTCTTCCTGTTTTTTTTGTGGTCTGTTGGTACCTTTTTCCTTTTCTTGCTGTTTATTTATCCCTTCTTTTTTGTCCAAAAATCATTGTTTTCAGTCACTTATTCCTTTTGTTTTCTGTTGATTATTACTTTTTGTCCTTTTGTTCTCTGTTTACTAATACCTCCTTGCTTTTGTTTGTGTGTCTGTTAGTGCCTTCCTTTTGTTTTTCTGTTTCTTCATCCCTTCTTTGTCATGTTACTCTGTTTCCTCGTTCTTTCTTTCTTTTGTTTTACTATCTTTTAGTCCCTCCTTTCTTGTGTATTTCTATATTTCATTCTCTATTCAATTTCTCGTTTAATTATTCTATGTATTTGTCTATCTATTAATCTATCTACCCCTTCATATGTTTTCTTTCTATCTGAGGGTCGGTTTTTTCTACCCGTATGCATGTCTGTCCGTCCATCCTCCGGTCTGCCTGTCTGTTTACCGTCTACTTTAGTTCTATCCTATCTTTCTGCATGTCCATCTGTCTACCTACCGGGTGTCTGCTCATCCATCTTCTTGCCTGTCCGTTTTTCTTCCCGTCGGTCTGTCTGTCTACCGTTCCATGTCTTTTTCCATTCATCTATCCCTATACTTCCCTATATTTATGTCAGTCCATCTATCCTTCAGCGTGTCTCTTTGTTTCTTTTCTTGTCTACTTGTCTGTCTATCAATATGTAGGTTTGGTTACCCTTACGCAGTGAATTCAATGAAAGGGGGAAAGAAATGAGAGGAAAGCAAGGAATCGATTAGAGGAAAAAAGCGAAAGAGGAACACTATGTAGTGTATTGAGGGCGCCAACAGGCCTCACCAAGAAGGGGGAAACAGGAAGACCATGTAGTGTATCGAGGGCACCAACAGGCCTCACCAAGAAGGAGAAAACAGGAAGACCATGTAGTGTATTGAAGGCACCAACAGGCCTCACCAAGGAAGAAACAGGAAGATCGAGAGACATAACTCCGGGATGAAATGTTGGTTCCAACTAGGACCTAAGGACCTCTCAGAACCTGCAGAAGGGGTGTAAATGTCTCCCGACCCAAGGGGAAAAAAAGGATTTGTTTACACCCTATGAAGCTATCCCTAACCAGGTTTGAACTAACCTGGGAGAAAAAAAAACTCTCATACACTAATTCAACTGCACCTTTTCAATCACTACATTATTTACAATAATGGGGGGGGGGAATTACTTAGGGACCAGAAAATAAGACAAATGATGAATAAAATAGTGAATGAGCAGCTCAATAGCTACACACAAAAATAATAATATTTAACTATTTACTGTGCGAAGAAGTTAACTTTCCCCTCCCACACATGCACACTCAAAATTCACAATAATACACGGAGAATATAAGGTTAAGTGAAAATAAGTGCCTTCCGACCAAAGTCGCGTGCTCTCACTTATTCTGATTCATGACCTTAAGACTTTCAATACTTTCAATAATTCCCGGACTAATCTTGGGAAGACCTTTGCAATTATATCATTCGAAAGAGAATGTAAACCAACATAAGGGCTTCAAATATCGTTAAAATCGGCCGAATGGTTATGATGATATTGCTAAATAATTCCCAGGCTAATCTTGGGAGAACTTTGGCAATTACATCATTCCAAAGAGATTGTAGAACAACATAAGGGTTTCAAATTTCGTTAGAATCAGCCGAATAGTTATGATGTTATTGCCAAATAATTCCCCGGCTAACCTGGGGAGGACCTTGGCAATTATAAAATTTGAAATAGAATGTAAAACAAAATGAAAGGTTTCAAATTTCGCTAGAATGGTCGGAATAGTTATGATGTTATTTCCAAATTACGCAAAACGGGGACCAAAATGTGTACGGAAAGATATTTTCTTAAGTTTACATTATTTCAAATAAGTATTACTATAGAAATTTAATTATTTAATTATTTCAAATGAGTATTACTATAGAAATTTAATTATTTCAAATAAGTATTACGATAGAAATTTAATTATTTCAAATAAGTATTACTATAGAAATTTAATTATTTAATTATTTCAAATAAGTATTACTATAGAAATTTAATTATTCAATTATTTCAAATAAGTATTACTATAGAAATTTAATTATTTCAAATAAGTATTACTATACAAATTTTATTTCGAAAATGACAGATCTAACCAACAAAACGCAGATTAAATTTCTTTAGTTTTCCGAAACGCCCCACAAGAAGAATGAACCCAAATGGCCGGATGATCGCCCAATGACACGGAAGAGTTGGGTGGTTACACTAAAGGACGGGAATGGAAGAGTATCTTTCTGTTTCCCACAACAACCTATGACTGTTCGTTCATCTACCTATCTACTTATCAATCACCCTTTCGGTATGACACTCTGTCTACCTGTTCAATTTTTCTCTATATCTACTTGTATGTATTCGGGTGGGTAGATCTTAAAATTCTCATCACACACATAGCCAATTACAACACTGCTTTCTTTCCTATCCCGTCTTCATAGCACAACACACACAAACACACACACGCACTCTATGTTCCAAGGAATCCTGTCGATGGGTATCTATATCCTCATATCTCTGACACGGACCAGGTCTTTCTTCCCCGGGGTGACGAGGGTCCCCCTGAACGCTTGTTTGGTGTCAAAACATAACACTTCCTGGCACCTTTCGCCCTAAAGGACTGGCCCCTGGTGCCCTCAGGCTTACCAACGATTAGCATACTAACTTTTATGTTCATTTCATTATCCAGTCAAGGATTCTCTTGGATAAAGGAAGGTTGGCAAACCGAAACGTAACCCTTCTATTTATTTCTTTTTTTATATTCGTTCTCCCAATCCGGATGCATGTTTGTCCGTCTACTTTAGGGTCTATCTTTTGGTGGGTCTGTCTGTCTATTTAGTTGTCTCTACCTTTCTTTTCTTTTTAGTCCGTCTGTCTACCCATCCATTTATCTGCCTAACTTTTTACGAGACAATTAGGGTTTCTCTTCGTTTGTCTGTCTACCCTTTCTAAATTTCTCTCTACTTACTTCTCTTTTTAACCCTCTACTTATCTCTCTATTACTCTGCTTCTCTACCCATCCCTTGTGTCAGCTTATCTACTTGTTTACTTGTCTGTCTTTCTAAACCTGTCTCTCTATCTATCGTAAACATGTCCTTCTACCCGTCTACTTGTGTGCCTGTCTAACAATCTGTTTGCCTCCCCCTTCCTCGTCCCTCCAAGTGCCTATCAGCACCGTTCCATAAAGGCTCCCACCGAAACCCCATGCTCACCTCCTTTATCCACGTGCCCCCTGTCATTGTAGCGATCCGCAGTGCCACGAAGGATGGGGTAGAAAGGCACCAAATCATGAAGCCTTACCTTTACATAGGTAACCCTTACCACCAATGTAAATGGATCACAATTCTTTATAAAGTCCTGAAAAATTGATTACAAATTAGCATTCAAGAGCAAGGAATTGATTTTGGAATGCCGAATATTATTTTATCGCTCCTCCGACCAGTGCCTGAGGAGTGGGTTTCCTCAAAGGGTGCCATTGGGGAAGTCGGCGACGACAAAGTTGGGCCTGTTTCTATGCATGGTTGGAAGTTATGCAGGACGAGGTTCATGAACAATGAACGACAAGTACATGACGCCCCAAGGAAGTTTCATTCCTTAAATACCTTTACGAATAGGTTTAAATGTCTCAAATTCTCTCTCAAATGGGTTTAAAGCGCGAATGAAATGTGGCCAATCTCCCTGAATATCCTCGCAAATGGGTTTCAAAGGTCGTGTAAATTGGGACGAATCTCTCTAAATGCTTTCCTAAATGGTTCAAACTCGATTAAAATAGGACCAATCTCCATGAACACTAAGAAACTTGTCAGCGCTTCACAGCTCCTGTGAATTAGGGCCGATCTCTAAATTCTTTCACAAATGGATTCGATGTTCGTGAGAAGTAATGGATCAGTCTCCTTGAATACTCTCAGAAATAGGTTCGAAGCGCGTGTAAATTGGGACCAATCCCTCTAAATGCTTTCGTAAATGGGTTCAAAGCTCGTGAAAAATGGGAACAATTTCTAAATACTCGCAATTGGGTTTCAAAGCTCGGGTAAATTGGGACCAATCTTTCTCAATATTCTCGCAAATTGGTTTCGAGGCTGGTAAAAATTGGGACCAAGCTCTGTAAATGTTCTGCTAAATGGGTGCAAAGCTCTTGAAAATGAAACCAATCTCTCTAAATACTCTCGCAAATGGGTTTCAAAGCTCGGGTAAATTGGGACTAATCTCTGTAAATATTCTCGCAAATGGGTTTCAAAGTTGATGTAAATTGGGAGCATTCTCTCTGAATGCTTTCATAAATGGGTTCAAAGCTCGTGAAAATAGGACCAATCTCTCTAAATACTCTCGCAAATGTGTTTCAAAGCTCGTGTAAATTGGGACCAATCTCTCTAAATGCTTTCATAAATGGTTTCAAACTCGGATAAAATGGGACCAGTATCCTTGAACGCTAATACCGGGTTCAAAGAAAGTGTAAAATGCGATTAATCTCCTTAAATACTCTAACGAATGGGTTCAAAGCTCGAGTGAAATCGGACGGATTTCCCTGAATACCTTCACGAATGGGATCAAAGCTAATGTAAATTGGAACCAATCTTTCTAAATACTCTCATAAATGCGTTCAAACCTCGTCTCATAGGGAATCAATCTCTACGTCACAGTTTCCCATTATATTTTATTCTGGGATAAGATATAGGGATCATTTTCCAGGGACTTCTACCCAATGTTTATTACACCTGGTGTACAAAGGATTTGTGTGTTTGTGTACTTGCTGTCGACATATGTTAAAATTAATCACGTGACACTAGGTATGGAGTTTGCCCGCGGGGAAAGGAAAAATGGACTCCAAACGCTTTAACACCTACCTAAATTTTTATATAAAGCCTTTGTAAATCTGGGCAAAGTAGGTATCATCCTTATTTCACTTTTTTTTCGGGTTATCATCATCATCATCACTAACTATAATTTAAGAAGGGGATTTTTTTGAGTATTTGAATAATTGAAATAAATATAAGTATTGAAATTTTGTGAATTTTTTAAAGCCCAAAGAATTACAAATGGTGAAGTTCAGAGAATTATTTTTATATATCTTCTTCTATAAATACCTATATTTTAGCAACGTGATATTTTGAAAGGGGGAAATAGTTTAGAGTTCCTTTTTAAAATTATTATAATTGGCGAATTTACAAAAATTTATTTAAATTTAACCATGGCTGCTTTTTTTAGATTTTAAATTTTAATCTTAGTATCAAAGCGCAAGTTCCCCCCGTAGGGAGGAGTGGCGAAGCCATTGCCTGGTCTATATATTATAAAATTATGAGGGGAGAAACAACAGAAGCATTTACTTTAGAAAGTTGTTGTTTTTTTCATTCGTGAGGCAATTAGCGAAGTTAAGGGACGTCAAAATGTATGTAGGTCCTTAACCCAAGTAGCCAGACAAACAGATTTCATGGGATTGTAGGATCTAAAAAAGGCGCAACTCTCCTTAATCCGCTCTGTTTATGCAAGTATTGAGGTCCCTTATGAAAAAAAGAACAGGAAAATTCCTGTTCCGGCTGCTAAATACCGAGACATCTGCAGCTCAAACTCTGAAGCGTATAATTAGGGGAATGTACCGGTAGACAAATCGGCAAGCATAGCTGTTTTGGCAATTATTATTGAATAAAATTGCAGAAAGTAAAAGAATACTGATTTCTCAGTAGAAGATATACGTAGAAAATACTATATATAACGACAAGCTACAAATTTTGGATCTTCCTTGAAGTTATTCAACAGCTAAAAGCGTTGAGCTTTGGACTTCAAACAGTGCATTGGATTAAATTCGTTCATATAATATAACATATAACATTAATGTAGAATGTTACTTTATCCCAGAAGCTCCGATATCCGTTTACCTTGCCATTATCCTGATAGACATGTTATACTTGTTCTTCAGACACTTCTCCAAGGATGTCTGCAAAAGCTTTTGAATGTGACGGTAGGACATTCACCTTGAGGAATATCCTATATCCCATAGTAGAAAATGTTTTAGTACGCCACCATTACAATCCTGAAAACTTTTTTTCCCAAGAAGTTTTCCTCAAAGCAAACAAAAAGAGAGTCACACCTGCAGCTCCACCTTAAGATGTGTTTCTGAATATGTGGTCTTTCACGAGTTCCTTTATTTGTGGACCCACAAAGACCAGCCTTCTTTTACGTGGACTCAGTGATTGTTGGATAGTTTTAGACCACATACTCAAAGATTCTAGAATTTTTATCTGTTATTTCTTTTACGAATTGCTTCTTGAGATGACACTCCAAGTAAAGCTGATGAAAAGGTACATTTTGTAAACCAACTGAGGATTATTCTGGACACTGCAAATTCCTAGATCATATGACATCCGTGGCGGCCATTTTGATTCCACTTAATGAATGACATTTGCTCTACCAAAGCATTTTGTCCAGTTAAGATCACTTGACAAAAGATTTATTGAGATTTATTGAGATCCAGGCGTGCAAGGGCCAACCGACCCACTCGAAGCAGCCCTTAAAGTTTTGCGATTTTTTATGAGTCATGATGACAATTGTTTATTCTTCTATATTACCCCACAATTTTCGAAATACTTGTCTAAACGATTTTTAAATATATTCAATGATTCCCTTCCCACCACTTCAACTGGTAATCTGTTCCACTTGTCTATGACTCTATACGTGAAGAAATTCTTTGCTATAACAGTATCAAACCTTCGACCCTCGAGCTTGAAACCGTTATTTCCACAGGTATTGTTCATTTCACTGAAGGTAAAGAGGCGCCCAAAATCTAGCTTATCGTAACCTTTCAGTATTTAAAAAACTTCGATCAAATCTCCTGAGGCGGGGGCGTATCTAATAACCTAGATAACAGCTGCGATTCGACGGGGCATTAACTGGATTAGGTTCTAGATGTAGGAGACATCAATGAATTGTGCAATTTGGCCAGATTGCATGAATGCCCTCCCTGACGTTTGACACGTTCGAGGTAGTCCCATAGATTTTCAATGGGGGGTAGCTCTGGTGATTCTGCAAGCCAATCCAGATGTGTGATTGTTCCTGAATGTTCATCACACCAGTCACTCACAGTTCTAGCCCGGTGAGCGCAGAAGTTGTCATCCTGGAAGACGGGGATTAGAATGTTATGTTCCGCGTTAAAATGAAGAGCAAATGGTAAAACCTGGTCATCTAGCAGCTCGATGTGGGCATAATGGTCTCAATTGTCTTTCAACTCAACCAAAGGACCCATTTCCGAATAAATAAAGCACTCCCATACATCACAGATCTTCTTCTCGTTTCAGGGTCTCCAGGGTACATTGTTTGTATCTTCTTGCCTAGTGTAACCGGGTAACTTTGTGGGCAGAGGTGAGAAAGGGCATCTAGCGTGCCGCTCTGCCCCATATGTTCATGCTATGCAGTTCCCTGCAGAGTGTGCTTTTCAGCCGGCGTTGGCGTCTTGCAGCAATTTCTGCCTTGAAGCGAAGCGTTTTTTGGCCACAAGCCGTGAAACACGCCGGCGGTCCCGGTCTGTCAGTATCGTATTTCAGTAGCAATTCTGACGGGAATTTCATGTGGACCGGGATTTTTTCCATTACAGGTAGGCCGTGTGACCGTACGCGCAGATATTACTGCAAATTCCGCTACATCTTCAAAATTATGATACAAACAGAAGAGTAGATGCAATCTCCTTAGAATATTTTAGAAATCGATTAAGTTCCGCATCTGTGACTAATTAAAAAGTTCGATACTGAAGGTATTTGTGGTTTGCAGGACAAGAAAACGGTGAATAGTACGAGTAATTCACGGGGTTGAATCGGAATGGAAGGTAGTATCTAATGGCGTTCCACAGGGATCTCTACTGCGACCACTTCTATTTATTCTATATGTTAATGATATAAACAATAAACTTTTGTGTACAATCTCGAAATTCGGCGATGATATAAAACTAGGATGAAAAGCTATCAGTTTCTGGCCGATATATATAATTCAAACATCGCTCCACAAAATCGTAAAGTGGTCCACTAAATTTGAAAAAGAGCTTAATAAATGTAAATTTTAACTATACCATGTCAGGAAATCAGGACTATTCTTGCGTGAGGTTCTCACTGAAAAAGATTTAGGAGTTTCCATCAACAACGACTTAAAATTACAAAACAATGAGTGAAGTCGTGCAAAAAAAGGCGAACAAACTTAAGTTTAATCTATAGATGTACAAGTCCATCTTAAGGGCACACTTGGAATATGCGCGGCAAGTCACTTGTCTTTATGTTTAACAAGGTCAACAGACCTAAATCGCGGGCTCTTAATTATTTCAATAATTTTGAAAAAAAAGAAAATTAATTAACAAAAGTATTATTAATTAATAAACATATGATCTGACCTTAAGACCTTCAAAACTTTCAAAAATTCATTGAAAAGTAAAATGGTTTTCACCCACCCCCACCGACCGAAGAACCGACATAGTAACTAAAACGTTGTAGAAATGTTACAAAGAGTGGAGCGTTGCGTCAGTAAGATGGTTCACGGCTTGAGACAGATCAAATGACGACAGGTTGAAGATGGACACCTTGAAGTGACTTAAGACCACTAGCTTCAATGGTGAACTGATCCAAGATTTTAAAATAAAAAAGGGTTTTGACAATGTTAAATCTGAGTTATTCTCCAACTATAAAAAAATCAAGTAGGCCAAAAATCTAATAGGACCCAAATCAAATAAGCCTAAAATCAAATAGGCCAAAAATCAAGTAGGCCAAAACCAAGTAGGCCAAAAATCAATGGATTCAAGATACAAGTAAGTCATTGTGAAACTAAAAAAAATCACTTAGGAAGCAATTAATCACTGGAATCCGTTTTATTGAAAACATAGTGATACTGTCAACATTCTGAGAAATTAGTAAGTTCTAGTTTTAAAAGAAATTGTTGAATGCTATTTCAGCAGCCGCGTAAAATTGATCCTAGTATTAAAAAAACTCATTCCAAAAGAAATCATTCTCCCTTCCAATTCCTAGTTTCTTGCTTATTTCACTTTTAAAGTGATATTTAAATTTTCTCTCATGCCTGTTCTTTCTTTTTTACTTTTATTTTTACTTACTTCTCTCTGTATCTCCCCCTCCCTCCTTTATTCTTTCTTGCTTTCCATTTCTTCTTACACCCACCCTTTCCCTTGGTCTATATCTCTTGCGTTAATCTTTTTATTACCCTTGGCTGTTTTCTTCAGCTCGGTCGCTTCTTTATTTGACTTCCGCATATGCCTCTAATAAGTACGGATGCGTTTCTCTCCTTCTTAATCCTCCTTCTTCCTCTTTCATTGGGTATTTCTTGTATAAAATTTGGTTCTTCATCTTTTTATTTTATTATATACACTGTTGTCTCATTATATTTTCTCATAGTTTTCCTTGGAAATGACCTGAATAGAGTTCTAAAGTTCTCGGAATCATCTCATTTTTCTGTAAGATATTGCAATCATTGCAGATCTTGGTTATTTAGATATATTTATATATGAATAGGAATAACTCCTAAAGGCAAGATATCCCGTGTTACTTTGTGAGTTCTCATAATTCATATATAAATATATATAAATAAAGTGAGTTTCTCCTATAGATCTTCAACTTAAGATGCACTATTAATTAAAACACGAAGATCTTCGTGCTTTATCCTCGACATTTGGATAATAATCTATCTTCAGGTGGATAACACCTTACGAATTTTTTTTAAGAAATATTCGTGCAACTGCTCGAAATACGAGTTCGAGCAGAAGGTAACGTCTCTCATGTACTCTAACTTCATGAGTGCTGGAAAGACTCGTGAGCAGTAACTTGATCGTCATTGACCGTCGGGCTCTTAATTAATGCCCGCTTCTGATCTGCTCCCATAAAACCAGCGTACCTAACAACGCTCACTACTTTCCCTCTGGTCTTGTTCACCTTCGGTACACTTGAACCCAGCCGCAGCCCTTGTCGCAAGGCCCATCTTTGGCAGAAGCTCTATACTTCTTTGTCAGATATACACCCTGAACCACGCTAATAACTTTCAAGTGAAATTTATGATTTCTCAGTTCTCAGTGAACCAATTTTTATTAAAGTTTTCTCAACTGATCCGCACAATATGGCAACAATAATTCTGTTTCCATTTTACAGTGTTACTGCATTCAATTTTTATTTTAGATTCGTCGTTCTTTAAATGTACTACGCTAATAACATCTATCCTCTTTAAGAACAATAGGACGTCACAGGGGCCTCAACGATGAAGAAAAGTCTTTTATCATCAATAAAAGTGCTGAAGGCACCTCTGTTCACGTTACTGCGGAGAGGTTAATTAGCAATGTGTGCACAGTAAGACGATTTCTGAAGAACTATTCGCTAAGGAAGAAGCGATCCGATTGTTCGATATCCATGACTGTGAGGGACAAGTAAGGATTCAAGGCATATTTGCCGCCAGTTACTTGGGAAACTCGGACAAAAAGCAAAGTCATTTTCAACCCTTCTGTTCATCCTCATGTACCAAAGACCACCAGGAACCCTATCTTGGGAACCATGCCTGCCTTTCGAGCTCCCCTGAAACTTCCTCCTTTAATGCCCCGCCACAAGCCTTTGAGGCTTTAATGGTCCTGGAGGTACATATCGTTGGACATGAGTTGCGTTCTCTTGACTGACGAAACCAGGACGACCCTTGACGGCCCTAACGGATGGGCAAATAATTGGGTCTATTTCGGAGATGAGCGTCACCAACGTTTGTGACGTCAACAACAAAGAGGATGAGTTGTGTTCATGGCAGGTATAATTTGACACTGACTTGTTGACCCATTCAGGGTGCCTGATGTATTTAAAGTGACCACAACCGCCCGCTGCATCTCTCGAATGAGGTCTCAGATCGCTGGCTAGACGACATGCCGTTGTCACTTCTAAGGACTCTAGTTCACATACTTTTCATGCATGGCAACGCTCTATCCCGCTTTGCCAAGGCCATCCAAGCGTCCCTAGGCTCTTACAGCATAAAAGGTGACAAGTTAATGGTTGTCACTTCCAAGGACCCTAGTTCTCATGCTTTTCATTCGTGGTAACGCTCCACCCTACTCTGACAGGGCCATCCAAGCGTTCTTAGGCTCTTATGGCATAAAAGGTGACAAGTTAATGGTTGTCACTTCCAAGGACTCTAGTTTTCATGCTTCTTGTTCATGTTAACGCTCCATCCTACTCTGCCAGGGCCATCCAAGCGTTCCTAGGCTCTTTCGGCATAAAAATGGCAGGTTGGTGTGACTGCCAGCCTCTCCGTATTTTAACCCGAACGAAAATTTGCGATCCATCATTAAACAAGATGTTTATGTCAATGGACGACAATTTTCGTTTAAAGAATTCTTATGGGTGACCTTTAAAGCTGCAGCAGAGGCAGTCTATCCTGTTTCTATTAATAAATTGACAGATTCTATGCATGATATGGATTTTGATATCATCCGACGAAATGGCACTTTTGTAGGCAAATAATTTCTCATCAATCGTGTATTATAATTAGGGTTTTCTATTAAATATATAGGCAATGTATGCTTAATGTGTATAATTATCCTTAGTTTTCTCTAGAATATGTCTATATGGGCTACTTTCATTCAAAAACTATTAGCGTGGCTTATCCAAAAAACGGCGAATCTGAAATCAAAATTAAAAGACCTAATACAACATAATGAAAACATAACATTGGTGTTGTCATTTTGTGCAGATCAGCTGGGAAAGATTTAATCAAAATTGATTCGCAGAGAACTGAGAAAGCCTAACTTTCCTACCTAAGCTGTTAGCGTTGTTCAGAATGTATAGGAAATTTAACCATCTTCCCAAGTCACCCATCTTGATAGGCGTCATGCCCAAAGTAGCGACCCCATGTCACCGCCCTGAGAGCGTTCTCTACTACACAGTCACTCGTCGTATGCCCACGGACAGTCTGATCGTGGCATATACTTATGTACCTACCAGTCAGTAATTCTAGAGCTCTACATTCAAATAGGTCTAGGAAGAAATGATCTCTTCTTGTTCAGCCAGCTCCCTTGCCCCCATATGCCTCCTTATGAATCGTGCTAGAGCTGTACTAGTCTGCTGTCCCCAAAACGGCCGTCTCTCCTCTTGCAAGGCGTACGTCTTCAAATTTTCTCCTATTGTTCTTACAATAATATCCGATGTTATCACGGTGTTGCGAATAAACCCACTTCGTTACGCCCTTCTTTCCCCAGGGACGCTGACTCATTCATGTTTGTATCAAGAGCACTTGTCGAGCGACTAGCCCTGTATTGCGCTTCAATCTCAAGTTCCTCATCATATGCCTCATATTCGTGCAACCCCCACAATATATGAACATAATGGCGACTTCTTTTTCATTGAAGACATGCAGTATGCATCTTTTAATGTCGACCTTCTGCCTCTAACCCTAAAAAAATTCCCCAATGTATCCTCCTACACCTCCATATATTTGCAATTCGCTTCTATCTATATTAACCGCATCTGGCGTAAAGGAAGTTTGGCCTCGGCCTGGGGAAACGCATTGGTCCCGACTGTCGTCAAAATGGACTCTGAACCGTCGGACGTTTTATTTTACCGTAAAATAAACCATGTCTGCTGTCCATGCAAGATCATGGATGCGATGGTAGCCTCGCGCCACTTCTTTCTTGCCAAGTAATATTCCTTGTACTCTAATTCCCAGTATGGCTTCGCCCATTTCTGCAGTGTTCTTTATTCTCTTTTATGCTTTATCCACGACGTCCAGTGGGATTTCTTGAGCCGTACTTGCATCCTCGCTGTATTTTTCGACATCTATAAGGCTTTCGACATTACCCGATGCTTTTCTATTTTTCTCGTTTGGATATTTTTTTTTACTTCTTGTAATTCAGCCTACATTCATTTCCCATTTTTTACGAGACCGTTACTTCTAGGTTAGTCTAGGTTCTTCCTACTCGGCCTCTTTTCCATGGAGGGGTTTTTCCTAGAGCTCAGTAATGAGTGCTCTTCTCCCTTTGGTAGTAAACATGGTCATTTCCTCTCTTCAGCGTTCCAAAAGCAGCGTAATATACGTTGAAGACCTAGTTGTTACATATCACTGACTGGGAATCCCTTTTCACGGTCGCCATATAGGTCCAACTTTCTATCACTCTGACCTTTGAGTAAGCTACTTTTGGATTCTTTTTAGTCCCCACAAGTATTTTTGCTATTTCTTCCGCTCCCACCACTACCGACAATTCGGCACTTCATACCGGCAAAGCCATCAGTAGGGTTTCTAGCTTTCATGAAATTTTCATGGCTTCCACATCATTGTCGCCACCCACTCTACTCTCAAACCCTTAATCTATCTGCTCCACGCTATATAAAGCACTGACCACCGACGTTACTCCGCACCCACAGTGTCCCGGTCTAGTCCAAATTAGACTTTTTTCTGCGTACTATAGAGCTCTGCATTCTTCTTAGTCAAATTTCTAACCATACTCTTCGTTTGGCTTCAGGGAGCTTCAGCTCTTCTGCAGTGGCCAGCCTTTGCGCCGAGTAAGATGTCTTTTCCCTACTAAATCGACTATCACCCTGTCCGCGAAAATATTTCTGCGCTCGAGCAAGATGCCTATTGTCCCATCTACGGAAGACGATTGGAACCTTTTTCAGGACAGTAGCACAGCTGTCTTCCACCTTCCTATTCAATGTGTTTTAGGTCTATGCGGTCTCTTTCACGATTGCTCCTATGTGGATGATGTCTACAGCAAGAATTTGCCACCACACTTTGCCAGTTGCGACTCTTTAAAGACGGCTGTTCTCCTCTTGTCTCAGTTCCTGAGTTCTTTGGCGATGCATCCACTCACTCTCAGGGCACAGCCATCTTGATCGAGGGTTCGCGTACTCACCACAGCTTGTTTTCTTCCGTCGTGATGGATACGGTGCATCGTCGTATCGATCCCTTCCTTCTACTCACCAATTGTTTTTAGTGCTCGAAAGAGCTCTACTTCATCTGAATGTCCCTCCTTAATGTCGTCCTGCTCCCTGCCATCTAACTCTTATTTATTAATGCAATTTCTGAATTATCCCATTATCATCTAATAAAAGTACCGCCTTATTTCTTGCACCCTCCATCGATGGGCTCCATGGTAACGAGACGGCTGACCAAACTGCTCGTTAGCCTCTACCCCAGCGCACCCAGTACCCCCTTCATTTCGCTGATTTCCTTCCACATGCGAAGACCATCATTAATAAAAAGAAATCGCTGGCTGCGTGTAAAATTCGGCTTCTGACCATATTATACTGCATAAAACTCCACCTTGGCTACTGGGCTCCATCTTTCCACCAGTCCCGCCATAAAGAGGTGGTGCTGGCCTGCCTCGGCCTGTCATACCAGTCCAACCCTCGGACACCTGATGTTTAGCGATCTCCATCCCACCCGTAACCCATGTCGTACAAGTCTCTCTGTGCCCTACCATATCATTGAGTGTCCCTTGTATTCCATCCCCCACCACCGGTTCTTTCCTTCTCTCCCTTCTTACCCTGACTGAGAGCATTTGCGTCTAATCCTGGTTGAAGGGACCTGGTTCTCTGTCAATGGTATTTTCTCCTCTGCCACCCGTCTTTTCACGTTGATACAGTCCCTCGCGTGTTTTCCTCCCATTCTCCCTTCTTTATTCACCGTTATCTACCTCACAATAATAATTTATGACAACTTACAGCTTAACATTTAATTTATTACATAAGCAAAAACCGCAATCAAGGTGACGCGGAAATAATCATTTCTCTCACGATAATGATAGATAGTTGGATAAATAGATTGATAGTTTTTAGGACTCTCACACTCCCTTGAATTCTCTCCATTAATAATACGCCTTAGGCCCTTCTCAACTGCTCCTGATTTTCCTCAAAAATTCCTGCCAGGCAAAACTTTCCATGGAAATGGAGGGCAAACCATTATTTAACCGCTTCTACTTCCTCTCCCTTCCCTTACCACACAGATCCCCCTCACTTACGCTACAAGGAGATATTTTTTAAGCTCCCGAGATCCCTTTCGGGGAAAACTATTTATTTCTTAATTAAAAATAGTTAATATTTTTTTCGGACGTGAGTCAATTCGTTAGGATAATTGATCCCTTTTTTTTGGAAACGCAGGTAAACAATGAGCCCTAATTCATATTCAAAATTTTTGGCGCGAAAAAGAAAACATTAATATTAATTTAAAAAAGCAGAAAATAAAAGAGTTAAAGCTATGGGGATTTCACGGGTAGTTTCCCGGCCTTAGGCAAGCAATTGAGAGGTATGTGTATCTGTGGGCGTGTATGTGTGTTTTACCATCTCTGTACACCTTAATTCGTGACTCCGGCCTCTAACCTTTCACAATGTGGAAGCGATACTAGATCATTAGCCGATATTGAGGTCTAAAACAGCTCACTTAATCTAACAAATAAAACCTACCATAACATCTGCACAAAACTTTAAGAGGAACGAACTAACCTATCTTTCCCTAACCCAATCTCACTCATTTAAGTGCCAAGATTTCTTTTCGCAACATTAAATTATAACTAATAATAATAATAAGATAATTAATTATAATAATAAATAATAATAATATAATTAACAAATACTAACACTACAACTAATAATATAATAACAAATACTACCACTAAAACTAATAATAATAATAATAATAGTACAACCTACTCATTTGTGTACACCGGCTCAATATAATTTATTCATTTTATTTAGAGCGAAAATAGCAGTGACGTCGCCACCTTGGAGGTGATGATCAGCCAAGCTACAGCTGACATCTGAAAGATTGTGTGCGCTCATGGCACCAACTTCCGCGGGTAAATATCTTCAATACATTTCACTTCCTATATATTCACGACTTTCTTTTCCGATCTTTTATTACACATATTCTGGCGGCATGACCTCGTTGGTCTTCTCTTCTTAGTTTCAATTAAATTTTGAATACTGTGAAACGGCAGGGCGCGCAACTCTTCTAAAATTTATCCTGTCGTGCAGCAACGCTGAATTTCCTTCTTAGAGCTTAAATCTAGAAATATCTCGAGAAGTCCCCAGTAGTGGTGGAACCTACTCGGCTTTGTATACCTGTACATATCCATACACGCGGTTATTTAGCGTATGATAACCTCAGAAATTTTGATGTAC
Organism: Ceratothoa steindachneri; assembly: GCA_963969495.1. Taxonomy (NCBI): domain Eukaryota; kingdom Metazoa; phylum Arthropoda; class Malacostraca; order Isopoda; family Cymothoidae; genus Ceratothoa; species Ceratothoa steindachneri. The sequence continues at coordinate 42,902,472 of OZ018329.1, forward strand.
ACAATCACAAGCCAAATCAAAATTGCCAATCAGTGCAAGACAAGTAATGAGTAATCTTAAAACAAACAAACATGGGTAAGCATAAATAAACAACACACCCGCATATATATATATATATATATATATATATATATATATATATATATATATATATATATATATATATATATATGCTTTATTTTATTTTAATTTATCCTCCGTCGTGGTTTCAAGCCTTTCAATTGAATTTATGAGCTAACTTTATTTTTTTCCTCTACTCACTTCATTTATTTAATTTTTGTGGGCACTTCACATCTTTTGTTTATTTTTATTTTTTTAGTTTTGGATTTATTTATTTTCCCTTCTCCTTTTGTTGGAACTTTGCCTCCTTTGTTTATTTTTATTTTGCTTTTATTTATTTTCTTTGCTTTATTTCTTTTCCCTTTTTCTTCTGTGGACACTCGCCTCTTTTTTATTTAGCTTTTATTTAGTTTTTTATTTGTTCTTTTTTGTTACTTTATTTTATTTTGCTTTATTGTGGTCACTTCGCCTTTTTTCCTATTTGTTTTTGTTTGTATTTTTATTGTTGGTTTTGACTTGTTTCTTCTCTTGAGTTTGTATACCGTCTAATTCGGTTACGTAACGATAGCATTTACTAACTCTCTCGCACAGATTCTTCCTCTTGTGAATTTCGATATTCTTGCAACCTTGTGTTGCCTCTGCTGCGGTATTGTTGCTTTCATTGTAGAGTGTAGGAATTATTTCTCCTTTCACCTTTTCCCATGTTTTTCTCCCTAGCCCTTGGCCTTCCATATTAATTGGCTTCAACCCTGCTCTTGCGTGGAGGACTGCTTGGCTAATACGGTCGATTTTCCTTGCACCAACTATTAGAAGAGTAGCCTTGTTTTGTACTCTCTGAATTGTCCTGAGAGAGGTAATACTAGCCATCTGCGTTTGAAATGCTAGATACACTGGGATGGAGCGTACCAAGGCAGTCTGCATCTTCTTCTTATTTAGCACGTTAAGATCTCGCAACCTGTAGAGTTTCCGAAGTTGCCTTTTAACTAGGGAGAATCTGGTGTTGACGTGGAGGTTGTAACCAGACTTGGTGACACGTAAACCCAGGACTTTACCCTCATCTGAGTAAGAATAGAGGTCGTTGTCAGCGATGATGTTATCGAGTTTCCGACGGTTCATTGGTATTATCTAGAATTTAGGGCAGATTGCTTTTTATCTTCCACTTCTTCTAATATCATGATGTTATTGATTCTGGCAGCTGTCTCCCTTGCTTTCACTCCGGCGTTCCTGTAGGAACTAGGGACGATTTGAGAGATGTCATCTGCAAATTGCAGATTCATCGTATAGTCTCTTACTGGAGCAGGGAGGTCTATTGTCTACACGAGGTACTGTAATGGACTCAGGCAGCTGCCTTTTTGAACTCCCGCCTCGAATTGGAATTTGGGTCCTGTGTAGCCCTCGATCAAGATTTGGGCTCTCCTCTCCATAATATAATCACAGAGGAGCCTTTCCAAGATTGGGTTCAGCTGAAAGTTTGAATAAGGAAAGGTTGGAAAGGGTATTTATTAGTCCAAGCTTGAACGTAAGGTCAAAGGGAACGAGTCAAACAAGAAGATCGAATTTTTAGAAAAGTTTTAATGGTCGATTCCAACTTGTAGCTTGAGTGTTAGGGTTGATATTTCTTCATTAATTATGATGGCTTCTAAGATTTTTAGTCTAGATGGATTTCTCTTTTTCTTTTTATTATGGTGTCCTCGACCAATATATTATGAATGCTTTCCATGTGATTTTTAAGCGCTCTGTTTTGACGATGCATTGTTAAATGCCTCGAAAGGGTGGTGGTTGCCATGCCAACATACTAGAGTTATTATGAAGCTTACAGTCTTCATGTGAGCATTTGAACCTGTATTCTATGTTGGTAGACAGTATTTTTCATATATATATATATATATATATATATATATATATATATATATATATATATATAAGAAAAGGTGCTTCCAAGTAATTTCGAACTTTATTCAGTTCATTTTCAAGAATAACTACACGAGAAAATAATATAATAAGGGTATATATGTATATATAAGCTAGTAAAAGATAAAGGACCGCCTCTAAGACAAGAAATCACCAATGAGGAAGTAGAAGAGGGATGGGTAAATTCAAATTAAAACTTAGCTATAACAGGTAACAAGGTTAAACCGAGAGCTAATAAAGAGTCCGTTTTAATCAGCATAAATACGATGTTAGGAGAGCTGTAAATAATAGTGCGGTTTTTGTGCATATGTCCGAAAATTACCACTTAATTAATTGGAATTCAGCAAAATTTATTTTTCCCTCAAATGACTCAATTAAAAGAAACTTTGTTGAATGTTCATGTATAAGCAAATTTAATAACTTTAACATTTCTCCTGGCCTTTTTAAAATGTAGGTTTAAAATAAAGTATTTGGTACAAGATGGGAGAGTTCAAATGTACAGGCTAACTAACATCTGCATTTTTGAACAGTGGTGGGGGTATATTTCTCCAGGAGAGCCTCCCGGAGAGAAGGGTAAGAGAGACTAGCAGGGTTCTATAAAAGAGATGAAAAGCCATCTATTACCTATAGGGCAGTGCCCTTATAAGTGATTTTAGCTTGTGGGCGTCACTGGTAATCTGGGTCAGGGTGAATAACAACTCAATTTGGGTAAACTAAGATTGTGTAGACGATCTTTGTAACTCTGTTAAGAGATAGAGAAATTGAAATTACTTCAGTAGAATTATCGGCGTCGCCCGTTTTTGAAGAAGGTGATTTGTTGGTGTCATTGTCCGTTTGTTTGCCCTTTGAGCCCACTCGAGTCGCTTGAAGTCACTCCGGAAAATTATATTTTTAAGATCACTGGTGAAAATGAGTTTTGTTTTGCTTTTTTTTGGCCTCATTCCAAGGTGATGATGATCTTTGAGGTTACTCCAGGTTCCCCACTTGTAGCGAGAGAAGATACTTGTGATAAAAGAAGGTGGTTCTCTTTGATTTTGGCGGGGTCACTAGTTCCTTGGAACAAATATTTCTTCTCTTGCGTTTGAATCCAAATTCGGGAGTCGAGTTCGTTCATAGCTGTGTTCACCAAATGAAATCGTATTTGGATTTAGAAACAATTTAATAAGATAACTTTATTTTGCACTTGACGTTTGGTAAGATAAATAAGTGGACACGGTGAGTTTAAGTCCTTTTTCAGTGGAAAGAGAGACTGTGAAAGACTTGTTCTGCCTGAAGTGATTTGATCGACTGTAGTTTAATGTCCTATTATGTTTTATTATTTATCTGAAAATAAAGTACGTGTGCTAGCTTCGGTCATCAATCTGGTTTCTCGGGGAAGAGCTTGGTCTGAAGTAAGTGAATGTTCATTAGTGTATGTTCGAGTGAGAGAGCAGATATTATCTGAATTATTATTAAATAATTTATATGAGAATAAAGATAAACAAGTCGGGAGAAAGTTTAGGAGAAGGTTTTATAGGATTTCAGTCGAGCAGAGTGGCGTTGATGAACAAAATGGAACGAAATGGTTAAATGACAGTTTTGAAGATTTTGACCAAATGGAAACAGGCAAATCATCATAGGTCAGTCGGAAGATTCGTGTCTGAGAGTTTATGTGTAAGAGCATGTAAATGAATGCTCCATATATATATATATATATATATATATATATATATATATATATATATATATATATATATATATATATATATAAATATAAATAAGACAACCAGGACGACAGGAAACAGATGCATTGTTTTTATTTATTAATACGACAACGTTTCGGGGTCCAGCCTACTCATCAGGGTACCGAACTTAACACAAGAACAGCTAATTTAGGACAATACTATTTGTCTATATTATTTATTCAGACATTTAAAATCTCATAAGTACAAAATTGATGATACAGTGGGAAGCATTTAACGGATAACGAGGAATAGGACCGAAGATATTCGGTCATTAAGGATGTGTTTAGCTTTCCAAATGTATAAAAATTCAATAATGCGTAGGTCGGGGGAGGTATTGGGAGAAGAAAGTAGCGAGAATTTGTCGAGTCGGTATTTACTAGGGATTTATAAATTTCATCATGGTCTTATTGTAGAGTGGTCGGGTTTGTCCGGGGGAGAGTCGTGTTTTGCATGACATTCCAGCGTGCTGATCAACTCTTGAATGAAGGGTTCGACTCGTTGAGTTGATATAGGTTACTTCGCACGACGCATACTTCTATATCTACATATATAGGAGAAGAACGACAAGCTATTGGAAGGGTGTCTTTGTAACAAAGAATGAGCCGATTTTATAGATATTTGACGTGATTATCTTTAAATCCAAAAAGAGAAGTGTTTCTGAATTATGAAAATGATTTCAGTAGGCATTTTCGATGTTTCTGGGGCAAAGAAGGGTACCAAACAAAAGCGGATTAGTTTATTTGCCGTGCCTTAATTACAGGAGAAATAACGTAATTGCCAAGGTTCTTCCTTATGGGGTTCTCTATTATAGAACTTAGGAATCCATTATCTTTGACAATTGCCCTTACAAAAGAGAAATCTTCATGTAAGAGTTTATAAGTGGAGCAGATCTTAAAGAAAATGTGAAAAAGAGTAGCAATAGAATTTAGTTCAGATGAACGAGGAATAAAACTAAGGAAGCTGATTCCTAGACAGGTAAAGGTGGGTTTGCGGTATAGAGTAGAAGAAAGACATTAGAGCTACGGTTTAGGTTTTCTAAATAGGGCAGGGAGCGATTGTTTTCTAATTTTATTGTAAATTTTATGTTCGCGGGCCGAGGGTTAATAAATTCCAGAAATTTAGGGCCATATTATTCTTTACGGAACATCATCAGATAGTCGTCAAAAAAAACTATAAAAGACGGGAGAGAATTCCTGGAGCCATAAAGCCTTATGAAAGCACAGAAAGAGATTTGTAAAGGTTGGACTTTTGAGAAGCCCCACCCTATCCTCTTCCTTTTGTAGGGTAAAGCTCATTATTAAAAGAGAAGTAGTAATTGGATAAAAATGAATTGAGAAGAGAACGAAATTGACGGTGGTCGAAACCAAAAAATTTAGAGGAACTGAAAAGACTATTTATAATGATGTCAATAGTTTCTTGTAATGAGATGTAGGTAAACAAATTTGGAAAATCAAAGCAGGCTAGGTATATTTTTGAGCGTTTGAAAGGCCCGAAATTTGCTCTAGAAAATCTGGTGAATTCTTGAAAGTAAATTTATTTTGACGTAGAGGGAGGTATAGAAATTTGGTCAAGGCATAGGAAGGGATGTTTATAGCAGAGAAAATGGGTCGCAGTGGAAGCCGTATCGAATACCCGGGAAGGAACCCGAAGCGAAAAGGCGAGCATGTCTCTGCTTAAATTAACTTTAACTTTTTAAAATTTAGATAATACAGGATTAATTTTGTCATCAATTTTAAACAACATTTTAACGGATGAATAAATCATAACAAATATGTAGTATCCAATAGATCCGTAGGCATTTTTTAAATATAATCATCTCTATTCATAATAACCACGCCATTACCTTTATCCGGACGGCAAATTACTGGGGAATTATCCGAAGCTATTTTTCTGTAATTTCTTTTACATCATTTCTTTTAAGTATTGGAGTATAGACTTTGAGGGGATTGAAATTGGAAAAGTATTTAAATGCCATAGATTAAATGGAACTTTTTATGTGATCAAAATTACTTATTTTATGTTCGTAATGGAGTGAATTCAGAGAAGATGCAAGTTTTTCAAAAGCTAAAAAATATTTATAGAAATTAATTTTGAAAATTGGAACAGCAAAGTCAAGGTTAAAAACGAAGAGTACACAGAGTAAAGGGGAATGAGATTCCGACGAACAATTAAATATTACACAGGAAACAGCAAATGGGTTGATACTATTATGAATTCTCAAGTTGGCTAGTTTGCGCTTTTGAGAAATCGACACATTGGAGGTACAACGTGAACATCTAGTTTAGCGAGTCTGAATACAACGTAAGATAAGTTCAATTTCAATTGGGAAGTTTTGTTCAATTAACATTTTTAAAGTTAAGCTCTTGATTCAAACGCTTACCTTGGCATTTTTGTAAAAATAATTAGGATTATAGGCCTTTCTTGTAAAATTTAAAGTGGAGAAACTTAGGAAAGACATCTATGTTTTGTATTACTCTAAGAAAGATAAATCAAACTCTTACTTCTCGAGCTTTTCCGAATGCCCAGATAGCTTCGATAAAGTCGTAGGGTGTCATGGCTGTGGTTGCGTCATAAAATTCACATAAGTGAGTCATTCGTTATGGTTCGAAGTTTTAATACGATAAGAGAACCAGGGTAACAGAAATATATAGATAAGAAATAAGAATAACAGGCACATAGATAGGCACATGCTAATAAAACTAGTTAGACTAACAATAACAATTATAATAAGATTCGTAGACATGTTCATAAAGCTACACCAAATAGTAAGAAATAACATTGTACACACACACACACTAAATTAGGACTGTATTTTATTGATTCCTACTATAAAAAGGAAGAAGAAGGAAAGAAGATAGAGATATATGGAAGGGAAACGAATAAGTGAACGTGAAGTAGAAATAACACATCTGAGCAACCAAACACGTACTTAAGGTAAAAAGAGGAGAAAGAAGAGGGATGGAAGAAAAGGAAAATGAATACTATAACACTGTGGGGGAATTCCACGTGGAATTTCTTTTCCAGCACGGAAGTGAGGTCCATGCGCTGGAGAAGGTTCTAGAATTTGGTTAGGCTTAAATTGGTAAGCCGGGTGTCTTGGAATTAACCCAGCCAGTGTGGTAATTCCATTTGACGATCGCCACCAAGCGATTTTTCCGACTCCACTCATCAACTCCTGTTGAAGCCCTTCTCGTTCCCTCCTCGTTTTCGGGTGGCGACAATACTCTCCCCTGAACCGGACGTTACTGCCCCCCTCTTCCCTTTGGAGAACTGTCATCACGTCAACTTCCCGCTCAGAAGCTCCGAGCGCCCTCGCCCTCACGGCATTGCCTACAGAAGACATCCGTGAAACCTTACCCTGACGTCTCACCCGGAATCCTCCGTAAGCCAACCCCTCTCCTCCTTCAGCAACCCATTTGAGTTAATCCCCCCCCCCATTTGAATAGTCTCCTTTTGTAACGCATTAATTTCTAACTTCAGAGTCTGATGCATAACTCTGCAATTCTCCCCTCGTTTACCAATTTAATTCTGCTCATTAATTCTCTTATTTTATGTAAATAAAATTATATTATTGTACATACCTCTTTAAATAACCTTGAGCTTTGCCATTGCCCAAATTTTACCTGACCTCGTTGCATTCTTTTCTCGCTGTTCCGCGCGTCGAAACTCGTGGCGTTCCGTCCCTTGTCGGTTCGCTTTAAGTTATTGGTCCCTTCCCCATATATATAATATGGTATTGATATAATGTAATGTCATACCCCGACATATATATATTTATTAATATACATATTATATAATTTTGGTGTCAAGTGTGTTTGGGGTTTTTATGAACCTGTGTCATTTTAATTTCGACATTAGAAGTTCTCTTGTTATTCACGTCTATCCCTTTTATTTTTAATTTTTGTATTGTACTGGCAGAAGGCAAGTTCAAGTTAATTGAAGAGCAGTGTAACGTTAGTGTATTCAGATTTTGTGTTGGACCCCAGGTAATTAATTTTTTTTTAATGTGTTGGAATTTTGGAGATTCTCCTGGTTATTAATCCAAAAGAGTTAAGGTGTTTGGTGTTCTAATTCCGGTAGGACCATTTTAATTTTTTTTCCGATTAGAAACAGCAGAGGTAGGGAGCTGTATCATAATTTTTTGGCGAACAAGGCCTTCACGAATATTCAAGTATTCGTTTCGCGTGGGTAGTGTCCTAGATCGTTGGCGTGTCAGTGTTCCCTCAGTTAACTGCATAACAATGTCATCCTTCGAAAAATTCAAGAGTCAGTGAGAAATATTAGATCTTTCGGACAAAGACCTGCTAAATTACGTACAGGAAGAAGAGAGGAACGGACGGGCAGAGCGAAGGGAAGAGGAACTAAGAAAAGCGGAGATGGAGAACAAACTGAAGATGGAGATGGAGGAGAGTAAACTGAAAATGGAGATGGAGATGGTGAAGAACAAAATGGAGATGGAGGAGAACAATCTGAATACGGAGATTGAGGACAAACTGAAGATGGAGATGGAGAAGAACAAAATGGAGATGGAGAAGAACAAAATGGAGATGGAAGAACGTGAACAAATTTGGCAGCATGAGCTGGAAATGAGCCGAAATCAAATGGATTCTCAGTCCATCGGTTCCCAGGCTGAAATCTCCCAAACTCCTTCAGTCAACCTTCCCGCTTTTAATGATGGAGAGGACTTTGGGTCATTTTTTACCCATTTTGAGAGAATCTTTCAAATCAATAGATGGGATCTCGAAAATGATTGCGTCGCTCGCCTACTTCCCCTCCTAAATGCCCAGTTAAGAGATATCTTCGTATCCCTTCCCCCCGGAAGCAACTTTGGACTATTCCACGTTAAAGTCCGCAATGTTAGCCGCTGTTCATATGAATAGGGAATTCTACCGCTCTCGATTCCGCCAGGAAAGGATCCGCCCGAGTCGAACATTTCGGCAACACGGGTTCATCCTCCAAAAACACCTTCAGTGTTGGCTGGATGCGTGCAAGATTCCCCAGGTCTACGAATTCCTTCTAGACTTCTTCCTTAGTGATCAGCTTTTAGCTGCCGTGGCTCCAAAAATTCGCTCCTTCATTAAGGATAAACGTTGTGTCACTTTGAAGGAATGCTTGGAAGAGGCCGATGTCTACGCGGGTAATCACAATTTATACCCTAAGGATGTTAAAAGGCTCTCCAATCACCCCCCCAAAACTAAATTGTATTGTCCTAAGACCCCTCCTATATTGGTTCCAAGATTTACCAAAGTTCCTAGTCCCTCGAAGCCAAGAAACTTCCATCCATCTGAACACAGAGACGTTGCGTAAGCCCCTAGTTCCCCCCCCCCCCCCGGTTGTGCCGTACCAAAAGAACCCGATCGTCTGCTACACCTGCGGAGTTCCCGGCCATTGCCGCATGAACTGTCCTCAAAACTCCCGATTCGCAAACTCTCAGTCCCACCAAGTGCACCAAATCTGGGCCACCCCTGATCCTCCTCCGTCGCCTCAGGAGACCCCCGATCCTTCCTCGCCTGCCAAAGACCCGGTCCATCAGGTAAACTTTCTCTTTAATGAGAACAACCCTGGTGGATTAAAATTCAAGAACGGAACTGTGAACGGTCGCCGAGTATCCACCCTCGTCCGTGACACCGGATGCACCTGCATCGTAATGTCTGAGGACCTACTTTCCCCTGTTGGCCCCGACCACAAGAAATTTGCGGTGGTCCACGACAACCTTGGCTGGGCCAGTCGTTTCCCAGTAATTCGTTGTCACATCGAGTGTGACTATATGTCCGGTTGGGCCGAAGTGGTAGCGACCCTAATCCAGTTCTGCTCCATTTTGATCGGTCAGAACCCCATAATCCACGACCATCCCGTGGCCCAGCCCGTGATTACCCGTACACAGGCAGCCCTGGAATCCCATGTACCCGTTCCCCTGGAAACCCCTATCGACCCGGAGTTCCAAGCCCTCTGGAGTGACAAATTTTCCCGCGCCCAGAAGGAGTGCGCAACTCTCCTCCCCCTTTGGGAGAAAACTAAAACCCTCGAGCGTGAGTCCACCCGAGGTAACATACGAGTGTCGTATCTCGTGAAGAAGGACTTATTGAGAGGTATAAGACCTACTTTGACCTTAAGTTACGAGAACAAAAATTCAAGCCTGGCGCGGAGGTGCTGGTACTACTTCTCACGGAAAGCAACAAACTCCTTAGCCAGTGGAAGGGACCCTACCCCGTCCTCGAGGCTAGAGGACCCGTGGATTACCTCATCCGTACTCCAACGGGAGCAAAGGTTTTCCACGTGAATTGTATATATTATCTCATTAATGTTCTTAATTATGATTTTTTTTTTGGGGGGGTCCACTTTGTTGTTTTTTCATTAGTCCCATATTCATGCCTCCATTTAATTGCATCCTCTTTTTTTGGTTCCACCGAAATGTCGCTAATGTTCTCCTGTGATTTTTTTTAGTTTAAAATTGTGCTAGTTAAATTGTCTCTAGGAGTGACCCGTTTAAGGCTTATGTCCGTAAATTCCCCGCTGAACTCAGACTCACTTTCTTTTGTGTGTGTGTACACCTGTCGTAGCAGGTCAGAATTTCTCTAGACCCTTGATAATTCTAGTTCGACAGGTGGGGGTGATCCTTTCCTACGCAACTGCTCTGTAAAGCATCATCTTTCGGATGGGATATGTGTGAGGGAATTCCACGTGGAATTTCTTTTCCAGCACGGAAGGCACTTCCATGCGCTGGAGAAGGTTCTAAAATTTGGTTAGGCTTGAAATTGGTAAGCCTCCTTTTCCCCCTATCCACAAGCGGTAGCCTCGAACCGCGTCCACTTCGGACCACCTTTTCAAGGGTGTGATAGAACGGGTTGAGGCAGCGTTAGTTTCAACTCCTATCACATATTATTTTAAAACCACGATGCTCCCACGTGCATCTTCGCTTCGAAGCTTGGCGCCTTATCACAGCCACCGGATGTCAATGTTTAAACAAGGAGGTTATCGTCCCCCCGTTCGCCCCCATACGCCGACCTCGCCAGATTGAGTTAGGCTTATGGGCAGATAAGGCATTGTTCCCAGGCTCGGCTGTGCATTCCCTCGAAGCTCCCACTCCATTGTCCCCCACGCTAAGGGAGTGTCTCGACTATTTAGATGGAAACTTTACCACTAAGATCAGATTGGAGATCCAGATTTTCGTCGCGAAACATCACCACGACCCTCTCTCCCTTTGTGCGCCAAGGGACCTCGACCTCGAGATTCACCATCACTTGTCCAGAAGGAGGACAATATCCCTTGAGTGCCAAAGGTTCGAGGCTTTCGTCACGCCAAGTCCTCAAGGCTTCCCCCTCGTTGTTCAGAAAGAGAACAACGTTAGAACAGCCATTGTTCTTGAGCCCGTAGACAAGAGACGGTTCTCACCCCCCCCCCCGGTTGTTCAGAAGAGAACAACGTAGAACAGCCATTGTTCTTCAAGCCGTTCGTCGAGAACGGTTCTCATTCCCAAGACGCCACGTCAAGATCCTTTTATCCCCCCCCCCCTTCGGCTGGAACTCGCCAGCGGACCGAAAATTCCTTCACGTCGCCTTCCACTGCACCACTAGTATAAAGTTACGTAAGCCAAACGTCACCTTTGAGTACTTAACCCTTTTGTCAATTCTTTCCTGTGCTTTAAATGGTTTAGCGAACCATCCCATCCCTTTAACTCTATATTTGTTTTACCTTTTTTTAAAATCCTTTAATCTCGGATTAGCCCAAGCCCCACGACCCTTTCCATTCTCTGTTTATGTCAATATTTTCCGTTTTGTGTTTGTTGATAGTTATTATTAATAAAACTCTATTTTTATTAATGATAGCAATATTATTATCCTTGAGCTCAGTTCCACTTCTTAAGCATATCGAAGATACTTAATATCGGCCGCCAGACATTAACGCACTCTAAAGATAATTAAAGAAGTTCCCTCAACGAATAGTTATATATGGTATATCGTCGAGAGTCCATTCTACGACAGAGGGTTAGAATCGCCTCGACGTGAAGATTCGAGGCCATTCGAGAGTATCGCTGTTTCTCCCACCCCTGCGGGGGGAGCCTCGGATTTTTATAGGGCTCGTCTACCATGTGGGAGACACAAGTTGAGGAGTCTCGCCGGACCCAAGAAGTTTTCCCTAGTTCCAAGCCAGGTGCTAACAACGAAGCAAAGTGACGGCTGAACTTTTGTGTCTTGGAATTAACCCAGCCAGTGTGGTAATTCCATTTGACGATCGTCACCGAGCGATTTTTTCGATTTCACTCATCCACTCCTGTCGAAGCCCTTCTCGTTCCCTCCTCGGGTGGCCGAAATACTCTCCCCTAGACGGGACGTTCCCCCCCCCCTCCCTTTGGAGAACCGTCATCACGTAAACTTCCGCTCAGAAGCTCCGAGCGCCCTTACCGTCACGTTATTGCCGGCAGAAGACATCCGTGAAACCTTACCCTGACGTCTCACCCGGAATCCTCCGTAAGACAACCCCTCTCCCCCTTCAGCAACCCATTTGAGTTAACCCCCCCCCCCTCCCTCCATTTGAATAGTCGCCTTCTGTAACGCATTAATTTCTAACTTCAGAGCCTGATGCATAACTCTGCAATTCTCCCCTCGTTTACCAATTTAATTCTGCTCATTAATTCTCTTATTTTATGTAAATAAAATTATATTATTGTACATGCCTCTTTAAATAACCTTGAGCTTTGCCATTGCCCAAATTTTACCTGACCTCGTTGAACTCTTTTCTCGCTGTTCCGCGCGTCGAAACTTGTGGCGTTCCGTCCCTTGTCGGTTCGCTTTTAAGTTATCGGTCCCTCCCCCATAGATATAATATGGTATTGATATAATGTGATGTCATACCACGACAAACACTAATATCGCCAAATATTGGAAGAAGAATAAAAACAAGAACAAAAACAAGAAAGATGTGAAAAAGAAACACCTCGAGGAAGAGGAGGGTTAAGATGATCTGGGGACGGAGTGGGAAAATGGAGAAGAAGAGAAGAAGAGGAAAAAAATAATAAATAGTAGGAGGAAAAGGAAAGGTGGTAGGGGGTAGAGACAGGTAAGTAGAGAAGGAGAGATTAACAGCTCGAGTAAGAAAACGAAGTAGAGTAAAGAGAGAGGGGAAAAAGAGAGAGAGAGCGAAAAGGAGAAATGAAACACGCGCACATAAGAAGAGGAGAGGGGTGAAAGAGAGGGAAGAGGAGAGGGGTGAAAGAGAGGGAAGAGGAGAGGGATAAGAAGGATAAGTCAGAGAAGAGAAGAATGAGAAAGAAGAATAAAAAGTAAGAAAATTACAGAATAACCAAGGACCCTTAGATTCACTCCGAGGATGAACGTGGAAGAAGAAGGAAATATAAAGAATTCTTATAGTTATTTAGATGGACAACGATGTATGGTTCATAACCATACATTTATGAAGACGTACATATAAAACTTTAACAATTAAGGTAGTTCAGTTCAACTTTGAAGTATCGTCTCTGTATTGGCACCTCTTTTATTTAATAATATTATGACCATCTGCAGGAGATGGACAAAATGAAGGAAACACTATTTTACTCAACATCTTCGATTTTTAATAGGGGGTTGTCCATCGTTTAGCGTTAATAACAGCTTCATTACGTCAAGGATGTGATTCCTATAGCTTTGGTTGATATCCAGATGAAATTTAATCTATTCTTTCTTTAACACTGATAGAAGGAATCGGTTCCGTAGTTGCTCTTTCATTGATTCCACGAATGCTCTATTATCTTAAGATCTGGGGATTTCGGTGGTCCAATCCACGTGTTCAGCACCCTTTGAATGCATTGAAAGCATGTTTTCACGACTTTAGTGATGCGAATGAGTGGACTCTCCTCTTGAAAGATGGCGCCACGAGTTGGAGACAGCGAGTGGACCATAGGATGCACATGGTTAGCCGAAATCGACAGATAGTCTTAGTAGTCCATCCTGCTTTGCAATACTAGGATTGAACCAAGGGAATTCTATGATATTGCTATTAAGTTATCACTTATCTACAGCCATGCTTAATTGTATGAGTGAAGCACTCAGCATCATAAGCTTATATAGGAGTCCTCCAGACGTAAATTCAGGTAGCCAGCCGGGCATAGCGGAACTGCTGAGCATTTACGTGAGCAACTTTGGGGCAATTGCAGCAGTTCCTCTATGCCCGGCTGGCTTCCTGAAGCTTTCGAAGAAGAGTTTTGGTCGAAACATAACTTGCTTGATACTAATTATAGTCTGTAGTCACCTTTGGATCTCTGGTCCTATGATTAATCGACAATATGTGCTTCAGAATTATACGGTCTCTCTCGCTGAGCTTTTTTTCTTCCCTCCTTTATCACTTTTGTCGGGGCTTCACTGATCTTAGAAACAGTTCTTGAGAGTGGGACAAAATAAGGTTCCACGATCTTATATATATATATATATATATATATATATATATATACATATACGAGAGAAAGAGTAATTGGATGCGAATGAACAATGAGACAAGAAACAGGAATTTAGAGGCAAGAGAAAGGGACATTAGAAGAACACTAGAATCAAAGAGAGCAGAGGGCCGCACAATGAAGGCAATCTTTTACTCAGAAGACAGAAATAACGCCAGGGAAAAAAAGTTTGAAATTCCTGGCTAGGACTCGAACCCGAGTCAGCTGATTGCCGGTCAGCAGACCCGGGTTCGAGTCCCGGCTAGGAATTTTAAACCTTTTTCCCTGGCGTTATTTCTATCTTCTCGGTAGAGGATTGCCTCCATTGTGAAGCCCTCTGCTCTTTTTGATTCAAGTGCTCTTCTAATGTCTCTTTCTATTGCCTCTAAAAAAAAAAAACAACAACTCCGGTTTCTTTTTTTATTGCTCATTCGCGTCCAATTTCTCTTTCTATTATACTATATTGTTATATAGTCTGCAATGCAAGGTTTCTGCACCTTTCTTTCTGTCTTCAAAATTGTTTTGAAAGGCAGAAAAAAATATGGCGAAAGCTCTGTGGTGGTTGTTATCACCCGCAAAAAACTTGTATTCGCTCTTTCTTTGTATATATATTTATATATATATATATATATATATATATATATATATATATATATATATATATATATATATATATATATATATATATATATATATATATATATATATATATATATATAAGCATTGCACCAGCATTGTAGTTTGGCATGCAAGGATATCACGGTAATTAAATAATTTTAAATAAAAATTATTTAAGTTTAAGTTAAAACTTTTTAACTCTATAAAAACAAATTAAAGTTACGTTGCATTGCCACAAATAAAATTACATTTTTATAAATCGTAACGCTAACGACATTCAGAACGGTAAATATAAAAAAATATAAATTATTAAATATCTTTTTTTGCAGGGGAAGCAGACCAGCGATCTCCTGGCCCAGTTCATCACCGACATCCACCAGGTGTTAGGCCAAGCCAACAACGTGGTGGCCACCACCACGGACAACAGTGCCAATTACGTGGCCGCGCTTAGGAACCCAACACAGGGACGCATGGCTGGACCTCTTTAAAAAATACAATACTCCTCTTCCCAGCTCAGCTGCCGTGGAGAGGCTGTTTAGCCCAGGGGGAGACATTTTGCGGGCGAAGAGGTCCAGCCTGAGCAACATTAACATTGAACAGCTGGTGTTTGTGAGGGGCAACATGCACCTTCTTGGGCACAAAGAGGTGCAGGAGCACGACAAGGAGGAGGAGAAGGAAGTGGAGGAGGAGTAGCACTAATTTTAATTCTTTACAAACTTTAAAAAGTGTGGTAACTTGTCTAGATGTCTTTAATCTTTATGTACAATAACGAAAATCGAATCGTTGTGTCAGATTTAAAGTAAAATAAACTTAATAAATTAGTGTAATACTGTAATACAAAATAAGGAATAATGAAAATACTTAGGAACTATGTATCTACTTGCCAAATACAGTACATTACAGTAAAATACAGTGGAATGCAATAAAATACAATTTAAATACTAAATAAGTCTAATACTTAAGTGATATTTTTGATTTAGTGAATTTTTGGATGATATAGTCAGAGAAAAAAGTCTGAAATATCCATATATTTTAATGTATGAAGCTCTGATCTATTATTACCTTGTATTTTGTTTTATTTTTGAGTTGGATGCGCACAGTAGTGTTTTTGAGGAACGCAGTGGTTTTTTACTTTTTTCAAGTTTTTTGAGGAACGCACTACATTTTTTGATGGACACTTTAATAGTTTGAGAGTGCTAACGCAGGAACGCACCGAGCGAAAAAATTAAGGAACGCTATTCTAGAAACGTAATAACCGCGGCCGAAGGAACGCAAGAACGCTAACGCACTATCTAAAATCGAGGAACGCGCCCAGCTCTGTATATTGATCCAAGTACACAAAAGTTAAACTCATGTACACGTTCTTTACTACACTCACGTTTCTTACAGGAACTACCAATGCTATCACCTTGGTCACGTTATATTCCTTTTGAACACAACAAACTCCATTCCCACAGAACTGTCATCTAACCATTGCCTTCCAATTGTTTATCGACGCCAGTCTGATACACTGATATTCTGTTTTGTTATCGTTTTCTTACTACAAATTCATTTTTCACCATCTGTCTATAAAATTCCTTTGATAGATAATATCTGCTCTTTTTCTATCTCTCTCTCTCTCTCTCTCACACACACACACACACACACACACACAAACACACATCAACAAACGTTCACTTCACTCAAAGCTCCTCCCCAGAAACTCCATTGGTCACAACCACCTTCTCTATGCATATAAAATAAGCACACATTGTTAAAAAAGACACATTATTCTCAATATCTTCATTATTCATATCAGGCACAGAGTCGATCAAATCACTTCATCTTTGTCGTTATGATCAATCCACATCGGTGGATAGGATCCACAAGCTCCAGTCATTTATCATTAAATCTCAAGTTCAAAATAAAGTTATTTTTCATCAAGTTGTTTGCAAAATCCAAATATGAACTTATTTGGTGGACACCCTCAAAAACGAATGCGAATCATGTACTCTCACAACAAGCATCAAATACTTCTCTCGCCACACACATATATATATATATATATATATATATATATATATATATATATGTGCATTTATAGTCCCAAAGAAATTAAAATTGGTATCACAATACTAAGGAAGGTAACCTTTTGAAGTTTAAGAAAGAAATTTTGAGATATATTCACCATCCTCAACACCCAAAAAGGGTTCATTCAAGAAGCCTTTTGAATAACGAAGTGTAGGGGAGGGGTGAGGATGGTGACTCACTCGATGAGCATCGTGGTCATAAGAGTGATGAGCGCTGGAGAACACAGATTTGAATCCAACTCTTTTATTCATTTTTCATATAAGGGTTAAAATTAGTTTTCACGATTTTCTCCGTCTCGAAATCTCAAAGTTTCTTTCTTAAACTTCAAAAGGTTACCTTCCTAAGTATTGTGATACCAATTTTCATTTCTTTGGGACTATAAATGCATCTATTATATCACCTGCCATGTGATTTCAGTTATATATATATATATATATATATATATATATATATATATATATATATATATATATATATATATATATATATATATATATCAGAAATATGAAGACCCAGGTGATTACACTAATCATTTATTGGCTGGACGTTTCGGACCTTTACTAGGACCATCTTCAGCGACTATGTCGACTAATGAGGAGGGAAAGGAACATCAATTGATAACAGTTAAAAGAATGCATTAAATAATGGCTAAAAAAGCGGAAGAAGGCAAGTTAAAATAATAAAATTGACAATTATTAAAATTAAAGTAAAAACACTAATAACAATATATAGAATTAAATAATACTACCCAGTGTGATTAAAAAAATAATAATAATAGAAAGTGAAATTATTACATAAACTGACTTGAATATCACATATTAAAATTTACTGGAGTAAACAAAAAATAACCTATTATATTAAATTGTAAAAACATAAAAAAAAACGAAAACAAATCAGAATGAACAAAGTGACTAACCTTTATCGTGGAAGTTGAGAAATCAACTAACTAAACATATAAAATGACTAACGAAATTGAAGTGTTGGTTGGTTATATTGTGAATAGTTTAATTGAGGAGGAGTAATTATTTAGGTTTGGATTTATTTTATTGATATACAGTGACTCTAAGATTTTCAAATCGAAAGAAGTTAAGGCTGAAGATAATAAGGTAAATGAATCAGAATTAAGAGGATGATGGTGATACTCTGAATTTTGCCTGATGGAAGAGGCTTCAGGTTTAGAAATGGGAATACCAGTCCTATGAGACAAACCCAAGTGCTTCACGATCCTGCATTTGAGTTGTAAGCCAGTTTGGCCTACATAACGACTGTGGCAGGTCGTACGTGTATAATTTGGAGAAAAAAAGAATTTAACGATACAGGGTTGGAATTTATACAAATGAATTGGCATTGAGGGAAATAGTTGTTGAGGGTAGAAAGAAGGAGTTTGTTAAACTCTGATGTTAAATGCTCGAGATAGTTCATTCTAATGAAAACCTTTTGTTTAGAAACAGTAGTAAGTAAGGGTCGAGGATAATATATTTTGGAGAGAAATTTGGATACTAACTGTTCGAAGATGAAATCAGGGTAATAATTAAATTTGAAGAAATCGTTTAATAAGTCAGTTCTTCATGAAAGGATATCCAGTTAGAGCATATATGGTAGGCTCTAAACTTCAGCTTTTAATACTGGATAATTTAAACTGATTGGGAGAGCTACTAAAGAAATGTGTACCTAATCTAGAGGTGGTAGGTTTTCGGTAAATGGATGTATTGTAATACGAACCTGTTCGGACAACGTTGACATCTAAGAACGAGATTTTGTTCTCCTTTTCTGTTCCCATAGAAAACCTTATGATAGGATGTTGTTGGTTAATATAATTGAGAAATAAGGGTGCATGATCACTGTGCTTAAAAATTAGAAAACAGTCATCTATAAATCTTTTGAAGACAATAGGCCTGAATTCTAGAGGACACTTGTCCAGCCACGGAATTTCGTGGTGACACAAAAAGCTATTGGCAAAGGAGGGACCCAGTGGGGAACCCATAGCCATGCCTTCGTGTTGTAAATAGAGCTCATTGTTAAAAAGGAAAATGGTATCACCCACAGCTAGCTTTAAAAGCTTGATGAAAAGTTGCTTAGTTAAACCCAATATTTCACTCGTATTATGAAAAAAAGTATCTGAAATAATATTAATGGTTTCCTGTACTGGAACATTAGTAAATAAAGAATCCACATCGATTGTGGCCATAAAAGAAGAATTCCCCAAACGGAGATCACCAATATATTTTGAAAAATCGAAAGAGTCATGTAAGGTGAAGTGATCGTGTGTCAAAGGATCAATAAAAGGAACACAAAATTTAGCTAAGTTGTAGCTTGGAGTATTGACTGCAGATAAGATAGGGCGGAAAAGTATTTCATTTTTATGAGTTTTAGGTAAACCATAGATGACTCCAGGGAAGGAACCAGAAACAAAAAGATTATGATAAACATCAATTAAAATATTTCGTTTAGTAAGAGAACGTAGAAAATTATTAATTCTATCTTCAATTTTCAGAATATACTTAAGGGGATCAGTATTTACTTTGGAAAATTTCGACAAATCTGATAGAATGGTAGACATTTTGCGCATATAATCAGTACGATTTAAGATTACTACCCTTTATCTTTATCAGGTTTACAAACTATGATAGATTGATCTTTGCGTAAGGTGGAGAGGACAGTGAAAACTTCTAAACTGAAAACAGGATTGGAAACTTTGAAACTGCTCCACTTGTAGTAGAACTTATTAGCAAAGCCTTTGATCTCATTAATCAAATTGGTAGTTGATTTAAATGATGAAAGAGTATTGAGCTGGTTACAAAGTCTTTCAAAGGCAAGGAAATATCGATAGAAGTTCAATTTGAAAACAGGAAGCCTGAAATCTAATCCTAAATGCCTACCTTTTTCCAACTTAATCTTATCTTTAAATTAAGTTTTGATAATATAGCTAAATTCCAAGCAAGACAAAAGTCTTTTTTTAATGAAACATCAAATTAACTGAACGCAAGAAGGACTAAAAACATGAGAAATGCATATCATCGCCGTCACTATGAGAAATAGAAGGATTGTAACTAACTAATCTTTTAAACAAAATCTTTTTCCGTGTTAGCTTTCGGAAAAAATTCTATGGAAGCCATTCTCACGCGAATATACCCATATCTTTCATCATTACCAGCAATTTTACGCATTCAATTTTTAATTCAAGAATCATGCGCTCCACCGATTGGGAGTGGGTTGGGAAGATGGCAATTCAAATTTGATGACAATCAAATCCTGAAGTTCGGCGATGGTGAGATCGCAAGAGGTGAGACTCGTAAATCGTAACTGAATTTCATTTGATGAGCTCAGCAGTGTTGTTCGCATTGAAGTTAAAGGGAGAAGAAGGAACGAATTTTCTCACCGATTTGTCACCAACATCGCTCCCTTGGCGAAGGTCCATCCATAATCTAACGAACGGTGAAGGGCCGGAAATTTGGATCATCATCGCAGAGGAGAGAGACGAGCAGATTTTCTGAGTGTGCGTTCCATGATTTGATACAAGGGAACGCCATGTATCGCGTTGATTGAGGAATAAGGAGACATTTGATTTGAAAAATAATGTGATTGGTGGCGCCAGAAATATGTGGTGGAGTTTCGATCGCAAACCAACAATGAATGTAGTTGGTGACGACGTAGAAGATGAGAGTGTGCAGATCTTTCTTAACTTTACCTTAGAAAGGATTCTTGGAGAAGTAAATTGCGCCAAGGCGACAGGCTAAAGTCAACCACTTGAAGTGGGAAATGGATCCTGGCTTCAAAGTTTTCAGTTGCGGATCAATTATCCCGCTGTGAATGGATTTGGGGACGAGGAAAAGGTATTTCGGATCAGAGGACAAATCCGACAACAGTTCATTTGTCATCGGTATTTCTGGTCCAGCTGTGATCGGAACGAACCTTTCATCCCATTGTAACTCTTTCAGCTTTTACAAAGACTTCCATATTGGTGCATTGAAAGAATTATTGCATGTGGTAGGTCCGTCAGTGGTTTGGAATTGATGACGAAGGCCGAGTTCATTTCTATGGAGGTCACAAATTGATCCATGAACTTTTTCACCTCGTCGATCATCAATCTTTATCGAGATCTCACCATATATATATATATATATATATATATATATATATATATATATATATATATATATATATATATATATATATATATATATATATATATCTTTCTAACCCTCTCTCTCTCTCGCCTATTAGTCTGACATCCATCGTAGGCAAACTGCTCAAGGAATAATCGCAGACCGTATAGTGCAGCATTTGGAATCCCACAACCTGATCTTGGATTCCCAGCACGTATTTCGCAAGAACCGTTCATGTCTCACTAATCTGCTAGAATTTTTTAACAGTATTTTGAGTAAGTATGACTGTAGTCGAGCTGTGGATACCTTATACCCGGAGTTTCAAAAAGCCTTCGATAGGGTAACACACCGCAGGTTGATAAATAAGGTCCGCGCCCTTGGCATTACCGGTCTAGTAACCGAATGGATAAAAAACTGGCTCTCGGGACGAAGGCAATAAGTAAATATTAACAGGATAGCCTGGCAATAAGCGCCAGTCAATAGTGGAGTGCCCCAGGGCTCAGTGCTCGGGCCGCTATTGTTCATCGCTTACAAAAATGCGAGAAGAAGGAGGTAGTGTGAGCTCGCGAGAAGGAGTGGAATGCCTGCGAAATAACCTTCTCAGGATAGACGAGTGGTCCGAGAGGTGGAAGATGCAATTTAACCTTGAAAAGTTCAAGGTGATGCACATCGACCATGCTAACCCTCAGCAAAACTACTTGTTAGGCAAGCAACTACATACCACTGACCTTGATAAAGATTTAGGAGTGCTAATCAGCAGTAATCTAAAGTTCTCCTTTAGATTACTTTTCCAGATGGAAAGGAGGGCCCAGCAAATGCTGGGGTACATAAAGAGGCATTTTCCCTTTGGAAATAAGCAGATTTTTCTCGCATTAAACAACTCTCTAGTCCGGTCACACCTTGAATATGCCGTACACTTCTTGTCCCCAACCCTGAATAAGGACATGAACGGCTGAAAAGGGTACAGGCAAGAGCAACAAAATTGCCCATCCCCCCTTAGATGAGGTAGCCTCGAGATTGGCCCCCGTGCATAGTGGCGTACCTCAGGGTTCCGTGCTCGGTCCACTCTTGTTCATCATTTATATAAATGATATAGACGATGAGTTGCTTTGCTCAATATCCAAGTTCGCGGACGATACAAAATTAGGAGGCAGCGTGAGCTCACGCGAAGGAGTATAAAATTTACAAATCAGCCTTCAGAGGTTAGGTGAGTGATCGGAGATTGGCAGATGCCATTTAACCTTGACAAGTGCAAGGGGATTGACATTCGTTTTGCCAATCATCGAGAATACTACCGATTGTTAGGCAGAGTTCTGGAGGTGACGGACCTGGAAAAGGACTTGGGTGTGCAAATCAGCTGCGACCTAAAGTTTTCCAGGCAGTGTGCCGATGTAGAAAAAAAGGCACAAAGACTATTGGGTTACACTAAGAGGCATTTTGCTTCCGTAACAGGGAGGTTGTCCTCAAATTATACAACTCTCTAATCATACCTCACCTGGAGTACGCCGTTCAATTCTGGTCCCCTACACTGTGTAAGGAAATAGATAGGCTAGAACGTGTCCAAGCTAGGGCCAGCAAGCTAATTCTTTTACTTAGGCACAAAGGATATCAGCGTAGGATTCTAGAATTGGGGCTTTTCTCTTTGGAGACTCCCCGATTACGAGGCCATCTAATGAGACCTTCAAGATTTTAAGGGGTGTCGAAAACGTGGACTACGGAAGGATGGTCACGTTAAACACAAATCCAGCTTGGTTACAAGCTGGATTTGGCCCCGTTCCAGACTAGTAGTTGCGGGAACTACTTCTCGTATAAGATCTTCGCTACATGCAACCGTTTCTCGGTCGAGGTGGTGGATAGTTCATTAATAGAAGAATTTAAATCTAGACTGGACAATGTAATCCATGAATATGTATATAACGTAAATTATAGAAACAAGTAAAATAGGTTTAGACATTACTATTAAAATTTCCTGATTGTGGTCTTTTTTCTCATCACAATCACGTGTCTTTTCCGCTTTCTGTGCCAGCAAAAGCGGGTGGGAGGGGAGAGGCTTCACCTGTGCTATTCTTTCTCTGAAGCCATAGGTTAGGGCCTTCCGAAATAGTACCTCCACGGTATGGACAGCAATGTCCTTTGAGGTAAAACTCTCTCTCTCGTTTTTTTCCATGCTGATTTCAAATATATAATCCATTTTTAGCTACATGCTATAGTTAAATCTGTAATTTCTATTTTCTCGTTTCCCCGAAAACTGCCCTCCGGAGAGACAGAGAGGGTGCTTGTAGAAAGAAAATACTTCACAGTACATAGTAGTAAGATAGTAATAGGTGTTATTGTGCAAAATATTGACATTATTGTTTCTTTTTTGAGGTCTCATGTTAGAGCGATGGCTTTGTCAAGAGGAAATTGTGTTAATGATCCAGACACCTTCTGCTACATATGTGGCTATTACATGCTAGTTCGCCAAAGGAGCAATATATCAAACTTTGTGATCTGTACTTATAAGGCATATTTTGATGTTCCTCTTGGCGATCAAGATAAGAAATGGGCCCCACATGCTGTTTGCCATAGTTGTGTGGAACATCTTCGTGAGTGAATGAGAGGAAAGAGAAATGGTCTTCCTCGGCGATCCGGCCAGTACCTCATTCTGAATCTTTACCAGTTCCGATTTTCAGTGGATGTGCTTCCTCGATGAAAATGATGTACCCGATATGGACGTCCACGGAATGGATTTAGAGTCTGAAGATTCATCATCAGATGCTGAAGGAGCAGTCATTAGCTCCTGACTGTTTCAATCAAGATGATTTGAATTACTTTATACGTGATTTAGCGCTCTCCAAGAAAGCTGCAGAACTTTTAGCTTATAGGTTGAGTGAAATACATATGCTTGACAGGTCGATATGGGTATCATATTACCGAACAAGGGAGAGTACATTTTTAAGTATTTCTCTGAGGACAAAAAATTCGTATACTGCCACGATGTTCCTGGTCTATTTACCAAGTTGGGACTTGGCACCTATAGCCCTGCTGAGTGGAGACTGTTTTGGATAGCTCCAAGCGTTCCTCTCGCTCACTCTGTCTATTTGCGAGAAACTCACGATGACGTAAGAATGGTCATGGATTTACTTAAGTACCATGAATACAATTGGATCATATGTGTAGACCTTAAGATGGTCAACTTCCCCCTTGGCCAGCAGAAGGGATATACAAAGTTTCCATGTTATATCTGTATGTGGGACAGTCAAGCCAGTGACAAACACTGGTCCCCAAAAGATTGGCCAGTTCGGGAAACTTTGGAAGCAGGAATGCCAAACATTGTTAATGAGCCAATCGTAAGTCGAGAGAAGATCGTTTTCCTTCCACTTCATCTCAAACTGGGGTTGAGGAAGGAGTATGTCAAGGCGTTGAGCACTGACAAAGAATGTTTTCAATACATAGTATCGGCGTTTTCTGCTTTGTCATACGAAAAGATAAAAGCAGGAGTATTTGATGGTCCCCAAATCCGAAGACTTCTGAGTGATTCTAGATTCGTGAACACCATGAACGAAAAAGAGAAGGCAGCCTGGCTCTCATTTTCTGCCGTTGTTCGTAACTTCTTGGGAAACAAAAAAACGCATAACTACGAGTATCTGGTTACTAATATGCTTTTAGCATATCGAGATCTGAGATGCAACATGAATGTGAAGCTGCATTTCCTAAATAGTCACCTCGACCGATTCCCAGAGAATCTGGGAGCCGTGAGCGACGAACAAGGGAAACGCTTCCATCAGGATTTTATGACGATGGAAGAGCGCTACAAAGGTTACTGGGATAGACACGTGATGGCGGACTACTGCTGGACGATTAGAAGAGATCAGCCAGAGAAGACATACAAGAGAAAGAGTTACAAACGCAAATTTTTGCATGATTGAAATCAAGAAGAGGTCCTCCAGTCTGATGTACGGTCATTAATAAATTACCATCCATTTGATTACAGTATTTGTAATCTTAATGTGTAATTCAAGTTTCTTCTCGAATGCAATAAAAGGTTTGAGCAAAAAAACCTGTTTTACCCTAAATAACGCAAAAGGATGATTCAAGATTACTTCAGGGCATGATAATAGGCGTGATAAAATGAAAATTATTGTATAATATTAGTTATTGATATTACGAAAAATCTGTAGCATGTAGAGAGAATCTGATTTCAGATTTAAATACAGTATGTTCGAATTAGGTAGGAAAATGTACTTTTGTCAATTCACCAAATACATTGTTCCCCACTGTAATCTAAAGGGCCAAAAAATCTATTAAGGAAGATGCCAGGAGCCAAGAAACCAAAGCACTGTTACTTTAAATGCAAAAACAAGAGATGGATAATAGACTCCCCACAACAGTCTTTTGACAATATTACTTCAAGGAGTGTATGCGAATTTTGTAAGATCAAAAAAAATATGAGATGGAAAAATCAAAGTGGATGTCTGTATAAGCCAAATGGAAAATCGTATCAACGCCCTCGAATTTAAAACAGTGTAATTGCCAAACAGAAGACGAAGCAAGAATAACCAGAGTCGATCAGAAAATCGTAAAATTAGAACAAGAAGTAGCACTGCTTACTCTCAAAACTGATAATACAAACATACGCGAAAATATACAATTTATTGAAGTCAGAAATAAGCGCCCAATAAAACCAAACATACTAAAAGAACAAATTATATCAACACAAAATAGATCTGAAATCCTGTCCAATGAACAGCAGGAGCGTGAGATGGGGGTTGACGGTCAGGGCCGGCCTGCTGCCTAGGGCGCCAAATTACAAATTCAATTTTTTTTTTTAAATAAATAAACATTAAAAAAATAAATGCAAATATATGTATAATAAACTTGAAACACACCCTTTACACTTAGGCTTCTTGACACGTTTTCTCTTAAATACTTTTCTTGAAACTGACACGTTTTCTATCTTAAAGGGGGGGAGGGGGAGCGCATCAGGCCATCTCCGGTTCTCAAATGGATGCAGAAGGACGTCGTTGTGTTGTCACTTTTGTCAACGAGTCAATTGCTTATCTTTTGTCCTGAAAAGGTCATCCAAGCCGTCAGGTGCCGCTTTCAAGAAGCGAAGAAAGGAGGAGGAAGAAAAACGGGACCAGAGCAGAAGTGTGTAACTTTAGTTAATTAATTTTTAAAGCGTGACAGAGTTGACTTTTCATTTTACGAGTAAAGAGGCTGTTGTCGCCGTGTGAAAAATCAGTATAAAAATCGAACCGTTTACTTTCTTGCTTTCTTCTTTTGTGTTTGCACTGTTTCTTCTCTCTCTCTCTCTCTCTCTCTCTCTCTCGGTGGTGGTTGTGGTACGTAGTGTGGTACGCATGGTGTGGTGGTAGTGTAGTAATAATAGTGGTGACAGTGGTGGTGTAATCGTAGTAGTGGTGTGGTAGTGATAGTGGTGGTAGTGGTGTAGTAGTAATGGTAGTGTAGTGTTAGTGGTGGTGGTGAGGGTGTAGAAGCGATGGTGGTAGTAGTTGTGGTAGTGGTGTAGTGCTGGTGTAGAAGCGATGGTGGTAGTAGTTGTGGTGGTGGTGTAGTGCTAGTGTAGAAGCGATGGTGGTGTAGTTCTGGTGTAGTGTGGTGGCAGTGGTTTAGTTGTGGTGTTGTAGTAATAGTGTCTGTGGTGGTGGAAGTGGTGTAGTAGTAGTGGTAGTGTAGCAATACTAGTGGTAGTGGTGGAATAGTAGTAGTGTTGGTGTAGTAGAAGTAGTTATGGTGGTAGTGTAGTAGTAATTGGTTTGGGGATGATAGTGGTGTCGTAAGTATAGTAGAGGTGATGGTGACGTAGTAGTAATGGTAGTGGTGGTGGAGGTAGTGTAGTAGTAGTGGTGTAGTAGTATTGATGATGGTGGTAGTCTCAAACTCAAAACAAGAACCCATCGATCAGTTAAACTCAACAAAAGAATCCAATTTGCAAATCTGGAATTAAAAAATTAAAAATAAATCCTCTCGACTAAACTCTTGAAGTTAGAGACTTAAGTTTGGTCTCATTCAACAGATAATTATCAAGCCCTCCTTTTGGGGTCCCTCGTCCCAAGGATGGGACCCTTAGAATGCGTGGATTTCCCCAAGATTTATGAAATGCCACAAATGAAAAAAGAAAACGTCGTTTCTCCACCGGGACAAATATCGTCAAAAGAAAAGTTATCACTATTCTGCCGATTTTTCCGACTAGGCTAAGAGCAACAGCTAAGCTCCGCTAGCTGCGATAAATACCAATGCACAGTGGTAGCAATTTCTAGAAAACTTCGTCATTGAACGACAGAGTTTGGCAGAAAATATAACGGTCATTCAACAAGTAACTTACCACCTCTTATTATAATCAATGCATGTCAGAAATTCATTTGGTTAAAGTTAGGTTGTTAGGGTAGTATAATACCTATTTTCGCTATTATACTAACTTAACAAGGTAACCTAACATTAACATCAGAAATGCATGGGCATAAAAAAGTTGGTAACCCTAAACTTAAACTGTATGTTAATTGTAAGGTTGGCTACTGGTCGCAATGTAACCTATTATACAAATAAATTAATGTATGCCTACTATTTTCTGATATTTCAGATGCACTGAGAAAATATTTGCAGCCACGACAGGCACCTGTGGAAGCTGCTGCAGAGGAGTAGCTGAGCCTCTCAGTGAAAAGAGTGTAAGTTTAATCAATGAAGTACTTTGGAGGTACAATCAATGCAATGATGTTATTGTATGCCATGTTTGTTTTGTGTTTTACGCAGCGGCATCTATTCAAGCTGAGGCACCAAGCAGCAGCAGCACATCAGCTAATAAGACACAGCTTCAGCCCTTTATTCCAGGTGAGTATTTATGCTGTTTGTTACAGCAGTTTCATTTATTGATCTATTTCTTATCTATCAATAATTGGAATACTACAAATTTTATTTGTATCATGCTATAATGAAGTACTTAATAGGTAAACTGAATGCATAGGCCAGAGATTTAATTGTATCTTATGTATTTTGCTTTTCACAGCTTGTAATTGAACTAAAATCATTATTATTAATTCATCTGCAGATGTCTTTCTAAGGTGCTGTGTGTATGTTTCATTCGAATGATTCTCTTAACAAGAGAAAGAACCAGGACCAGCAAACTTAATGTTACAATCCAACAACCTGAAGACACATCATCAGCTTCAACAGATGTCTGTGAATCTGTCAAAGCTGCCCCCATTGGTACTGTTGATTGCCCACACCACCTGTCTGATACAATGAAAACCGAGTTGGCTAGTTGAGGACCTTATGAGGTAAAATCACATTCTCTAAAAGATAGGATGGAAGAAGCTGCCACAGACATCTAGTGAATGTGGAAAAAATCAAGAGAACGTGGCTGATGTATTCCTCCCAAAGCGATAGTTTATTAATGACTGTAAAAACTGTAGTGATTCTCTCAAAATGAATTAATATAGTCCTGAAAACACTAAGGACATGGGACCATGGGAAGAACTAGAGTCGTATAAAAAGAGGCCAAACAATAAACAAAAATTACACTTATAAATGCAGAAAGGAGAAGGTGGCATGAAGTGCTTACCAGGTTTGTATCAATCATTCGGTCGTTATCAAAGCGAAACATTGCTATCAGGGGGACCACTGACAAACTAAACGAACCCAATAATGGTAATTTTCTGAAAGACGTAGAGTTCATGTCTCATTTTGACCCTGTCCTGAAGGACCATGTTTCTAAGGTGGAAGGAGGAGCCAAACACACATCATACTTTGGAAAAAACGTTCAAAATTAACTTATTGATTGCATCAGTGAAAGTATTGGAGAGTATATTCTGTTTTAAATCAGACAGTTCAAAAACTTTTCGATAAATTTAGACAATTATCCATAATCATTAGAATTTTTTCAAGTGAAGGCCCTTTGCAAATAAAAGAACATTTCTTAGGATTCCTTTAGGCAGAAGAAACCACTGGAGAAAGCTTCTCAGCCCTCATTTTAAGGAGACTCCAAGAGCTACATATCCCATTTGAAGACTGTAGAGGACAGTCTTATGATAATGGAGTAAACATGAAGGGGAGGAGAAGGGAGTCCAAACCAGACTACTGCAAATCAATCCTAGAGCATTATTTGTGCCATGTGGGGCGCACACTGTTAATCTAGTTGTTTGGGACGCAACAAAGAGCTCTGAAGATGCAACTGACTACTTTGGCTACCGGCAAAAACTTTCCACATTGATTTCTGCCTCTAACCAAAAGTGGTCCATTTTAAAAAAGCATGGGGGCACAACATTAAAAACATGGGCAGACACTCGATTTGAGGGCCGAATTAATAGTGTGGCGTTGTAAGATTTCAGGCTGCAAAGGTTAGAGATGCTATCTTAGAGGTGAGAGACAGTACTGCTGATCCAGTCATAAAAGTTAAAGCACCGTCTTTAGCTGAAGAGGTTTGTTCATACCACTTCTGAATTTTCACTGTTGTCTGCTATGACATTCTAACAAAAGTTCAGAATATTAATAAACTCCTGCAGTCAGTAAGCATGCACATGGATGTAGCTGTTGACCTACTGAAAAAAAAAGCTGAGGTATCCCGATCCAGCTACAGAAATACTGGTTTTGCTGATGCCCAATCATCTGAAAAATAAATGTACGAGGATATGAATGTGGTTGCTGCCATAAAGCAGAAGAGACTCAGAACTACCAAAAGGCAGTTACCATATGAGGCTTCCTATGAGCAGCTCAATGATGCACTGAAGAGAATGGAAGTTTATTTCGTCAATGCAGTTGTTGATGTGTGCATTTCATCACAAAGAGAGATAACAGAAATCATGAGTGACATTGCAAATAAATTTATTGTTCTCATAAACTTCCCTGATCTGAAACCTGATGAACTTGGGAAGCAAGCTAAAAAACTGACCAAAACCCTGACCTTTAGAGATAAGTCGGACTTAGTTCTGGACGAACTGGAAATGCAATCTTTCCCAACTTGGTCCAA
The DNA here is from genome assembly GCA_963969495.1 of Ceratothoa steindachneri. Classification (NCBI taxonomy): domain Eukaryota; kingdom Metazoa; phylum Arthropoda; class Malacostraca; order Isopoda; family Cymothoidae; genus Ceratothoa; species Ceratothoa steindachneri. Next base: position 42,932,352 of record OZ018329.1, read on the forward strand.
ATGCAAGATGACAACACTTGAACATTTGTTTTTTTCCTGGAGGAGAAAATCTAAAGGAAGTATATCCCAATGCGTGGGTAGCAGTGATAATCGCCATCACCACTCCAATGACTGACATCTGCTGAGACAAACTCCTCCAAACTCAAGCTGAGTAAAGCCTATTTGCGTTCTACAATGTCTCAGGAATGCCTCAATGGACTGGCATTAATAAGTATTAATCAGGAAGTGTCTAAACAAATTTCATTTGATGAAACCATGGATGTCCTTGCTGCTGGGAAGTACAGAAGCGTGAGGTTTTAAAGAACATTGGAGATGTTAGTGATATTTATCGTTTAAGATTGCATTGTTTGCACATTGTGTCGATTTTTGTAAAGAGTTTTGTTACTGAATACTATAACCAAAAGAAAAAGTAGAAAATTTCCTTGCACTGAAACTTTTATATTTGATTTTTACTTTTGGTTGCACCGTTGTACATTGCTTTCGGATTTTGCACCTTGTTTCCAGAACATTTGTACTACACCTGGAGGTGTTACTTATTATATTATTAATATAATCATTAAAATAGTTTGTATTTTTCTACAGGTTGTTGTGTTACAGTGTTGCATTTAAAATAAATAATAAATGTGTACATGCTGCGGGCGTTTTTTTGAGGGGGAGCGCCAAAGTACACTCTTGCCTATGGCACCAAACGACCTAGAGCCGATCCTGTTGACGGCAATTGGTGGGGCTAAGGAGATTTTGACAATAGAGACATTCCGACAAACTTGGAAGAGGATGTCAATTTTTTTTTTCGAGAGCGATAACTCGCACCTCGAATTATCGGTTTCAACTTGTGGGGGTAGGAGTTAAACGGATCTACTGCAAAGCTAAGCAATTTCAGTATGGAATTGTCTGTTTAGATAACTTGGCAAAAGGAGTTGCATAAAAATTAGAGTGACCAAAACATGATTCGTTTGGAACGGGAAAGCGCTGCAAAAACATTTCTCGAAACACAGGGTCCCTAACACAATCGTTTAGGTAGTCAGCGAGGGACCTTGTTGCACGTATTAGATACGTGGGTCTCCTGTCCGCGAGCTTCTTTTGTGTCAGGAGATGGCTTCGTGCAAAAAAAATGGTGAGACTATTCTCGTCTGCTGATGCGTCGGACCCTGGAACCCTCTCCTTCGGATGAGGGTGAAAACCCCGCCGGCCGCCCTGCCCCATCGGTACCCGCTATTCGCGTCCCGTTGGACTCTGCACAATTATCGCGGAACCCCTCAAGCTCCAGGTATTCTCGTTAATTCACGTGAGTCTACCTCATACCCGTTTCACCGCTCCTCAAACGCAACGCGCTCAGTCTCAATTAGTATTTTACTCGAAAGCAAGATCTAAGTTTATCCCGTAATAGTCAGTGTCAAGAGACTATTATTTGAACTTGGCGCCAAGGCAACGATTACTTTCTCGGACCGAATCTTCGAAGTATCAGCAACGCACAACTCTCCTGTGCAAGTGCTCTCTCTACCCACCCCCAGTGTAATCCTTCATCGTCGGCTTCGTATACGCTCAAGGATATTCGAGCGACCCTCGGTCAATATTGTTCGTTTGTTGTACGGTGATCGTCCCCACCAAGTCTGCCCCCGTTTTAGCCGCGGAGACCCGTTTACATCTAATGTGTATATAGCTTGTTATAAAATTCCTTTTAAACTTGTAAATTAATAGTAATTTGCATATTAGTAAAATTATTTTTGTACCCGTTTTTGTGTTATCCCGGAACTTCCAAGATAGTCGACTGTTGGCCAACCTACACTCTGTTAATTTGTACTCTGCTTATATTATCAAGCTTCCACGCACTCGAAACGCAGAAAGAGTTAACTTGACCCTATTCTGCGACAGTGGATGTCATGAGATCAGGATTATTAGAGTATGCAGCCGTTTTAATCATTTTTATATTTCGAATATTGCTCTGCTGTATGGAGTTCTGCTGCAGACTCTCATCTAATATTGTTTGATCGTGCATTTAATTCTGTAAATTTTACTATTAGATTTGTATTTAGACATTGGGGCATCGTAGAGATGTTGGGGCTCTTTGTATTTTATTTAAAGTAGTGAATGATGTGAATCATCCTCGGCATAAATATTTGCCGAGATTTTATCAACTAGCCAGAGTTACTAGGTATTCTGAGACTGTAAATTCCATGGCATTCTAAATTGATCGTCATTCTGCATCTCAGTTTTCTAAGTGCTTTTTACGGAGCATATGTAGATTGTGGAATACCTTACCCACAAATATTGTGACTGCTCCTACGCTTGTAAGTTTAAAAGATTGGCTAATGTCTTTTTGTGCGTAACCATTGGGCTGTTTAATTCTTTTTCCTTTCTTTCTTGCTGTGCTTTGACCTGCACTGACACCTCTTGGTGGTATAATTTCCAAAATGTTTATTGTATATCTTTACATAGTCTATATAATAATAATAATAATAAAATCGGTCAGTAGCTGGTAGAGATCGGATAAAGTCATCTACGATTGCTGCGGCTGACCGAGGTATAAAGGAGATTATGTACGCGTAATTTACGCAGTTTATCGCTCAATCCTTGGTGGATTGCATAAAGGACTTCATACTGCCGGAACCATAATTCAGAGTTACTCTCCTGATATGTGAGCAAGAGGATCTGGAATCCTTCGATAGGAAAAAAGTAGAATTCGCAGTTAGCTTCATCCTTCACTATTTAAATCGGCTCTCGGAAACGGGCAGTGAATTACTTTTAGCACGTAAGATCAACCATTACTTTGTTCAACCACCAAAGATAGCGTGCCTTGCAAAGACAACCAATGGACCGAATATCTCGTGACACTAATGTGTTCCACCACACACACATACATTTAACATCAATTGCGGGTTTCTAGCAACACTTTTTTAGTTTAACTCAACTCTAAAACCAAATTTATACTCGACTCTGGAGGGTGCAAGAAATGAGATTTACTTTAGGGGACTTTATTATTCCTATGCAGTAAATATGCAGAGGTATGCACGTTAAGGGAAAAGGTTAGCTTTGTTAATCGTTAATCGGTAAGTAGCTTCGTTAAAGTTGATTCGCTAATCCACCGTTAAATTAAATGAAATTAACTGCTGGAAAATCAAACAATATGAAAAATATATATTTGTATAAGTTTAAGCTGATTCAAATTATACATTATGGGTGAATAATAAATTATGGGTAGATAAAATATTCGTATCTAATAATAATAAGCCTTAGAGGAACGAGTCCACGAAAGCCTATACATACATGAAAGTTGCGTCATCCATGCTGTCTAACGACATACCATCACACCATTGTCTTTTATTAGGTCCTGAGCCCTTTTCTTCACCGCCCTTTTAGACGCCCTCGTCTCAGGCATTAAGACGACGTCTCCGTCCTCCGTCTCGCTGGTGATGTTAATTGTCATCTTCAGGGCCTCATGGTTGAGTTACTCGTCCACCTTGAATTTCATCAACTTCTTTTCATACTCCTTCTTCACCTAAGTCTTATCATATTTTTCCAGTCAAATCAGATGAAACCTGATAACATTATTTAATTTAAAAGTTATTTATTAATAACTTGACACTTTACACTAATAATAAATGGAGGGATAAAGTTTTATCACTTTGAGAATGAGCTAACAATATACAGTTCTAGATACTAACTATAGTGATTTTACCCATCATTATAGTAATTTAATAAATAGCGATATTGTTGCGTGTTGAATTTTAAATTTTAATTTTCTAATGTGGGATGGAAACCAGCAGCGAGCGAGCAATCATCATTGTCCAGAATGAGATCAAAATTCTGCCACAATGGCGTCCACCAGAGGCCCGCAGTACTACAAGTGTCTTTTCTTGACTTCACGCACCGTGATGGCAGTAGTGGCAAAGAGAGGTAGGAGCCATCCCAAGTAGGCAATTTTAACATCGCAAAACGGTTGCCACAAGCTGCATTACCTTGCCATACTCATTCATCAAGTTTATATCCTACTTGCTGAAGGCACTTAAACTTATGCCTTGCTGGACCAACAACTTGTGCAGCCCATCTTTCTTCTCCCCAATGATCTTGTTAAGGCAGACAATCGCATCATACATGCTGCTGCACTTGGTGTTGTTTGGAACCACAAGCCTCCTCCACCTCTGTATAATTGACAGGATGCTTTTGTTAATGTTGTTGCTGCTGCTCTTAGACAGACCTTGCAGTGAAAAATATAATTGTTTCCTTCTGTTTTCCTATAACCAGGGGTTCTCAGTCAGCTAATGAGTCATTATCCACCTCCGCCTTGCCGACATCCCCCTCAATAGCTACAGTAGTTTCTTCACTGCCTAGCCTGTTTTGGCCATCTTCATTCTCACTTACAGATAACTGAGACAAAAGTATAGACTCTTCGGATGCACTTGATTGCAAGGCCATCACCGAATCTATTATCACTCTACACTCCACTGATCTGGTGGTTTTGAGTCATTATAACATTATCGATTTGATACTCAAATGACGATTTAAAACGTTTGTTATCTAAAGTGATCTGTAACAAAAAATAACTAACTGAATGCCTGAAATTAACGGAAATTTTAACGGAAGTTAACGATAATTCATTAACTTAAAAAATAACGAATAAACGCGTTAACAAAAAATGATCTGCATTGCTAACTGATTAACGATTAACACGTTAATGCCTGACACTGTAATATCTACTATTGATTTATTACGCGAAAGTTATATCTATATATGTACATAGCACACGAATTAGTCAATGGGGCTCGCAATTTAGAATCCGCAAAGTTATCGATTGTTAATAATCGGATAAAACAACGGTGGTACGAATAATTAAGACACAAGTTATTATTGGAATGCACTTGTAAATTTAGTAATTACTTTTACTTATAAATGATGAAGTGGTTTTGTGTGAAAATAATTATTTAGCTCAATTAGATGTATTTGGATAAAATTAAATCACTACAGTGTATAGCGTATACAACCTGGGAGAAATGTAGTAAGAAACCTAAGTTGGTGGCGTGAAAAAAACTCAAATATTGTGATGTTCCGCTCAACTCGAGTAAGTTTGTTAAGCATGAGCGACACCTCCTAAATCCCTGTAGGTTACTATTTAATAAACCATTTAATAAACTATTTAACAACATCTTATGGACTTAGACCAATTTTGGATTTCAGGTACCACTTGTTGAGTTTGACTTAACTCCACACCGCGTAGTTTGGCAAACTTAGGAGCAAATGGGGCCGTTAAATGTAGATTTTTATTCTCTGGATGGTCCAAGAAAAGAGATTAATTTTTGACGTTTTATAATTTCCATACACTGTATAGCATGCATTGATTTATTAAGGGAGAGTTATAACGTATGTAAATAACTATATAACTTAATTCCACTAATTTGGACTGGAATTAACCCACTGCACAACATATAAAGTACCCTGAGGGAAACGTAACGAGAAACTTAAGTTGGTTGAGTATGAGAGTTGCCTGCTCAGAACTTCGGCGCTGTTACTGCGAAGTGACTTTGTTTATTAGTGCGAGTCCACTAAATCGAGACGGCTAGAGAGATAGTATAATTGTTCATCCACTTTGGATGAAAAATCGCCAAGAAATCTGCCTCTTGAAAAAACAAACTTGATGAGATTGGAATTCGTCTTTTGCGTCTCTGTCTCTTGTCCACGCATTTAGGGCGAGTTTTGTTCCTGCGCAATTTGGAGGAACTAGACCCACCCGGCAGATTGAGGGAACCTGTTCATATCAAGATCGTAGGTAAGTGGAAACGAAGCGATCAGGGTAATCTTCCTATCCGCACCGAGCTTCTGTCTTATCCGACCTGGGTTAAGGCACGAACTGGAATGGAAGATCTTCTTACTCACTAGCTGTGCATGTGTGTGTGTGTGTACAAAATGAGACCCATTCATGTACATACGACCACAGACGCAAACATTATAGCATCTTTATCAAGGCAAAACCATATCGTGGAGAAGAAAGGAAGGATAAGAAGGGAAAGAGGATGGAAAAAATGAAAAGGAAGGAGAATACAAAAAAGTACGACAGCGAAAGGGAGAGAAGTAGAAATAAGTCACAGATGTGCGTACATAATCCCACCGACAAGTGGATCATAGCATCCTTATCAAGAGTAAACCATATCAGCGAGAAATAGAAAATATAAACAAGAGGAGAGAAAGTCGGAGAAGGAAGTTAGATAAGGAAAAGAGGGACAGGATGTTAGATGAGAAAAAGGAGAGAACAAAAAAATAGGTGGAATAAGAATATAAATTAAGAACAAGAGATAGAGAGATGGACACCAGTAGAAGAAATACTCCAAGAAAGAGGATTGAATGAATAGGACGATGAGGAGGAGTATGAGAAGAATAAAAGAAAATGAGAGGATAGAGGTAGAAAATTAAAATAAAATGCAAATATACGCAAAAACCTCACAAACAGGTGGATGACGAGGAAAAGTACGAGAGAATAAGAAGATGAAGGATAAAAAATAAAGACAATTGAAAGAGATATATAGTGTGTTTAGTAGCAGAAACAATGGTAATTATGTAGATTGGCGGCGCGAACGATGGGACGTAAACTATTTCGTCCGTGTTCCAATATGTTTCACGTTTTGGGAGTAAATTTAAGGGGACTGCTCGTGTGGGGGTAAACACTGCAGGGGACCCTCCTACGACGATCCTGAGTTTCAATAAATTGGGGGGTCTGAGGGGCACAGCCCCCCCACCAGTATATAATCATAATTGTTTATAAAATAATATTCTAACGTTTACAGAACTAGGACTCAAACGAGCATGAATATTCAGGCACGGGTGAACGAAATATAAACACACAAAGATTTACTTTTTCGGGAGCGCCGCCAATCTACATGTTTACCGAAACAATAAACTGAGCTGAGAGGAATCAATCTTTGTGTCGGGCACATTGACGCCATTTTCAACTCTTATCGCAGCTACTTGTATGGCAGTGTATTAAAATCACTTATTGCGGAGAGACTTTTTCATCACCTAATTTTGCACATAGATACTCAAGTCATATATAGTGTGTTACTAGGAATCATGCAACTCGGAAAATTGGAAGTTTTTCAAATACAATAAACCTAAAGGTGATAAAGAATCCCTATATTAATAATAATATTTTATTATCTTATTATCACCTATTCTATTCGGGCCTCCGAAAGTGCGCACATTGGTCCAACCAACGCTGACGTCTATCAACACATTTTACATCACATATTTGTAAAGAGTTCCAATTTTATTTGTGAAAGAAGCCGGTCAATTATTATGAATTTATCAGAGTTATAAGTGAAGCTGTTTTGATCATTCTGCCATTATTAATCTAGTCTTAGATTAATATGATAGCAATCTTGAATTTTCTCTTAGTTCCTAGTTAAATGATGGCTCAGCAACGTTTCCATTACCTCATTAGTGCCATTCATAGACACCCAATACAATTAAGCCATGACAAATGTATCCCATAATTACACACAACAATGAGTATTTGCGATCTTGGTACTTTTCGTATACCCTAATAAAGAATAACCAAGTATCTGTCTTAAACTTCTAATACTGGGACATTTATATATTCACACGCGTACAATCTCGAAGGCTCTCATTACTCATTACACTTCGAGAGTATTAAATCTCGCTGCATGAAACTTCAGGAGCGGAGAAGATAGATTGCGCTGGTGGACAAACTATTTCAGAGGGTGTAATTTGGCAGTGTTCTACTTTAGTTTGAGTGTGCTTTTAAGATTTGGCGATAATAAGAAATATGAATGAACGGAATTAATATAAAATTAGTCAAAAATTGACACCTTGGTTAACATACGGGTTAGGAAATGGGCGATAGCAGTAAAAGCTATATGTTGATTGGTTAAACAGAGGTATAATTAAACTTTGTGTCTATCAGTACTGGATAAAGTCTAGGTAAGGTCCAAAAAGTCATCACCATTTGTTTCCTTAAAAGTAAAAATAGAAGTAAAGGTTAAGTTGACCAAAGATATTTCTACTAAGGAGCCTAAGGGATGTTTATTTAAAATAGAGGGTGAGTTAATATGGTTTCGGGAGAAGTTAACAATCGTTAATGTATTATTAAAGAGAATTTATGCCGTCTTTTGGAAAAAGTACTACATGAGTATTCACTTTACTAAGAATCTCTTTGTTGTCTAAGTCGTTACTAAAATACTTAAAATATCGTTTTAAGCTCACAATTTATTGGATAAAGTCATGCAAATAAACGTTGTATTTGTGAATGGTGATGATGGTTTGTCTTAAGGTCTCTAAATGTGTTTGTTGGTTGAAGGCTAGAAAATAGTTTACCATTTCCTTAATTCACTTCCTGTGCAGATTGTATTGTAAGTGGCTTCGTGTCTTCCGAATGACGTTTCGTTGTAGGTCCTCATTTAAATATGCGTCTTTAGTCTCATGTTTTAGAAGTACATTCTGTGTTTGTTTGTTAGGCCTATTCGTGCTTCCTTCCAATGATAGAAGTACTGATAAATTCAGGATGGAGGCTTGAAGTTTAACTCAATCCAACCTATCTCTTAAGAATTTTTACATCAACTATTTAATTAATTAATGCACCCGTCGAAAGTTTGAGTTCCTTTTTGAGAAGCTACCGGTTCTTTCACATGCAGAGGATAGTAGCAGAAGGGGAAACTTCATGGTAGTTGGTACAAGTAGTGAGAGGGATCCACGCCTTTTTTCGGATGAAACTGGGTTGATGGCATAGCACACCGAGTAGGGAGGGGTAGTGGGCCCTCCTCAAATCTTAGTATGGCTTCTAGTCTTCTAACCCTCGAATAAGTTTGAGGATAAGCAGAATCTCGGCAATAATCATCCTCAGTCGTAGAATGTTAAGAAGAAGATGGTAAACTTGCCAATTTAGGGGATATTTCACCAATCTGGAAGACCAGGTTCGTGAGATGCGGGAGCATTACCAGGGATAGCTGAAACAGCTATACATATGTCAATTGTGGAAATCTATGGGTTCAACAAGCGAAGCGGAACTGGGTTTCGATATGATTAATACGTCGCGAGCTTCGAGATGGTAAGCGACTTTCAGGACCCGCATATATGATCCTGAGTTTGTATGTCAGTCAATCAAGCAGTTCGAAACGACTCCTTCTGAGCTCTTTCGTGATAATGGTAAGGTCTATCCCACTTTGTGTAGATTTCTTAAATGCTCCAAGCGGTTTTACAGACTTAAGTTAACACTGCGTGTCTATAACACTCTTCAGTTGCCTTGGAAATATGATGCACTGGGTAATTTTGACTTTTTTACGCCTGTCAAGATATTTTTGGGTAGTTTCAAAGATATCGAATGCTCTTTTCACAAGCCCAGAGAAAAGTTGTGTTAAAATCTCCAAATCGGTTTGTTTGGTAGCTAAATCAAAATCAAAAACATTCTTTTGCCATAATGTTACCAGGCAATGGCTCCGCTACTAAGATTAACATTTAAAATCTATAAAAAAGCAGCCATGGTTAAATTTTTATAAATTTTCTGAACTTCACCAATTATAATAATTTTAAAAAAGGAACTCTAAATTAAATTTCCACCCTTTCAAAATATCACATTGCTAAAATATAGTTATAGAAGAAGATATATAAAAATAAATTCTCTGAATTTCACCATTTGTAATTCTTTGGGTTTTAAAATTTTCCAAAATTTCGATTCTTATATTTATATCTGAACTTCACCATTTTGTTTTTTGATATTATAAAAGAATTATTAGAAATAACCGATAAAAACATAAGTCATAACCAAACTAAGATGAAATTATTATTCAAATACTCAAAAAAATGCCCTTCTTAAATTATAGAGTTAAAATGATTATGATGATAAGACTAAATTGGGGTATCTTCAATAAAGGCATTATATCCATTGTTGATGGCAGTTTGTCCGAGGCTTAATTTAGTATCCCATGTATGTAAAGAATTGCCGACCAAATGTCTTAAGGCTTTCGAGATATCACAGTCTTGTCTCTGAGCCAGCCTATTTTTCTTGTGAGTGGTAAGCTACCATTTGCACCTTTTTAAATATATACAGTCGGCATCTTTCTCTAAAATCTCTGGTGTAAA